>CM053599.1:84431670-84462999 GCA_028646575.1 Pseudocheirus occidentalis
AGAGATGAGCCAGATCCTAAGATAGATCATGGAGCTGAGACCATTACCTAGTGGCATGAGCTGCTGGAAGAAAAAGCATTTGGAGGTGTAATTGGTGCCAAACGTCATCATCTACCTTGTCCAGCATGAGCAAAATAGGACTTCAAAATGAGTTCATTCACTCTCCAGCTTCCTACTCCTTAACTGTGTAGAAATGGGAGGGGGGTGTTGTTGTCGTTGTTGAGTGATTGAACTTCCTAATTGCCTGTTGCTCTCAAAGTTTGGGAGACTGAAGAGAATTAACTTGAGCGTATTAGATGGGGTTGCCTTTAGGAGGATGGAGGTAGAAAGTGTTTGGAATGTCACATTTTATAAGTGGCCAACTCTTGGTTTTATGGATGCCTTCACTCATTTAATTATACTATTTGTTACCCATTAACTTGAGATGTGAATGACTAAAGCAACACTTTGAATTTTGGGGAAAAAATAGGATTAGCTGTCTGGTTAGTAGGAAGGGCTCAGCTGATAAATGACAAGTCATTTCTAAATAAAAGTATTCTTAACCAGAAGGACCCAGAACAAAACAGAAAGGGGTGGATCGACGCGTGATTGACACTCACTTGCCTGTGCTGCTGATTGCTGACAGGTCTACCTAGTTAGTGTAGGTAGACTGATGCATATTGCAACTCTTCTCCCACTCAGCAGATGGTCTTTCATAGTTGTGGTTGAAAAATTAATCTTCCTGAAGTTAATCTAATGATGGGCTTCTCTAAACCACTCTGGCTTTGTCCCAGGAATATAGATGTTCTATCATGACGCTGATGGTGAAAGCTTACTCAGCTTAGTAAAAGAAGTTAGACCTTAAAAGAATCCGTGGTCACCTGTCCACCCCAGAGATGTACCCAAGCATGTATAATACATTCACCTGAAAAATCAGGAAACTGGCTGATTTCTTGTTACCAGTTTGTCAGTGAACCTGGGACAAGTTGGAATATATGTCTCTATCTGATATAAGGACTGATCATACATAGTTTATATAGTGTTCCTAGCTCCTTTGAGGAAGGTGCTAAATCAATAAGACAATTTATTCACACTCCATTAGGTTCTTCCAGGGGTCACTGGTGCAGTGACGTTTTTCAGCCAGTCCCACATAGGACATATAAGTAGCAGCGATGCAGTGAATTCTGTAAGGCTTACATATGAGCAGTGAATATTATTTTCCCCAGTTCACATGAGAAATGTCCTAATATGATTTAAATAAGCCAAAGGTTTTCTGTATTACAGTGCTCAAAGATCTGTCTGTGCCCCAGATTAGGCCTTGGGCAAGTCACAACCCTTCTTCCTCTGATCTCACCTGAAAAGGCATCACAAAACAGAGTGGTTGTCTCTCAGTGAGGGAACATTTAAAGAAAATTGTAGTGCATGAGCTTAACAGAATATTATTGCATCCCAAAGAGTGGTGAATAGGAGGAATTCAGAAGGACGTGGGGAAAAGAACAACTGGATACAGAGCAAAGTAAGTGGAACCAGGAAAATTATATACATAATGATTATACTAATGTAAATGAGAACCATGCTATAAAGCAGACAAATTCTAATTGTAATAACACATCCTCTGTAGTGGAGAAGTGGAGACTATGGACATAGAAGGCAGAATATGCCATATGACCAGGTCCTGGAGTTCTGGTTCTGCTTAGATGTTTTTCTTTGTTACAAAGGACTCTAAGGAGGGGATAAGGGAAATTACTGGTATATCAAGTCAAGGCCACAATGAAATTTTGAAAAAAAAATAGTAAAACGAAAACTAACATAATAGCTAGTATTCATACAGCCAGGGCAGCCAGATGGTTCAGTGGATAGAACCAAGCCTGGAGTCAGAAGACTCAGAATTCTGAGTTCAAATCTGACCTCAGACACTACCACTGTGACCCTGGGCAAGTCACTTAACCCTTTTTACCTCAGTTTCCTCATCTTTAAAATAAGCTGCACTTTCTAAATATTATCTCATTTCATCCTTACAACAACCCTGGGAGATATGGGGCTATCACTCATTATTATCATTTTACAGATGAGGATACTGAAGTGAACAGGAGTTAAGTAACTTGCCCAGGGTTACAAAGCTCATAGGTGTCTGAGGCTGTACTTTAACTCAGGACTTCCTGACTCCTGGTCCAGCATTCTATCCACTCTGTCATTTAGCTGCCTCTAAAGAAAGAAAAGCCAACCTATTTGTGCACCACAGAATGCATGTTTTTGTTTCATTCCCTTTTCTCTCATTTTCAAGATCACACGTTCACCTGTGTGGAGATAAAAGGGAAAGCCAAGCAGTCAGCCTGTTTTCCTCCTCTGTGCCCCAGGGGGGCACTCATGGAAGGGGAACAGAAGTAGAACACAGCTGGGAAGTGTGCTTCTTCTTGTCTAAGTTTTTCACCCCAGGGAAGAGCCCGGTCGCCAGCCGTGATCTGACACCCATGCATTTTGAGCTCTGTCTCCGTTTCCTGAATGTGACTCACCACAAAGCTTGAGCCAAAGTAACATTTAGGTAGTATGAACACGAACAGAGGAAAGAGGATCAAATACCTTTTGTTCCCAAAGGGAAACTATAACCAAGCAGCAACACCCTACATTGGCATGCTGAGGCACAGTTGCAGGCCACAACTGTGGTTTCTAAACCAGTGCCAGGCATTGAAAAGGGGTAGAGACAACAAACCCAAACATACAAAAACCAGCACTGTGGTTCAGCAGCAGCAGCGGTTGGCTCCGCAAGGAGATCTCATTCACACCGTCTCCCATTCCTCTGTTGGTGGATCGATTTTCCTTCCAATAGTCTTCTCATGGACTACCATCCCCACTCCGTTATATGTGTGTTATATGTGTATGCACGTGTGCACGATTGTATGTGTGCATGTATTTGTATAAGACTCTGTGCAGGACAGGCACACAACCTCTGTAGCTGTCACCATGAGGGTCTTTGGCATTTGTTGTTGTTGTTGTTAGGGATTTCTCCCCCGGTGACTGAAGAAATGGCTCCATTGTTTCATTAGCTGGAAATCTGGATCTCATCTCTGGAAGTGGGATTTGGAACAAAACGATTGCATCTTAATGAAAAGATTGCTCTAGAGTTGACGAGCCCCAGTATTTGTATAAAATGGGGCTCGTGTTTTGTTCTTTCAGAAGTAACATGCCATGCCCTCTCTTGTCTGGGTTTATGTATCATTTCATACCACTTGCCAGTGTTCTAAATAAAGAAGATATGGCTAGATGTTTGAAATCTTTAAGAAAAAAAGAGAGAGAGAGAGAGAGAGAGAGAAAGGGAAAAAAAAACCTGGTGGACTGCAGATTTGTTTATAAAAACGAAAGCTAGACATTTTCTTGGATCTTTGTTAGAAATGACATCCTATACTGATGCCCTTTCCGTAATCACTCCACTAACCACTTCCAGGCCCTCAGATTGGGTTGCAGGGCTCTGATGATGTTTAGCTTTATACTTATTAAGGAACCATGTCCTGCTTGATTATCCTTTTCTCTGTATGACTTGAGGAGTACAAGCCTTCTCAGTCTAAAGTATTACAAATCACTCCATCTTTCTCCTGGCCTGGTGTCTGGTGGTATCCATGCTATCTGGCCAATGATCTTCCATCAATTCTTTTCCTAATTTGGCCCTCCTGTCAGCATGGTAACAAAGGGACACTGTACCCTGGAAGCCTGGGACCTGAGGAAAAAGGACTGTAGATTTAGAACTGGAAGGGACATTAGGGTTCATTTAGTCCATTTTTTTTTTTTTACAGATGAGGCAACTAAGCAAAAGAAAACTTAAGTGGGCTTACCCAAAGACAGAATTTTAATTTGGGACACACACACGCGCGCGCACACACACACACACACAGAGGCCAGTCCTAACTAAATTCTGAAGAAGCATACTGGGTTCAAAAGCACTAGATTTGAAGTCAGGTAGACCTGAGTTCAAATCCAGTTTTGCTATTTCTTAGCTGTATAACCCTGGACAAGTCTTTTAATTTCTCTGAATCCCAGTTGTCCCATTTGTAAAAAGGAGGTGATAATAATTGTACTCTCTCCCTCACAGGGTGATTGTGAGGAGAGTACTTTGTACATCTTAAAGGTTCTAGAAATCTGGGTTATTTCCAGAGAAAGAATTTGCATTAGGGTATGCAACCGGTGCCAGAGACATTGGGAAAAGCCCATGCCAGGATGCTAAAAATTGTCTAAACTGACCAATGCTAAGAAGAGATATGTGGGGGGTGGGAATGGAGGGAGGAGTCTTGTAGGACAATAAAGTCTTTAAGCTGCTGAAAAGAGAGGAATCCCACCCTGGATAAGGCTGTTGCCACAGAAGGCCAGGGGTACAAGAAAGGCAATGCATCCTAAAAGGGTGCTTTTGGCACCCTCTAAATTTTCCACATGGGGCAAAGCGCAAGTGGCCCTGTCCTAGTTATAGGTCCCCATGTCTATCACCATCACTGAAACTAAAAAGGTGGAAACGAACAGAGGCACAGATTCCCCAAACCATCCAAGTGTCAGAGCCATTATAGTCTGATCAGGGATCCACATAAGCATGTATTGTAAATGTTAACTCTCCAAATGTGTGTGTATGTATACATAAACATATATAATAATATCTACATGACAACACACTTTTAACATTTTCCCATCGTTTCCTTTAGTTTAGACAATCAACGAAACAATAAACCAAGTTCTGATTTGTACAACTTCCAAGGCATAGATGCTCACACTGAAAAATGTACCAGTTCTGCTCTCAGGAGGCAGTTGAAGTTGCCTCTAGCACACCTCAGGAATCATATCTTCTGCAAATCCCCATTTCATAGAAGCTGGGTTTTTCTTCCTGCCTCCCTTCTTTCCTTACCTTCCCAAATGTGCCACAATGCAAGGGATTACATTATTTTCCAAATATATTTCCAAGGAAAATGCAAGTTATAACTGATCAGTGGTCAAGTCCCACCAATAAGTATAGGCAGGGGAGTGTATCATGCACTGTTGGGAAGTCCAGCATGTATCTATGTGCCTGCAATAACTAGTTTACAATATGATACTATATAGTTACGTGATGCAATATTGCATCATCAAAATTTCAATGCAGGAAAAAACATGAATTTATAATAAAATATTGAATTTAAGATATGTAGTTTTAAAAAATATTTTGTTTATTTTTAAAAACGGTTTAAAAAGTTAAAGATTTCCAGGGGCCCTTGAGTATTTTTTTTTAAGAGAATGGTAGGCCAAATATATCTGCCAACCTCTAATGTAAACCTTAAAATGTTACAGCTCTAATTAGTAGCTGGTCTCCCTGACAACAAGTCTGAATTTACCTATTTACAACTTTTACCTAGTTGCTCATAGTTTTACTCTGGGGTAGAACAAGTTGAGCCTCTCTGTGATCTAGTCCTGGCTGTAATTCAGAGGGATTATCAAGTTTTTATTCTTGGAATCTATGCTTCTCTGTCTCTCTGTCTCTGTCTTTCTCTGTCTCTGTCTCTGTCTCTCTCTCTTTCTCTTTCTCTCTCTCTCTCTCTCTCTCTGTCTCTCTCTCTTTCTCTCTCTCTCTTTCTCTCTCTTTCTCTCTCTCTCTCTCTCCCTCTCTCCCTCCCTCCCTCCCTCCCTTTCTCTCTCTCTCAACAAATTGATAGCAAAATAAAACTCAGAAAAAGTATACATGTGAAAATACATAGCAAGCAACACAGATTGAAGAAACTCTCCCATTGGGAGTGAGATAACTTAGTTCAACCAAGAGAGAATCCCAGATCTCCCCCAAGGGAGTATTGCCAAAGTCTCTAGTGGAGTGGAGCAAGTTGGAGCTAGGGTCATGATGGGGACTGCCGGTTCCTCTCATGTCTGTTTCCTCCCAGAGTCTTTGTCTCCCTTCAGTAACCTGAAGAGAGGTTGGCATCACTGTCTTCTCTCCTGAAGCTGGAAGCCACAAGAATCACTAGAAGTTAGAAGAGCCCCAAATAACTGAAAAGATCAAACAGACAGAAGGGAAAGAACTCCCTTCTCTCCCCAAATCCCCTCTGCCCCTCATACAGAGTCCCATGCAATGGGCTTTGGGACTTAGATGACATTCTTCCCTTGGGCTGAAACTTTTTGCAGTTCCCCAAAAAGATTGACTGCGCCAAGTCCAAAACCTGTAACTATACCTTATAAACACAAACATCAGCAATTTGAAACAACAAGAGTGATTTTCCTGGCATCCCAAGTAACCAGCCTTTGGTACCACTGAAACTGAAATCTAAAAAAAACTGAACACTGACACTACATCTGAAAGACACGGCCTTGTGCAGAGCATGACCTAGGAGCATACAATAGCAACATTCAGCATAACTATGTATAGGGACATGTATATCCATAGAAAATGAGAAAAAGCACATAGTGCACGATCAAGAACAACAACCATGGCTAACAAAGAAAAGTTAGCTAGTGACAATAATCAAACTATCCATAGACTATATATATATATATATATATATATATATATATATATATGTATATATATATATACACATATACATACACACACTATATGATATGATATGATATATTATATTATATATTGTGCATGTTATATATCACATATTGTATTATATGTTATAATATATTATATATTTAATACAACTTTACTGTAAACAAAACATTGAACAAAAAGATCTTACTATAAAATGAACATAAGAAAAAATATAGTCAAATGAACATAATAGCAAAATAAAAAGCAAACATATCAGATGTACTTAGTAATTTACATAATATAGTAGTAAACATGTTGTTGCATGCCAGGTGTGCTTCACATGGACAAGCTCTAGTATTGAACCTATATACCTGTGTAACTCCTATCTTCAGGTTTACCTGTAACATCATAACTCAGCATAGTGTCTAGTAAGTTTAATAGGCTTAGTTTTCTTCTCAGTAACTGATCCCTTAGCCCCTATATTGGGGATAGTAGTTGGTATAGACTGACTATCAGGATCAGTATAGACTTGTGTGTCCATACCTGGGCTAGCAATCATACCAGGTTGACTAATGGTGCATTCAAGCTCTGTGGATTAAATCTGTTCACTAGGAGTCTATCAGTTTCAAGCAAGAAAGGAGTTACAGCTGGATTCATTTCTCCTGCCCTGAAATAATACACGATTTTCTTCACTGGATGCATCACTTTCAGAGCTTATATCTGAGCCAGAAAATCTTTGTACACCTGATAAGTCTCTTTTTCTCAGTCTTGCCTAGGTGATTGTCCATCAGTTCTGTCCCCCTGCTCATTATAAATTCCAACCAGCTCTCCTATGATCAATTAGATGGTTGTGGTGAATAGCCCTGACAGGGCCCCCTCCGTTCTCTGGGGCTCTTTTGTGAACAGGCAAGTTGCCCAGTCTCTCAATAACTTTCTATGAGTTAGCTAACTTGTGAGTCCTCTGAATGCCAAGGCCACCAGACAGCATGCTAAGTGCATATGTAAATCCTGTGACATTGAACCAATCTTCCTTCACACAGTTGTCTACAGATGACTGGAGGCAAGAACAGATGGCTAATGAAGGACAAAAAAGAAGTAATGCAAATTTAAAAAGCAGGGAAATGATTCTACTTGTCTGAAGTTCGAGACAGCAGAAAGTACCTTACTGCTGAGGCGCTGGAAGAAGTTGCAGCGATAGAGTCCTGTATTTGACTGTGACTGATCCCACACACGAACCCAGGAAGCAGCTGAGGCTACCCCAAGCATATAGTTTAGTCACCACGATTGCCTGACATGATAACTTTGGACATATAGATCATGAAGGGACCCTGGAGCTGGTGAGAAACTGATTTTAGTGGCCTAAGATGGCCACAGATGACACCAAGAAATCTATGCCTCTCAATAGTCTAAGATTACACCTGCTTTTTTGGATGTCATATCACACTGTTCATTCATATGCAGCCTTCAGTCCTTTAAAATTCCCTAGAAATTAGAATTCCCTAGCAGTTAGAAAAACTACTGTCTAATCACAGTCATATTTTATATTTATGAAGCTATGAAGCTGATTTTTTTGAATCTGTGTAAGACTTTATTTTTTTGTTGTTGTTAATTTTCACCCTATTAGAGTAACTTCTAAGAGTCACTGTGGAGAAGGGCTGTGTGCTTGCTCACTTTGTTTCTGTCCTAACCATAAAGGATAACAACCAAGAGTTCTCCAACACCCTTTGTGGGGTCTGGTTCAAGGCATCTTCTTCCCTCCTAATCAATACTCATTCATATTTGTCCTTTACCCTTCTCCCTCAAAAACAAGACTGGAGATGTTTTTATTCTCTGGAGTTCACTGTATAGATTCCTCAAGAGCTCTAGTCTTGGTTACAATGATAATGGAAGTGTAGGTTCCTTGTAGGGAAAGTAAATGGCTTTTAATTCCAATTTAGGTTCTTTGACTGCCCTGAATTTAAGTTCCTATTCAGCAAGACAATGGAGAACAAATGTGTATCTAGCTGAATCAAACTTAGCAGAAAAATACCATTGCAAAGGGAGAGGATCAGAATAAAAGAAGTAGAATTGGAGTTCAGTCTATCTAGAAGGACCAAGTAGGGAATGAAGAAGAAGGCACCTGTCAACTGCTTGACTTCAAAACTGAAGGGGGAAAATTCAAGCTACTACTTTTGGCTGTTCTTTCACTCTGTGTGCTGCTGTTTTATCACCTTGTGCTGGGATGTGTAGTGATCAGACCTACATTTTTGGAAAATCACTTTGGCAGCTGTGTAGGAAGCAGGAAGATATATGAAGCAAAAAGACCAATCGGGAAATTATTATAGTAATCCTGATAAGCAGTACTGGGGTCCTGAACTACAGTGGTGACTATATGAGTAGATAAAAGGGAACACATCCAAGAGATGTTGTGAAGAAAGAAATGACAAGATTTGGCAACTAATTAGATAGAGAGGGTGAGTGAAAGTGAGGAACTGAGGATGATTCCAAGGATGTACACCCTGGATGGATAGTGGTACCCTCAAAAGGAACAGAAATTAGGAGAAGGGGTAGATTCAAAATGTTCAAATGACAGATGGTAATGTGGCCAGGACTGGCACTCAGGAGAGACACTAGAGCTGTATATTAAGATCTGGGAGTTATCTATATGAAAAGGATAAATAGATTCATGGGAACTGATAAAGGGGAAAAGATTGAGAGAAAGAGAGAGAGAGAGAGAGAGAGAGAGAGAGAGAGAGAGAGAGAGAGAGAGAGAGAGAAAGAGAGAGAACGCCAACAAAGGAGAGTGAGAAGGAGTGGTCAGAGAGGTAGGAGGAGAACCAATGATACTATGAAATCCTAGAGATAAGAGAATATCCAGGAGAAGATTATCAACAATGTCAAACTGTATAGAGAGGTGAAAAAGGTTGAAAAGCTAATGTGAGTTCCTTGAGTTTCTAATTCTCAGTCCAGTCAGTGTCTTTCCCATCATATTACAGCCAAGAATGATCTCTTCTTAGGAAGAAGTTCTTCTCATTTCTGTTTCTTCATTTTAAAATGGAGTAAAAATTTTTTTGAAAATATTTCAGCCATATGAAAAACTATAGCTCCAGATTTCTGGTAATACAGAAAGACAGAAAGTTAAATCTTCATGACTTGAAGTCTTACTGCCTTCCTTAATCCTGTGCTGCTGAGAAAAAGGCTGACTATGGTCTTGAGGAACTGGTTAGTGAAAGAGAGGCAGGGCTGCAGTAATCAGGCTACACACACAAAAAAAGCTTTCCCCTGGTCAGGTCCCTACTGTTGAAGGATAGGGGTGATGGGAAGTCATTACCTGGAAAACACAAGCAAAACAGTCTTTGACTTGAATTATCTGGGTGACTGAGTTAAAAGTGAGGATTCTGCCTGCTTCTCCTCTGTTCTACACTTTGCTTCACTTTTGGAGACCTGGTTTCTGTTTATAATTGCTTTCTGAAAAAATTTTTGGAGCACTCCCTTGCTGGATTTGATTCTTTTCTTTGCCCTCCCATCTTGTGCCTAGAAATCCGATTTCCTTTCTTGCTTTTGGAATAAATAACTTTCTTGGGGTTTGTTTGTTTTTTTTTTTTACTTTATGTCTAAAAGATTTACAGATATCCTAACTTCCCATTTGGAGATCTTAAGATGATTCTTCAGACGAAAAATTATATTTTTGACTCTTATATTTGGACCAGGAGAGAGATGTAGGCTCTGCTAATAGTACAGGATGCTTAAATCTTGATAGATTTACTGGCAATTGTTTCCAGGAAGAACTTATCAAATGAATGAATGAATGAATGAATGAATGAGTGAATGAATGAATGGGTGAATGAATGAAGTGCATCTGAACTTGTCCTTGATTCAGCCACATTCCATCATATAGCAGAGATACTTGGAGTTGGAGGCCCTGCCAGCCATAGTTTCCCCTCACTGACTCTTTTGTTACCTGCTCTGTGAGTGCAACAATACTGAGTCGTCAATGGATCCCACACTCAAAGAAAGTGCACTATTTCCTCAAGACATTAAATTGATTACAGGGCTTTTGTCTGGTCATTCCATCTGGAGGCTCTATGTGTAGTTTCAATTCAAAACGCTCTTTAGTCTGTCATCCTGTCAGGTGGTGGGGATGGGTAAAGACATGTGTTTGCACTTGCATGTCAGATTCTGACATCTGTATTTATTTGTACATATGTATTTTGTTTGTTCAAATAAATGTTTCATCAGAAGGGGAGTACAGTAAAGAAATTCACAGAAAGGACCGGTACATTCAAAAGCTAGTGAAGTACTGCTCAGCGAGTCTCGGATTCTGACTTCTGTTTAATTGTAAATAGGGTATGTGGGAAGAAGGCACACATCAGGGAGATGAGGTCTGTATTTATCTTTTAATGTTATTGTTCTATTATACAGTTTACTGCATAAATAATTGAAATGGTAGTAATAACAATTTAGGGACTATTCAACTGTTGTGTATGCTATATTTCATTGTGATTCACATTTTCAGAATGGTGAACAACAACAACAAATATTCCCCATTAATGAAAACATGCTGGTTAAATTAACAATGAATGTTTCTCAAACAGATACAATTTGGATTTAACTCAGATAATTTAAAAGCATTTTTCTTATTTGTACAGTTTTTAATTATTCAGAAGTTTTAATACATTTTGATACTGTTTTTTAGCAGCTACTTATTTTTATAGCACAAATTTTAACATGGAATTCCTAAAAAAGACTAGAGAACCAGAAAGCCCAATGCTCCTAAGTTCTAGATTAGCATAGACATGGGTACAAGTAAATTCATCTAAGTTAGAATCAAGAAATGTAAATAGTGCATAATAGTGGCAAATAGTTTAGGGTTGTTGAAGAATAACTTTAATTTCTGCACATTATTGCTTATTGGTTGACTAATTAAATAATTTAACTTAAGTGATAAAGTAAAAAATCAAACTAGTATCTCTGTACTTAATGCACTTATAAAATGTTTTACACAAAGTAGGTGCTAAATAAATGCTTGGGAAATTGAAATGAATTTTCCTTCTTTTTGAATTTTCCTGTTAAGGAAAGAGATCTTTGCTTAACAATTGTATCAATTATTCACCGGTTTTTAATTAACTTTGAGATAAATCGATGACAAAAGCTAAAGTTTGTTCATTGAAATCATGCTGTTTCATGTAGTGAATTATATCAAAATAGCATACTGGTTCCTTCTATTACTATGGGTTGAGCACCTACTGTAAGCCATTCAGCAACCATTTTCTAAGTACCTAATATGCACAAAGGACTTTTGCTGGGGTTGGGACTGGGAGGCAATAGAAAGCTGAACTAAGCAAAAATTCCTACTCTGAAACAGCTCATGACTGAAAAGGGACATATGAGCCATACATAAGTGACTATGCTATGACACAATGTATAATTAGTAGACAGAAAGGATGCTAATAAGGTGTGAGAGGGGAAGGTTCTGACTTCCTAATGGAGGGGTTCTTAAACCAAGGTCTGTGAACTTAGGTTGTTTTTTTTAAAAAATGATTACTATATTTCAACATAATTGGTTTCCTTTGTAATACTATGTATTTTATTTTATTCATTTAAAAACCGTATTCTCAGAAGAGGTCTTGAACTTCACAAGACTGCCAAAGGGGTCCACGACACACACAAAAAAGGTTAAGAATCCCTGCCTGAACTAAAGGATCAGGAAAGGTTTCTGAAGGGAGGTGGTGGTATGTAAGCTGGGCTTAAAAGGCTGGTAGGAAATGTATTTTAGTCACAGGGAAAAGTATGAGCAAGAATATGGAGGCAAGATAGCACCAAGTGAGTACAAAGATCAGAGAGATGCTAGGCACTGTGTTAAACACTGAGGATCCCAAGAAAGGGAAAACTCACAGTCCTTGCCCTCAAGGAGCTTCCATTCTAACAGGGAAGACAACATGCATGCAACTATGAGTCAGCAAGATACATCCTGAGTAGATGGAAGGTAGTCTCAGAGAGAAAGCACTGACGGAGGGGGAGACCAGGACAGACTTCTTACAGAAGGTAGGAATTGAGCTGAATCTTTAGGGAAGCCAGGAACTGGAGATGCAGAGGGAGAACATTCCACACATGAAGGACAGAGTGCTGAATTGTACTATATAGGGGAGAAAGTAAAGTATAAAAAATAGGAAGGGCTTAGGAGGTTGTGAAGGGCTTCAAAGGCCAAACAAAGCATTTTATATTTAATCCTGGAAGTAATAGAGAGCCCTTGGAGCTTGTCGGCACCTAGGTGGCATCGTGGATAGAGTGCCAAATCTGAAATCAAGAATATTCCTCTTCCTGAGTTTAAATCTGACTTTAGACACATACTAATTGTGTGACCCTGGGCAAGTCACTTAACCCTATTTACCTCAGTTTTCTCATTTGTAAAATGAGCTGGAAAAGGAAATGGCAAACCACTCCAGGATCTTGCTCAAGAAAACCCCAAATGGAGACATGAAGACTCAGACACAGCTGAAAAACTGAACAACACTATGCTGGGAAGGAAGAACTGTGCTTTAGGAAAATCACTTTGGAGAATAGATCAGAGGAGGCAGAGAACTGAGTCAGAGTTCAACCAGAAGGCTGTCACAATAGCCTTGGCTTGAAGTGATGAGGTGACATGGCAGGCTGGTGGCTGCTTTTGGGAGGAGAGAAAACAACTTATAGGAGAGAAGTTATAAGGGTAGAGTTGACAAAATTTGGCAACACATTGGTTTTATATATACATATATATATATAGGTGTCATATGAGACAAAGCTGAAAAGGTAGAATGGCATTAGATTGTGGAAGGTCTTGAAAACCAAAGATTGAATTTCACTTGTTGGACAATATAAGGAACTCCTAAAGTATTTTGAGCAAAGTTGTGACATGAATGTATTTAGGAGTAAGTATTTTAAAAAATAACAGAAGTTAGAAGGATTGCTTGGAGTGAGGGAATGACAGGAAGACCGGGAAGGAGTCCATTATAATAATAAATCCAGGTAAGAATGAGAGCCGGAAATGAGGTGGTAGCAGTGGGAAAAGATGGGCGGAGAAAGATGTGAGGAACACTGTGAGGCAGTGCCAACAAGGCTTGGTAAGTGATGATTCAAGAGGTGGAAGAGAAAGATAATGGTAAAAGATACAGGCGATAACATCAGGGTTAACACATGAGACTAGGTGAACTGTGGTTCTGCTGAGAGAAATAAAAGTCAAGAGACACTGGTAAAAAAAATAATAACATTTCTAAATTGCATCAGAATTTACAAAATGTCTACATAGATTATCTCATTTGATCTACATGAGAGCCCCTGAATTATATGATTTTATTATCTTCATTTTACACATACAGACTGAGGTTGACAGAGATTAAGTGACTTGCCTGGGATCATATAACTAGCAAGCATCAGAGGTAGGATTCAAATCCAGGTCTTCCTTATTCCAAGTGCCCTATGCACATCACTATCCTGCCTCTTAAAACAGGAGCGGGGTGTCTTGGGGTTTTTTTTGGGGGGGTGGGAAAATCTTGATTTGGACATGTAGAATTTTGGGTGTCAAAAGGATATTCAAGTAGAGCTGTGTATAAGCAGCTGGTGAGGTAAGAGGTATCTTGGAAGAAAGGTCTCAATTAGAAATTTAGATATTGGAGTCATTTATGTGAAGAAGATAACGGAAACTGTGGGGATGAATGAAATCACCAAGGGAGAATATATAAAGGGTGAGAAGAGGGCAAAGGACAGAATCTTGAGGTCTATCCTCCTTAAGGGACCAAGTAGTGGATAAGGAACTTGTGAAGGAAACAAAAGACAGAGAGAGAGAACCAAGAGAGTTTGGTGTCTCTGAAGCCAAGGACAGGGAAAATATCCAGGAGGGAACAGTGAACAATTTCAAATGCTGCCAAGAGGTCAAGACATATGGAGACTGAGAAAAGATTGTTGGTTTAGGTGATTAGAAGGTTATTAATGATCTTTAAGAGACCTGTTTCTGTAAAGTAAATAAGAGCAAGGACTAGGAGTTTTGAGGAGCTCAGAGGACCCTGAAAAAGTAAAAGGCATCTAATGGAAGCAAGTTAAAAAAAAAAAGTTTGCTTCCCTAGGAGAAGAATGGGATGAATTGTAGCTAAAACATAGAAAAGGTCAAGACATAAGACTTTTTAGGGTGGCAGCTAGGTGATGCAGTGAATAGAGCACAGGCCCTAGAGTCAGGAGGACCTGAGTTCAAATCCAGCCTTAGACACTTGATACTTATCTAGCTGTATGACCTTGGGCAAGTCACTTAACCCAAATTACCTTGCCTTCCCCCCTCCAAAAAAAAAAAAAGACTTTACAGATTCTAGGAGATGGTAAGAAGTAGTCAGGAAGAAGGTGAAGATACATGGGAGAGAGGGGATGACTGCACAGCAAGAACCTCAGAAGAAGGAAGGAATCAAGGACTCAGGTAAAGGGATTCCCATTGGCCATGAGTTGAGATACCTCTTTCTCTGAGACAGGAGGGAACAAGAAGAGGGCAAATACGTTGCTGAAAAATTTTTTAAAATATAGAAAGAGAATCTCCTTTCAAATGACCTCAGTCTTCTCAGGGAAATAAGAGGCTAAGTTGAATCACCCAAATCGAAACTACAAAAACTACAAACCAGCCATAATACAAGAGCATCAGCGAGAATCACTTAGAGTCTGTCTGACAATATTAGTCAAACTGGTCAAATTCTTCTTGGCAACCCTAAGGCTATTTAATTCACATGCTCTAAGTGGGGGTTTGTGTCAAAGAGTGGGGGTGAAAAGGTAGGTAGTTAGTAGGGAAATTGATAAGAGAAGAAAAGGTTTACAAGAATTGCTGGGGATTTAGGGATTAATTATTGCATGGAATGAAGGACTGAAAAGGTTTCCATTTTTTTTTTAGAAAATAATAAGTCTATTATTACTAGCACATAAATTATCACTTGAGAGCCAAGTACTTTCAGAAAATATTGTTTTTAATAGTTTGGGAAATGCTTGAAGGTACTATGACCCTATTGCTTCTCTCACATGTGTGTCACATATGGAAAATGAAATGAAGGCAGTAAACATTTATTAAGGGCCTACCATGTAACTGTCCCCATGCTAGGCAACAGAGAGGATATGAAGTGGAAAACATGACATCTGCCTGGAAGCCACTTACCTTCTATTTATTTGGTAACAAGTGCAAAATGAAATGGGAATTTTGTCAATTAAAATAATTTAAGGACATGCCCTTCCTGAATCCTATGATATGCACCCCATTTGGAGTCAGAGGACTTAGATCTGAATCTAGTGTTATGGTTATGGCTTACTTTGTGATGCCAACTAGGTCACGTAAGCTTTCTGCCCCTCACTAGATTGAGGGTGTCTTAAACATGCTGCATGACTGACTCAACAGCCAAAAAGAGACTTATGGGTTAGAATGATGATTCAAACCTAATATGATCAAATTAAACATAAATAAATATAAGGTTAAACAGTTGGGTTCAAAATGGGTAAGAGAAGGATGATGTGCCTGGACAACAGTTTCAAAGCAAGTACAAGAAGCCTGTAGGCAGAGTTGAGATAGAAGAGGCCAGGCATAGGATACAGAGGGTGCGAAGGCATAGAGACGGCAGATGGAGTGTTGGGCGTGAGCAAGTAGGCCGGGTGTAAAAAAGCACGTAGAGGAGAGTAAAAAGGAAGAAAATTAGAAGATGGGAAGGGGCCAACTTAGAAAAAGCTTTCAATGCTGAACAGAGAACTTTGTATTTGAGCCTGAAGATGATAGGGAACAACTGGAGTTTATCGATTAGGGGGAATGACGCGGTCATAACTATGCTTTAGGAAAATCACATTGGCAGCTGAGTGGAGGATGGATTGGAGCCCAGAGACAAAGGCAGGAAGACCAACCAGAAGGCTATCACTATAGTCCAAGCTTGATAAGATAAGAACCTGTACCAAGGTGGTTGCATGAATGGAGAGAAAAGGACTATAGGAGAGATGTTATGAAGGCAGAAATAACAAGGTTTCCTAATAGGTTGGATATATGGAGTAAATGACAATGAGGACTCAAAAGGTGATACCAAGGTCCTGGATGAGTAGGAGAATGGAAGTGCCCTAGGCAGTAACAGGGAAGTTTGGAAGAAGGGATAGTGTATGTATGTATGTATGAGGGGAAAGAATTAGTTCGGTTTTGGGCATGTTGAATTTGAGATGTCTATGGGATATCCAGTTGAAGATGTCCAACTAGTGATTCATGATGTGAATTTGGAGCTTGGGAGTAAGATTAGGGCTGCATACATAGACCTAGGAATTATCTATATGGAGATTAAAATTGATCTCATGGAAGTTGATGAAATTACCAACTGAGATAGTAGAGAGCAAAGAAGACTCAGGACAGAGCCTTATGGTACCAGAGGAAGAGCCAACAAAAGAAATAGGATAGGTCAACACAAAGAAAGAGAACCAGCAGACAGCAGTGTCATGAAAACCTAGAGAGCTGAGAGTATCTAAGAGTAGAGGGTAGTCAACAGTGTCAAAAGCTGTAGAGTGGACAAAGATGATGAGGACAGAGAAGTCCATTAGACATGGCAATTAAGAGATCATTGGTAACTTCAGAGAGAACAGTTTCAGTCTAAGGGTGAGATCAAAATCTTTGCAGAAGGTTTAAAATGAAGTGAGAAGGAAGCAGAAAAACAGTGTAGACAGCTTTCTCAAAGTTAGACAAGAATGGGAGGAAAGATATAGGCTGATTGCTATCGGGGATAGAAGGATCAAGTTTTTTTTTAAGGATGAGAAAGAGAAAGAGAGAGAGAGAGAGAGAGAGAGAGAGAGAGAGGGTTCACAAAGAAGAGGTCTGGTATCTACTTACACACAGGGAGTGAGGCATGGACAATGATCCAATAAAGAAGACTTAGAAATGGTCAGATAGGTAGGAAGAGAACAAAAAATTCAGAGAGGAGAGTATCCAGGTGAAGGGATTATTCAAAGAAGATCCAATGACACAGAGAGAGGATCAAGAAGAATGGATAGTGGACTTAAAATTTTAAATATTGTTAGTAGGCAGCTTTTTTTCTAGGACAGTTGTCAAAGAGAGGAGAAAAGTAGAATAACCCCTTGGGGAAAGAGTAAAATTAAGTGAAGGCTTTCCAAGTGAAGGAACCCGTGCAAAGAGATGTAAGGTTAGAAAGTGTGAGGGGACAACGAAAGGAACAAGTTCTCAGAGGGGTTGGGAGAAGATGGGAACTACTGAGAAGCAGATTCGGGTTGGGTGTAAGATACAGCCCCTGTGCTACCTCAGGATGAAATGGGATTCTTCTTCTGAAGAAGACTTCAAGCCACATATATGGCTTAAAAGCCATGGCCACATTTTATAATATGTTACAGGGATTCTTTTCCTGATAAGGGTTGGACTAGACCATCTCTGAGGTCCTTTTCAGCTATATGATGCTTGTGATTCTCTGCTCTCTAAGGTCCCTTCCAGTTCCAAAAGTCCATGATCCCTCTTTGACCTGAATTATCCAAGGGATTATTTTAATTTTTTACCTTCACTTTTCAGGAGAAGATGAAGGTTTGAGATAGGAAGAAGAATTTTAATTGTCTCCTTCCACAATATATGATTTGTCCTGTATACTTCAGGCTTTGGGAGAGTAGTTGAGGGAATAAGCAAAGGAAGAAAGGAGAAGAGAAAAAGGACAAAGAAGAGAAAGGGAATGTGTGAAAAGAAAGAAAATATGGGAGGAGTCTTCTGAAACAATAAAACAGCCTTCCCAAAGGCAAGACACTCTGATTTACTTCTTAACCTCAAGCACTGTACTCAGAAAGAGTTATTGGGCTCTCAACAACCTCCATTCTGACTCTGTACACCAATACAGTCCCCTAACTCTCTCACCTACCCACCCCTCATCTATGAGGTGTAGAAAATTTAAAAGTCCAAGGTAATATTTATAGAAAAATGTAAGTTTAGAGAATATGAAGAATTTGAGTTTATGAGAATATGAAATCTCAGCATTATAAGACATAGAGATATAAGGTCCTTAGAAGTCATCCAGTCTAATAGTTCTCAACCACTTGGAATACATGAAACTCCATTTTAACATTAAAAAAGATTAAAAAGGACTCTACTATCCTAATAGTTGCATTACTAGTATATGTTATTGATAAAATACTGGATCCAGAATAGTATTTTATCATGTAACATTTTAAATATTCATTTTATTAATCACAGCAGCACCCAAATATTTTAAAATAGTAATGCACATGTACGAAACATTATTAAGTCAACAGAAGGAAAATTTTCTTAAATTTTTTTTAATTGAGCAATTTAGTAATATGACTGGTATACAAACAGGTTTGAGGTGTCTATTACAATACCTCTTTAGGCCACAGGGGTCGTTAACTTAAAGCTTGGAAACCACTGATTCAATCCAAAATTCTCATTTTAAAGATATACAAACTGAGGGAAAGCGAGGGAAAGAGAATTGCACAATAAACTTAGTAAGAAGAATCTCTGGTGGGGTCAAACCCAGGGCTTCTGACTTCAAAATCCAATACTTTCTATATAGTTTTAATAATTCTCTAGTCTAACCTTTTTTACTAAGGATATAACATGATTTCAAAGAGACAGTGTGATGAAGAAGAAAAGAGGATTGAATTTTGAGTGTTTAAATTGGAGTGATACGCCCTGAGTTCAAATCCCAGCTTTGCCACCTACTATGTGTATGACCTTGGGCAGCATCAACAACAAACCTTTATTAAATGCTTACTACATTTACATACTGACTGTGCTGAGCACTAGGGATACACAGATCAACAACAACAACAACAAAAACAGTCCTTCACTTCAAGGGAGTTTACATTCTAATGGAGAAAGGGACAAAAAGGGAACAGGAAGAGGGGAGGGGAGCCGTTGCACTGGCAGGGGCATTATTCTAAAGTGCAGTGAATGAAGGGTGACTGGTCTTGGCCTTTCTTTAAATTGGAGACTCCCGAAGGTACTCAGCAATGGGAGAAAGGGATCACAGGATTGGAGACAGAGGAGGCAGCCAAAGCATGGTGGCGAAGTCCAGGGAGGAGAAAGTCACTTAACCTGTCTTGATCTTGGTTTCTTCATTTGTAAAATGAGAGATTTGGACTAGATGACGTCTGAGGTCCTTTCCACTTCTAGAGCTCTGATCCTATGAGCTGTGATCTTATGAATAAAATATTCACAATCTCACATATTCATCCTCTGCCAGCTGTAGCTTCTACCTGGGTACTTTTTCAACAAGGAGAATAAGAATCTTTGAGACCATCTGCATTGAAAACACTTGGGTTAGGGGTTTCTATTCACACTTTCCGTTTCTCTCTCTCAATCCCCTGAGCTTTGGTGTTTGCTTTCATTCTAGGTCATAAGAAACGATTCAAAAACTGAATGATAAAAGTAAAAGTCTATGGTATTTCAGGATTTTGTCAAAGTGCCCAAGGTAATGTGAATTGCCAACAATGGTCCTCTCTTTCTTAATTTTCTGCTTTCTCTCTCACTGGTATTTCAATATTTTTCATTGCAAACTCGTGGAGAATGTGTGGGCACACTAACCTTGTCTCATGAGGAGGGCCTGCTTTCAAATTCTGACTGCAAGTATGAAGGAAGGGTATTTTTCCCCCATAATCCCAATTTGTCACCAGATATTTCACCATGATTCAATTAATGTGAGACTCAAGATTAGACAAGCTCCAGTGTTACAGGCCAGGACTGAGGCCCATTGACAGAGCTACACAGGGAAGTTTGCACAGTGCCCATTGGTACAATACATAACTATACAGATTTATTACTCTGTCCTTAGCACTAGATTTGCCCACAAATTTATGAAAGGAAAAACATGAAGTTAGATTTGTAAATATTTGAAGTTTACTTCTGGGATTTTAAAAAGTAATAATAAAGCTAGTGAGAAATTGGAAATGGGATAAGGGAGAAAGTGTGATAAAGTTGTCCTTATAGGAGTCTAATGGAAGGAAATACTAGAAAAATAACAAACTTTAATAATAATTTGCACCCCTAGTTTATAAAACTCTTAGCTCCTAAGACATAAATTTATGAGTTGGAGGAATGGAGGATAATGGAAGCATATGGCTCAAAGTCTCAAGGAATTCTATTTATCTCCAGTCATTTTAACCATTATGCATCATTTTCGCTGGCCCCTGCCACACTTAGGGAGCTGCAGTGCATCTAATGGCACTTACCTTCAGTAACTGGCAAAGTCTATCTTTAGTGCTGTTACTTGTGTTTTCTGTTCTCCAGTACTCTGAATTATTTTCATCCACCTGACATTTATTAAGTGCTTCCTGTATATACTGTACTAGGAGGAGATTTAAAGACAAAAAAGACGTATCTTTGCCTTGAAAGAATTTACATTCTAGTAGGGGAGAGAAAGTATGTAACCAAATATTTACAATACAAATACAGTGTGACAGGGTCTCAAGAGTACAACAAAATTCTATGAGTCCAAAATATTCAAAGTTGCACTTTTTGTGATAACAAAAAACTGGGTGGTAGGGGGTGGGGAGTTGATGTCCATTGGAGAATGGTTGAAAACAACTGTGGTATATGGAAATAATGGCATATTATTGTGTAACACAAAAATGATAAATATAAGAAATTCAGAAAAATGTAGATATTTGTATCCCCATCTAGCAGTTGAAATCAGTAGAAGTAAAAGACAAATTTCTACCTATGACTAAAACAATGTAAAAGGAAATAAGTATCACTCAAAGGAAGTCAGATTCTGATTGTTGAAAAAGCCAGCAATCAATAAACATTTATTAAGCACATTGGAGATAAAAAGTGAGGCAAAAAGCAGTCCCTACCCTCAAGAAAGCTACAATCTAATAAAAGATGGCATGCAAACAAATATGTATAAAGCAAGCTATATACAGGATAAAGAGGAAATAATTGAGGGAAAGCACTAGAAAAAAGAAGGGTTGGGGAAGGCTTCCTATAGGAGATGGGATTTTAGTCAGGACTTAAAGAAAGCCAGGGAAGTCAGCAGGCAAAGTGTAGGAGGGAAAGCATTCTAGGCATGAAGCTAACAATGATTCCAAAGAACAGATAACGAAATGTGCCTTCTTCATGTTCTAGTAGAGGACTACTAGGGCAGAAGGGCAGCTAGGTGAACAGAACACTAGGCTTGGAATCAGAAAGATTCATTTTCATGAGTTCAAATCCAGCCCTCATGACATTTACTAGCTGTATGACCCTGGGCAAGTCATTTAATCCTCTTTGCATCAGCTCCACTTTTATAAAATGAAATAGAGAATGAAATGACAAGCCACTCACAGCACAATATTCACAGCACCAGCGGTGACTATGAATATGCTGGCATAAGTCTGAATCACAAAATATAGCAGACTCTCCATATATAAGACAGAAGCAAAGCATTTATTGAGGCACCATAAAGCCAAATCCCAACACCAGAAAGTCAAATCCATCATAGCAACAAAGAAATTGATACACCATAACACAGCAGAGAGCCACACCATCCTTTAGCTTTCCCACAAACACTCACAATTCTAGCTCTTTCCTTGCCTGCATCTTCTCTCCCCGACCATGCTAACTGCTTTGAGTCCCTGCTTCCTCTGGGCTCTGCTCTATCCATTCAGCAACCTCCTCCCACCACAGGCTCCATGTGATTACATTGAGGGCAGGCAAGATCTGCAAAGCAGGAAAGATGTTCAAATGACCATTATTATTGTACCACTCCCATATCTTTGCCAAGAAATCCCCAAATGAGGTTACAAATAATCAGACATGAATGAAACAACTGAACAACACTACAGCAAAATGCTGTATACATTGTTTGATATGGTTACTCTATCTGGTGTTTTTATTTAGCTCTTTGATTGGGAATGGGTGGAAAGGCTTCCACAAATGGCTGCGATATAAAAACATAAGATATCAGTAGAGCCTACTGCGAAAATTTTAAAATGTTTTAAATGTTTAAAAAAATTAAACTCTGAGTTCAAAGGAGAGATATATAATTTTTGGCTAAGAGAATCAATGAAGGTTCCTATAGGACTTAGCGATAGAAAAGACTTTGGAAATCATGTCATACAGCTCCCTGATTTTAGAGACAAATTCAGTGACTTATCAAAGAAACTGAGTGACAGATTCAGGAAGCAAACAGGTTTTCTGATTCCAAACCCAGCATCATAAGTACACATTTACACTGACTCATACACATGCACACACACTCACATTCACACACACTCCCCAAGAAATGGTATTTGCACTAAGGTTTAAAGAGACCTAAGATTTCAACAGGAGGAGAAAGGATAAAGATGCAATTCCATGCAGAAGGTATTACATAAACAATAGCTTTTAAGTTTGCCAGATTATGGGACGTGTTGGGGGGAGGGCACATAGTCCAGTTTTTCTAAGGCTAATATACCTGAGGAATAGTGTGATGTAATGGTAGAAAAATGAGCAGGAATAAGATATCAAGCTGATTTCATTTTAGAAATGGAATCTTCTCACCTTTCCCTGCTCTGTCCTCCTCAGTTCTCTGATGAGGAGGTTCTTTGTGGTACCTTTCTTTCCATTAACCTTTACCTGCATCCCCACTTGAGAAGCAACATCATACCCAACTGTCCCAGACATAAGTTCCAGAATGCCTTAGAATCATCCCTTCTTTGCTTCCTCAAACCTGACACCAAAATTATAATTTCCTCATTTTCCTCAACCTCCACCAGATATCATGGAGGAAGCAATTAAACTCACACAAAAATGTTAGTAATTTAACTTGTGAAATTAATCTCTATCATGTCAGTCCCAAAGCTAGAATTCTATTCAGCCTTTTCTGGGTCCTGCCCTGCTCCCTACCCTCATTCTAAAATGATCCTACTTGCTACCTTGGCATTTTATTTTTTGGCAGTCACTAGATTGGTACAGCAATGGATTGCTGCAGACATGAGGCAGTTAGCTTTAAAAGAAACCTTTGACAACATCTCTCATACAATTGTGTTTGAGTAAGATAGAGAAATATGAACTAGATGACAGTACAGTTCAATGAATTTGGAACTGATTGAATGAGCATATCCAAAGAGTAGTTATCAAGGGATAGCTATTAACTTGGAGAAATGTCTCTGATGGAGTGAATACCTCAGTGATCTGTCCTTGGCCTTATGCTGTTTAAGATTTTAGTGATTTGGATGAAAGCACAGTGACTTGGTTGTCAAGTCTTCAGATGACATGAAGCTTGGAGGGATATTTTTATAGGATCCAAAGAACCAGGCCAGAACAATGGAACAAATTGAGTAGAATGAAATTCAATAGGGATAAATATAACATCCTCTACATGGTTCCTACAAACAGGATCTCAAATACAGAATAAATCAACACACTTTCATTAAGAATCTGCTGTTTGCCCAGATCTGTGCTGGGTACCTCTCAAAGGGAAACAGTCCCTGCCCTCAGAGAACTTACAGTCTTTCAGGGGGAAAAACAAAAAGTGTGCTTACACATAGGCAAAATACATAAACATGGCTTGACAATAATTCCTGTGGAAAAGATCTGATCTTTTGGTAGACTGCAACCTAATGTGAGTCAACATTGTGTCATGGTGGCACTGTCTCCTAGGCTTTAGTTAGAGAATCATAGTGTCCAAAACAAGGGAGGTAATATGTTAGCTATATTCTGCTCTGGTCAGACCACATCTGGACCCCCATATTCAGTTCTGGGCACCATATTTTAAGGATGAGAAAGATAAGCTGGAATATATCCAGAAGAGGTTAACCAGGATGTTTGGAAGGTTGGAGGACATGCTATATAAGGAACAGTTGAAGGAATGGGAAATATTAAGCCTGGAGAAGACATTTTGAGAAAGAAGTCTTTGAGTATTTGAAGGGATGTCATGTGGAAGACAGATTAGATTTATTCTGTTTGACCTTGGTGTGTAAAACCTGGAGCAATAGGTCCAAGTTGCAGTAAGAAAGAGTTAGATTTGATGCAAGATAAACATCCTAACAATGAGAGAGCAGAAGGGACTGCCTTGGGAAGAAGTGACCATCTCTTTACTTGAGTTCTTCAAGCAGGTGCTGAATGATACTGTGTTGCAAATACCTTGTTCAGGTATGGGGTTGAACTATACGGTCACTTCTAGTTCTTACACTCCATCAGTGATTCTAAAAAAGAATCCACTTGGACCTCTCCATACAGGTATAAGAGTTTTTGTACCCTAATATGCCTTCTAGTCTTCTAATTCACTGTAAAACTATCCTTTTGAGTTAGACACTCACTCCTACTCCATCTGAATTTCTAATTTGTCATAGTTGTGAAGATATCTACATGCCATACATTTATGATATGTGATGGGTTAATTTTGGCTAAGCTAAGTCATCTACAAGGTACTTTCTAGGTCCCGGATTCCATGTTATTCTGAGATAGCATGACTCCTTGAAAAGAGCTTCGATGTTGAGTCATCTGTATGTTAATTCATTTGGAGATGGTGTGAGAGTTTAGAAGTAACTGGGACAGACAGTACACAAGAATATGTTTCTACTGTAGAAAGACAACCAGTAGTTTGAAAAATGACAGGTGGGAGGTGATGTATGTTTTCTAGGAATACCAGAGAAGGAAGACTGCCCTAGGAAAATAGTCATCTTGTATGTTTTTAGTGTAAATTGAGATTCCCAAGTTATTAACATACATTGAAGTATGGAAAGCACCCATGAAATAAACTGATTCAAAAGAAAGCCCATAATCCTCCTCTAAGAAAATGATAAACTAAAGGGGGACAGGAATTGTTTCATATTTGACCTTGTTACCCCCAGCACTTCTCATAGACATACAGACATGATTGATAAATGTTAATTTATTTGAATTTTTTGTTTATTTCTTTTTTGCTTTTTGGAGAGGGAAGGCAAGGCGGTTAGGCTTAAGTGACTTGTCCAAGGTCACATGGGTAGTAAAGTGTTAAGTGTCTGAGGCTGGATTTGAACTCAGGTTGTCCTGACTCCAGACTGGTGCTCTATTCACTGCGCCACCTAGCTGCCCCAATTGATTCAAACTGAATTATTGGCAGAGCCACAACTAGGAACTTTTGTGCCCAATACAAGTACAATAAGCCATTCCTAGGATAAGCAAGATGAAACACACCAAGCTAAAGGGTGAGGTGGGGCACCAAACCATAAGGAAAAGACAGTGGTACTGGACACCAACACGAAGCTGTGGCCACGGTTCCCAATGGAAGGGAGGGGTAGAGAGGGGAAAGAGGCAGGAGAGAAGGAAGGGAAGGGAAGCAATGGAAGTAGGCAGGGGGAAAGGGGAAGGAAGATAAGGGCAGTGGAGAAACTCACCTACTGGTCAAATTTTTCTTGCTAACTAGGTACTAAATTGTGTTTTTATTTAGGACTGCAAGGGCTATAAGCACCTCTAATTCCAGCTCTCTAAAGCAAAACCCTAATGTACAACCATTCTCTGACTGGTGATTCACAAGGCTGGAAATAAATGTGGAGAAAAGCAACTTTGTGAATTCAGTCTTGCCATTTTTTCCCCCTTTGTATTGGTGCCGCTTGAGTATAGCAAGCAGGGAGCAAATCTTTGATTTGTAAATAAAGGGAATTTTACTTTTGAGCTTTTCTAAATGATAAAGTGTCACAAAGCAGTGATTTGTGTTTGAAGTCGTGCAATATTAATCATACAGAAACAGCATGACACAGGGAATAGAAAGCTGGTCTTGGAGGCAGTAAGAAATGGATTTCACCTCTGATGCACATGCATACTTGGCTTTGTAACCCTAGGCAAGATACTCAGCTTCTCAGTGCTCTAGGCAGCCAGTGGCTAGAGCTTCAAACTTAAGAGTCAGGGAGACCTGAGTTCAAATGCTGATCATTAGTAAAAGGGGAAGATAATAATAGTTCACATCTCACAGGGTAATTGTGAGGATCAAATGAGAGAACATTTTGTATTGCAAACCTTAGAATGCTATTAAAAAGGTATGATTGCTACTGCTGATTATGATGTTGCAGAGAAGGTTTTCCATGCATTAGTAAAGGCAGCTTTCTCATCTGGGAGTTCTCATCCCAAGGAAATCACAAGCCAGTTGAATCCATTACAATTTGAAGATGTAGTGAAGAATACTTTGCTACATGCTCCCAATCACTGGTAATAGGAATTTAAACCATCTACGCATCTACATATAGCCATTCTGTTGTTCCATTGTGATTCATTCTTGAATTCCCTGCTCCTTAGACACATAAAATTCAGAAAACGTTTCCCCTCTCACTCTTGTTTTCTGTGCCTACAAATGGAATGGTCATCTGGAAAGTCAGCAGGACTAGTGGTCACTGTCATGGTTTTTAACTGTAGGTTTCAAACTGGGGGTGGGGGAGGGGGGTTCTAATCCAGATCTGGGTTTGCTCCAAGAGCCGCACAGTGAAAGGGTGTGGTTAAACCAGAGTTAATCAGGGTGGTGCCTAGAAACATTAGTGAACTTTTCTTCAGGAAAAATCAATTAGAATGTCGGTTGAGCTGGTTAAATCAAATTCTTATTTGATTTTTGCTTACTCCTAGACTTTTCTTCATTTATCCCAGCCTCCCCAAAGTCAGTTCTTTTGCAAATCCTCCTCCATAGGTCAGGGGCCACTAACTGGATTGAGCCTTAGTAGATTGAGAAACTGTCACCACCCTTGATTATCAAGAATCCCAGTAGAGAGAATTAAATGTCTAAAAAGGGAACGTCACTGTAGAAGTGAGAAAGGCAAAATCCCAGAGGGGACAGAGATCAAATAAAGCAGAAGAGTATTTTATTCAGGTCCATTAAAATAGACAATTAAAAACAATACACTTGCCCCTGTAGGGAAGCTACAGAGAAACTCTCCACTTATTCATGCAAAGCACACTGTGCTTAGATCGCCCCTTTCCGGTGGGCCCTGCAGAAGCTCTTACTGGATGCTATTGGCATAGCTAAGTAAATCACTTTAAGCCAAAGTGCACAGATGAGATTTGAATCTTGCACTATGTGATGTCTAGGAGAAGGGGAAAAAAATCTTCTGGGTCCAGCAGAGAGTTTAAAATGTAAGAAACAAGTTCAAATTGCATGGCCCAAAGAGTCAAATTCTGTACTTTTTGATTCGTTTGAGACAGTTCCCAGCAGGGTAGAGATCGCCATTTAATGAATAAGTATAACTTAGAAAAGTAAAGAAATGAGACTCTTAGCTTTGAAAGATAATACCAGACCAAAGACGACTCCGATGGTTTCTTTAAAAAAAAAAAAACAACAAACCCGAGGAGGTAATGATAGCGGCATAGTCAACCTTCTCAGTATTGCTGAATGTGAAGATGCTAAGGAATATAAAATTGGTGTCTCAAAAGAGAAAGGTTTTTGGCAATGGGACCTAATCCGTGGTATTAGATGAGAAGAAGGCGGGAAGAAGAGAAAGCTGTCAGTGCAGGGGAAAAGAATTTCTGTTGTAGTCATTTAAAATCAACTAAGTTGTCCGTGTCATTGAAAGTATACTTGAAGAGGTCACCAGTAATATCATCTTGGTCCTAAATCTCTTATCTTCATAGTAGCAATAGGAAGGAAGGAAGGAAGGAAGGAAGGAAGGAAGGAAGGAAGGAAGGAAGGAAGAGGAGGAAGGAAGGAAGGAAAGAGGGAAGGAAGGAGAGGAGAGAAGAAGGAGGGAGGGAGAAGGAAGGAGGGAAGAAAAAGAAGGAAAGAAAGAAGCATTTATCAAGCATTCTATGTGTTAACCACTCTACAAGTATTATTTCTTATGATTCTCATAACAACTCTGGGAGGTAGGTGCTATGATTATTTCCCCTGAATAGATGAGTAAACTGAGTCAGACAGAGGTTAAATGATTTGTCCAGGGTCACGCAGTTATTAAATGTCTGAGGCTAGCTTTTAACTCAGATCTTACTGACTCCTGTCTTAGTGCTCTACCCACTGTATCACCAGCTGCCTGATTTGAGCATCTCTGGTGCAGTGGGGTGAGTACTAGATAAAAACTCAAATAACTTCATTTCAAATGCTGCTCAGTTACTTATGATCTAGGTGACCTTGGGTATCACTTTGCTTCTCTGGACCCCAATTTTCTTGCATATAAAATGAGGGGTCCATTGGGTTATGGATATAGAGCTGGAAGGTACCTCAGTCCATCTAATCCAACACTCTGACTGCACAAATGAGGAAACTGAAGCCTAGGGAGATTACATGACTGTTCAAGGTCATAGAAGTCATAGGCAAAAGAGCTGATTTGAACCCAGGTCCTCTGACTTTAAAGAGACAGTTCTTTCTGTCCTACCAGCCTCAGACAAAATGGCACCCATAGTCCCTTCTAGCTCTAAATCACTTACAGTCTTTTGAATTCTCTCTTGCTTCATTGCTCACTATACATGTCTGCTATTTCCCTGTTGTTGTTTTTGACCTTCTCTTGCCTATGAAGTGACTTCTGCCACCAGCATGCCTGAGGGACTCAAGAGCTACTGCCAGGATTATCTTTGAATCCTAGATCCTCAAGCTGGTCAAGACTTGGGTCCAGGAGGCGGTAGGTGGCGCAGTGAATAGAGCACCAGCCCTGGAGTCAGGAGGACCTGAGTTCAAATCCAGCCTCAGATACTTAACACAAAAACTAGCCGTGTGACCTTGGGCAAGTCACTTAACCCCAACTGCCCTCCAAAAAAAAAAAAAGACTTGGGTCCACTCAGAGCAAGGCATGTTACATGACTTCCCCAAAATATATACCATGCCCTAGGTAACCCCATCACAGAAAGTCAGTGAGACCCCAAGGTTTGGTCTTTGGCCCTCTCAACCACACTGACTGTAAACTCCCTGAGGGATGTGGAGGTTACATGTTTTCACATGTATGCATACCTGTACACGTGTATACACACATACATTCTACAGCTATGCTGGAACCAGTTCATACTGTTGTACACATCACATTGTTACATTTTCAGTTGGAGCATTTTCACTTCAAGAATCAGCAAAATAATGGAGACAACATTAATAATGCAGATTAAATGTAAAAATGTGTCAAGTGCACTTTTAAGTTTCCAGAATGTCTATTGTTAAACATTTTCTAGCACACCACTACACACACACACATACACTGTGTATGCATACACATATATATATACACACATGTGAATATAGCCTCTACCCTCAAGGAGTTTACAATCTATATAGAACAAATATGTATTTATTGTATGTATATGTGTATAGATATACACATATATGTATGTTTTTGTATCACCTCTAGCCTCAAAGAATTTAGTGCATATGTGCGTATGTGAATGTATATGTATTTTGGCATATATGTATGTATATGTATATTTTTATAGATAGCCTCTCCCCTTAAGGAGTTTATAGTCTATATATGTCTGAAGGCATATGTATGTATTTATAGTATTGTGTATATATATGTGTGTACATATATACCTATATACATACATATATGTGTTTATATCTCTCATAGTGCCTAGCAAAATTTTTCAATGGTTCTTTATTCCTCAGTCAAATTCAGACTGCTTTATGTGGCCTTTGAGTCCTTTTACAATATGACACAACTCTGTCTTTCCAGTTTTAGTTCATGTTCTCTATCCTTCAAACTGTATTACCCAATGACTCTGAACACATATGGTCTTTTCCTGACTTCATGGTTTTATTCATGCTTTTCCCTGTAGAATTACTAACCCCCCCCTTAAAAATTCAAGTCAAATGGCATTGAATCCATGAAGATGTCGCTGAATTCCCACCAAATAAAATTCCAAAAGTTACAAACAGGAACTTTTCCAAAATTCAGCTCTAGTTGAATAGTTGAAGATGCATTTTCAGTGCCATCCTGACATGTTATTGTATCTGAAAAGAAAGACATATGAATCATTCAAAGCTCTTTCATACAGTAAGGAAAATATGACTGTTTTTGTGGGTAATGACTAAGTTGATTAGAAAAAATACTCTTTTCAACTTCAAAAAACAAAAACTCTCATGTCAGTTGCTGACACAAAGAATCAGGTACACTTTGGAGAGCTCTAACTTCTCTCTTTTATATTATATCTACCTAAGTGGAGCCTGGAAACTGTAGCACCTGGTAATCCCACAGGGGAGTCACTAGTTCCCCTTATAAGCATTCAGATTCACAAGGCTTCAAAATATAGAGTTTTATTTATTTTATTTTTTAATCTTTTATTTAGCATTTTGTTTTTACACAGTTACATGTAAAAACAATCTTTAGCTTTTCAAATTCTCTCCCTTCCTTCCTCCCCCCTCCCCCAGTAGAGGGCAATCAACTCCATATAGGTTATACTTGTGTGGTCATGCAAGACATATTCATAATATAAATGTTGTGAAAGAAAACAGACAAAAAAAACCTCAAGAAAAATAAAGCAAAAAATACATATGCTTCAATCTGTATTCAGACACTGACAGTTCTTTCTCTGGGAATGGAGAGCATTTTTTATCATAAGTCCTTCAGAGTTGTCTTGTGTCACTGTATTGCTGAGAATAGCTAAGTCATTCACAGCTAATCATCTTCCAATATTGCTGTTACTTTACATAATACATTTTACTTTGCATCAGCTCATGCAAGTGTTTCCAGATTTTTCTGAGAGCATCCTGCTCATCATTTCTTATAGTACAAATAGTATTCCATCATAATCACATGCCACAACTTTGTTCTGTCATTCTCCAACAGGTGGGCATCCCCTCAACTTCTAATTCTTTACCCCCAGAAAAGAGTTGCTATACATATTTTTGTACATATAGGTCCTTTTCCTTTTAGTTTATCTCTTTTGGGATACAGACCTAGTTGTGGAATTGCTAGGTCAAAGGGTATGCATGGTTTTATAGTCCTTTGAACATAGTTCCAAATTGCTCTGGAATTTGGAACAACTCCACCAACAGGACACAAAACAGAGAATTTTAACCAGGCTCAGT
>CM053599.1:84463499-84527750 GCA_028646575.1 Pseudocheirus occidentalis
CCACCCACTGAGCTGCCGGTAGCAACAGATGTGCTTTCTGTCTTTTGGAGAATTTTGGAGCTTGAAAATCTGTTTAGAGTCCCATTTTATGAGTTTTTAGCGTGTTTGTGTGGGAGCTGCGGTGCTTTGCTGCTTCTACGCCGCCATCTTCAGGAAACCCTTTAAAATTGCTTAATCACTAGGAAATTGGTAAAGATCAAAGTGGTCAGTTAAAAAAAGCCACATGGAGTAGGAAGGGAAAGGGACTTGTCACAAGAAAAGAGAAGATAAAGAATTTAACCTATTATGTGGGTCAAATGAGCAGCATATCAGGAATAACTCATGTAGTATCTGGACTGCATGTTGGTTGTGAATTCAGTCACAAGAGAGGTGGAGATAATGTCACAGTGAATATTAAATCAACCAGCTCGAGGTGGGAAGGTGGTGACACTTGGTAAAGATAAGATCGTATACAAACCCAGTGAACTCTTAAATAAAGAAACAAGTGGGCTGAGCTGAGCCATAAACAACCTCCAGAGTGAAAGGTAATAAAAGTGAAGGGGGAAAACAAGATGCTCAAATGTAATGAAGCAAAACTTAGAATGCCTGGTGCCTGGGTGACATTTTAAGTCATATAATCTTATTCCACCCTAAAGAACTAACGAAGAAATAGAGAACCTAATACCCCAAAGTTTCACTGGCATCAGCTTACATGGACTGTGTTTTTGTATTATATGAGTTTTTATTCCTTATATTAAAAGAAGCAAGAACCTGAGAAGAAAAAAGACGAATCCGAGAGAATTTAAATGTATTCTTGAAGTGGCTTAGTGATTGAAAAGATCCAGGACTTATGAAGAAAGAAGCATATATGTTGGACTAAGAAAGCAAATTACAGAAAGAGAAATCTAGGAAACTAGGGAGATATTGCCTTTTATGTTAATGGAAAAACAAAATGACTCAATTTTATTGCAAAACAAAATTTAAAGGCTCTATTTTTAGCTCTATTTCATATGTGTTGGTTGGATAATCAGTTACCAACTTGGGGTACAAAACTGAGGTAAAGTTGTGAGTTATGCCCTAAATTAATCAATATGAAAACTAAATTTATAATTTTCTTTGAGATTTATAAAAATATAAGATTCCAAATATTTTGAGAAAAATGTCATATGTCAAATAATCAAAATTATGTTAACAATGACTGAAGCTACCATTTGAGAAATTTTCCTAAATTTTAGATAACCACATATTATTTATATAATTCTTTTTAAAAGCAACAGAAAAACAAACTGAACTTGTGACTATATTCATATTCATCATTTACTACAAATAATTCCTAAATTTCCTTCTTAAGAAAGTTATCAGCAATAGGAACATTGTTATTTAACAATGATTGAATGCTGAAAATAACAGTTTCATGAACTCATGTAATTCCATGATTAAGTGCACAGGAAAGGTCAAGCAGAATGTCAGAAAAGGTGAAACAGAATGGTGGGGAAAGGTTCAAGAAGAGTGGGTAGCTTTTAACTGGGTAAGTTAGGCAAGGTTCAATGGAGGAGATGGAATCTGCCTTGGAGAAGATATGTATCAATGAGCAGAGATAGCAGAGTCCATTCTAATCCTAGAGGAGGGCATACATAAATGCAGGGATTCCATGGAGGGCAAGATGCTAAGGTATAAAGGACAGTAAAAGGCTAGAAATGTATATTAGAACTTTATCAAGGCAGGCAGGATGGTGCCAATGAAGGCACCCTGCCTATTTGATCTTGGAGTGGGTGAGCTGGTCAAATCTTAGAAAGCATTAGAAAGATGATGTTAGCGGCTGTTTGTTGTTTGTTTATGAAGAGACAAAAAAGAAGAAGAGTGGCTCTAAGTATCTAAGTCTGAGACTGGGCATATGATGTGTTCAGATAATTCTGTTTCATTTTGAGGTAGTTTCTGACAATTGTAACAAATACATCCCAATCTGGATAGAAAAAAACGAAGCAAAGTAGTTTCCTCAACAAAACTGTTTCACCATGCCCCTATATACACCTATTCCCAAGACTGGCACGTTAAATCCTATTTCCAGATAATCCAAGTCTACTTCCTTTTGTTGTGAACTCTTTTCCCAGGGCTTCCATCAATTCAATCCAGTCAACATTTATTAAATACCTACTAGGTGCCAAGAAATGTGCAAATTAAAAAAGAAAGTTACTCCCTACTCTCAAGAAACTTATAATTTAATGGGAGAAGAGAACACATAAAAAGAAGGGGTACCCTCTTGCTCCACAAAGCTGAACCCAGGCAGAACAGCAGATGCAAAGTAGAGTTTGTTCCAAAGATGTGACCATCAATCCTTTCTATCCTGAGCTTCTAGGACTCTTCCTTTGTCTTGAAGTTTTCTAATCCCTGAGATCTATCCCTTAGCCTTTAAAATTAATGTTCCTTAGTTATAGTTTCTTTTGTCCATGGATCATATGAAGACAATGTGAGGAAGACTCAGGAAAGCAGTTAAGATCTTTCTTTTCAGAGTTTGGGAAATCTGATTGTTCAGGTCACTAGAAAATGGTCACAGGCACCTAGACTCTTGTTTAACTGTAATATATCTGGAAGTGAAGATATGGTAGAGAACTTGGGCATTATAGGAAGGGCGCTGAACTTAGAGTCAGACCATAGATGTTTTAGTCCTGGCTCTATGTCCTTGGACCAAGTTACCTTGAATAAATTAATACTACATATTAATTACATATTTACATATAATTACATGATACATTATTATATGATTATATATGTATTATAATTACACAATACATATAATATTAATATTACATATTAATAATACATAACTATGCATTTGTATAGAGCTTTCAAATGCACAAAGCATGTTATGTACCTTATTTCATTTGGCTGCTACAATACTTGTTAAGTGTCCACTAGTAGCCAGGAATCATGGTATGTATGAAGATGTAAGACAGAAATTGAAACAGTCCCTGACCTCACAGAGCTTATATTCTGTTTAACATTCTAGAGATCCATTCTCTGAGCCTCAGTTTCCTTATCTGAAAAATGAGAAGCTTGGTGGGACTAGATCAGAAGATCATTAGATTAAGAGGTTAAGACCCTTAAGGGTCTGTGAATTAATTTCTAGGGGTCTTTGAGCTGGCATGGGAGGAAAAAAAACATCTTTGTTTTGGCTAACTTCCAACTGAAATTTAGCATTTTTAATGAATGTAAAAAATAAACATTATTGTGAGAAGGGATCCAGAGGTTTCTCTAAAATGTCAAAGCATTCTATTAAAAAAAAAAGTTAAGAACATCAAATATAGATGATCTCCAAGGTCCCTTCAAACTTTAAATCATATTTTATATAAGTTATGTAAATATCCTAAACTTTAGTTTGTTGCCTGTAAAATGAGGACTTAAGTCACTAAAACTTTCTTCCGTCTCAAAGTCCTTATTCTATATTGAAAGCAGCCTAATTTCTTTCACAAGAGTAGAGCCAACCTCTTTCATTCCCCCTTACTATTCACAGCTCATTTTTCTATCTCTTCCACTTTTATTCATAAATTTTCCCTTTGTATTTTTGCCTGTAAAATAAAGTTGTTCTTAATTTTATTGTTTTGAAGTCGCTAAGAAGATGTGACATAAGACCCCCAATCTATGGTCCATGGAGAACAGGCTAGCCTCCACTGGGCAGGGCTACAATTCCTTCCTTCAGATGATCTGGTAGTCATTTCCTATTCATTTCTCTCTGGCCAGAGGCAGCCAGCAGTACATCAATCCCTGCAAATACATCCCTTCTCCTTGAAATTGCTCATTTTTTTTATCCCCCCTTGCTGGCAATTAGCAATCAAATTCTTAATTAGCCTAACCCACCTGGCTATTTTGTGCCTAATAAATCAATTAATTCAATTCACAAGGAGGGGATTGTGTTTAGTACCATATTTTAGTCATTACGGGCCATCATTGTGTGTGACTGCTGAACCTACTGTAAAGACATGATGCCCAAGCAGAATTGATATTCTCTGCTGTTTTGCAGTCTACGAGATGAGTGGAGAGTGTGGAGAGTGTTTTTAATGTAGAAAGGGATTCAGCAATGGGCCTCAGCAGACCAAAGCAGAAATGAGGAGTGTATTAGGAGTTATAAGCATGTTTATCATCTGGGTTAGACGCTGCTCAGATGTACATGATGATGGCCATGCTATTTATTTTCAACTTATATTTATTTGTTCTTTAAAAAAAAAGAAATTGTTTGTTGCTGAAACTAGGGTTGCTAAAAATCAAGCCAAGGTCCTAGAAGCATACCAGAGATGAATTGTGCATAATTATGTTTTTCCTGTAAATGTTTTAAGGAATATCTGGTTTAGGGCTATTATATAAAATGCATGTGTTTAGGAACTTGAAGAAAGACATTGAAAAAGGGAGGAAGTAATTTATCCTTCTACTATTTAAAGTTCCCTTAACTGTCTACTTCTTGAAGGTTTGTCTTTGAGGGAAATGTGATGGTGAATTGGTACTACGTGAAGGCTGTACGATCCAAAGAAACCAAAAGATGAGAGCTGATCATTATTATGCCACAGATGGTAAAGTCAAAGGTCCCCATTACTCACATATACTTGCCTTTTATGAGTAGCTTTGCAGTGTTACCTGCCTAATATTGAGACATTGCTGATCCCAGTGAACCTTGAATTATAAAAGAATCCCAGTTTACTCCAATGTAATCAATATTAGCAAAACCCATGGGTAGATATGGGTAGAAATGCCCAGTTGTAACTTGACAGTGTATGTTTGATTTTGGAGTCTAAAAATATGATCACTCACCAGGTGTGTAAAAATTTTATTGCTATAAGATACATTTGAGACAGTAACATGGACTTGGGCTAAAATTCCATTTGAAAAGTTAGTACAGCATGTGAATTTCTCATATCCCAAGATTACAGTAAAATTTTTGGATGATTCTAAATTTTAAAATGCCCCTTTTTGCAGGAAATTTGGTCAGAGGAAGTATTGTATTGATTTTTATTAAGCAAAGGTAGAAGAAGGCCTTTAGTATAACTGAATTTTTATTGCTGTAAAATTACTGTAGACAGAATCCCATTTTAACAATATATTCAGCTCAATTCCATTCAATGCCCAAGCATTTATTTATTAAGTACCTACTACTATCTGCCATAGGGCAACTGGGTGGTGCAGTGGATCGGGTGCTGGACCTATAGTCAGGAAGACTCATCTTCCTGAGTTCAAATTTGGCCTCAGATACTTACTGGTTGTGTGACCCTGTAGGTGACCTGTAAGTGAGTTAGGGGAATGTCTACCCCAAGCATGTGAAGGCTTTCCCTGCTGGAATGGGCAGATGAGACCAATTTGTTCCAACAGCCATTAAGGCAAAGCACTTAGAACTTGGTCAAGCATCAAAGTTCCTAAGGTCATGCATATACTGCATGCCAAGTCAGGAACAGTCACCTTAACTTTTGTCCTGCCACTGAACTTGACTCGGGAAGAAAGAGACTAATGATTTTACACAACTCTGCCTCACTTAAATCTAATTCACGAGCAAGTCAAGACATAACCTGTGATGCTGTTGGTCCTCTTAGAAAAAGGTCACCAGTAGAACAGTTCCATCTTAGACTACACTTAGATCAGGAAAGACCAAACACAAAAGAGAGAGACCATTGTGTTCACAGCAACAGGGGAGTCAAGACAGTTGTACTCTCCCCACACACAAACACCTACTTCTATGGATACAACTCAAAGAAGCCCTCACCATTCAAGGTCAAAAGGAAGGAAAAGAGAAGAATGGATTGCTTCTTTTGTATAAACTCTAGCTCAGCAGCCCAGTAAGAGAACTCTTCATCACTTCCCCCTGCAAACCCCTTAGCCAATTTTTTCAGCTCAGCAGTCAATTAGAGGACTTTTCATCATCACACAGTTCAATACCCTATGTCATGTATGGCCTGGAGTAGTTCCTGAAACATCTATCTAATAGACTGGAACCAAGCAATTAGTATCTGCATATGAAAACATGTTCCATTCCTGTTATACTTTTAATATTAAAAACCGATTTATGTTCATAGATCTTCATTTCCTATAATGCTTGGGGCTGAGACTATATCTTGTAGTGTATGATCACTATATGAAAACAAGATGATCCCAAAAGTATCTTCCCAGCCTTCTCCTATGTTGATAATTCACCCTTCAGTGACCTCAAAATTATGATGTCCTCTACGTATGCTTGGTCTGGTCCATTGTACTTCCTGTTTTCATCTTCTTTGCAGCCTAAAACACTTCCACATACAGTACATTAAGGATTAAGATAGGGAAGTCTACCTCTAGTGATTCTATTACTTAATAAATGTTAATAGATCTGTTCTAATTTTCATTTATCTGGTATCCTTTTTCTGGTGCCAGCTATGATCTTGGGATGACCCAGATTAATTGGTTCTCACACCAATCTTTGTTTCAAATTTGTTTTTCTCTCCTTTACTTCTTGCTGTGTAATTAGGATGTGATATTGCTTGTGACCTTCTTCCACCATCCTCCATAAGATTATACAAAGCAATTTGTATTATAAATTGTTGTTACCATTAATTGCTATATTTCTCTGCTGGGCAAAAAGCTCAGGTGTTTACTAGGTGAGGTGGTTTCAGGCATGTTTTGACTTCCTTGTTATACTGATTGCTTTATAATCCATTAAACTTCTGCAGGATATGGCGCTAGTTCATATCAGTGTGTTTTTGCTTATTTCCTATATTTGGCATTATTATGGGCTAAACCTAAATTGGGCTTAGTCCACGGGGTTCCCAGTTTAAAATACAATTAAGTATTCATGGACCAGAAAGTCCCATTAAAAAGCACCATAAAATTTAAGAATTAAAAACATACCTTAAAAAGATACACAATTAAAATAAAATAAAATATATGCTCAACCTGTAGAATCCATAGGGCAGCAGGCAACAGAAGCTAAGTCAAGCTTTTGAACTCTTCTGACAGCAGAACCCTCTTCCCCTACCTCAAACCAACCATGAGCCACAGCTTCACCTCCATCTTCTTAGTTGGAGTTGACTCCACCAGTAAACTTAATTGACCTACTGCCACATCAATGGCCTATTGCAAGAAGCCCAAAAGAGAAAGACAGTGAGAGGGCTGCCATCAAAGGGAAAGGAGGGAAAAGAGCTCTAGCCATAGACCACCCTGTGGGAGCACAAAGACAACTCTTCCCTCTGACGCACAGGCACTGGGCAGCCCCGTTGATCTTCCCCAAGGACAACCCTCTAGCTCTCCATTTGCAATCTAGATAAAATCAATATAGCTCTTTCCACAAGCATCAGTAAGCTGACAATTTTTTAAAGTTTTTTTAATTTTTGCTTTTTGAAGGGGGGGGAAGGTAGGGCAATTGGGGTTAAGTGACTTGCCCAAAGTCACAAGGTTAGTTTTTTGTGTTAAGTGTCTGAGGCCAAATTTGAACTCAGGTCCCCCTGACTCTAGGGCTGGTGCTCTATTCACTGTGCCACCTAGCCGCCCCATTGTCTGACAATTTTAATGCTCATCAAAAACCATGCAAAAGGGAAATGACCAAGTGCTTTGTGAAAGGGAATTTCCTGTTGCCTTCCTAAGCTTCAAGAAAGTAACTCCACCAGTTCCAAGGTAACTCTCTCAACCTTTTCTCTATTAAGCTGCAGTTTCCTTATACCTTCTGTTTTCATTTATAGTAAGAATTTCAAGATACGATTCAGGTCTTCCTTTGGTTTGGGTTTGGGTTTTGGGTATTTTTAGGCAGAGGGGAGAGTAAGGGCAGAGACAATCAGGGTTAAGTGACTTGTCCAGAGTCACACAGCTACTAAATGTCTGAGATGGGTTTTTAACTCAGGTCTTCCTGACTCCAGGACCAGAGCTCTATTCACTGTGGCACCTACCTGCCCTATAATATGTCAATTTGTTGACTATTGAACAAGGATGTTTAAAGATGGCCTAAAAACAGTATAATTCTTAGTACGTCTACACCTCTTTTTGCCTCTGCCACCATCACCACAGTTGCAGAATTGGGCTGCACAAGACTAAGAACTATTTTGCATTTTTCTTTATTTCATGAGCTACATTCAAAGAATTCATTATAGTCACTATATTCAAAGAATTCATTGCCAAGATGCCAATCCACTAGAGCGCTATGCCAATTCCTAGAAAGACATAGTCCGTTGTTGGGACTATATTTGCAGTCTTCACAGTATGGTAGAATCTACCAATGGTTGAACTTTTCTGAGACAGACTTTAAGAACCCAGGGTTATCCCCATAACAATGAAATATTGGAATAGAACATTGGTGGAGATATTATTTTAATGGATTTAAGAGTTTCACTAGGTGATTTCCTTAAAGCAGTGGGGATGACCAAAACATATTGCTTCCTTAATTTGGGGTCTTCAGGAAAACTCGAGAAGATTCATGGAGCCATTTCTAATACTGTGACTCTAGCATTCACAAATTTGAACAGTAGATGTGGTCATTTTAAAAAGCCTCAGTTTCTTACTAGAAAATGGGAGAATGTGAGAAGAACCTAGAAATGGTATTATTTGACACACAAAGACAATATAAAGGGGTCCATTTTCTGGGGACTTACTTTATCTGTACCATTGGGACAAGGAGGTGTGGTGCAGGGGAAAGACAGTTGGATTTGGAAACAGGTAGTAAGTACAAATCTAGCATTTGCTACTTAGAACCTTCATGACCTTGGGCAGGGCACTTCCCTTCTCTAGGCTTCAGCTTCTTCATTTGTTAAAAAGGAAGAACAGTTTAACCTCAAAGGCCCCTTTTAGCTCTTATGATCTCATGATCTATCTGTAATTTGAAGATAATACCTTTTTCTCCACATGATCATGACAGTTATAAAGGTAAGGACAAAGGCTATATTTGACACAGAAGTCTCAGCTCTGGGTAATTATTTTGACACTGATGGAAAGGGCACAGGTTTTAGAGTCAAGAGACCCGAGGTTTAAAATACCTGTTCTGTTACCTACCATCAGTAAACCATTCTAAGCCTCCGTTTCTTTATAATTTATATGGAGAAGCTTATAATTAGACTTTCTCTATGACTCTCTTCAGTTATAAAGTCTATGATCTGGCTAATTTAAACTAAAACAGGTCAGATAAAAGTTGCTGTTGTGAATCTTTCAAAGCATCATCTTAGCTCATATGCAAAGACATTACAAACTTTAGTGTCCACAGCCCTAAGGACAAAAGGTATGGTGTTTACATCCTGTGCCCATTCTTGCAGCCCTTCAAGAAATTGGATATTTTCTCTGCTAATCTTTCTACAACTTGCATTTTTTTTGTTGCCCCACTTAGCTTAGGGGAGTTTACTCTGCTCCCTAAATAGCATATTATTTTATGTTATTTTATTTTATTTTGCTTTTTGGAGGGCAATTGGGGTTAAGTGACTTGCCCAAAGTCACGCGGCTAGTAAATGTGTCAAGTGTCTGAGGCCAGATTTGAACTCAGGTCCTCCTGACTCCAGGGCTGGTGCTCCATTCACTGTGCCACCTAGAGGCCCCTGGCCTATTATTTTATACAGCTAATCCTCCCTGTCTTTTTCTGTTCTATTATCCTTCATCAAGTTTATTTCTGATAGTTATATCTTTATTTCTCCTTTCACCTCAACTAACCTGATGAACACATGGTGTCAGATTCACCCCTTATCTTATTTACTGTCTGGAACATACCCTTGAAATTCCTTCAGCTTTCTAAAACGCCAATTAACACAAAGGGTGACTGACTCTATCTACCATGGACCCTGTCACAAAGCTATCCATAAAAGATGGGGGTACTCTGCCGAGTGAGAGCTTTATAGTGTTTCTACTTTTTCAAGTAAATGGTGGGATCCTAAATTAAAGGTTTTAAGTCAGATAGATTGATTCTAGATCCTTAAGGTTTCTAGTTGAGTCCTTACCTTAACTTCTGAATCATTTTAAAGTTATATTTGTGTAAACTCTTTTGTATCTAGAAGGCTAAGGGAATAATTGATTTTATAACCAAAAAATTATTTATAAAGCTAAATGACTACATAATTATTTTAAAATTATTAATAATTATATGATTCATTAAAAATGCAGTAGAGGAAGTGTTGGATTTGATTTGGGAGAATAGGGGTTCAGATTCTTCTTTTAATACTTACTATTTATCTGACCCTAAAAAACTCAATTGAATTCATTAACTATGTGGCTCAGGAAAGTCCCTGGAACTTACTTCCTAAATCACAGCTGACTTTTTATCTGCTTTAATGAAAGGAGTTCCCCCTAGTGATGAAATAACAGATTTTTTGCCTATATAATAATTAATTTACTACATAATTACACATAAACTTTTATGTCTTATAATGAAATTATTTTATTATATATTAATTTCATTTTAAATAGAGATGAAGATAGTAAAGGATAATATCTTTAGCCAGTAAGAATATATTACCTAATAATAAACTCCCTGAATAGTTAATACATTGGGAGGGGGATAATAGACATTACTTTCAATTAAGCAATTACTGCATAACTTTTAGAATGCTTTTTTTCCAATATCCTTCTGCCTTAGTATTCTGGGAGTCTTTTTATCTTTTCGTTGCATTGAGAGATATCCAGCTAGTTTTATAGCACACTTAAAAGCTGTGGTAGCTTCATGCTTTTTCCCCCCACGTATCTTCCTACTCTTTTTGTTGCTTGAATGTGTCAGATGCTATGTTGGGGAAGCAAAGGGTCTAAAATACTAGCCTTTAGTTAGACCCCTAGGCAGAAGCTTTCCCACAATGCTCTGCCAGTGCACCTTGATCCCTTGTTTCAGAATCCCCTGCTTCTGTAATTATAGCAACAAAAAGTGTAGGTGAAAACATTCCATCTCTGCAGGAGAAAAAAAAAATCTTTCTCTTTTGCTGCTCCTGCTTTAACTCATTTGCATTTGAAAATATTCCATATTACTGATTAACATAAAATAATTGAATGATTTTTTTAAAGAAAATAAATTGTAGAAATTAAGTAGGTGCAATTAAAAAAAGATGCCTCGGTTTTCATTCTCAAAAGAACCCCTTTTGTTGAATCAGTAGGCCCACATTCTGATGGCCTCTGGTATTCCCTGCGCTGGCCTCTCATCGCTTTATGAATTATACCTCTACTAGCTTGTGGGGAAAAAAATGTTATCTCAAGGAAAGAAAGAATAATTACCACCATCCCACCAAAAAGATAAGTTGAAATTATTTTTTTTTCTTTTCTGTAATAGGAAAAAAGAGTCGTTTCGGGAATCATATGTAGTTAGTGGAAGGTACCTTATGGATTGTGGCAATTCAGAGTCTTTTTAAAATACCACAGCTGATCTGCCGAGTCTTAGGAAATGTCTAAGGTCAAGAATACTCAAAGATTGCTTTCTTTTCGAGACTTGGATCCCATACAATTAAATTCATTTCAATTTGATAACAATAATGATAACTTGTATCTACATAGCATTGTAAAGTTTATAAAGGCCTTTGACAAATCTTATCTCATCTGGTCCTCACAACCAAAGACTACGGCAGCGGTTCTTAACCTGCGGGTTATGTTCAATTTGTAACAATGAAAATGCATCCTGCATATCAGATATTTACATTACGATTTATAACAGTAGCAAAATTACAGTTATGAAGTAGCAACGAAAATAATTTTATGGTTGGGGGTCACCATAACATGAGGAACTGTAGTAAAGTGTCACAGCATTAGGAAGGTTCATAACCACTGAACTAAGGTGATCAGAAGTTAACTCTAGGTCTATGGCCCTATAAAGATTGGTTGGATCTAGATTGTAAAAGGCTTTAAATGCTCAGTCAAGGAGCCTGCATCTTTTCCTAGAGTCAATAGGGAGAATGACACTTTTTATTTGATTTTTCTTACTAGTGTGGGACTAATGGAATTACTGCATTATGGGTATGGAAGAATAGACATCAGTGTCCATTGCAACCTGACTAAGGCTATAGATTAAGACAAATACAATGGAAACACGTGCTGTGACAATTCACTAGAGCCGACTGATATGACCCTGGTGCAGCTAGGTGGCACAGTAGATAGAGCACCAGGCGTGGAATCAGGAAGACTCATCTTCATGACTTCAATCTGGCCTCAGATGCTTACTAGCTGTGTGACTCTGGGCAAGTCATTTAACCTTGTTTGTCTCTGTTTCTTTATCTATAAAATGAACTGGAGAAGAAAATAGCAAACCACCCTGCTATCTTTGCCCAGAAAACCCCAAATGGATCATGAAGAATTGGGCAAAACTGAAACAGCTGAGCAACAGTGATAACAACATGGCCCTGTGGTTAGTGGGGGCCTGAAATGTCCATACTAGTGCTGGTCAAGGATCAGAACGACACATTCTTTCATTTGCCTTAGGAAGGCGGGATGGTGTAGTAGAATGAGTACAATCTGGAGCTGAAAGACCTGGCTTTGACTCCTGTAAGATGACCCTTCTGGCCATCTGAAAAATGAAGAGGCTGGGTTAGATGAATAATTTAGAGGGTAGTGATCATGTTTCATCTTGTCCATTTATCCCGAGCTTCTATCACAAGACAGAAATTTATTGGATTAGAACTCTAAAATCCTTTTCAGCTCTAAATCTATAACTCTTTGAATGATGTATTCATAGATGCTCTTAATGTATAACTTTGGACAAGTCACCTACATCTTTGTGGTTCTGTTTCCTAATTTGTAAAATATATTTATTTGTAAATATATTTCAATATATTTACAAATAAATTATATTTATTTGTAAAATATATAGATTCTCTATAACTTGAGCTCTAGGGTAGCAAAAAGCTTGTACAATAGTCAAAAACAGGACTTCCCCCAAAAGACCATTCTTTTTAAAATTTTTATTTATTTTTGCTTTTTGGAGGAAGGAAGGCAGGGCAATTGGGGTTAAATGACTTGCCCAAGGTCACATGTATTAGATAGTGTTAAGTGTCTGAGGCCGGATTTGAACTCAGGTACTCCTGACATCAGGGCCAGTGCTCTATTCACTGTGCCACCTAGCCACCCCAAAGACCATTCTTAATATAGTTTTTAATAGAATTTAACTTAATAGAATTGAAAAGGAATTAATAAAGAATAATTTATTCAGTCAAACACTTAAGTATTTGTTTAATCTCCATTGCTGGATCATTATTCATTTCATGCCCCTTTACTGTCAGTGTCCCCAAAGGCTCTGTTCTATACCATCTTCTTCTCTCTCCACATTTTTACTCTTGCAAAAAACAAAAACAAAAACAAACAATTTCTGTTTTGGTAACATCATCAGCTTCCATTGATGACTTAATATTATCTCTATTTAATGATCTATATATCCAGTTCAGTCTCTCTACTGAGTTTTAATCTCTGGCTTCATTGTCTTCCTCTTGTTCCATGCTTTGATCCTTTTTGTCCCCAAAAAAAGCAGCTAAGGTTTGATTGCACTGTTGATTTGCTTCTGCTTGCTCATGTTGCCAGTCAGTTACTTGACTGTTGAGTTCTTTGCCACGGTAGAACTCTGCTTCTAGAGGGGAGAGCTTTGTCCCAAATCACTGGGGTTTTTGCAGCTGCCAGTGCTATTTGTTGGGTATCCTCTCTGTAGCCCCCACTAGCTCTGGCCCACTGGCCAGAGGACTTGCCCAGAGACACACAGGAGGCCCAGGACCTCCACCTAAGACAGTGATCCAGATCCAAGCAGGTTAAAGCAAGAGCAATTACCCTCTGAATGGTTGCTTGGTCCCCCTACAATCTGCAGGTGAGGAGCTCTGGAAGCAGCCATGCAGCAGTGGTGCAGCTCCGCTGCTTCTCGCCCCAGGGGCAGGGGCCAGACCATGCTCTTGCATCACCCCCCCACTTTCAACAGAGTTCCACACTGACCTTTTACTTGCTCTTTTGCATTTATGGGTTGATAAGTCTGGAAACTGCCACAGTTGCTGGTGATTCAGTCTCCTGAAGTCTGCTCTGGCAGCTGCTGGTGGGGGCTGCCCTGAGGCTAAAGCCCTGTGGCTCATGGGGAACTGTGTTCTGCTCCCAGTGTGCTGTGATAGACCCTTCCTGTAGGCCTGCCAGGCTGCCTTCAGTGGGAGATTTGTTTCTCTCTGTCACTTGGTGGGTTATGTAGCTCTAAAATTTGTTTAGATTCATATTTTATAGGTGTTTGAGATGATTGTGGGGGCAGTTCACAGAATTTTCCTGCTTCTACACCACCATCTTGGCTCCGCCCCCCTGAGTTTTAATCTCATATTACCAGTTATCTATTGGACATCTCAAACTCAATAGGTCTAAAATAAAACTCATTCTTTATCTACATGCTCTGTTTGCTCTGCTAAATGCTCCATTTTCTGTAGTGTACCCTCATTCTTCCAGTCTACCAAGTTCATGATTGGCCCTATCCTCAACTCCTCACTCTTCTTCACCCCACAAATCTACTCCATTACCAAATCTTGTCATTTCTGCCTCTATAACATCTCTCAAATCTGACCCTTCCTCTCTACTCATACAATGACTACCTTAGTTCATGCCTAATCACATCTTGCCTGTTCTATTTCAATGACCTCCTAAGTAGTTTTCCTGCTTCATTTCCCCCCACCCATCTATTCTCCAAACAGTGTCCAAGAAAATTTTCTCTAAGCATAGCTGACCATGTCAGTCCCCTACCTGATCAATTCCAGTGGTACCTCATTACAGCTAGGATAAAATATAAATCACTCCATTTGTCTGGACTTAATATATCTTTCTACAAAATCTAATTATGTATCACTCCCCTTCTCACACACTATTGTCCCTCCAAACCGGTCTTCTCTCTGCTCTTCACATGTGGCATTCCATTTTGGATCTCTGTTAACTTTGTATGGACTGTCCCCTGTGCACTTTCCTCTCACCTGTGCCTTGTAGAATCACTCACTTTCTTCAAGAAATACCTCAAGCATCACCTTCTGCATGAGTGTTTTCATGATCCCTTAAGTGCCCTCCACCCAGAACTACGTTGTATTTATTTTTCATTTAGTATGTGTGTGTGTGTATGTGTGTATAAAACCTTCCCCCAGTAGAAGTTCCATTAGAGCAGGAATGCATCCTTTTTTTTTTAATGGAATTATATTCCCAGAACCTAGCAAAATGTCTAATTACTACATAGGCCTTTAGTAAACGTTTGTTGATTGATTGATTTTAATATTTTGTGGAACAGTGGAAAGAAAACTGAGTTTGCAGTCAGAGGACCTGAACTCAGATTCCAGCTCTTCTCCTTACTGTATGTGACCCTAAGTAAATCATTTAACCTCTCTTACCCTCTATTTTATCAAGTAATCAGTCAAAGAGTATTTATTTACCCCCTACTATATGCTAGACATAGAGCTAAGCTCTAAGGGATACCTCTTTCCCTCCTCTCTCTTTCACAGGATAATTAATTGAGATAATGTGTGAAAGTGATTTTGGCTTCTTGGAAGAAAGGTGGTAAGTGAGCTTTTTTTCTTATTTCTAGAGAATTTAGAAATGTTTCACTGACTTACATTCTAGAAAGTTTTCATCTATATAAGAATATTTGTAGCAACATGTTTTTGTAGTAGCAATGAACTAGAAGAAAAGCAGGTGCCCATCAGATAAAGAATGGCTGAACAAACTGTGGTATTATGGATATAATAGAATATTATTGCACCATAAAAAATGAGGAATATGAACAATTCAGAGGAGCTTTGTAAGACTTGTATGAGCCAGGGCAGAGTGAAGTGAGTATAACCAGGGGAACAGTTTCCACAATAAGCACAATAATAATCTCTACCCCATACTAAGATGCTGGGCTGGAAATTTTCGAGACACTTTGCCATATACTTTATAGAAATCGTCCATATGTCTGCTCATTTTTCATCACTATCAACAATATTTATAGAATATCTAGCATGTGCTAGACATCTGGGAATTAGAAGAGGCATAAAACCTAGTCTCTGCTCTCAAGGAACTTATGATCTACTTGAGTAGCATAGGATTATAAGTAACAAAACAATTCAGGGTAGGTGCCAAGTAAGTAAGTAGTACAGGAACTAAAGGAAGGATCAGTGAAGGATATTGGATTTGAGCTGGGTCTTAATGGAAATATGGAACTTACACATGATAGAATAAGATGGTAAAGGGGAGATACATAAATAAAGGTTCTGAGGTGGACATGCACACGTTTAGGGATGAATATATCAGTTTATCTGGACTCAAAGGTTTACACAGAAAAGCAATGAGAGATCATGTTGGACAGTGAATGAAGAGGCCAGATCATAGAGAGCCTTGAATGTCTGGATAAGGAGAACAGATTGTATTCCTATAGGGCAGCTCTTTCCAAATTATGGTCTGGAGATCCCTATGGGTCCCTGGGACCATTTCCAGGGAGTCTGTGAGGTCCAAACATTATTTTCATAATAATACTGAGGCATTTAAATTCCCAATGAAGTAAATATTAATAGACATACCCCATATAAACAAAAGCTCTTTGGAGGGTGTCCTCAACAATTTTTAAAAGTATAAAGGCGTCTCGAGACCAAACATTTGAGAAGCACTGCTGAAGGCAATAGGAAATTACAGGATTGTAACACTAGGAAGAAACTCAGGTCATCTTTTACAATCTGTACCTAAACAAGTATTCCATCTGTAACATCTAATATCTAGCTGCAATATCACCAGCTTCTACCTGAAATCTAACAATGATGAGAAATTCACTATCTCACAAGGCAGTGTGATCTGGGACAGTTCTGATTGTTAGCAAATTTTTCTTCCACGTTAAACCAATATCTCCTCCTAAAACATCAGTCCATTACTCCCAATTCTGCATTTTGAGGTCATATAGAACAAACCTAATTTCCCTTCCCCGTTACGACTCTTCAAATACTGAAAGAGAACCATTATATCACTCCCAAACCTTTCCTTCTTCAGGTTAAATATTCTTACTTCCTTGGCATGGTGTCCAATCTATTAAACATACTAGTCACTGTCTAATGGAATTCTCCAGTTTGCCAATGTAATTTGCTTTTGGTCTTGGTTTTATATTCATTTTGTCATCCATCTTCTTTGTATAGGTGAATGCAACACATTAATGTTCAAATGATAAAAGTTATATTTGACTTTTTCCTCTATAAACTCAGTTAAATTTTGTGTTTTGTTTTGTTAATAACATTATAGCTGTGCCTTACTTTTTAGTCCAATCCTGCTCTTACATACTTATTCTGACACTTACAACTCTCCTTGGATCCTGGTTTTTACAAATATATACAAATTCTTACTCTTCCTCATTCACCAATAATACTAATTCCAGGTTCTTGGTTGATTCAATTACCACCTTCCCCCTCTCCATACTTTCAATGAATTCTATAGGTTTTATTTTATTTTATTTTTAGTGCCTATCCTTCCCACAGCCTTCCTCTTTTCTTAAATAGAAGTATTACTTTTAAGATTACTCACTCTTGGGGCAGCTAAGTGACACAGTAAATAGAGGACCAGCCCTGGAGTCAGGAGGACCTGAGTTCAAATCCAGCCTCAGACACTTAACACTTACCACCTGTGTGATCTTGGGCAAGTCAACCCCAATTGCCCTGCCTTCCCCCCTCCAAAAAAGGGTTAAAAAAAGGATTACCCACTCTTCCTCTACATTGCCCCTTGCCTTGCCCCAATATTTGGGACAATCACAAAGAATTTATCTTCTTGACTCTCCTTTTACTTTTGATTATTGTTGTATTTTACGCATATAAATGTTATTTATTTCTTGATATCTTTATTCTCACTTCCTAGTCTCTGACCCAAACCTGTTCATCAAAATGACCTGGAGGCTGAAGAGTTGCTATTGAATCAATGTCTATGTTGTGTTGGCATTCCCCTACCATGTTTTCACTGGGGATCCATACCAACCCTTCTGCCACTCTTATTTCACTTCCTGAGTCTGACCATCCCATACACACCCATTGAAAAAAATGAAGATATATCTCCAGTCTCTTTTGTTACCCCAGTATAACATTTATGTAAGACTCCCCCCGCTCCTGTGTCCCCATTCCTTAAGATCCTGGTAGATCATTATAATGCCTCTGGACTTTTGCCTGCTCTGAATAACATAATAAATCTCCCAGCTAGTGCTGTCAGGTCACCCCTTAAGACAACTTCACTCATGTTTTGCTAACACTAAATAACTTTTATATGGAATTCCTGTCTTGTGATTTAGTGGTTTTAGAATTTTAAAACTGATATACCCTATATTACTGCTTATTTGTAGATTAGATGTTATTACCTGGCACAGCTTCCTTAGAAATTGGCTGCTTTGTATCTCATAAGACTTCAATGAGGTTTTCTTTTTCATATAGCAAAGTCTGGAAATTTAGGGAGTCAAAACTATGTTTTATGTCTTCTAATAGTTTTAGTATACCAGGTTAAAAGATTCTGGTTTGAAATTCCATTTCTCCTGACTGAACTGTGTTTCAACTTTTCCTGTGTTTTCTTTCAAAGTGGTAGAATAATCCTGTGCTATTTGGATTGGTTCATATTGACAAGTGATGTTTTTTCTTATTAACTATCTGTAAAATCTCTTTATCAAGGAAGCTTTGGAATTTGACAACAATGTGTTTGGGTGAATTGAATCTGATATTTCTCTTTGAGAGTGTCCAGTGAATTATATTGTTTTGTACAGTTGTCCCTTGATATTGCTATTTCTAGAAATTTTTCTTGAGTAGATTTCTTGAAAAATGAGGTTCCTGCTCTTTCTTGGCATTTTTCAGGTAATATGATGATTCTCAGCATCTTTGAATTCTGCCTTATAGTTCCATCATCTTGTTTGTAAGTTGTTAAGACTTTTTTCAATTGCTTGTGCTTTGATCTTATTTTGCTGTATTTTCTCTCCTCTGCCAATTTGCCTTCTATTTTCAGAATTTTATTTCCATTTATTTCATTCCTTTATTCCCAGTTTCTATCACCTTCTCCAGGTTGTTGACTTTTGTTTACAATCTGACTTGCACAGTTCCCTACCCTTTCCTACTCAAATTCTTAATCCTTATTCTCTTTAGTTGCTCCCCTTCTTTTTCCCCCTTCTCAGTATGATTTGTTTTTTTATGTACATATGCATGTATTGGGGTGAATTTGTATTTTTAATGTGGTGATGGTGAAGAAGAATTAAGGACCTAGGCCTTTCCTTAACGTACTATCTTACCAGAATTCCTGGATCCCAAATCTGTTATTAGATATACTATCTATGCTTTCTACTTTGGATCACCCATATAGTTGGTGAGTATGCTATCTACACCTTCATCAAATTTCTTGATCAAAATGCTAAACACAAAAGGGTTAAGAACAGGTTTCCAGGATACTCCAATAAAGGGCTCCCTCCAGGATTAAACAATGGATTTAAATCTGGAAGGGATCTTTAAAAACCATCTAATCCAACTCCCTCATTTTATACATGAGGAATTGAGGCTCAGAGAGGTTGAGTGATTTGCCTGTGGTCACACAGATAGTGGGTGGCAGGGTAATAATTCCAACATAGGTCTTGTGACCCCAAACCAGAGCTCTTTGCACTGTACCACAAAGTCTAATGGATATTAATGACTATTCTATGGTTCTGGCAATCCAACTGGTTCTTTTAAAAATAAAAACAGTTTTATTGATGCCTCTTATTTTATATCACAGTTACTTTTAGGTATATATCCTCTTTTCCCATTTCCCAGAGAACTGAATGCTCCCTTGTAACAAAGGAAAAAAAATAACCCAAAACAGCCAATACAGTGACTGTATCTGACAATGTATGTTACTACATAGTACCTGAATTCTTCCTTCTGATAGTCCTCTACTTCGCTACCAAAAGAAGAGAGATAAGTTTCATTACCTATTTTATGAGATCATTATTGATTTTTCAATTATTATTAGCAAATTTGGCTTTCTTTTAGTGATATTTTCATTTATTTTGTTGGAGTCATTTTGTATTTTTTTTTCTTCTGGTTCAACTCATTTTATTCTGTATTAGTTCACACAAATTTTCCCATGTTTCATATTCCTCTCGTATCCCTTATTTCTTACTGTAGAATTATATCCTAATATGCTCATACACCCCAATTTGTTTAGTTATTCTTAATGCAGACCTACCCACTTCATTTCTGGTTCTTTGCTACTATAAATGCTGCTTTACGAATTTTTTGGTAAGAATAGGCTAGTGAATGTTGTGGCATAATTCCAGACTGCTTTCCAGCATAATTGAATCAGTTCACAGCTTCATAAATTGTGGAGAAGTGATCTTGTCTTTCCATAACCCATCTAACATTATTGTTATAAAAATAATATTAGAGTAGTACTATCTTCTCTACATTTTCCATTATTGTTTTCCCATCCATTCCAACCAGTGATCCTATGTTATTTGATCTTTGTTTTGTCCTCCCATATAACTAAAAGTCTCCTTTTTTGTCCTTAGCATTCTTGATAACCTCAGTTTATTCTGATTCTTAGCATTTTATGCTTCTTATAACAAGATGGCGGAGTTTTTTGTATTCCTTGTCAGTCACCTCTTTCTATATGTGTGTAGCATCCTGGGCCCCTTTCATCTGTGGCTCTCAGAAAGCTACACATGTTTAACATAGCTCAGTAACCACTCAAAACAAGAGTTCTTGAGCTCTTGCCAATGTGATTACTTTTCCCCAAAACCAGAAAACACACTAGTTCAAATAAAAAGATACTTAATCAAACAACTTAACAACAACTTAACAAATTAAGCAACAGAACAAATTCCCTGATATATGATGTGATATACTCTCTCCTGGGTCACCAACCTACTAAAGGGACATGGCAGAAACATAGAGAATATTAGTGACTAAGAAAGACATAAGGAGAAATTGTGCGAAAGGGCACAGACTCCAGGAAACCATGTGGCCAGAGCACATGGATATCTAAACAAAGTCACATCTCTAATCCTCTGATATCCTCTGAGGCTGTGACTGACCTGTCCCCTTGCTGGCCATCACACAGACTATTATAACTCCACTTCCCATTGGTTGCTGAGCTGGTCCATGCTACCATCTGCATAGTTTAGCTACTGGTCACTTTAGGACCATCTGCTTTTCTCTGCTATTATCTACTGAGCAATAGCAGCTAGTAAGGGACAAACAGATGACCTACCAGACATAGGCAGGAACCCAACACAAGCCAGCAGAATGCCTCAGGCTAAACCTATTTCTTTGTTATGATTAGAAATACTTTAAAATACTTATACCTGGCCCTGGCTTAATCACCCAATGGATTTGCCTCAGTCAAACTGAGATGAGTTAAAAACCTTACCTTAAAAAGGTCAAGGTCTCCCACTGCAGCCAGGACCATCTCCAATAGGCCTGATCTATATATCTCTATTGGACCTGGATGGCTCCAGAGGCGACGGTGAGGCTGATGACTTTGCACATCCCTCTCTCACTTAAATCCAATTCACTTGCATGTCATAGCATTACCTTCCTGATGTCATGGTCCTTTTTGAGAATGAAGGACCAATGCCAACAATAACAACAGCAATAGCGCAGCATGCCACTTCAGCAAACTGCAAAGAAGCTAAGCAAAAGGAATGACATTTCTTCCAAATCTATCTCAGGTTCTGATGGTCTGTGCTGCTCACAGGGGTTGTTTTGGGTGGCAGAACCTGAAAAGGGCTAGTAAACCTTGTCTCACTTCCCACAGTGGCAAAATCACTACTTTTTGTTCATTGATTCCTGTGGTAGCCACTTTTTGACCAACACAAAATTAGTTGGGTAGAACAGTGGATGTCGCACTAGCTAGACATGAAGTCAGAAAGATCTGAGCTCAAATGTGACTCTAGACCAGTGGTTCTCAACCTTCCAAATGCCTCGACCCTTTAGTACTGGTATGTGGGCATATCTGCATGTGAGCAGACCCACTTGGAGACGGATGGAGGAGCAGTGTCTCAGTTCCTAAGACCATGGGAAATATGTGTTTTCCATGGGTCTTAGGTGACCCCTGTGATGCCTGTGAAAGAGTCGTTTGAGCCCAAAGGGGTCATGACCCACAGTTTGAGAACCGCTGCTCTAGACACTTACTATCTGTGTATCTTTGGACAAGTTACTTCTCAATTTCCTGAACTGTAAGACGGGCATAATGGAGATTCTTCTCAGACGTGTTGTGAGAAGCTAATTAGACAACATTTGTAAAGCACTTAGCACAGCACCCAAGAAGCTTTAGTGCACCCAACAGCCACATCCCTGTAAAGCCCTCTCTGAAAAATGGCTAAGCCCGGTTGAGGGTAATGGACAGGCCTCAAACTCATCCGTGAGTTGGGGGGATGTTTGCCCCAAGCGTGTGAAGATGTCCCCTAGTGGAGCAGGTGGATGGGAACAATTTGTGCCAATGGCTATGAAGATGCCTGACACCAGCACCATGGAGTGCTTAGAGCTTGGTCAGACATTTGAAGACAACAAGGTCATTCACTACATCCTGGGCCAGTCACATTGACTTTTGTGCTGCCATTGAACTTTAGTGACTCTGGAAGAGAAAGTGAGGTTGATGACTTTGTGCAACTCTGCCTCCCTTATATCCAATTCACGTGCAAGTCAAGACATCCCTGTGACATCATCGATCCTCTTCAGGAACAAAGGACCAGCGACAACAGCACAGGACCTGACAAGATGGTAGGTGCCATGTAAATGTGAACTATTACTGGTTATTATTGCTCTTTCTCTACTTGTCTTTTAAAGATCTGAATTGGTCAGTGGATTTCCTATATATCAGTCCACTTAGACGGTTCCCTTATTCTTCCTCATCGGCATGATTTCTAGTTATCTCATCAGAATTTCATTCTTTAGCACTTTCCATTTCTCTTGGACTGACTTTTGCTAGAATTTTAGGCCAAGGTAGAAACAATCTGTACCCTCAGTGGTTGGAAAAATCATGTTTATATGAATGGAAATGTAATAGAATTTAGTGTACTATAAGGAAGGACAAGGGGCAGTTAGGTGGCACAGTGGAAAGAGTGCCAGGCCTGAAGTAAAGAAGACTCATCTTTCTGAGTTCAAATCTGGCCTCAGACGTTGTCTAGCTGTGTGACCCTGGGCAAGTCACTTAACCCTGTTTGCCTCAGTTTCTTCATCTGTAAAACAAGCTGGAGAATGAAATCACAAGCTACTCCAGTATCTTTGCCCAGAAAATCCCAAAAGGAGTCACAAAGAGCCAGACATGACTGAAAGGACTTAACAACAACAAGACCAAAAAGAAATGACAAATATGAAGAATTCAGAAAAATACTGGCAGATTTGAATGAAATGATGCGGAGTAAAGGGAATAAAGCCAAAAGATCAATACACATAATGAATAAAACTGTGAAGAAAGACAAATTAAAGAGTTGCCAAAACTCAGGTCAAAGGCAGTGGATAATGTTTATAGCAAAGGATTGAATTTAAAGTACACACTTCTCCTTTTGGTTAATAATTGGTTAATTTGGTTAATACTTTAATTTGGTTAACAATTGGTAGAAAATGATATACTATTAGCTGAAATCATTATTAGGCAGTTTTACCTGAATTTTTTCAGAGGATATATTTTGTGAAGGACTTGGAAATTGTTTAGGAAGATTCGTACAACAGTGATTTGTGGGATGAATCAGAAAGAACAAGACTAAAAGGAGAGACAAGTTAGACACACACACACAAACAAACACACTTACGCACACTATATATTAGCTATGAGAAAATTAGGGCTTGGACAAGGATACTGCAGGTAGTGGGAATGAATAGTAAGGAAAAAAATAAAATAAATTTAAAAATAGAAAAGCAAGGGAAACCTTACAAAGGAGGAGTGCACAGTATTTGGTGACTGAATGGAAAAAAGGGGGAGATGAATAGAAGTAGATTTGAATGGGAGGGAAAAGTTTGGAATAACCCACGACTTGGGGCCTTTGTGCCTGGGGAAATGATTGGCAGAAACTGGGAAATCTTGAAAGGCCACTATTTTGGGGTAAATGATGTTTCATTTCAGACAAACTGTATTTGAATTGGCAAGAAGACATTCTAGTAGAGGTATCCAGCAGGCAATGGAGATATGGAACTGAAGTTGGAGACATGTCAAAGTTAGAAAAGCAATTTGGGAATCAACTGCATATGGGTGACAGTAAAAAACTTAGATGTAAAAATGGTTTCAACTACTCCACAATAGACTTCATTCCTTTAAACAACTGCTCCTGGAAATCTAACCACTATGATGATCTGTTCCCTTAACATAAAGATTCAGAACTTTAGGAGAAATGCATAGCCATCCCCCAAAGTCATTTTAGCAATCAGACTAGTTTCAGCCAATGGCTAAAGGTGACTTCAGTCTCTTCAACCATGCCTGAAACCAGAGCAAACTGACTTCTCAGCAAATCTGGTAGACAGAAGCAGCTGGCAATGACCATACCTTCATGGACAGCCCTGCCAGGAGAGGGAAGGATGGAGGCCAGACCTGGAACCCAACAGAACCCAAAGTCCTGCCTAGGCTTTTGAACCTTTTTTTGGAGAAGAACCAAGAAAGTATAGCACTACAGTAACCCAGGCCAGAAAGAATGTCAAAGAGAAGTTGTTGGTAAGACCAAATAAGGCTAAAAGCTCTGAATGAGTAAAACTGATCTTTTGAGAAATCCAACTGAGTTGAATTTCTGTGGTGTACTGGGGGAGGAAGCCAGACTAGAGGTGATCCAAATGAAATGGAAATAAACAATTTCTCCAAAGAGTTTGGAGAGAAGGTAGAGGAGAGAGATTGGGCTGCATTGATTGGGATCACGTTTGTGTTTTGCTTTAAGGTTTATTAAATACTTTCCCACAAACAATTTCCATTACATTAATAGCAGCATGTTGTAGTAGATGGAATGCTGGATTTGGAGTTCACATGACTGGGTTTGATTCCTACTGGGTGACTTTTGCCATTTCTCTTAATCTCTCTAGGCCTTGATTTGGATTGGACAGGAGCTCTTTTTTCCAGCTCTAAATACATAATGCTTGCATGAGTATTACTATCTCCCTTTTATACATGAGAAACGGAAACTCAAAGAGGAGAAATAACTTGCCCAAGGTCATTTATTTAGTGTCCAAGTAAAGATAAAAGCACAAGTCTTCTGTTTCAAAGTTGGGGACTCCCTTCCACAATGCCACACTGCTCCTCCAAAATGACAACTCACATTCCCATATCACTTTCAGTGTTGCATCTTTTTACCCAGTGAGGTTGGCAACAAAAGTGTTATTATCTTCATTTTATAGTTAAGAAATTACGTCTCAGAAAGTTTTAGTGGCTGCTCATACTCACACAACTAGAAAGTTGTAGAGTCAGTACTAGAACTCACATCTTCTGATTCCAAGGCTAGCATTTTTCTCCCATGCTATCCTACCTCTGAAAACAAGAGATATAGGAGATGAGTATAAGGAAAGCTGTGCAGTGGATTGGAGTAAATACTGTCCTAGGAACAAATATAAATTTTGAGGTGGAAAAGCAAGAAATGTTTATGCTTGGATCCATTCTTAAAGTAGAGGGCAGATTCCACTATGGATAGCTATACACAAAACTTTCACTAGCAATTATGGCACCCAGGGCAAGCAGTCAAAAGATGTATTCATATAAGTCATCAAAGACAAATTTAATTGAGTGATGCAGGTTGGGGACCGGACATTGTGAGGCAAAGGCAAGCTGGGCCATGGTGCAGTCAGCAAGGATGGAGGGAAGACAGCTGTCTATTTGCTTCCTGTCTCAATTAATTATTCTTCTTAACTCAGTGCTAAGATCCGTTATTTCTATCTGTTAAAGGAGTTAAAGTATTGTCTGAGCCCTATAAATTTTGATATCCTGGGACAAAGTCCCTATTATACTGCCCTAGTTATGACTCTTGTTCTATGGTTGTGGTTAGTGGTAGTGGTCATTTGTTTTCTAAGGAGACCAGTGACATTATGGGATCATGTCTTGACTTGTTTGTGAATTGGATTTAAGTGTAAAAAGGAAAGAAAGAAGAAGGAATAGGTGAATCATGGCTAATGATTTAAAAAAATTTTTTTTCAGTGAAAAATCTAACAAGAGTCTTAGTAATGAGAGAAGGACAAGCTGAAGTTGAAAGAAGGAACTGCAAATTTCAGTGTATATAACAGAATAGTAAAACTGGTTTTACCTAGGGCAAAGTTCAGGAGAGAGTGACTATAATGAGCTGTCTTTGCTTTGCATCTGCTTTGTCCTGAGCAGCTGCTCTCACAGAGGAGCAGCAGAATCAGAGTGGCAATGATACACAGCTCCAGGCTTATGTATGGCCACGGAGTTAAGACATCTGGGCAAGGAAATTGCGTCTGGAGAGGAGGGGGGACAGAGTTCATTAGATTCAAATACTAGAGACACTGAAAGGAGTTGGAAGTCCCTACCTGAAAAGTGAGCTAGTTATAAAGGGTTATATCATTACAAACTGAGAGGAGAAGCTGAAAAAAAATAAATTGGAGGTACAACAGATAAGTGAGAAGGGACCATCTAGTTCAATCTCCTTATTTTACAGAGAAGGAAACTGAGGCCCACTGAGGTTAAGTGACTTGCCCAAGGTCACATAGATAGTTGGCACCAAAAGCAGGGTCTTTTGACTCTGAAGCCAGTGTTTTCTTCATTCAATTGTGTTGCTTTTGCCTTTGGAAATAACTTGGAGAATGTCCGGTGCTGTATTTGTTAATAATACACAACATGTTTGATTGCTCCTATAATTGTTCTCATGCATCTGGGTAGGATCTTTGGGACAATCCTTAGTAGAGACCAGAGAACTTTAGATCTTCTGTGGCCTCATGGAAACTAAGGAGAGTGTGAAAACAGGCAGATCTTTAGAGAGAGAAATGATGTACCTATGAAAGAATTACAAACCTCAAAGTCGGAGGAAACCCCAGAGGTCGTCCAATGCACATCACTCTTGCATGGCAAGTGGATACAATATTTATCTTATAGGAATAAAAACAAACATAATCATATTTTTCCTTACCATTAAGGACGGGGGAAGGGAACACAAATACTGAACTCCTACCATGCTCTGCTAAGACATACAATTTAAAAGTCAGAATGATTCAGCCAAAAAGAGGTCATTCTTAGCTTTTCCTGAAGCTCTATTTTCTCAAGCACACTCCCAAATATTAGGAACTGAAAAAAAGAAAAAAGACTTGGGCTGTCCAAAGTAAACCAGCTAGAGGCAGGAGTAGCACTTGAATGTCCTTTTAATCATTACTACTTTTCTTCCTATTTCTCAGCATGTAAAAGTCCTTGCCAATGGACCAGGCTGTTATGACAAGCTATTCAAGTAACTTCATTGTACATAGGAACACCTCTATAGCTACATCCAAATCTCTAAACGCTGCTTGAAGAAACAGAGTATTATAGTAAAAGTATGAAATAATACTCATTTAGTTTAGCTGCTGGATTTAATTTATTGCTCTTTCCCTCTTTTTTTTTTAACCATATTATGTTGTTCAAGATTGTCCTCTTCCTTTGAACCAAAATGCTGTACAGAGTTCTAATTTTTAAAAAATTATTTTTGAAACCATTCCACATAATACAAAATGGCTTTTAAAAATTCATTTTCTATTATCACCTACATCATAGACTGTTCTCACTCCTCCATGGAACTGAGGTTACCACTATAAAAGTATTAAAAATAGAATGATTTATTCCATGATTGAGTTTAATCGATCTTATAATTAAATAATGACTAACCTTTATACAGCACTTCCTATGCTCCAGGCACTGTGCTAACTGCTTTACAATTATTATCTCATGTGATTCTCATAACAATCCTGAGAGGTAGGTGCTGTTATTATCCCCATTTTACAGTGACGTAAGTAAGACAAACAGAGGTTAAGTGACTTGCCCAGGGTCTAACAGCTAGAAAGTGTCTGTGGGCTCATTTGAACTCAGGAAGTCTCACTAACTCAGACCCAGTTCTCTATCCATAGCACAACCTAGTTGCCTCTAATTCAGTGGTTCTCAACCTGTGGGTCGCGACCCCTTTGGGGGGGGGTCGAACAACCCTTTCACAGGGGTCACAGGGGTCACCTAAGACCTTTGGAAGACACATTTCCCATGGTCTTAGGAATTGAGACACTGCTCCTCTGTCTCCAGGAAGGTCCACTCACATGCAGATACACCCACATACAAGTATTAAAGGATTGCAGCATTAGGAAGGTTGAGAACCACTGCTCTAATTGAAGATGATTACATGAAAAGAGAATCTGCCTTGAAGACAGGGACTCTCAGGCCTAGATGGGAACCTGAACCCTAGAAATTTGTCTAGAGAATAGCTTCAAGCATGGCACCACTTGGGCTTGCTATGTTCATGTCCTTGCTGGGCTTGCTCACAGCCATTGTGAGTCAGAATGAATATCACTGACGCTTAGCAAAGTGAAGGACTTTTCTTGTAATCTTGAGCCAGAGGGAAGGAAGTGCTGGGAGCAGAAAGCCTTGAAACAAGAAGAGTTTAAGACTTAATTCTGTGAATAAAATTAGGGGTATTCTCAGGACTTTCTTTCTTTGAAATATTTCCAAATTAATGATAAAAAAAATCCCAACCCCAACACAACCGTTCATTCATGTTTGATTTTTTGGAGCAATAAATTTCAAGCATTCTGGCTGTCAAATAAGATTCTTGCAAAAGTATAGCACAGGAAAATGGTAGTTGTTCTCTACCCCAATTTAATCTCATTATTTCTCTGGATACTATAATTCCTTTAACATTTGGACAGATCCTCCTAATCTCATCTATGGGCAGCTAGGTGGTGTAATGGATTGAGGGCAGGGCGTGGAGTCAGAAAGAACTGAGCTCAAATCTCAACTCAGACACTAGCTGTATGACTCTGGGCAAGTCATTTAGTCCTGTTTGCCTCAGTTTTCGCATCTGTAAAATGAGCTGGAGAAGAAATGGCAACCTGCTCCATTATCTTTGCCAAGAAAACCCCAAATGGGATCATGAGGAGTCGACATGACTGAAAACAACAAACAGCTGGAACAATCTCATCAATATGTGACTTAGTCCTTACACACTTTCTTCTTCTGTGTCTCTCTTCTGTGCTCTTTATTAAACCTTCCGTAGGAGATCCAGTCACCCAGTTCACCAGAATACTCTCTCTAGTTGTTAAGATCTTGAGTATACCAATGTATCATGTTTTTTATATACACAATCTCCTTAAGAAGAAATATGAAAACATTGGTTTGTGGACCATTATACCTACAACTGCATTGATGTTGAACGAATCAGTCCCTCCTTTATTGTCAATTTTTTTAAAACTCAAATTTTTGCTCCTCTTTCTCAAGAAACTCATCAAGGTACAGGAGTGACCTTAAATTCTTAAGGTCTGCACTAATGGAATACAAACTTTGGGGGATCCTACCAAGCTAGAAAGGTTTCAGTAGTGACCCAGGCAACAACCAAGTGTCTTTCAGTTGAGTACAAGTATAGTTAACCTCAGAGAGACTCATTAGCAAAGTTTTGGTGATTTCTCCCTTTTATTTTGTTCACAGCAACTCAGCAATAGCAACACAACAACTGAAGTGCCTAGGTATATTGGATGGATTGATGGATGGATGGGATGGAAGAAAGGTAGAGGAAAAAAAGAAAGAGAAGGAAGGAAGCAAGGAAGGAAACATTTATTTAGCGCCTTCTGTGTGCATGTCACAGTGCTATGTTCTGGAGATACAAATAGAAGCAAAAAAGGTAGACAATCCCTATCCCAAATGCATACATTCCCAGTGAGGGAAGACTATACATAAAAAGGAGGAAGGGAAGTGAGGGGAGGGGAGGGATTAAAGTCAGGAAATGGGCCAGCAGGGGAATGAATGCCAACAGTCCAGAGTCCCTTCACAAAATAGAGGTTCCAGGAGGAATTCACCAATAAGAAAAGGGCTAGGAAGCAGGGTTTGGATGAGAGAGGCATGATTCTGAGTTCTAAGTCTGGATCAGGGCAGGGAGGGGAATGAAAAACATAATTAATATGAGTGGGCAGGAATCCTTTAGTTTAGAAAGGCTTTATTCATTGTAAAGGTGAGGGAAAAAGAATCATTGCAAAGATTTCAGTTTGAAAATAAATTTTACAAGAGAACCTATCCTGGCAGAGGTAATGGATCATTTGTAGCCTAAGGGTTCAGATAAACCATTGCCTTAGCAAAATCATACTCCCAGATAAAAGCAGCCCTTAAGAAGGTAAGGGCAACTCTCTAGGAGTTACCAGGCTACTCAAAAGGAAGTAAGGGTAGAGGGCAAGGAAGTGCCAGGAGGTCTTTGAAGCCTACTACTCAGCATATAATACAGCCCATATATACTCCTTGCTTAAGAGGCCCACAGTTTGGTTTCAGACCAATCTGAGCAGGGACAAAGTTAACACAAACTGCCCTGGGTCTATTCCATGGCATCCAGTCTCACAATAACTGTGGGGCAGGAGAAAGTTAGAGACGAGCCCATTCAAAGCTCCCTGGGCTTGTAACACAGTGACCAGGCTCACTACAGGGGTGGGGGGAGGGAAGAAACAGAGGAGGAATAACTCAAACTGTCCAGGGTCTGCATCATAGACTCCTAGCCCACAACAGAGCCTCTCAGAATAGATTCTTCAAGTCCTCAAGAATGTATGATGATGGAAAAAAATAATTACCTTTTCAAATTGAGAGAAAGAAAACTGTTGGAACAGTTTAGGCAATGCCTATCCAATTTTAGGGGGAAAAAAAAGTCTTTTGGACTACATTTCATCCTCTAAACCTTCAAAAGCCTATCATTTATCATTAATATTGAAATGAAACAGGAAATACCTGTACTAAGAGAACCTTTGAAAACATGCAGAATAATTGGCAAAGAATATTTTGGGAGGCACTGACAATAATGTAATGCCTGGATTAGTCTTTCAAAAAAACATGAAATTGTAGCTGCTAGGCATATGTAGCTGAAGATTCAGCATTCCAGCATGGACCCATTATAACTCAAGACTTCTGATATTCTGACATATTATTTAACAAAAAGCACATGGAAGATGATGCACCGCTCTTGTCTGCATCAAACTTCTACCAGCTTTAATGGGATTTATGCATGTGACCAGACTGATGGACACATTTTGAAGGGCTCTGATGTTTGTGCGGTGCAGTGAGAGAGACCATATAGTCCTCTCCATTTGTCTTTTCATCCAGATCCACACCCCTCCCCCTAACCTCAGTCTTACCCCACTACAGATCTCTGGGACTGTAAGATTTCCTAGACCAGTGGCCTCTATTTCATCACAAAGATCCCCAGATGAAGTTTCTTTTACTTGTTGAGACTTCCTGCTCTTTGTGATAAGCTACATGGCTTCCTGAAAAAGTGGTAGCTTTGTACTTCTAATACTTCCTTGGGTTTTCTTGACCTAAAAATCATACTCTTTAAAAAAAAAAGACATTTTATGTGTGCTAACCTCTTAGTATTTTTCCTCCTTTGATCCAAATTATTCTCTGTCTTCATAACTCTAGATTAGAGGAGAAAAACTTAAAGATTGTGGTGTAAATTTGGAAATATTATACAAAATTAACATATGGACATATGTACCATACTCTTCCTTGTAAATTAAAATCTAACAATAACAAACAATGCTGGACCCAACAGGCTAGGGGCACTGTACATTTTCTGTCATCTACCAAGGGACCCTCCCCTCCCCGCTCTGGATTCCTGTGTGTAACCCATATGGGAAGGTAAACTGGGTTCAGTCCTGGAGAAACCTGGTCTCCAGTGAGAGGGGTTAATCTTCTTTACTCCTACTATTCGATTTTTTTTTTTAATACACCTGCCCTAAAGATTAGGCAAAATTACTTACTTAGGTTTTGGTTCCTGCCTTGCCAAAAAGAACGGAGTACCAAAGTACTCAAATATAACATGAGTCAGATATAAGAAAGCTATTTAGTCCACACAAACACAAAATGCTTTAACGCACAAGATTAATGAGCATTCAGGGACAATTTAACAAGCATAACCTAATACCATAACTATTATTAACAATTTCCAGGAATGTTGATCCTTAAAATATCAAGATAATATAATCTGCAGAACTGCTATTGAATCAGCATTTTTGTTTTTCACCTATGCTCTCCACTGTCTAAACAATTATCACTGGGTCTATGTCTTTTGGCAAGCCAGAACAGATGCTGAACTTTTTGCATTGGTAGTATCCTCTCTTATGCAGAATCTCCCCCTTCCACCAATCAGTTCCTGTCAACGAACCTGGGAACTCCTGACCTCTCAAACTCACAAGACTGCCTCCAAGCCTGGATACGTCCATCTCAAGATCTTTGTTCAGTCATCGATGCTCAAAAGAGGAACACAAGGCAAAAAAGGAAGCTAGGGCCCAGGTCCAAGCTCATCTAGTTGAACCTCCCCCCCCCCAAAAAAAACCCCAAACAACTGTCACATTATGAAAGAACTATCATCCAAATGTCCTAGAAAGTCCAAGGAAGATAATAAGACAGAAATTGTCCCTTCTTTTTAACTGACATAGCACTGACCCTGTGTCACTACTAGGTAAGGGAGACGATTAAGGTATCACCCAGGCTTGGCTGTCACATCGCCAGACTCATTGGGCACTGAATCACGTGTGACAGATCAGAAGTAGGCACTGCAACTCTAAGCATGTTCTATCCCTGTTAAAAAAAAATAAGATTCCCCAAGAACAGACATGTGGGTAGTTAACACACTATACTGAATGAAGTTGAGAAATTTTTTAAACCCACAACTTTTTTATTATTTAAAAGATTAGAAAAAGATAACCAAGATAAAATACAGTTCAACAAAATAAACATTGGCTACTGAAGCTGAGTTCAGAAAAAACTAGTTTTCAGGTTAAAGGTTGCTATAATTCTCCAAGTTTACTGTTTCCACTTAAGATCCATTATTGTGATGAAGATTTTAATACTTCAGTAAGTTTGTATGCTCATTAAGGCACGTAGTTCTTCTTTTGATTAAATAGCATTATATACACACCTTCCAATACTATATGATTCTTATCCATATCTGTGGTTGGATCCTTCATAGAGGATTCATTCAAGCCAGTGGTCTTCCTCTAAGTCTGTGGTTCTCAACCTGTGGCTTATGTTCAATTTGTAACAATGAAAATACATCCTGCTTATGAGATAGTTACATTATGATTCATAACAGTAGCAAAATTACACTTATGAAGTAGCAACGAAAATAATTTTATGGTTGGGGGTCACCACAACATGAGGAACTATATTAAAGGGTCAGGGCATTAGGAAGGTTGAGAACCACTGCTCTAGGCTATTGTGTTTTACATTTTCTGTTTCAGGCACTTCCCTTGTTCTCACCATAGAGCTGATATACCTCTTTTTTTTTGATTGTCCAATTCCTTACACTACCCCTTGCACATAAGTCATCATTGGAAATATGCAACAATCTACTTGTGCCCACTATGAGCTCTCCCAGCCCCTTGCCTTTGGAACATCAGGAACTTTGGTTCCTCTGCAGTTATGGTGTTCCAAGACCCCTGTGATGAATATATGCTAAAGATAAAAGTATCCAAAAAACCATCTTTACTTTGATTTCTGAAATGAGTTCTTGTGTTTTCTCTCTAGAAACACCACATGGGTAATCATTTTTTAATGGCTTTCCCATTTTTAGTAAAATTGGACAAACATTTGAAATTTTGTGTCCTCCTCCAACTACATTTTTTTTTTTTGCTTTTTGGAGCGCAATTGGGGTTAAATCACTTGCCCAAGGTCACACAGCTATTTTGTGTGTGTGTGTGTGTGTGTGTGTGTGTGTGTGTATGTATGTTAAGTGTCTGAGGCTGGATTTGAACTCAGGTACTCCTGATGTCAGGGCTCGTGCTCTATTCACTACGCCACCTAGCTGCCCCCAATTACATCTTTAAAAAAAAATGTTGAGGAGTCAAAATTTTAAATTCCTCATGATTTTTTCCTTAGAAAAACTATATAAATTTGCATTTAAAAATTTAATTCTACTTCCATAAAGAAATGTCATGACACTATAAATTAGACATCTATTAATTAGATAAAATAAATTGAGAAGAAAGGCAGAAAACTGGAATGAGAGCCAGATATTTTGGGTTCTGTTCTTTCATCTATCTATATCCTATTGTTAATCATGAAATAGGCCCAAACAATATTATTTTCTGATCTCTTTTTTTTTTGCTGTTATAGGAGAAATATGCCTTTTCCTGTATAGTTGAAATAGCATTTTATTTTGCATCCATCTTTATGACACCTGATAAACCTCTGCTTGGGGGTACTTTCTCCTCTCTGGGTTTTTGTGACACTACTTTCTCTTAGTTCTCCTATTGATCTGATTGCTCCTTCTAATTCTATATAATATATTCCGTGATTGTAGATATTCTGTCCCAGGGAGAGTAAGGAATAGTTTACCTGTCAGATTTATGGAGAATGGAAGAATTTATGACCAAATAAGAGATAGAGAACATTATGAAATACAAAATGGATAATTTTGATTACCTTAAATTGCAAAGATTTTGCACAAAAAAAGCCAATGTAACCAAGATTAGAAGGGAAGCAGAAAACTGGGAAGCAACTTTTACTACTAGTGTCTCTGATAAAGGCCTCATTTTAAAAATATGTAGAGAGGGGGCAGCTAGGTGGCACAGTGAATAGAGCAATGGCCCTAGAGTCAGGAGGACTTAAGTTCAAATCTGCCTTCAGACACTTAACACTTACTAGCTGTGTGACCTTGGGCAAATCACTTAACTCCAATTGCCCTGCCTTCCCCCCTCCAAAAAGGCAAAAAAAATATATAGAACTGAGTCAAATTTATAAGAATACAAATCATTCCCTAGTTGATAAATGGACAAAGGATACAAATAGGCAGTTTATAGATAAAGAAATTAAAGCTATCTATAGTCATATTTTAAAATGCTCTAAATTACTGTTGATTAGAGAAATGCAAATTGAAACAATTCTGAGGTACCATACCACACCTGTGAGATTGGCTAATATAACAAAACAAGAAAATTATACATGTTGGAGAAGATGTGGGAAAATGGGAACACTGATGCATTGTTGGTGGAATTTTGAACTGATCCAACCATCCTGGAGAGCAATTTGGAAATATGCACAAAGGGCTATAAAACTGTGCATAACCCTTGACTCAGCAATACCAGTTTTAGGTCTGTATCCCAAAGAGATCATAAAGATAGGAAAAGGACCCACATGTACAAAAGTACTTATAGAAGTTCTTTTCGTGGTGACCAAGAATTGGAAATTGAGGGGATGCCCATCAACTGCGTAATGGAGGAAAAAGTTATGGTATATGAATATAATGGAATACTATTTTTCCATAAATGATGAGCAGGCAGACTTCAGAAAAACTTGGAAAGACTTATATGAACTGATGCTGAGTGAAGTGAGCACAACCACAAGAACAGTTCACACAGTAACAGCAATGTTGTACAGTAACAATAACCAACTTTGATACACATCTCTTCTTAGCAATGCAAGAATCTAAGACAACTCCAAATAACTCATGATGGAAAATGCTATCCACATCCAGAAAAAGAACTAAGGAGTCTAAGTGCAGATCAAAGCATACTAACTGCTTTCTCTCTCTCTCTCTCTCTCTCTCTCTCTCTCTCTCTCTCTCTCTCTCTCTCTCTCTCTCTTTTTGTTTCTTCTTTCCCATGTTTTCTCCTATTGGTTCTAATTCTTCTTTACAACATGACTAATGTGAAAATATGTTTAACATGAATGTATATGTAGAATCTGTATCAGATTGCATGCCGTCTTGGGGTGAGGGGAGGTAAGGGATGGGGAGAAAATCTGGAACTCAAAATCTTATGTAAGTGAATGGTGAAAATGTAAAATTAATTAATTAATTAAAATTTCAAAAATAAAGATTCTGTCCCAGGCCCTCTTCTCTCTTTTCTCCATACTCAATCCCTAGGTAAGTTCATCAGCTTCCATGGAGTTAACTAATATCCCTTTGTAGATACCTTCTGAATCTATATATTTAGCTCCAGTCTTTCTTCTAAATTTTGGTTCCATATCAATTGCCAAGTGCACATTTCAAAATGGAGACATCAAATTCCACCTGTCCAAAACTGAAGTCATTATCTCCCCCCCCCAAAAAAAACAACTCCTCTTCCAAACTTCCCTATTTCTATTGAAGGTACTGTTATCCTTCCAGTGTCCCCTATTTACAACCTTGGCATTATCTCTGACTTCTCACTCTCCTTCAGTCCCACACATCCAGACAGTTGCCAAACTTTACTGTTTCTACCTCCACATCTCTCACCTTTTACTCCTCTGTATTCATCTTAGTTCTGACCCTAATCACATTTTGCCTAGGATATTGCTGCAACCTCCTAAGCAGTCATTCTGCCTCAAGTCTCTCCCCACTTCAGCCATGCCCTACATGCTGCCAAAGTAATTTTCCTTTAGTATAGATCTGACCATGTGATTCTCCTACTAAATCAACTTTAATGGTTTCTTATTGCCGCTTCTGTTTAGCCTTTAAAGCCTTTGTAACCTGTCCTCAACTTATCTTTCTGTTTTCATTGGATGTTACTCTCCATCCTGCACTCTATGAGCCAGCCAAACTTGCCCTCTCTCTGTTTTTCCTACAAAATACTTCATTTTTTTTTCTCCCTGAATTTGTGCTAGTCATCCTTCCTCCATGCCTGGAATACATTCTCTCCTCCACCTCATAGAATTCCTCTCTTCCATTAAAATGCAGCTCAAGGATCATTCTGTTTGAAAACTTCACCATCATCCTGCATCCCTAATAAATTATGCTTATATAAATTATAGCCCTGCATCCCAAATAACCCTGCATTTAACTACCTTGTATATATTTCTATTTTTTTACTTTGCATTTATGCTTTCTCTATTTACACACATACTTGTTTGAATCCCTCATCCAAATGTAAGCTCCTTGAGAATAGATATTGTTCCATTCTTTGTGCTCCTATCATCAGATCATAGCCCTGTGCTTGGTTCATAGCAAGCACTTGTAAATACTTGTTCACTGATTATATTGTGTAATAGAGTTATCTTTTTGCATCTGATCCACCCATTAGAACACAGGTAAAGTAGACCTTTCCCACCAGATCTCACTTATCAATTTATTTCACAGTCAACTAATGTACTTTTCATGTCACATTGTATATTGTACTTATTTTTTTTTATGTCTCTTCTGTTAACTACACTGTGAGCTTTGTGAGGGCAGGATTATGCTTTACTTAAACACTGAATGTGCCACAGTGCTCACTACATAGTGGGAACTTAATAAATTGCTGTTGAATGGATCTATAATATAGAAATAGTAATTTAATGTTATTTAGGTGTAGAAATGTTTGTTTTGATTTAATGGGTTGAGGAATAAAAATGAATGATGAAAACGAAAAAGTTTTGTAAAGAGAGCAGAAACATGAAGATTCAACTTTGTCTTGCAATATGCTTTATATTCTGAGGAATTCTCTGTTCACTGCTCCTGTGTTTTATTTATTTATTTATTGCGCCACCCCCCCCTTTTTTTTGAGGGCAATTGGGATTAAGTGACTTACCCAAAGTCACACGGCTAGAAAGTGGGTCAAGTGTCTGAGGCCGGATTTGAACTCAGGTCCTCCTGACAATAGGGCCAGTGCTCTATTCACTGTGCCACCTAGCTATCCCTGCTCCTGTGTTTTAGACTTCATTAAACATATGAGACTTAAACTTAGCAGAATGTGGGACAATCTTCATCTTAAATATTTTTAGGGGAAGATGAACATAATTCAGTAAGATACTCTTTGCCTTTCAGGATCATCTTCAATATTTCACTATTTCAGGGAATATTTCTAATTCTAATTTGATGCATCTGGTATACAGAAATATAGATTTATAGTGCCTGTTACATATATATTACATATCTTTCAGTTCATTGAAGCCAAATTATGTCCCGTTTATAATATTTATGAACCTGGTATCACATCATTGAAGAAGTACTTCTGATATCTTTTATCCATATGAGGAGACTCACTTCGGATTAGATTTAGATAGAAAGAGTATGGATTAAGTACTTACTGTGTATCAGGCATTGTGCTAAGTGCTTTGATATGAACAAATTCATTCCTCACCTTTATTCATACTATTTTTTTTTTCTTTTTGGAGAGGGGAGGGCAGGGCAATTGGGGTTAAGCGACTTGCCCAAGGTCACATGGCCTAGTAAATGTTAACTGTCTGAGGGCAAATTTGAACTCAGGTCCTCCTGGCTCCAGGGCTGGTACTCTATTCACTGTGCCATCTAGCCTCCCCCTTTATTCATACCATTGAAATTAATTCAACAAGTATTTATCAAAGACCCATCAAGTGCTAATATTGTGCAGGTTGCAAAGACCAAACTATGGCTTCTGTCCTTCACAAACTTACAGTATCAATTAGAATATAGGTCACACCTGGAAACTCTGACCCGTCAAACTCCTCCTTCCCCCCATGCTACCTTAGTTCTTGGTATTTTTTAGGTCATAAACCTCTTCAAACAATAGAGCATAAGCCAACATCATGCTTTAAAATTGTTTCCTTCTATTAGTTAGCTAGAGGACACATGTAGTTCAAATAAAAGAATTTATCAAAATAAAGTAATAAAAGTATCAAGATAGCATTTCCCCATAAACTTTGGGCTCACTCTTCTACAAGTACATGTGACCTGACTGGGAAGAATGGACACGTATAAGGAGCATAAAGACACTAGAAACAGGTATGGCCAGGGCACCTGTGTGCACAGTCAGGGGATATGCATTGTGAATTTAACTGTTTCAAGAAGCAACTCATGCTCCTAATGAAGAGCTGCTGAAGTCACCTGGCACTAGTGTCTTCCCCTGGTATCTCTATTACCTTCCATCTAAAGGAACTTGTTTACCCGTTGTCCTCTCTATTAGAAGTACATTCCTTGAGGGCAGGGACTGTTTCTGCATTTCTTTTTGTATCCCTAGCATTTGGCTCAGTGTCAGGCAATGCAGATAGTAAGTAGTTAATAAATGATTTTTGCCTATCCGATGGTTATTGCCTTATGTTCTCCTTTTGACTTGCTCCCAGTCAAGTCCTGATTCTCTACTGCTCTTGTTGGAAATTCCATCTTTGCTCCAAGTGGGTCCTTAACTATCCAGCTTTCTTTTGGGTCCCCAAATACCCTATCCTATATCCACTAGGTAGGAGTGTTATGGTTAGCAAGAATCTCCTGCTTGGAGGAGAGCCTTTGAGGGGGTTCCTTGATGTTTCTTCTGCTATACCTACCTATATTCAGATTTTCCTGGTTTCTAGATAGTCTCAGAGAATGTTTTAGCTCTAAAAAAAATTTTATAAATAAAGGTTTTGCTTTAGAGTAGGAAAAACTTGGAAATTTTCATAAATAATCCTATGCTGTCTTTTCCATGAAACCATGATCTTTTAGAGAGAAATAAAATTTAATTGGAAAAAATAAAATGAAAGTTTTAAAAATCTTGTTTCACGTCCCTAAGAAATGAAATGAACAATAATCAATCTCCGTTATTCTTAACAGATATCTCCTGTTTTGAAATGTCTGGGATTCTAGCCTTTATCTTTACTTCCCACTTAGGGAATTTGTCTAGGAGTCTAGGAATAACCTCTGGGGCCACTATATCTCCCCAGAGCAAAGCCAAGCAGAAACACCAAGCACATGGCTTTATTCATCCTTTCTTCCTCCCATACGGCTCTCCAGGACGGCTGCTCCTCCAGCCTCCCTCCGCTAGGAGGAGCCATGACAATTCAGAACCGCCCGGCGCAGGGGGCGCTATAGCTCTCCTCAGTCAGCGCTCAAGGGCAGTGAATGAAGCTCTTCTCAGCTAAGCTGCTCCCCGCAGGTAACAGCTGTCCAGGCCAAAGTTTGACCCCTTCTCTGAACTGACCCCGGGAAATCCCTCACCTCACTTGGGCCCAGGAGCCGCCTTTAGCCCACCTTCTCCAAAGCCCCTCCCCCTTGATTTACAAATGAGGAAATGAGGCTCAGCAAGTTAAAGGTCTCGCTCTGGGGTCCCAGAGGGAGCAAGTGGTAGAGGCGGGATCTGATCCCAGAGCCCATCCCCAGATCCAGCGCCCCACCCCACCCCCCAGCTAGTCTGACCCCCCCCTTCTCCACCCGCCCTCTGCTCCCCCAGGGAGGGAAAGCTTTTCCAGCTTCCTCCGCGCTCTTCCAAGGAGGGTTGAGGAAGCTGGAGAGACTTCATCATTCTCATAGCTACCGTTTGCAAAGCTGCAAAGATAACCCATTTCAAACCCTGTCACAGCCCTGGGAGGTGGGCACCATTATCACCCCCATTTCACAGATGAAGAAACCGGAGGCAGGGGGAGGTTAACTGTCTTTCCCAGGGCCACGCAGCCAGGCAGTGTCTGAGGCAGGGTTGAACTCGGGTTCATCTGACTTGGGAGCTTTGTTTCCCACTCTCACTTCCGGTCCTACAGCAACACATCATGGCCTGGGCTCTCTACAAGCTCCTGGCTTATGGGGAAGAGGGTGGGGACAGGCCGGATCTGTGATTTCATCTGGGCGAGGCACCTCATTACAAAAGCAGATTAACATCTTGGCGATTTGTCGGCTTACTGAGCGGGAGCGTGACTAGCCCAGGGTCACCATATCAGCGGGTGTTGTCAGAGGCAGGACTTGAACCAAGATTTTCCAGACCCTGAGACCATCTCTGCAGCCTCTACACTAGAGAGGCTCCAGGTGTTCCAGTATAAAAAAGTTCAGCAGGGCAAAGGTAGATTGCATGTTAGTTTGCAGTGAGTAGTATCCAGGTCAGATGGGAGAGGGCTAAACCCAAACCGGAGTTTGTAGACTGAAGCATCCTCAGGTCTGACCGCCAGAGACTCCCAGTTAGGGAGGATGAAGTCCAGCTTCCTGTGCCAGAAACTAGAGGCACAAAAAAGTCCACACTGGGCCTAATTAGAGTGTGAACACCTAGAAACCAATTCTGTTTGCAATCCTAGTGCTTAGCACAATGCTTGGCACCTAGAAATTGCTTAATAAATGCTCTTTCTCATTCATTCATTCATTCATTCATTCATTCATTCATGATCTCTGATGCAGATACAGCAAATAGACACATTAAAAAGTATGATGATGCTTTTTACTAATATTTTCTCATTTGATCCTCTTGACAATCCTAGGAGGCAGGTGCTATTATGGTCCCCATTTGGCATTAGAGGAAATTGAGGCAAACAAATATTTGCCCTGAGGTCACATTTGAACTCAATTCTTCCCGATGCCTAGACCTGTGCTCCATTTACTGAGCCACCATGCAATTCTTGGTGACTTTCTGACATAAGAATCATCACTGCCAAGCCCTTTGGTGTATTCCGTATCTAAGGTATAGATAAATAAAATAACTAGCTTACAGAATAGCCTAAGGTGGAAGATAGAGGTGGTAAAAACACAGGGTACTCCCCAGGGCAGCCTGAAAAAACAATAAAAAAATACAGCAGAACATAGACAACATTACATTTAAAAGCTAAGTCAATACATACTCTGCAAGGATCCTTGTGTACAGTTTAGTGGCCCTTGTTTCTGAGTTTCGCCTCCTGGTAGCATAGGACACACACAACTTGGGGATACACAGGCAGATGTACAAAAAAGCCATCCAGTTCCTCTCTCCTCCACACTCTACTACTCTGCCATAAAGAGGTCTCACCTGTCTTTCTTGCCTTCTTTCCTTCTAAATCATAGAGCTTAAGCTATACGTTCAGGACTAGCCTTAACACCAGCCCATATGTTTCAGTCCCTTCCTACTTTTATGTGCTGCCCTCTCTTCACCTGGGGACCACTAGGTGGCACAGTGGGAAGAATGCCAGGCCTGGAGTCAGGAAGAGCTGAGTTCAAATTCAGCCTCAGACACTTACTAGCTGTGTGAACCTGGGCAAGTCACTTAGCCGTATTTGCCTCAGTTTCCTCATCTGTAAAATGAATTGGAAAAGGAAATGGCAAACCACTCCAATATTTTTGCCAAGAAAATGTCAAATGGGGTCACAAAGAGTTGAACACAACTGAAAAGCACTAATAACAACACTTGACCTGTCCCCAAAGAATTTCCTTGCTTTCCTGATTATTGTAACACATTTAAAGACTTAATGGAGACTAGAAAACATGTAAAGAATATAAATAATTACATATTTCATATAATATACTAATATACATATTAGTTCTATTATAAATATTAATATGGTAATAAAAGGTATTAGACATGTATTATACCATATATTATATATGGATTATATAAAATTGTATCATACCATCTGTGCAACTGAAGTTCCTATTCTAGCTAAAATTGTGTTTCCATTTAGAATATTTTTGTTAGATGTATGTTGACAGTTGGCTTCATCATTTCTGTGATCAGAAATAACTATGAATGTGGAGACCTGAATTTTAGTCACAACTGCTATTGACTCACTGTCCTTGGGCAGCATAATTTAATCTCTATGCCTTAGTTTCTCCAATTACAAGCGGTAGATAATGATATTTTTTCTATCTAACCTCACAAGACTAGAAAAAGCAAGATGATGAAACTGACTTAATATAAAGGCACTATGTAAATTTGGGTAATTGCTAATAGAGTGGGCTTTATTGGCCAAGTATATTATTGAGATAACAATCTTGAGATAGGCCAAGTTTCAAGATAAACTACCTTCTAATTTGGTGCCTGAACATGATTTGCTAACCAGTTTGGTAAGGTGGCCAAATAATTTATGTGAAACTTGACTAGTTCTTTAGATAATGGCATTTATTTTGATGATGATGATGATGATGACGATAATAATCTTGCATTAAAATCCTACTCTGTTGCTTCATCATGGCATGACAGTGACCTTTAATTCCCAAAGGCTATACCAGCACAAACAAGATCTGGCATTTTCTGTCATGCTAGAAAGTTTTTGAGTATGGCCCCAACAACAGTTATGTGGGCCTTTGCCTGAAGGTCATTCAAACTAAATTTACAGAACTCTATCACCAAACTCTCAGCCACCAAATGATGTAATTTTTTTAAACACAGAAACTCATATCTGTTAAAGCTTAGGTCTTGTGATCTGCATTGGTTGGGCAACTACCCCCAACAATGAAATCACAGCTCTTTGAGACAACTGTGACAATAATGATAATATTTAGTATTATGTTGGTTATTGTGATATTACTATCAAGTTGAACATCTATATTAATGAATCTCATGGCATTATCAGTTTTATCAAATGTTCTATTGCCTAAATACATTGATTCATTTTAATTCAACAAATCTTTATTAAGCACTCGGCAATGTAAGGCACTGAGGATAAAAAGACAGAAACAAAATACTGTAGTCCCTTCCCTCAAGGAGCTTATATTCCATGATTCTACACAGTACATTTTTGCCAACAATTTTTTAAAAAGCTTTAGAAGTCACATTTATGGCTTTGTATTAGTCCGACTATTATATATTTGAAGACTTATTGTATAATCTTTTTCATGTTATTAAGCCTGCTTTGTTATTTCTTATTAGTTAGGGTAGCAAAACTCTTCTCTTACACTCAGTAGTCTAGCTGATTATGTGAAAGCAATACAATTTTTTTGATAACTGTTTTGATTTTCAGTGGTTCTAAATGAGCACATTTAATACATTTAGAAATACAAGTTTGCCCCTAGGCACCTATGTGTTTTGGGGTTAGTTAACAAATACTTAGTTGAGTGCCTTCTTCATTTTGGCAATAGGCACACATGGAGGAATATCAAAGAAAGAATATAAAATTAAATTGGAGATAATAGACCTGGGTTTGCACTTAGGTCTGCCACTTATTAGCTTTCAGACCCAGCTGGCAGGTCACAGCTTTTCTAAGCCTCTATTTCCTCATTTGAAAAATGCAGATAGGGGCAGCTAGGTGGTGCAGTGAATAGAGCACCGGCCCTGAAGTCAGGAGGACCTGAGTTCAAATTAGACCTCAGACACTTCACATATACAAAACCAGCCATGTGACCTTGGGCAAGTCACTTAACCCCAACTGCCCTGCCTTCCCCCTCCAAAAAAAGAAAAAAAGAAAGAAAAATGCAAATAAAAGTACTAGCACTTACCTCATAGGACTATTGCAGGGATCATCTGAGATGATGTAAATAAAGATCTTTTCAAACCTTGAAAGGTCCATATTCAGCTAAAACGAGAGGACTGGATTAAACTGTCTCTAGGTTCCTTCTAGATATGATCCCTATTCTTTGGAAATTCAATTTATCTTATTTAGTCATTGAGAGAAGAATTTACATGACTGAATGTGCCTTACTAATCAAGTTCATGGTTTTAAAAAAAAGGCAGATCTTTTATTTCAAATTTTTCTCAGTCATTGATTGGGAATATTTCAGTTAAATTCAGTGAACATTTATGAAACTCTTACTATGTGCCAAGCATCTTTCTAGGAACTGGAGATACACAGGCAAAAGTAAACAGTTCCTGGCTTCCAAGAATTTATATTCTAATGGGGAAAACAATATAAACACACACGTACAGACACATAAACACACATAAAATAAGGTTGGAAAGGTAGGTTGGAACCAGGTTGTGAAGGGCTTTAAATGTGAAACAGGATTTTGTATTTCATCTGGAGTTAATAAGGCTCCCTTAGAGTTTATTATGTAGGAGAGTGACACGGTCAGACCTGTGCTTCATCAATATGGCAGTTGTGTGGAAGATGGATTGGAATGGGGAAAGATGAGGCAAGAAGACCAATGAGAAGGTTATTGCAGTAGTCCTAGTGAGAGGTGCTAAGGGGCCTGAGCTACGATGGTGTGGATTTAGGAGTAGAGATAAAAGGACATCCGCAAGAGGAATTCTACCAATGTGAGGCAGAATCTACAAGAATTTGCAGCTGATTTGGTCACAGGAGGTTAGCTACAGCAAGAGGCTGAAGATAACTCCAAGATGGCAAACTGGGTGACTGAAAAGATGGTTGTACCTTTAACAGAACTAGAGAAGTCTGGAAGAGGAGTTTCTTTGGAGGAGGAAAGATGAGGGCTTCTGTTTTTTGGACATGTTGAGTTTGAGTGTTGAGTCATCTATGTAGGGGTGATATTTAAACCCAGGAAGGAAGGGGATCATGTACATAGAAAATGAATTACCAAATGTATACAGAGTAATTTCTGGGCCGTTCTAACATATCACACAATTTGTTCACATTTGAAGGGGTTCCAGAGAGCACATTGGAAGGGTAGCATGGTATAGACATCTAAGAGAAAGAGGGTGACATGGATGGGCATGAAGGAGTGGGAGAACTGGGGTCAGCAAAGGGAATTTCAGCCTAGGCAGCCTGGAGCTCTGAAGCACAGGGATCCTGAGTAGAAGCAAGGTCTTGCACTGCATTCACAGGAAAAATGGTTAAGTTGGTTTGGTTGTCAATCTCTGAGCAAAGAATAGAAGGGGGCAGAGGGCACACCTGCCAGGACAACTCTAGAGAAATGAAGTGCCTGTGAGGTGTTCATTGGGTGAGCACAAGGAATGGCAACACTACTTTTCTGATACTGAAAGCTGGTATAGGCACAATTTTTAATATTAATTTTTTTCCTTTTTTTTTTTTGGAGGGCAGTTGACTTGCCCAAAGTCACATGGCTAGTAAGTATGTCAAGTGTCTGAAGCCAGATTTGAATGCAGGTCCTCCTGGCTCCAGGGGCTGGTGCTCTATTCACTGTGCCACCTAGCCACCCCTAAATATTACATTTTAAAGTTCGTTAAGCGAAGAACTTGAACCTGTGGATTTCTTGGTGATTCTGCACAGAGCAATATTCCTACAATGGACACATAACAAATAGGACCAAGTTTTTCTGTAAAGGCAGTGTAGTTTGTGGTTCAATAAAATGAGTCCCTTGATTTGGAGTCAGAAGGTTCAAATTCTGGGTCATCTGCTCATTAGCTCTATCACTTTGGGGCAAGGCCATTTTCCCCCTCTGGACCTCAGTTTCCTTATCTGTAAAATGAGAATGTTGGACTAGATGATCTCTGAGATCCTTTTCAGGGGTAGCTAGATGGCAAAATGAATAGAGCACCATCCCTGAAGTCCGGAGGACCCGAATTCAAATGCTGCCTCAGACACTTGACAGAAACACTAGCTGTGTGATCTTAGCCAAGTCATTTACCCCCAATTGCCTGTCTTCCCCTCTCCTAAAAAAAAAATTAAGATAACTTTTACCTCTAGATCCTGGGCATGAGATACCAATGTAAACATTTCTGGAGGTAAACATAACTGCAGGCTTCTAGAAACAAAAGAGACCTAATTACTTTCCTCTTTCCTAATACCAAATGTCTATTGGTATTATCTCCGGCTATTTTTATGCATACAAAGACAATGTTTTCTTTCATATTAAAGAGTATCTAAAACTAATAATGGTTCCGCAGTAGTGTTATACAATATAATAGGAGAGGCAGTGTGGATGGAGGGCCAACCTTTGAATCAGGAAGAAACAGTTCACACCATACCTTTGACACATGTCAGCCATGTGATCATAAGCAAGTCACTCAACCTCTCAACACTCTGGGCAACTCTCTAACTTGAAGATCCAGGCAGTTCCCTACACCTATGAAAACAGGTCTAGAACACCCCCAGCCTAGTCCCAAAACTGCAGTAGTAGCCAAAAGAAATCTATACTGTAATTCTTTAGGCATACCTATGTATATATATTCTATTCTCTGCTATTCACTATTAAATTTATCACTATTTCAGCACATATAGAATACAATAATATATTGATTAATGAATCCTTTGAGAACAAAGCTTCTTTGTAACAAAGTTGTCCATATTAAAAAAAAAATCTTTGTATTCATGTATAGCTATTTTGCTGACAGCATGAGACCTAACAGCAATGTTCCTACCAAACTGCACCTGTGCCCAGGTGGAGAGGACAGAAGGAAGGCAATGGCTGTGTAGTGGAATAAGCATTGGACCTGGAGGCAAGAGTTCTGGGTCCAAATCCCAGGTCTGCTACCTGTTAACCTATGAGAAACTTAGGCAGGTCATTGAATCTATTTTCTCATCTGTAAAATGAAAGGCTTATTATACTATGGAATCTCTAAGGTTCTTTCCAGCTCTATGCTAGCTGAATTATGACTTCAGTTCTTTATACTTGTCTTCACCATCTCTGGTTCCCCTTCTTCACTCTCTTTTCTAACTACCCTTTGAAATCTTTTTTTTAAACTCTCTAACCCTCATCCCCCACCTCTCAAAACAAAAAAATACTCTGACATTTATACTTTTGATTGCTTTATTATACTTTAGTTTGAATGAGTTTCAATTAATGGGTTTTCTCAGCCTGGTGTTTGTATTTTAAGCCTGTTCCTCTAATTATGGAATAAAAGATTTTATTTCTAGTAAAAGGAACTTGACAAGTTAATAAGTAGGTGAAGAAATTTAAGGAGGTTAAAGGGAACACCTGAGATTACACTATGCATAAGGTCAGCCCTGAAGGTAAATGAGGTTTATTTTTTCTTTAGAGTGACTAGGGATGAGGCCAGTAGGATGGGAGTGGGTGGGGATTCCATTGCAAACAGCAAACCACAATATACCTCCTTTTTCTATGGCTGGCATGAAAGGAAGGCAAGCAGGGAGCTAGCTGTTCTGTAGGTGTTAAATATCTATTCCCTACAGTGGTGCTAATGAAGTTCCAGGATGATTTGCATGACCCTGATGCTAGGGGCATGATGGGAAGTGTACTTCCTCCAACCTAAATATCAAGTTGGCCAAAGAATGTTCTGAAGTGGAGTTGTTCAAAAAGATAGACTTGTTTTGAGGTCTTTTACTATACTGGCTGAGTGTAGCTGTGTGTCTGACTCAAAAATAGTAGAAGGAAGCCTGAGGCTGTGGGTTGACTCACAAGGGTTATGAACATCCCCCTCTTGGGGTAGAGCCACTTAGCAGATACAATTCATTCGCGAAGCAGCATGTGACCGTAATAGTTCTTTGGAGAAGTAGCAGTCAGCCAGGTCAGCAGCAGTTACAGGCCAGGAAATGATATAACCTCAGAAATTCTTCAGGGAAGTAGTCCTTCCTTGGTAGTTGCCGAGGGAAAACCTATGCTAGCTGGAAGTATGAATTGTTTGGGCTATAAGTGGTCCCTTTCCCATTGAAGACATGGGAATCTGGGGCTGAATATGTCCCCTTTGTGGATAGAGGAACTTTCTCTGTGTTCTCTATCTTGCTCTCTGTTTTAGGTGAAAAACCTTTGCTTCATTCTAATGTAAAGTGTTTTATTTTGGCTTGGTCTTGGAGATTCAATTGTCACTGGGGCTTTTTGGGCTGTGGTTTAGACAAATAATTTATCTTAAGAATCATGTACCTGGGAGGAACCTTCAGGACTTTACAGTTGTATTGTTGTTGTATCACATTTTATTACTGTAAAGTGATGTTTGAGTTTTATAATGATGACCACAAAGGCATATCTTTTAAAAGCCAATATTCTCCAAGTGATGTTATATAACTGCTGAGTGACTCAAAGTTATATGGTGGCTATAACTGGGTTATAACACATCAGAGATGATCTAGTGGTTCCTTCGCCTGTTGTCTACAAATATCTCCAGGTCTCCCTGATCCTTAAAAAATTCTTTTGACCTGCCTTCCCCCCTCAAGTTATCAGACTCTCTCTGTCCTCTCTTTTACAGCCAAAGACCAAGAAAGAGCCATCTATATTTATTGCCATCACTTTCTTACCTACAAATTTTCTTGTCAACCACTTGGAATTTGACTTCTTTTCCCATTGATCAACTGAGATTCCTCTTTCCAATGCTAGCTATTATTCCAAGGTTACCAACTATATCTTAATTGCTAAAACAATGACTTTTTCTCAGTCTTCATCCTTCTAAAATTATTAGTAGCATTTGACACTGCCAACCATCCATTCCCTCCTGGATTGTCCTGATGCCTCTATCTCCTAGTTCTCCTATTTGTATGGTCTCTCTTGGGTTACCTTTGCTGGGTCATGATTCATATTTTATCTTTTATATTGGACCCTACTCTGTCTATATATACTTTTTAGTGATCTCATCAGTTTCCATGAATTCAGTTATCTCTGTGTAGATTACTCCCAAATCTACATATTCGGTCTTTACTTTTTCCCTGAGTTCAGGTCCTGAATTACCATTTGCCTGGTTGACATTTTTCTTTCTAAGTCCCATGTACATCTCAATCTCAAACATTTAAAAAACAGAACTCATCTTTTTTCCCCAAACCAGTTCTCTTACTTCCCTATTTCTCACCACCTCCATAAAATCACGCCAAGTTTGCAACCTTGGAATCATCCTCTATTCACCATAGTCAATCAATTGCCAAGTGTTATTTATTATACTTTTAGAACATTTCTCATATCTATCCCTCCTTCTATCCACTCAGCCTCTGCCCTAGTTTTGGCTTTTTCACCTTTTTCTTGAACTACTGTAATAGTTTCTAATTGGTCTCTTTGTGGCTGGCTTCTCCTCTTTTCAATCTGTTCTCCAAGTAGCTATCAAATTGATATTCTTAAAGGATAGGATGGGCTTCATCATGCTACTTTCTAGCTCAAGAAGCCTCAGTGGCTCCTTGTTGTGCTAGGATTAAAATACAGACTCCCTTGTTTGGTATTTAAAGCCCTTTATGATCTAGCTCTGGCCTCTCTATCCTGAACTGTTTCTTGTTCTCCCTTTGTGCACTAAATTCTAAAAAAGTTGGCTTACTTTGTTTTTTCTGTAAACACTATTCCAGCTTCCATCTCTTTCCCTTCAAACAGGCTGCCTCCCATGCCTAGAAGGCTCTTCTTTCTCACTGGTACCTCTGGAAAATCCTAGCCCCATTTAGGACTGAGCAGACTTTACATTTATTTCATATATGATTTGTATTTACTTATCTCTGGAGACATTTTATTCTCCCCATGTAATGTAAATTCTCCGATGACAGGGACTGTCTGTTTCACTTTTGTCTTTGTATTCCCAAGGCTCAGCACAGTTTCTGACATATCTTACTTAGGTACTTAATAAACACTTGTTGAGTCATTGATTATCTATGTACATAAAGGAGGTAAGACTGGTGATGTAGCAAAAATGAGATATATAGACTGATAGTCGGGGTTTTCCGCTGGTATTTATCCCCTGAATATTAGAAGGACCAGAGGATGATATCCAGATCATCAGATCAGTCCTCCATGGAAGATTTACAGGAAGATAAGAACAAGATTCATATAGAGAGAGAAAGCAAAATTAGACAGAATGATCACATCAGTGTACTTGTTGAACTATAGACATAATGATGAACCTGAGGTATACTTTAAAGTATATTCTGAAACATCAAAGAAATACTCAATTTTTATCATGGTAGTTTTGCTGTTGAAATATGTTTTATCATATTCTAATAATTTGGCAATTGGTCATTATATGCGCTACACAATTCTCAAACATAGCCATAATGCTCGATTAATCAGAGCATTCCATTCTTTAACCATGCTAGAAAGCACCATGTTCTTCACTTTGACAATGACACTGTTAGCATTACTAGTGGTGGGTCACAGTGTTTATGCACAGGTTACTATTATATGTAACTTTCAGTCCTTTCCCCATGGATTTAAAAGTCCTCTAATTCTGATTAGCCATGTCCCATAGGAATTTAGAAGGCTTTGACATTTTGCATAGCAAATCACCCTGAACAAAGAGGGAATTCCACTAACACTCAATAGTTAGTCTATCAGTTTTATTTATAAAGGGCCCCAAATGTGTTGAGCAGCATACATATCCACAATCCAATTGCACAAGAACCTAAACTCTTGACATGTTCTCTTTGTCAGGGACCATTTCAGCATTATACAACTATGCAATTAAGATTTTCTAGTTGAAAATAACTTTCCGGGTTGTGTAGATGAACTTTGGAAAGCCAGATACCCCGAATGTTTTGTTCCTATCTATGATTTGCCTGCACTTCTATAGAACATAGTGAGAGTAAGAGGTTTTCTGTTTTTTCAAGTGTATGAACTGAAGTACAGCAGACTTGATTAGCTCATGGTCACAGAGTGGCAGATCAGGGAATAGAGGCCAGCTCTTCTGACTTCTGGCTCAGTTCACTCTGCACTAACCACAAATATGCTGCCTTTTAGTTGATTAGCCCACATAGTATCCCTCAGAGGCAGATGCCCATTAGATATGTGAGGACATAGACAAACATGGGGACTTTCAATCAGCAAATCGGTAGAAGGGCCTATGAAGAACTCGGCCCATTTGCCCAGATGCTTCTCTCCCATTAATTGCCATAGAAGTCTGAGCACTTCTGATTGTACCAGTTTTGAAGTCATGTGTTTTGTTATTGAATATTTGCTGGTGTTTGGTGCTTTTCAGGCATGTGTTTTATCTGAAGTACAGCATAGTCAAGGTCATGAAGCAAACTAAATAAACATGAAATTAAACATGAAAAAAAGTATCATCAATAGAAGTGTTTAAAATATAATAAACTACAGTTTAATATTCTAAATCAGCAATTTCTTAGGGTGAGCTAGAGCAAAATATGTATATGGAGTGGGGGTGGGGGGGCAATAGGCTACATAGCAGAGACCATAAATTAGTAGTCCACAAAGTGAATTCTTACTCAATTAATCTCTGAATCTAGTCTCTAAGTCTATGTCCTGGAGCTATTAAGTGTCAACTACAGAATCTCCAGGTTTTGATGTCTCCTTTAAATAATACTGGAGTACAGGAATGCTCAGGGTAATCTGACCTAGGACATCTTATATATCAGGGACCTTTTTAAGGCCCTACTTTCTTAAAAGGGATTTAAATGAATGCCCAGAGAGATAGAGGGTGGCCCATAATGATGCAAATATCAGGAATGATGTCATAAATAGACCCAATTCCCCTGAACATGGTCTGGTTCAAGGTCTTGTCTAATAGTAAACCTTGAGATAACCTGACCAAGGGCATGAGGTACTATGACTAGGTTAACAACTGGGGCTAGAATGCAGATGTAAACCAGAATATAATAAATTGCAAAAGACTTTAAATTCAGACAGGTATGCACAGTTTAGAGCTTGTATAATAAGTAGGCTCAGCCTCAATTCAGTCAACTTTTTAACAGTCAATGTAAAGGGTAGGTATCATATGATTCAAGAAGCAAACACTGGGGTTAGGTGCATGTTTTATGCAATTGAGGAGTCCTGACTAAAAACCGAGATAATTACAGTAATTGAGCCATTTGTAAGGCCATTGGGAGATAAATAAAGATGTAGTGTGTACACACTCCTGAAAGGAAGAATTTCATACCACATCTGACAGATGCTTGCTAGAGAAAGGACACAATCAGCAGTAGCCACAAGCTGGCTTGCTATTTTTTGCCCAGGTTTCTTCTAAACTAAACCAATAACTTATTTCTGGATCTCTTAAGTAACTTGTTTGGCATAGACTATAAAGCCCAACTAGCTTATTCATTAGCAAATTGGAGTAACTCTCCCAAACATCAGGTTGTTTTTGCCTATGCTGCCAAAGAGATTTTTTTTTACCCATTTTCTGTGGTAAATGAATGTTGAAAGTTATTCTAGATCTTTTGGGGAAAACTGTTAACTCACTTTTGAGCCACATAGTTGAAAACTAATTTTATTCTATTAGTAGTAGCTTATATACAGTGGTGCTAAAGAGAATAGATGTTTACAAGGAAAGTAGGGCAAAAACTATTATTATTATTACTATTACTAATTTTGCTCTTGGCAATCTTCAGAAATTGCTATTGTTTAGTTTAAAATTACAATAATTTAAATTGGTTATATATTTTAAAAACATATCGACAGTCTTTTAACCATTTCATGTTTATCTAGTTTGCTTCATGATCTTGCTTATATTGTACTTGAGATAAAACACACATGAAGAGCACCCTGATATATGTAAAGTACCCTTAAATAAAACTATAACAGACATTCAGTAACAAACTACATGATTTCAAAACTATAGTACAATCAGAAATGCTCTGACTTCTATAACAACTAATGGGAAAATGTTTAACAGGAAGAAAAGTATCTGGCAAATGGACTGAGTCCTCTATAGGGCTTCTGCTGACTTGCTGAGTACCTTAATGAATAATGTAGTAACAACCCTCATTGGCCAGGCCCCTCTTTACACTAATAATAATAATTCTTTGGTCAGCATTTTGTTAGCCTAAAGGATTTAATAAGTATATATTAAGGTCAGTTTTAGAACTGGAGGTTACCTCAGAAGTCATATATTCTAACTTTTCTCTTATTTTATAGATGAGGAATTGTGGTCTAGAAAACTAGATTGTGTAGGTAATTTACAAAATCACAGAATTTCAGAGTTAGAAGGCACCTCAGCCATCATCTGGGCAAACCTCTATTTCCAAAGATGAGTCTCCACTACAAGACACCTGACAAGTGGTTATCGAACCTTTTCTTTGTGGGTTTTTTTTTTTTTTGGCTTTATGGAGGACAATTGGGGTTAAGTGACTTGCCCAAAGTCACATGGCTAGTTTTTGTGTCAAGTGTCTGAGGTCGGATTTTAACTCACGTCCTCCTGACTCCAGGGTCAGTGCTCTATTCACTGCGCCACCTAGCTGCTCCAATTGAACCTTTTCTTGAAGGCATTCAGTGACAAGGAACCCACTACACTGTGAGGCAGCCCTTCCATTTCTGGACAGCTTTAATTGTTAGGAAGTCTTTCCTGATATCAAGTTCAAATTTCCCACTTTGCAATTTCTACCAAGTTCTTCCCAGTTATATGGGTGACATATAACAATTTTAACCCCCTTTTCCAGTAATGATGCTAATAATAACTAGAATTTACATAGTGCTTTAAGGTTTATAAAGTATTTTTCACGTATTATCTTATTTGAAGTACATAAAGATAGCTCTAATGCCTACCCAGAATTTCTTGAGGCTAAACCTAGCATCCTCAAAAGGTATATACTCAGGGCAGCTAAGATGTGATGCCCAAAACTGAATACCATACTACAGACATGGACTGACATGGGCATAATACAGCAAAATTCTTGCTCTCTAATTTTTAGAAACGACGTCTCTCTTCATGTAGATCAATATCACACTAGCTTTTTTGGCTACCATATTATTATGGATTTAAAGTGACCTTAAAATCCATTAAAGAATTGAGATTTTTTTTTTTAGATATCCTGCTAATTCTGCTTCCCCCATCTTGTACTTGTAAAGTTAATTTCTTGGTTTTAAGTGTAAGATGTTGCATTTATTTCTATTATTTTTCATCTTATACTTAGCCCCGTGTTCTAGTTTGTTAAGTTCTTTTTGGATCCTCTGATGTTTAGTAACACGTTTAGTGATGTTTAAACACTCTGATGTTTAGTGTGTTGGCTTTCGTCATTTGGTTTGTGGCATCTGAAAACCTGGTAAGGGAGCTATGATTAAAAATGTTAAACAGTACCAGGGCAAGCACAGATTCCTAGGGAATGGTATTCTAGATTTCCTTTGAAGTTGATATGTTGACATGATGCTTTTTGAGTCTGGCCATCAACTAATTTTAAATCCATCTAATTATATACTGTAGTCTAGCCCAAAGTCAAACATGCTTATGCAGGGGACACGACACCAGATTAAAATATAATTGGGAAATATTTAACAAAATAAGTACAAATGCAGTACAACATAGTGTTAATTCGTGATTTTCTAAATCAACATAAGGACTTCTGGGATCCATTTCTGTTTGAGTTTGATATAGCTGGTCTAATCTACTTATCTCCATCTTTTCCAAAAGAATAGCATAAAATACTATATAAAACTCTTTGCTAAAGAATTAAAATCTAGGTAAAAATATCTATAGCTTTCCTCTTATTTATGGTTTAACAAATTTGTTAAAAAAAAAAAAAGAAAGAAAAAGAAGGAAAGGTTAGTCTAGCATGACCTGTTCTTCACGAAGCCCTATTGGCTCTTTGTAATTATCACTTCCAAGAGCAGCTAGGTGGTGCAGTGAGTAGAGGGGCCCTGGAGTCAGGAGGATCTGAGTTCAAATCTAGCCTCAGACATTTAACACTTACTAGCTGTGTGACCTTGGGCAAGTCACTTAACCCCAATTGCCCTGCCTTCCCCCCTCCAAAAAAGAATAGAATTATCACTTCCTTTTTCGATATTCATTAACTTTTTTTTTCATTATATCTCCTAGAATTTTGATAGCCATTAAAGTCAAGCTCGCTGGCCTATAGTTTAAAGATTCTATTAATTTTACTTTTTAGGCAGATAGAGTAAGTGAGATTTTAGTTTAAAATCTAACCTTGGACTCCTGGGCTAGGCTGTGTTCCTGGGCAAGGCATTTAACCTTTGCTTCAGTTTCCCCATCTGTAAAACAGAGATAATCATATCATCTACCTCCTGGTTTATTTATTGTGAGCTTAAGAAATAATATTTGTAAAAGGTTTGCAAACCTTAAGGTGCTGTATAAATGCTAGTTAGTGGTTATTATCATTTGAAGATTGTGACCACATGCCTTTCTTCATTTCTGTGGTACTACTCCTGTTCTCCTGGACCTATCAAATAGGAATGAATGGTTCAAAAATCACATACAGGCATACCTTGGAGATGTTGTGGTTTCAGTTCCAGACTACCTCAATAAAGCAAATATCACAATAAAGTGAGTCACATGAATTTTTTGGTTTCCTCGTGCATATCAAAGTTATGTTTACACTATATTGTAAACTATTAAGTGCACAATAGTATGTCTAAAGAAACAATGTATATACCTTAATTTAAAAATGCTTCTTTACTAAAAAATGTCGAACCATTTTCCGAAACTTTAGTGAGTTGTAATCTTTTGGCTTGTTGTAGGTCTTGTCTTGATGTTGATGACTGCTGAGTGATCAGGATGGTGCTGCTAAAGGCTGGGGTGGCTGTGGCAATTTCTTTAAATAAGACACCAATGAAGTTTGCCACATGGATTGACTCTTCCTTTCAATTAACTCTTAGAGGCCACTGTAGGGTTATTAAAGGGCCCAATATCAATATTGTGTCTCAGAGAACAGGGATACCCTAGAGTGGGGAAAGAAAGGGGAATGGTGGAGTAGTCAGAAAACAGGGAACATGATTAAGTTTTCTCTCTTATATGGGCATAGTTCACGGAGCCCCAAAATAATTACAATAGTAATATCAAAGATCGCTGATTACTGATCATCATAACAGATATAATAATAATGAAAATGTTTGAAATATTGTGAAGATTACTGAAATGTGACACAGAGAGGTGATGTTATAAAAATGACACTGATAGACTTGGTTGATGTAGGGTTGCCATAAACTTTCAATTTGTAAAAAACACAGTATTTGCAAAGTGAAATAAAGCTAAGCATAGTAAAATGAGGTATTTCTGCATTACAATTTTTTCAGTTGTCAGTCAGTACTACTGACAATGCAGTTCATCAGGGCTAGGTGATTTGAATTCCTTAGGACAGAAAGGTTCTCTCTTGCTATTTTCTTAGTTGTTTGGGGTATCAATAGACTATTTGTCATTTTTAAAAAGTTCTTTCTAATCCAGATTCACAAATGAGACTAAAAACCCCCCACCCAATTCTAGGTGTAGATCATAAATTTCAAGTTGAAAGAGACCTTTGAGATCATCTAGTTCAACTCTGTCATTAAAAAAAAAAATGAGGAAACTGTGTCCAAGAGATGGAACTAATCTTTCAAGCTGCATAGCTAGTAAATGAAAGAGCCATGATACACCATAATGCTATGTGAATGACAGGATCAATACTTGTCACTATGGCAAGTCTTCCCAGGCATGCCACAGGAGGGGCCAAGTCAGCACCTTTTTCCTCCCTCTTGTGTGTCCTGCGCAGTCTTTGCCTAGGGATGAGACCTTAGTTCTATGCCAGATTCAGTGTAGCTAGATCACAAATCTATGTTAATCTTCTAGCTTAGCCTTTAAAAGAGAAGTCAGAGTTTGAAAATGGACAGAGGAGTTTGTGGGAGGACTGCACACAAACAGACATGAGCTTCATTTCTTAGACAGAATCTGTTTACCTCTGTGGCTTCTCCAGAGAACCATGTGGCCCCACCCAGGGATATGGAAAGAGAAAATGAGCCATTGCCAGAGAGCAATGCAAAGAGTTAAAAAGAGGGGCACAGCTGGATGCCATCATATCGGGGAACAACTGTGACCTGTTCTATCACCAGTCACATGGACGGTAGGATTCTGAAGAAAGGTGGTCTCACCCAAAGGAAGGGTTGTCTGTTGGATTCGCAAGCAACCTGGAAGCTGGATTGGGCCTCCATTCCAGGATGCTACTATATAGCTGACCTAAAAGCCTCTGAGAAAGAAAGGGGCCACCACAGGAGAGAATTGCATCAATCTATTAAGTGCTCAGATTTGAGTCTTTTGCATTGAATGTTTTTGTTAGCTTTTGTGTAGGAGTTGGGGTCATTGAGCCTGAGGGTTGCATGTTGTAGGCTATATCCCTGGGAGAGACAAGAACCAGATTAAAATGTAATTGGGAAATATTTAACAAAATAAAAATACAATAGAACATAGATAATGTTAATATGTGGTTTTATAAATTAATATGTGGTTCACTGGGGTCCTTATTATGGTTTAATGGCCCGGTTTGTTTGTTTGATGACACTGTCTTAGACTAGAGCAACACAAGGCAGGTTCTGATGTTCTCTAGGGAAATGTTAGGGGTAAGAGATAACAGATACAGATATTCACCAAGGGTCCGGGCAGAGTAATCCATTACTGAGCTATTGAGAAGCCTTGAGATTGAAGTCAGTCTTTGTGTAACTAGAGCTGCAGTTTTTAAACTACAGGTTACATGGCTTCCGCCCCCCCCCCCCAAACATGTGGATATGAAGAACATAGCAAACAAGCTCGTAAGATGAGAGAAATTAGACTTGGAAGGGACCTCAGAGTTCAGAAATGGTAAGAATGGATATTGTTCTAGTGCTTTACACTTTACTACTTACACACACAATAGTATTTGATTTTCGCAATAATCCTGGAAGGCAACCCAAATATTATTTTCCCTATTTTACAAATGATAAACTTGAGGCTCAGATTGTTTAAGATCATCTTGTTTGTTCATGGTCATATAAGCTGTATGAGAGGCAGCTAAGTGGTGAAGGCAATAGGGTGCTGGGCCTACAGTCAAGACGACCTGAATTCAAATGCTACCTCAAACTTGTACTAGCTAGCTGCTGGTGCCATTCTGGGCAAGTCATTTTGAAATTTTGCCAATGGAAATGAACTTTCCCTCTCCCCTAGCATTAAAAAAAAATCCCAACATATCTCTCAACCAACTCTGTCCTTCCCTTTTCCCTCCCTCTCCATTCCAGTGAGTATTAAACTTGGCTTGGCTTTGTCTATAATGTCATTAATGACCTGGGGGAACTAAGATTAGAATTTCCCATTAGTGGATGTATGTTGAGTTAGGATCACTGGTAATGGAGTACCCTATAGAAGTAGGCACTCCCTCATAGGGCTTTTGTGAGGAAGACACGGTAAAGTGCTATGGAAATCTTAGTTATTATCTGTATATGCTACTTCATCTGGTTCTGTTCCGTGATGAGGAAGCCGAAACACTTGGACTTCCTATCAGTCAGTCTCTTTAGCAGCTCTACCTTACCACAACACCAAATACTATGGGAAATCTAGAAGTAAAAAGCTTGGACTTTGCCCTCAAAGAACTGACTCTCTAATAAAATGCACAAAATAATGGATACTAGAAAACAAGTAATTATCTGCCAAATTATATGTTGCAGGCTCTAAGTACTGTAGGATTTCAGAGATGAAGTAGAGGGCTCCATTGAAGAGGCGGAATGAGCTGGGCTTTGCAGGGTGGGTAGGTAGGTGACTGGCATCCAGGTGAAAAGAGTGAAGTGAAAATGAAGCAGTGAAGGAAGGAAGGAAAGTCATGAAAGAAAGGAGGATGTGCATGACATTCTCAGGACAGTCAGAAGACTGACTTCTAGAATGTTAGAACTAGAATTCGGGTGCGTGTTTGGGAATGTTAAAAAATGAGATTGTAGAGTCAAGCAAGCTTAGGAAGGGTCATAGAAATCAGAAGAGAAATTTGGATGTCCCCATAGAAAATGGGGAACCACTGCATGCTCTTGAGAATGGGAAAGTTAGGATGAGGGTAGTGTTTAAGGAAGGTTAACATGGCTATGAAGACAGAGAGAGAGAGGAATATGAGAGACATTTTGAAGTAAAAGGAACATGACTGAGTGACAGGATATGGGGGATAAAAGGGAGGGATGAAAAAAACAAACCAAAATCAAAACACTAGACTGGGAATCAGGAGATCCAGTTCTTGTCCTAGTTCTCTGCCTCTGACTCACCTTTTGATTTCCAATTGCTTAATCTTCCAGGTAGTCAATTTCCATATTTAGAAAATGAAAGGATTAGACTAGGTGATATCTAATGTCCCTTCTAATGCCGGATATTATGATCTTATCTCTCTTTGGGTGAGACTGTCTTGGGAGAGGGCCAGGAACTACAATCCTTCTTATCCTAAGGGAAGAGACTGAAGAAGGCAAGTGTCCTGTTGAGTTAATGCAGGAAAGGTGATCCATGTTCTGGAATGTATCCATTTGCCTCCCGATATTTCTAACTCTGGTTTTGCTGCTTATGACAATGAAGTGTTGTTACAATACATCTTCATTTATTCACAGAGGTATTAATGTAATCACTAGCCAGATCAGTAAGACACCTTGCCCAGGCTCTTGATGTACTTATCAGACCCTGCAAGCACGGATGAGTTGGTAAATATTTAACAACTGGCTCTACTCAGACACACCATACATGACATGCTTTTAAGGCTGTCTACATTATTAAGCATTTTCTCCATCATCTTCTTAAGTCTAGACAATCAACAAAACAATAAATCAAGCCCTGATTAGTAGCATTTGCCCATTTCTAAAGTGTAAATGATCACACTGATAATTTAACAGTCATTTCCAGGAGGTTCCATCTGGCTCAAGTTTGCTCTAGCACACCCCTGCCAGGGAGACTCACATCAGAAGACAGTAAATAGAATTTCATTCATTTATTCTACTAATTGTACTTTAGAATGTTAGAGCTGAAAGAGACCTCAGAGGTCACCCAATCTTACTCCCTCAGTTGACACAGGAGGAAATTGAGGCTTATAGAAATTGATAACTGCCATATACATAATATCTTGTGATTTATACTTTATTATACACATCTCATTTGATCCTCATGATTCTACAAATATTATCCATTTTACAGAGGAGGAAATGGAGGCCCAGAGAAGCTAAGCGACTTGCCCATCTGTGGTCACACAGCTAGTAGGTGTATGTAGTGGGTTATGAACTGTGACCTTTAAGGTTCACAATCTAGAATTCTTCCCTCTACAAGGCTACATTGTTTCCAGTTACCTGAGAAGGGTAACAAAGATGAAAATGGCAGAGCTTCAACTTGAAATGATTGTTCTGACTTAAGTCTGTTGGTTTTTGCACATTACCATGCTGCTCCCCTTACATTCATTAGCCACTTATCGTCCAGGTGTTACACATTGGAAAGATGTGAGGTTTAACTAAGACATAGACCTTGACTTAGTAAGTTTACATCTAGTAGGGTGATAATACAGAAACATAAGTAACTATAGAAGGGAAGAGGGCTTTCAACAAGGTACGTAAAATGAAAATTGACTGAATAAAGCTACTGTGCAGCTTTTTGGTCCTTGTATTCTTTTTGCCTACACATATCCGGCTCTGGAGAAAGACTGAATTGCATTTAATACTGTAGCAGTGTGCAGCTCTGTAAAATGCAGCAGAAGGGATTAAGGGAAATGAGGACAGAGAACAGGACATTGGATTTAAGATAGAACCAATGGTTCTCAACCTTCCTAATGCTGCGACCCTTTAATACAGTTCCTCATATTGTGGTGACCCCAACCATAAAATTATTTTCATTGCTACTTCATAACTGTAATTTTGCTACTGTTATGAATCTATCAGATATGCAGGATGTATTTTCACTGTTACAAATTGAACACAGCCCACAGGTTGAGAACCACTGAAAATCACTCATGGGTGATCTATGATGAATGCATCTCCCTAGTAGGTGAGAAAATTTAAAAATGAGTATATCTTGAATAGTCACCCCTTTGGCAGTTACACTAACACATTATAAGCAAAAGTTCACTGTAAACTTGCAAACCTCCACTGTAAAGCCATTTGATCAATTGCCTACTTGTAAGATTTTTGTTATGAACTAGCAGCTGCTTGTAATGCCATTTCAACTAACATTGTGATTTCATGGAACCAATTAAGCACTTTGGGTGGAGTATGTCTATGATGAGCCAATCACAGACTGCTATTCTCCTTCCTTCAACAAAAAAAGCATACTCTTTATTCATATTCCCAGAAGTGAACTTCCTATGACCTTAAGGTTACCAGGTCTATGTGGTGGCTCCCCAAAATGTGATATTGCTTTTATGGGTAGACACTTCTGGCTGCCTTTGGATCACACTGATGCTTCATCCGGATTCTTCCACCTCCCCAAAGTGCAACTCCTCAGCTCAACACATTCTCCATCTTTATGATGATATATCTTCAGAAAGGGATAGGGTTGGACCCAAAGTGGATGGGCTTTGAGACACATAAATTGTTTGTGTGCTAACATCAAAAACAGACAGATCTGGAACCAATCAAGTGAATGTAAATTAGAGGTTGCTTGATGTGGAATAACTTCTGCATGTTGGTCCGTGGAGGTGTGTAGCCAAAAAGGCACTGTGTGAATACAATTGTTTGGCAAGTCCCTACTCTGTCACTTGTCCAAAGCGGTAAGTGTGTGAATGGATTTGTATGGGTAATGACTCTGAAATTAGCAACCAGCTTTTCTCCTCTCTCCATGTTACTGGAAAACACATTGGATCTTGGCTCCTTTCCGGAGCTGAATTCTTGTGATGATCCTCAGTTGCTCAGAACTCACATTTGTTCATCATTATCTCTTGTGTAATCACATTCTACAAACTGTAGGATGATATTACAGTTGTGTTTACAGAATAAGGGAACTTGCCCTACACCTTAATCAAATCACGATAGAGATGAGCCTCCTTAGTTAACAAGTTTTTAAATAAATTCAAATGGTCATTAGATGTTCAGTCTCCTACTTGATTTGTTATGTAGAGTGAAAGAATTTTTTGACTTGCTTGGAATTCCCCCTTCCCCCTTAACCTTACCATATGTATTTTGGTTTTAACTATATCATTTACTATATATATATATATATAACACGGTAGAAGTTATTTTGTTTGTTTTATTTGACAAAGCCTTCCAGAATGTGATAGTGTAAAGAAAACAATGATCTGCTCTGGTTAGGGCCTAAGGCCCTGCTAAAGTGCTGACTTTATCAGTAGTTCTAGAGAACTAGTTCTTGATTGCTTGGATGTGAGAAAACTAGCTAATCAATCATATTTGCCCTAATCCTTAACAATGATGCTTACAATTCAAAACAATTAATCACTTTGGAACTTTTTTATTTAAAAAAAAAAGAATTCATGCAAGCCTTAATAAAATGGAGGCATTGATGGTGTAGCATTTTTTTTCAGTATTGATTTTTAAAGATTTCTTTTTTCTGTTGCAAAATCCTAAACCTCAGATTTAATTTAGCAAAGAAACTTAGACAAAATATAAAAGTTTAATATCAAGGCTATATATTTTGGGAGGAATTAATTTGCTGACTTCTTAAAATAATTAAGCAGGCTACATATATCTTAATTTTAGAGGAAGAGAAAAAGGGGGCGGAGAATGATTTTCTATTTTCAGTAGTTACTAGTTACCAAACCTGTTGATCTGCCAAGACAGCCTTAGACTTTCAGTTTTCCAATTGCTCTGGGATTTTGCATGAAGCCTATGCCATTCTCCCATTTTAGATAAGCAGAAAGTTTGCTCTGGCTGTGATAAATCTTAAGAACTTGGATGTGTTTTTGGCACGTATTTTGCCTGAGAAAGATGATGATGATTAACTTCCCCCCCTTTTTTTCCCTGTGGTTGGGAAGGGTGTGTATTTTTTTTTTTTTTTGCCTGTGCATTAAAAAAAATCCTTCGGCTGCAGTGCGTGTGCGCGCCTAGCCTCGCAAGATCGGAGCCCGTGTTTTGTGTGTCTCCAGGGCAGGGTTAGTTTGGTTGGCTGGGTGTCACACACAGATGTGACTCTTGTCTTTACTCTGCAAACGTACACGGTGACGACTCACTCTCTGAAGCCAGCTCCCCCCCACACCCCCGAAAAAAAAAGAGTCTTCAGAGCTACACTCCACAGCAGCATAACCTCAGGACCCGGGGGTGGGGGTAGGAGGAAAGGGGGAAGGAAGCCCTCACCGCAAGCCGGAGTCTGGGGCAAGGGGAAAACGCGCACATGTACACACACACACACACACACACACACACACGCACCAAAAACTTTTAACTGCTGCCTTGAACTTTTCTCCGTTTTCTTCTCTCGGCCTTTCTGCCTGCATTTTCTGGGCCGTGTGAGCTCTGCAACCCTGTCCTCTCTCCATCCGCGCCTGGACGCCTGAAGCTGATAAAGAAGAGAAGCACCGGGAGCTGCAGCCGCGGCGAGAGGAGGCGGCGGCCGCCTCCGGAGTGCCGGTGCTGGTGTGGTGGTGGAGGAGGGAAAGCCAGCGAACGCAGACACAGCGAGAGCCAGAGGCTGAAAGAGAAAGAAACGCCGAGATTTGCAGCAATCTGAATAAAGTTCGCGCCGTTTCCTCGGCGTTTTTCTCCTCCATACTCCTCCCCCCTTGACAGCTGGCCGCAGGCTGTACACCCTCCCCCCCAGCCTTGGCCAGGCCTGCCACCTCCCCCCGGGGGCGCCACAGTGCAACCCCTCCCCTGGAGTCTTCGGGGAAGGAAAAGGGGACACTTAAAACGAGCAGAAAGCGACTTCAATTTTTTTTTTTGGGAGACGGGAAACAAGGGTGTCTCTTCAGACTACTTTGCGGAAAATAGGAAAACAGGAGAAACTTGTGGCAATTTTGCAGAGCACACCCGGCTCTCTCCCTGTCTCCCTTCCCCGTGATTCCCTCCAGGAACCCGCGCAGCCCCTCAGCCGCCCTCTCCGGGGACTTTTCCTCTTTCATTCTTTACTTCCCCCTCTCTCCTCCCAAAGTCCCGAGGCTTCCTTCCTCCTGATCCGAGAAGTTTTGTAGGCTTTAACTTGGGAGGGCAAGAGACTTTCGATGTGTGCATAAATCAATCACCTGGGAGAGAGAAGGAGGGAGAGGAAGAGGGGGAGAGAGAGAGAGAGAGAGAGAGAGAGAGAGAGAGAGAGAGAGAGAGAGAGAGAGAGAGAGAGAGAGAGAGAGAGAGAGAGAGAGAGAGAGAGAGAGAGAGAGAGAGAGAGAGAGAGAGAGAGA
>CM053599.1:84527850-84602850 GCA_028646575.1 Pseudocheirus occidentalis
ACGCTGCCGCTAAGAGGAGACCGAGAGGCGGGGGCTGCAAGTGCACTTGACAACCAACATGCGGAGATGGTAAGAAGTTTCCAACATCCTTTCATTTTCATTCTAGACTTAATCAGAAATTACTGTAGCGCAGTAACTCAACGAGGAGCTAGCTGGTTCGAGATTCAGTTTCTTTAACTTCAAGACCGGGAAGGGAAAAAAAAGAAAAAAAAACACACCCTAAGCCAACCTGGCTCATGCTGAGCTCCTGAAATCCTGTTGTAAAACTTTGCCTCAAAACTTTCTGAGAGGAAGGGTGGGGGTGGGGGCTGCCCTAAGATCTTATCTATTTCTTCTCTAGATTGCCCATAGAAAGGTGAGGGGACGTGAGGGATTTGGTGAGGATGGGAGTTTGGGATTGGGGGCTTGGAAGTGGGGGGAGAGGATGGGTGGAAAGGGGAGGGAGGAATGAATGGAACTTCTGTAGTAGCTGTCTACACTGAGGGAAGCGTTTCGCACTCCCTGTGAAGGTAACTTTTGAAACTCAGCATAGGGGTGAGAGGGGATTGCCATATAAATATGTGTGTGTGTGTGTGTGTGTCTACCACCGAAGGGGCAAACCCAGTTTCACCAGTGAGGCACCCTCCCTCCTCCCCCATCCCTTTTTTGCCCTTAAGTTTTTTCCTTTGAACCAAACCATCACTTACTAAGTGAAAGTTGTAGAAAATGCCCCTGTACTTGAGTAAAGAATGTGAAAAACACGAGAGGTGCTGTATCCTGGGAAAACAGATCTTCAAAGTTATTTTCCATCAGAATTGTGAGGATTTGGGGGGGGGGTTGGTAGATTTCATTTCAAAGACATAGGTGGTTTTATTGGGTGGGTCGGTGAGGGTTGGTAGGTGCTAGGTTATGAGGTGATCCAAGACTTAAACTTGCCGAAATACTTAGTCGTTACTTTACGGTTGCAAGCCACAAGTACGTTTTAAAGAAGCATGACTGAACATACAGTACCCAGCATGCTAGCGGGTACGCCCGCCTAGTCTGGAGTCGAGTCCATCCAGCCGGGGAAGAGCATGTCCATACTGAGTGGAGCGATTTGTAAGAAATGTGGCTTGACCACTCCCTTGCTTCCACAAAGCATTGCTATTGTTACCCCCACTTGGTGTTTTGATGTCTTGTGCTCTGCATGTAGATAGATGATATAAGAAAAAGGGAGATAGTGGGTTGGCATCTTTTTTCTTCCCTTCCCCCTAATGTGACATCTCTTGTTTCAGTGATCAAAGCCACCACTGGAGTGTAGGAGATGCGACTGTCAGATGTAGGCAACAACAACAAAAAAGACTGTAGCATGTGCCCAGGACTGTGGTTACAGTAACGCTGACAGAAATTAAAGTGGTTTTGAAAGCAGCATGCGATTTATGATGGTTCCCATTTACCCTAGAGTCAAGCTGTTGTAAAAGTGGTGTACAAAAGACATAAAATAATCCTGTGTACCCAGGATTAAAGTGGCATAAAGTGGCCTTTTGCTATTTTTTTGTGGGGGGGACCTCCCCCTACAGTTGCTGTGTTGTTTGGTGGTGTTTTTAAGTGGGACGTCAAAACAAAATAGTAAAGGGATCTTTTTGGACTTGGATATTTGTCCTTCTGTCATTATTTTATGCTCAACTTTTAAAACTAGGAAAACATAGCATTTTCCCCTCTTACATTCCTAAGTCTGTATGATAGTTCACCTACATAGTTATTCTGACATAGCAATCTCTTTGCAATTTTTTTTATATTAGAATTACTTTTAAACAGTGGTTAAGGCCATTTGTGTTTCCCGATTTTGCCTTCTAGTTTAAGGTATTAATACTGACCGTGGTGTCTCAGGAATACACTTGTCTTTAAGTATGGAGTTTATTTCTGCCTCTTGTTATTTGTTGAGATTGATTTCTAGTTCTATTAAGAATGCTGAGAACTTGTGGAAGTGTATGGATATCGTCTTCTCCTTTGCAATCAGAAAACTCACGTGAACCTTTTTTTAGAGTGTCAGCGTTGTTTTATTTTGTAGCTGGTTCATTTAAACTCCCAGCATTAATGAAGTTTTCTTGGTTGTAGGTATGTCCTCTTTTACTTTCCTTACTAAAGGATATTTAAAATCCAGATTGCTAATCACTTTACCAAGGGTCACATTGAGGCTCAATATAAACTTTGCTAATGAACTTATAAGTTGGAAACTTGTGTTTTTCATCTTTGGGGTTATTAACTGTGCTATCATTTTTACCCAGGACTTTTGACAAGAATGAGTTTCAGCTCATATTTTTGAAGTTGAAGTTTTACAAAATGTTAATAGCTCACATACATCCCTAACGTCTGTGTTTTTCCTACATGAAGTTCGAGGTGTATGTGTCAGACAGGGAAATGTGATTACATAAACCAAAGCAATAAAGGAGCAGACAAAAGCTGAGCTGACTATTGCTCTATTAAAATGTAAGTGTTACAGTTTGAATTTCCAAGTGAGAGTTTTTGAGTTCAGTGCTTTACATAACATTTTGTCCTAATCTTGCTTGCTGTCAGGGATGTTTCATGGTTGTGCAATTGCTCCAGTCAAGAATGCCAATTTGCATTCCAGGAGTGTCATTTGATTACTTTTATCTGCACAGCTCCAAGACTGGCCCAGACCTCTCATTTCATCTTGCCATGTCACGAATCAATGCTGTGTCGTCTTTGCAAAAATCTGCCTGATTTAGACAAGAAAGAAAAGTACTTTCATGTTGCAGCCGCAGTCCCCTGCTAACTTGTCAGCAGCAGGATATGATTCACTTGGGCCCTGAAGAATGGAACAGAGAAAGGGGTTAGGCGGTTCAATAAAGCCCATGGACAGGTAGTGTGTGACATCCCTGGAGAGCTTCAGTTAATGAAGAACAGGTCTGCTTAGTTCTCCACACTCTGACCTGGTGCTGTCCCCACAGTTTTCTCATTTGATCTTTCTCAGCAAATTGATCTTTTCTTGTATTTTTTTGCCTTCCAAGTTAGTCCTTGTGGGACTGAAATTAGCAGAGCAACTTAAGTTGGATAATACAGCTGTTCAGAAAAGAAGAAATTGGACACTAGCTCAAAAAGGTTGGGGTAGGCTGGGGGGTATTCTTTTTGTTGTTGTTGCTGCTGCTGAAAATTTTCCTTTTTTAAAAAGAGTCCGAAATAGGTGATGACTTAGAAGTTAGTTTTCTCTACCTTTAAGGCTTTCACTAGATTCAGTACTAATTTTGCGTTCTAGATTTGAAAACACACAAAAGATAGAGTGAACAGTAAAGGTTTGTTTTAATATTTTTCATATAAGCTTGTTAGAAATGATTTACTAGTCTATTTTTAGGGTTTTAATAGTTATGGTAGGACATGCTAAATATCAATGACATACATCAACTATTTTATTTATCATCTGCTAAATAACTAGAATACCAAAGTATCCAGTACTGAATTGCAGAAAAGATTAAACAATAAAACAGTCATTACTGATGCTGTACATAAATATTATGGAGGATTAAAATGTATTCTACAAATTACCTTCAACATTTCAATTTCCTGTAAATTCTGCCGATGCAATGATAAAGTACACTATGATCGCTATTTGCTTTCAAGGTACTGCATTTGAAGGGTTTTTTCAGAACCTGGAATTTTGGTGACTATTCTCACTTTATCTTTAAAATTATAATTAATCATGGGCAATGAGGAAAAAAATTACTTTGTATATATACACATGCATGTGTGTGTGTATTATTTGTGGAGTAGATTTTTCTAAAAGGCTAAAGTTTCATGATAGAATTTTGTAAGTCAGATATAAGTTGGAAGTGATTAAGAGATTCTTTAGAGTACACATACGAACTAATTCTTAACTTTCTGTGTCCTTTAGCAGATGATCTCATTTATCGTGAACATCTTACCAAAGTATAGAATTGAAAACATTGCTAAATGAAAACAAGAACTCTTATGTGAAAACAATTGCGCCCCCCCCCCCTTCCTTTCTCTTAGTGTATTACTCTGCAAAATGGATGGGAATCGAATAGGATCATTGGTTAGTAAACTCCTCTCTGAAGAGCTAGAGGGAGCCTTGTGATTTTATGAGATATGCCTAAGGTGAAAAAATAGAAAATACTTTGCAAAACAGACTAGTGCAGAAAAGGAATTGTTAGAAATCACAGTTCTAGCATTTAGGCATGAAAATGCTATTGTGGCATTTTAGGTCTGTTGAGAATGCCCAGTAGAACCTTGCCCTTGACCTGTGGAATGCTTTGCTAGACCAATCAAAATACAGCCCTAAATGCATTTTAAGCCTTCATTGATCACAGCTGAGTCCTTTGGTAATGTACTGTTTGAAGGACTTCTTAGCTTCACTTTTGTTTGGAACCAGTAGTGAAAATTCATTTAAAAATTAGTTACTCCACAAAGTCTTTGGAGCCTGTGAATTCTTTCAGTTCACTGAGCAAACCCTCCTTTTTACACAAGAAGATTTTCATGGAATTCTGTGGAGAAATGGCTTTCCCCTAAAAAGGAACCCCTTTTAATGTGAACTATTTGAATTGGAGGACCCAATAGCAGACCATTTAGAAAGCTGCTGTGTGAGGAAGCCATAGGCAACCCCTTCATACTTTGCCCTGGTGTTGGTCTTAAAGAAATCTGCCTTAAATGGCATTAAATTCAATATTTGTTGTTTAATCTCACAGTGGTGTTCATCACTTGTTCCACAAAACTTCTGAGATACGTTTGCTTTTGAGATCCATTGATCATAATTGTTGTTTAATATTTGTATGCTAGTTTTTATGAGCTTGTGTTTGGACAAACTTATTTACCGTTTAAGTAAATAATGTAATCCAATGAGATAAACGGCCAGATTAGCCTTTTTAAAAATCTCTTGTACAGTAGCTCCTATTATGTCGCTAGCCAATAAAAGCCTTTATTTGTTGCTTATTAGAACCCTCAGTCCCCTCGAGAGTTCAGCTATAATTTAATTTAGCTGTTTAAAGAGGCTCCCTTGTTTGAGAACGTATCCATAGTCCAGTTTTACCATTTGTTGTGAACCTCTGTTATCTGAACTATAGGAATCGTGCATGTTCATCAGAATTACTTCACAGGTATTTCAGAGTTTGTGTTAGAACTTTATTTTGAGAAACAACAAAAAGCTGAATTATGTAGATCTGTGAAGGGTAACAATGTGGGTTTTCTTTTCTCTCTCTCTCTCCCTTTTTTTTTTTTTTTTTGTTGTTATCTTGGGACACTTTGTTCCCCTGGTGATTTTTAGTAGCTTTCTACTGTTAAACTCTTCTGCCATTTATTTTAAAGTCCTTGTCCTAAAGAATGAAAACTTCTCCAGGGGAGAATGAAGAAAACTTTTTAAAAACTAAGCTTGCTATTTAAGAATTACAACTCAGGGCATTTCGAAGTGACAGTCATTTTGAAATATAAATTAAAAAAAATTCTAAGTCACAGATTTCTAGCCCAGTAAATTAGAATTGCTTAGATTAACCATTAGGGAGTTTTGTGGACTCAAGGATGTGAGAGTTGGAAAGTGTAGGTATAGAGTACAGAGCTTGACTGTTCAATGCCAGTAAGATGAGTCTCAAGAATTCTTTATTGAGGGTGTGGGATATGGGGAGTGTAGATTATGAACTGCTTAGATCCATTTTAAATGAAACACTGTGTGTGTGTGTGTGTGTGTATGTGTATGTGTAAAATAGATATTAATAATGGTTACAGGAGTCACATCAATCCAGCTCCTCACATACATTATGGAACAGTGATCAAAATGTACAGTATTGTCTTAAAACTTATGTTTCATTTGTCTTCAGTCACTGCTTTTTGTATGGAGTACAAAGATGTAACAACACACACAAAACATTTTTTCCTTATTATGACCTTATATTTGCCAAAGTGCCCCATGCTGAAATTCCTTTTCAGTATCTTTTTTTTTTTGTCCAAAGCCAGACATGTACCCAGACACAAAAGACTCTGTGTATAGCAAGCTGTTTTAAATATTGTGACTCGACGCTATGCTGTCCTTTCTCTGCTTGAGCCAAGGATCTCTGCTCAGTGTCTGTGGATTACCAAGCCCCTTCTTTATTGTACCTCTTGTCAGCGATTCCTATTCATTTAACCTTTCATTAGTGTCTGTGCAGCTTCACTGTCTGGAAAAGCAAGGAAAAACCTAAAGGCCCTACTGTCACAGTTATTAGATTTCTCGGTTACATCCCAGCAACCATAAAGGAGTAAGAGTCAACACTATTGTCGTGCATGCTGCTATCCTGGGGTGCAACTCTTCTGTGCATGTCAAGGACATGTGCCACATGTTGATAATGCATCCCAGGGATAAATGCACAACATGGGGGATAGACTGAGGCTGGCAGTAATGAGCTTTGGAGGAGTTATTGCAAAGACAAACAGTTTGTGAAGGAATTTTGCCTAAGAGGCCAAGGAGATGGACTGCATTAAGGGTTGCCAAGGTTTGCTTCTGAGGTGCTTGTCAATCACATGGTTTTCATATAAACCTCATTTGTAGGGGAAAATTAAGTATTTCTGACAGCCTTTTTCTTTTTTTCTCCGTTATAGAGTAATAGAAAGACAGTATGTTTCTTATGTTTCCCTCAATATGCTGTATATTTTTTGAGGGGGAGGCAGGGATTAAATTATTCAAACCAATACGAAAGTCCATTATATTAGAATTAGAATATGAGATTGTAAAGGGAGATGAATCTGTGTCCCCTAGGTATGGTGTACTAAAGAACAATTAAATAAATGAATTCAGTTATTAATTTCTCCATTTCTTTTCCCTCTTATGGTCTCCCCACCCTTAACTCCACTACAGACACTGACCTATCAGTTATGGATGTTCTCAGTCTAAGAATGCTTTGTTTCTGTGCATGTTTCTAGATTGCTTTTCAATTCAGCTCAGTAATTATTGTAAATTTCTATAGGTAGAAATGGGGCAGCCAGATGGCACAGGGGGTAGAACACTGGGCATACAGGATCTGAGTTCAAATATGACCTCAGACATAAGCTATGTGACCCTGGGCAAGTCACTTAATGCTGTTTGCCTCAGTTTCCTTACCTGTGGCAAACTACTCCAGTATCTTTGCCAAGAAAACTCTAAATGGGGTCATGGCTAGTACAACTGTGTACAACATTAGGTAGAAAACACTGCAGGTGGCAGGGGAAGAGTCTCTTCCCTCAAGGAGCTTATATTCGACTGGGGGATAGAATTCTTTTACAAGTAAGTAAATATATTTAAAAAGTAATCTCAAAAGAGAGAGCATCCTGTTTTTGCTTCAGCATTCATAACAAAACATTGACATATATTTAGAAAGAAAATTTTCAAAGATTTATAAATAGTAAACCATGTCTTATTTGCCCAGTCTTCCATGCAATTCCTCAAACTAGAAATATTATTCTAAAGGATTTTTTTTTGCATTTCTACTATATTATGAACTTCTGTGGTCTCTCCTTTCTTTCTTCCCTTCCTCCTTTTTTTGCCTCCTTTCTTCCTTTGTTTCTCTCTGTCTCTCTCTTACCCCTCTATCTTTATCCCCCTCTCCCTTTTGCTTTCCCTCTCCTTTTCAAATCTTAATGGCTTCTTGCTAAAATCCCTGAGAGTTTGACCATCTTTCATTGCCTCCCTGCCAACCTCTCCTACTGCAGGTGAGGCATAGACTGCTAATGCCAATATCAAGTTTAAAACAAGACTGGGACTGAGAAAGAATTCCTTTGGCTTCTTTCATCTGATCATGCAGCTAGCTGTAACTTTGGGCATGGAGGAGAAAGGAATCATTTTCTAAGTCCTTTCTTTGCCTCTCTAGTTGAATTTTCTGTCCAGGGGGGATTCTCTTTTTCACCAAGCTACTACATTGTAAAGGAACAGGTTTTCCATTTCGGGACCTGCCCTAGGTCTTGGCTGACAGACTTCAGGATCATTACAGCCATACTGTGGTTTCTCTGGAAATGGTTTCACCTGGTCATGCTCTGAGGAGCACCCTCCACCCCCACCCTTTCACAATATGTGATCCAGCAATGGCTGTACTTAAATAATACCAGTAGGTAAAGTTAAGGTTCGGGCTATAGGTCAGGGAATGGTAACAATAGACATTTTAAGTTCATAACCATGTAAAGAATCTTACAGAGTTGAGATAAAGCATGTACCCTTCCCCTGTGGGTTTGTGGTCTAGGAAAAGGATACAATATAAACATAAACATGTGTCATGTGATGTTTTATATTATAGCTAAATGCATTAGATATGCCACAACATAGGAGATCTGGGGATAAAGATTATCGATTGAGAGTTGATCAAGGAAGACTTCATGGAAGAGGTATCATTTGAATTGTACTTTAATGGGTAGATGAGGAAGAAGGAGGACATTTTAGGCTTAGTGAACCGTGTTAGCAAAGGCAGAGAGGAAGAAAAGTACAGAGTGAGTAAGAGAGAGAGAGAGAGAGAGAGAGAGAGAGTGTGTGTGTGTGTGCGCGCGTGCGTACGTGTGTGTGTATGTGTGTGAGAGAGATTGTGGGGTGGGCTGTGGAATAGTTATCTAGTTTGACTGTAGTTGAGAATGCAAAGAGGTTGATATATGAAATAAGGAAGAAAAGACAAGCTAATGCCAGATTGTGGGGGGCCAAGCAAATGGAAGAAAGATAAAGACTCAATTCTAAGAATATAAAAAATCAGAACAGAAAATATCATTTTGGTACCAGATGGGGAATGTGAAAAACAATCTAATGATGCCCTAGGGAGTTAGCTATTATAATAGGAATGTTCACTTTAGGTAAAAGAAAAGCTTATGTGGTACCACACAATCTAATAATAATGATGATCATAAACTCAGATGAATCTTCTATAAACTCATTAGAATTGTAAAGGTTCTACTGGGTAAGCTCATTATATTATTGTTTTGCTTCTGTAGAATTCTCCAGGTGATATGTGTCTAGAGGTACCTTCTGTATGGGAGCCAAAATACAGTAGATGCCCTAATTCCAGAAGAATGTATGTGAAATAGGTCTGGTTGCTGTGTTAACCAACTTTTCTTTGATGTTTCCCATATCCACTGTACTCTAACAAGTAATTTAGATGCTCTTTCTCTCTGTGTCTCTAACATTTCAGTAAGAGAGACCCTGACAGTGTTTATGTCCTCAGTCTTTAGCAGAGGGTATGGTGCAGAGTAAATTGCAGAATAAAGAAAGGAATTCGACCTGGGATTTTATTAGTAAAGGGAACTCCTTGACCATGAAATTCCCTCTTTATCAGTCCAGGTTAGCACCTTCTCACTAACTTGTAATCTTAAGAGAGTTGCTTGGAATACCAACAGGCTTAGTGATTTGTCCAGTGTCGTACAACAAAGCAGGTATTTGAGGCAAAACTTGAACTCGGTTCTTCCTGTATCCAAGACTGGATTTTTATTCATTCAGCTTCTCTGCCTCTTCTAGACAGGTCATAAATGCTTTTTCATTAATTTAGTCATCCCAGATGCACTCGTTATGGGTGTTTCCTTATGGATGCAGCTTGTAGTCCTCCAGTTAGCATAGTCCTTGCTCAATTACTTTGGTCTCTCAAAATCGTTGCCTGGTTAGCCAACTTTCTGGTGATATGTCTCTTTGAACTAGACTGGTTCTCTTTTGATATATCCAGTCAATTCTTGGGCCTTTCCCCCCAAACCTTTCCAAATTGTTAAGATCTATTAGAGCTTATTTGAGAACCTTGAGTTACCATAATTGTACTTAGAAGGTGCTTAATAAATGTGCATTATTGAACGATGGCCATGGGACTGTATTGGCTTATTCTTACCAAAGTTAGTGCTTTTTGGTTTTAACAAAAGCAGTGATTTACTTAATGTTTGGAAAAAGATCTTTAAGAAGGAAAAACATTTTACATGTCTAAAAACAAATGGCTTGGGTACTGTATTTGGTGTTTGAATATATTCCTAAATGAGAAACAATTGAAACTCTGAGTAGCGGTGTTTGCCTACTTCTTGTTGCGACGAATTGTGACAGATATAAATTATCTAATGTATTTGTCCATATTTCTCGTATTTACATTTATTAATGTGAACTGTTTTCTTCTCCCACTTATAATTTTACTGGTCAATTTGTCATTAAAATACGTTATAAGATCCTGTTATCAAGACTTGGAAATAAATGAAAGGTAAGGCTATTTGGGGGCTACTGTGTAGAATCATCCTTAAATTGTAAGTGATATTTATTTGTCTGACAGCTGCATTTTTATCTTAATTCCTAATAATACAGGTGTATATTTATTGCTAAGTACTTTTGTAGGTTTTTTTTTTTTTGGATAGGCTGCTTATTGCACTGACTTTTGGGACATTTTTCCTATCATTTTATGTGAAAGATTATTCATTTTGGCATAGTAGCTAGTGTTAGATTATGATTTCTAATCAAATATGTCTGTATAGAATTATATTTTATTTATTAATGCAGAAATATTAATATTAAACAAGACACATGGGATTTATCACTGGTACTTCTTCCATTGGCACCAACTGCCACTCCTTCCCCTTTTCCCCCATATCCATGGCTTGGTAGACTATCTTTTTGTACTGCATTGACTCTCCACCCCCAAAGAAAATTATTACCTACTTTCTGGTAGTGATCCTCTCTGAATTTCCTTAGGCTAGTTCCTTAAAAATAGATACCACAGTTCATTGCAAAGCCCACATTTGAAGCCTTGCCCCCTTGGTAGTAGGACCTGGCAGAGCTTATGTTCCATTTGTATAGCCCCTAAGATCTCAGGGTCATTTCTGGGTCATCATAAGGCATTGGAGGAAGACTTCAGTGGAGTCAATATTATTTAGACATTGACAGTTAGCCAATGTCAGCACACATTCATGATGTCAATCCCATGTCTCGAGCTACACTTGGAAAGTTTATTTTTTTTTTTTTTCTGATTGAAATGACTGAAGCGTTTAGAGAACTTAAAATTAGTTCCCCCTTAGGGGGAAAAGCATTAATTCCAGTCTTTGCTGACTATCTAGTGACCTTCAGCCTCAGGTAAAGGTAAATTCTCAGTATGCCAAATGGCACATTAGGTCATTCTCACCAAAGTAATACTGCTTTGTGACCGCTGTTAGACTACGTAAATAATATGATGAACGTTATTAAATTTGGTATAGTAAGAAAAGCATTAGACTGAGTCAGTCCTAGGCTCTGTCCCTTAACTGTCTTTGTGATCTTAATACTTGTACAACTTACCTCACAGAGTTATTTGTGAGGAAAATCTTTTACTGAGTTTTAAATGCTATGGAAATGGAACTGTGTTTGTGTTTCAGGACAGTCAAAAGTCCTTGCAGTTTTTATTGCTGCATCCATACCCAATAATTTTGCTATACAGATACCCCTTCCATAGTTTCTCCCTGGGCAAAAGCAAATGAACATTTAGATGACAGGTGACATCTTTCTTAGTCTAGGAATATAAAGAACTACATCAGCTTAAATAAAATGACTTCATCCAAATAATTCATCTGGGTATCTTAATCTGAAGTACATATTTCAGGGAGGTTTTAAATTTTGTCTAGCTACCTTCAACACAAAACTCATGGAAATTCAGTTGAATATTTAACTTCATTTAGAGATTTTTCTTTTTACTTAAAATGGTAATTAAAATAAAAACATGCTAATTTTTTTTATTGATGTGTGAGAGATTGCTACAAGTAATTGATCATCCTTTGTACTTTAGAATGCTGTAACCTCGAAGATAGTAGACATATATAATCATTTAAAAAAATTTCCAAAATTTCTGCTTGGAATTCATTAGAGCCATTTTTCTTTCTGTGTTCAGGGTTTACTTATGCTAGAAATTATTTTTATGTATATGCAGTATGACAAAGACCTCCGTTGGTCTTTTCAGCCGCCCTTATGCCATGTGAATGGGGGCCCTTTTGAGCATAGAAGATGGTGATAAAGAGACTGCATAGCAATTTAAGGAATGGATCCAGAAATATTTAAGTGAGAGCAGTAGTTTGCAACAGACACATTATGAGGTAATCCTTGGAAGGGTAGAGGTGGGATAGAGTAGGCACCCAGGGCAGGTTAAAGGTAGAAAAGGATCCTTAAGTTATTAAATAGACCTTATTCTTTAGCTTCACATATGTGTACCTGAGTTGTTAAATATTTAATATGTTAATTCCCTATTCTTGAAATATTATTTGATGTTAATATATTGTCAGAACTTACCATAAAGAAATGCAAATGTGGCAACATGGTGGAGATTTAGTGGAAAGAGAATTGGACTTGGCATAAGAAAAATCTAACTTGAATCCTTCTTAGACCTTGCTAGCAGAGTGACTATTGGCAAGTCACTTTCCCTCTCTGAGGCTGTTTCTTTATCTGTAAAATGGCAATAATAGAGTTTATCTGTCTACCTCACAAAGTTATTGTGGAGAAACTCTTTTGTAGACCTAAAATGATTTTAGAAAATAACTTTTCTATTCAGTGCATTGCAAATCAGAATAAATCCTAGATATCAGGGGTACAGAAATACAGTGTGAACAAAATGCATATGCAATTGAAGATGACAAAGAACTTTTTTTTCCTTTTTGGAAGAGGAAGGCAGGGCAATTGGAGTCAAATGACTTAGGTCACATGGCTAGTCAGTGTTAAGTTTCTGTGGTTGGATTTGAACTCAGTTTCTCCTGATTCCATGGCTGGATCTCTATTCACTGTGCCACCTAGCTGCCCCTAGGAATTTTTTTTTTAGACTTATTTTTTTCCCTTTTTTTTTTTTTGGAGGGGGGAATGTAGGACAATTTGGGGTTGTGACTTGCCCAAGGTCACACGGCTAGTAAGTGTTAAGTCTGAGGTCAAATTTGAACTCTTAAGTCCTGCTGACTCCAGGGCTGGTGATCTATTCACTGCACCACCTAGCCATCCCAAAGGAATTTTTTTTTTTAAGGCTGAGTGTCCTATCTTTGATTTCTGCCTGTTTATCCTACATAGTAGGATGCTTAATAAATGCTTGTTATATTATCCTGCACTGTCTAAAAGGCTGCCTCCTCCTTGAAGTCTTACTTGATCATCTTTCCCCAGTTAAAAGTGATTGTTTTCTTCACTGTATTTCATAGTATTTTACATTCCTCTTTTGCCCTTATATAATCCAGTTTACAATTTATCTGTGCACATGTATTTATCTTTGTACTGTCTTATCTCCTGTATTGATTGTGAGCTCCTTGTGGGGGAAAAAAAATCTTATTTATTAATATATCCCACTCTGTTCCTAGCACAATACGATGTATATAGTAAGTCCGCTGTTATTGAAGAAATAGATATTTTATGATGGCAATAGAACTAATATGCTATCCTTACCATAACTTTTAACCTTTTAAAATACAACCCTTAATTCAGCAAGCATTTTTTGTTCACTTTTGATGACTTATGTGCATGGTATCATATCATAAGCCATTTTTGTTGTTGCTCAGTTTGTTCAATCATGTCCGACTTTCATTAACCCCATGGACTGTAGCGCTCCAGGCCCTTCTCTTTTCCGCTCTCTTCCAAAGTCTGTCCAACCTCATGTCTGTATTATAAACCATTAAGAAACAATGGAGTAGAAGACAATATACTCTAGTCTTGAGAAGTTTACATTCTAGTCGAGACAAGGCATATATTTATACAACCACAGGACAAAAGCAAATCTTTATTGATGTAGTTGAAACTGTATTTGTGTTGAGAGAGTACCAAAATAAAGGACTGACTATCATGGAGTGAGTCTGTGGTGATTTCCTACAGTCACCTTGAATCAGGTCTTAAAAAGTGATTTGTATGGATTCCCAAAGAAGCAGTAAGTAGTGTTCTTGGCAGGGGAAACTGCATGATAAAAGACCCACAGATAGAAATGAACAAGACCACTGTGAGCGTGGTACACATACTAGCCTGGCTCCTACGGCATGCCAGTCTCCATGATAGGTACTAGGAATTCAAAGACAAAGGAAGAAAAGTCCCTTCCCTCTAGGAACTTGTATTCTATTGAATATGAAGGTAAAAAGGTATGGGGAATAAGGTTCATTGAACAATTGGCACCTTATCTGGGAGGGACTTTAACAGAGTCAGAAAGCAGAGAACTGAGTCTATTGTGGACATTGAAGATCCATAAACAAAGACAGATGGGAGGGGGCAGGATGAGATTTGAGAGGTGATGAAGAGTAATGTGGAGTTTGTGTAGGAATGGGAAGGTTGATTGAAGCTAGGTTGTGGGTAGCCTTGAATGCTTGAATACAACAGGAAATTTATTCAGTAAGAAATGGCATAGTTTTAAAATGAAGATGGTACTATTAAGTAGATTACTTGGGAAGTTATAAAGAAGATAGACAGGAAACAGGAAGAGCAGGTAAGGGATTATTATAGACCAGAAAAAATGAGGGCCTGAGTACCAGTGGTTGGTTGCTGGAGTAATTGAGAGGAGTGGGTTAATGCAAGAAATAGTGTGAAGCTGTTTGGATCTTGTCAGGGATAAGGGAAAAGTAAGCATAAAGGATCAATTCCAAGGTTGGTGGTATAACCAAATGCAACAGATTTTGTAAAGAAGGATTTGTATTCCAAAGTTGACCTTGTATGAAGTAGAATAATGACTTCCCTTGTGCTGTGGTTATAGGGATGCCGGGAACTTATTGCTGCTTACTCTCCCGTGACTCCTCCCACTTAAGTCTACAATTCTACTTTAAACTTAAGGTTCTGTTTGCCAAATTGCTCTGTGTTAACCCTGGGGTGCCAGGGTAATAGTAGGAACATGTTCTGTGAGGACATTTTGATGCTTAGCCATACTTTTCCCTTTGAAATTAAAAATAGGTATAGTGTCTATCTCTGTCACTATATATTAAAAATATCTCTTCTGTGGCACTTTTTTGGTATGAAAATATGATTTATTTTCTCTGTTTTGTGCAAAATTTCCCCAACCCCTATGTAGACCCCTCCCTTTTCCCAAGGATATTCCATATTCCAAGATCTACCTTCTCAGAGCCAATAATTGTGGTTTCCAAATATGTATTTCAGGTCCTCAAAATTGATTAGGAAACATTTTGAGGCCTTTAACCATGTTAAGTGCAAATATCTTGAGGCAATAAGAGAGTTACCTTTAAGTTGTTATCACCTGCTCAAACCTTTGTATGTAAATGACTGATCCTTTCAGTTGGTTTTACCAAGTGAGATTGCACTGATGCTTCTGAGTAATCAGTAAGGTGGGAAGAGAGTCACCAAAGGTAGTGAGTGGTAGACTTGGGCAATGTCATAAATCAGGGAACCTGGAGGCACTAAAGATAAACTTTGGCTGTTTGAAGTGTTCCTCAGTCTGGCCCTATTTGAACCATTTACCTAACCTTTAATTCTGGCTTATATGGGTTTCACAGACACTGTCTGGATACTGGTGGTTAGTGTTTGAATTTTACTATTTAAAATCATAGTGACATTTAGGATTGGAAAAGATTCCAGGACTAGATTGTCTAAAAGTTAGTTTTACTTCTAATAAAGAGGTCTAGGAGAGATGATGGGGAAGAAAGCATAAATGAAATTATAGTAAGTCTTAATCATTAATTTAAAAATGTACTAAAAGGATATAATAGATAAATGAAAGCCAAATTTACTGTAATTAATATTTGTCCAATGGGACTGATCTCATCACAGCTCACCTTTGTAATCCTTATCCTGCTTCAAGGCTACCGTTTTTCTAAATCCTTCCCTGATACCCTTCCCCTGCCCTGCAGTTTTTGGTGCCCTCTCCACCTCCAATTTCTTTAGAACTATGCTTATTTGTGTAGGTTGCTGGATTTCCTAGGGACTTGTATTTGAGGACAGGGACTTTGATTTTTGCATTTGTATCCCCAATATGCATGTTAAGAAGTAGGTACTTAATAAAGGTTGTTTGACCTTTACCCCTCTAAGCAAAATGATGCAGTAAGCCTGACATTTTTAAAAGTCTTTTTTCAGAATTTAGAGATATAGTTTGCCTTTTCTCTCTCTCCTCCTCCTCTTTCCCCCTCCCCCTTTAATATCACCATACACTGACATTCATACTCAGCTGGGTTATTCTGTGGTAGACTAGTTTCTTTTTAATCATTTCTCTCTGGACTTTTTGTATGATTAGAATGTATTGGGAGTTTTGAAACTTCTAGGCCAATTTATTTTACCAAAAGAAATTAGTTAAAACATTATTGCTGTGTTTTTTAAGTACTGAGGATTACAAAGTAAAAACAAGCCCTGCCCTCAAGCAGTTGACAATCTTTTTCTAGCATTTTTTTTTTTCAAATGAAGGTCTGCCTTCTGTCCCTTTAACCTTTTGTCTCTTCTCTCTGTTGGGAAATAAGGAAAATCAGAACACCTGTTCATAAACATATATGTTCATAAACATAAAATATTCAAGCAAAACAAACTCTTGCATTGGCCATATCCAAACAGAATGTGTCACATTCTGTACTGTGGGTACAGAATGTCTCTATATTAGAAGATGGAGGGCTAACTTTCTAATGGTGGTAACATCATATAAATCAGAAACACAAAAGAATGTTTGATGCTGAATAGATGGAAGGCCACTGCAGAGGGAATGACACTAGCAGCTGGGGAAACCAAGAAGGACCTGGAGGGAGGTGGAGCTTGAGCTGAGTACTCCAGGAAGCCAGGGATTCCACACATTCCAGATTCCAGGCATGGGGAGCAGAGACAGGAAATGGAGGGCTTCTTTGTGTACTCCTTGGACCAGCTCAAGTGATCAAGAAACAGAAAGGAGGCCAGGATGACAAGATTGTAGAGTGTGTAGAGGGGAGTCCAGATGTAGGAAGTGGCCAGCTTGTGAAGGGCTCTAAATGCCAAAGGATTTCTTTTTGATCCTGGAGGTAATAGGCAGTCACTGGAATTTAGTGAGTAATCAATGTGTGTGACATGATCAGAACTAAAGTTTAGAAAGATCAACATTGATAGCTGCATAGAGGTTGGATTAGAGCGGTTGAGATATTTGAGCCAGGGAGAACAACTAGAAGGCTGTTGTAATAGTCCAGACTAGAGGTATTGAGGGCTTCAGCCACGGTGTAGTAGTCATGTCAGTGGAAAGAAGGGAACATTTGTGAGAGATGCTGTAGAGCAACAAGTTAATTTTCAACTGATTGATTATGTTGGATTATTGAGAGGGAGAGGAGTTGAAGAACACCCATGAGGTTGTAGTCATGGGTGCCTGGATGGCACTAGGGAGGTTCAGAAGAATGGAGAAAAATTTGATTCCTTGTCTAGTCACTTCATAGATGTGTACTTTTGGTTTCCACAGAAATGAAACCAGGCACAAGAACAGTTAAAACACGTTGTACTCAAAAAACAGCCACAACATCTTTATGTATCAGTTTGGGATTTGGAGTATACACTTGTGGAGGAAGCACAGTATTTTAAGAAGCTTGTATACACACACACACACATATGTATGTATGTATATATATATATATATATATATATATATGAAACAGCCCTAAATTTTATATTCTGGTGATAATTCTTTATTTTTAAATTTAGTCACACCTCTTCTTCTTCCCTTGTGTCCCATCTGAACTTTAGAGTTGTTTCAATAAGTAGTTGTTTGGCATACTTGACATAGATGTTGGCATCTACATTGACAAATACGGGAAATTTAGATAGCTGTTCAAGTGGGAAATTGATACCTGATAACTATATTTTTTCCTTATTGGGGGTTTGAATAATCCATGACTGGAAATAAACTTTTTTCCATTATGGTGAATAACAGAATTGGATGTATTTGAAGAGCTTAATAGGAATACTTAAAGAGTTCCTATAACTTATTTTTATAGTTTTATTTTGTAATAATAGTCTGTAATTTTAGAGAAGTTTATGGGGGAAATAAGGAAATAGTATACTTAAAATGTAAAGATTTTTGCCCCCATAGTACTCTTTAAATTCTGTTTTCATCCAGCTAATTGATTTTCTCGAAGTTTTAAAAATTGTAGGTTTTGTTAATGAATAGAAAATTTATTATGTAAATAAAATTTAAATTTTTTATATAATAAAATAATTAAGGAGTCATTTCAGAAACATTTATTAAGTACTTGGTGTGTATTAGATGTGCACACATACTAGAGTACACCTCCCCCCCCCTTCCATTAGTACTATCCTACCTCCCTTTTTTTACTTGACTAGGGGCAGATTTAGAATCAGATGATCATAGACCAAGCTGGAAGGAAACTTAGAGATCAGCTGTTCCAATCCCCACATCCTACAAATGAGGACATTGAAGTCTGGAGAGGTTGTGATTTGTTCAGTGTTGTTCTTCTAGCAAGGACACAACTGGTCTTTGAACTCTGGTGTCTGATTCCAAGCCCAGTGCTCTTTCCACTATATCAGCTGTCTCTTGTTGACTTCCACTGGCTGGGTAGGTTTCAAAGTGCTCACTGATACTTTCCTAGTTGGATAATGGGGTTTGTGACCTTAGATGAGAAATCCTGTGTAGGATATGAGGCATAGAATTGTCATGTGAAAAAAAACCCAAAATCCATAACCAGGAAAACATGTAGTGGAGCTGAAGGATCCAAGGCAGTAAAATAATGTCTGAGGTAGGGTCAAAACTAAGAATTATAAAAAAGTCAGAGGTTCTAGGAGGTGATGCCTAGGAGTCAGACTGTGCGGTATTAGAATCAGCATCTCTTGAGTTGGAATGGACTTAAGAAGGCTTCTAGTACAGCTTATACCCAAACAATCACTCTTGTAACTTTCTAAGAAGTGGTCAGCTTGAAGATCTCCAGTGAGAAGGGAACCCATTACATCCTTAGGCACCCCATTTCATTTGGAGCTACCTCTGATAGAAATTTTTTTCTTTGTGCAAGTCTAAATCTGGCTTTTTGTGACTTCTGACCACCTAATTCTGCCATCTGGGCTCAAGAAGAAATTATCTAATTATTCTTCATATGACAACCTTTAAGATACTTGAGGACAGCTATCCTAACCCTTCTAGGTCTTCTCATCTTCAGGCCCAGAATCCTTCTTTCTTCAGCTAATTATCTTATGGCACTTATTTGTCTTGGTTAACACCATGGGTAAGGCTTATCAATGACATTCCTAAATTGTGGCAAGCCAGGCTGAACACAGATCTGCAGATGTGGGCAGACGAGGGAGGAGTATAGCAGATCTATCCTTTCCTTCTTAAGTCCTGGAGACTAGGATTCTCTTTATGTAGTTTACAGTTGAATTTATTTTTTTTGGCAGCCACGTCTGACTCATCTTTAGCTAATAGTTCATTAATCTCCCCCTTCCCCCCTTTCCATATAAATTGTTGTCTAGCCCATTTCCTCCATCTTGGGTTGGTAGATTTAATTCTTTTGAATTCAAGTGTATGAAGGAATGAATACATGAATGAAAAAGCATTTAATAACTGCTAACTGTGTAAATCACTGTAGTAATCACTTGAGATACAAAGAAACTCAAGAAACTCAGATTCTACTTAAGGGAGACAATAATCTTACACAGATAAGAGTTTATTTGTAGTACAGCTGGGAGAGTCCTTGGGATGCATTTGTAGGCTAGATGACAATGCCCAGGGATCTGGGCAACGGGATAAATAGTAGGACCCATTGGACCACAGGAAATAATAGCAAGGCAAATGGTAAGGCTTGGTGAGCTGCCATTTTATGACAGTGGGTACATGCCCATTCAAGTGCTATTATTTAGCCATGTTGAGAAGGGATTAGTTGCCCCTAGGGCTGAAGTGGAGCAGGCACCTCAATTACTTACTTTGGCGGTAGGAATGGGGAGGGGCTAGTTTAGCCAGGAGGTGGTATCCTGCACCTCGGGGATCTGGGAAGTGGGAGTTGGGATGGGAAGGGAATGGCTCCCTTTGACCTGCTTCTTCTGGGTCCTCAGGTTTACAATTGGGTTGTGATTTATTAGACTTCAACCTGTAGATTTATCTGAATGTTCTAGCCTGTCAAGATGGTTTGAATCTTGACTTTGTTATCTAATATGTTAACTGACCTTCCTAGCTTTATGTCATCTGCAAATTCCAGAAGCTTGTTATTTCTACACATATCCAGGGCAATTGTGAAAATGTTACACAGGATGGAGCCTGTTCTGAAGCACCTAACCCTGACATCATCTAGCGCACTATCTTTCCATTGGGTCTGAAGTAATAGATAGGAGAATTTATCAAATATTTTTCTAAAATCTAGGTAAAACTCTATCTGTGGTAGTCCCTTGACCCACTTGTCAATGAACTGTCAAAAAATGACATGACATCAGTCTACCAAGACAGATTTTTTTTGGAAGGGAAAAGGCGAGGCACTTGGGGTTAAGTGACTTGTGCAATGTCACACAACTATTAGATGTGTCAGGCGTCTGAGGCTGGTTTTGAACTCTGGTCCCCCTGACTCCAGGGCTGTTGCTCTATTCACTGCACTGCGTAGCTGCCCCAGGGAAGACTGATCTTTGAAGAATCCATGATGCTTTTAGTGGTCATTCCTTTTCCAAATGTTCAGTTAAATAGGGTGGGGGTAGGCAAAACCATTGCTGCCCCTTGGTTTGTCCAGTGTGGTAAGTCTTTACATACCAAGGCAACGACCCTCGGACAGTCTGCCCTGTCCAGATCCAGTCCTGCCAGAGGTGGATGGTGGGCTAAGGAGAGGGTTGGGGAGATGACTGATAGGTGCTGAGAAAGACTGTTCTCTTTCCAAGAAATGGATGATTTAAAATAATGCCTCATAGGGTCTATAATAGTTACAATTTTGTGTTTAATAATAACAACAATAATAGCAATGTATAGTAATTTTGTCCCCTGGTCTTGTCCTATTCTTTGCTACCTTTGTGACTTGGCACTAACTGTCTCCTATATCTTTTGGGGATTCTATTCATGTCACTAGCTATTGAAATCTTGCCCTTCAAAGTTCAGCTAACTCTAGACAGTTAGTAGTAAGGGTCTGTTCTAGTGAGGGCCTTGCCAGAACTGAGAAGAACATGAGTGATGGTGCTGGGGGTTGGACATGAACACAGGCAGGAGAAGACTAGCCGGACTATTGTGCTAGGTGGAGTGGCGATCTCTCTGCTTGTCTGTTCTTCTGTTTTCACTTGGAGGTGTTTCATGAGGGTGTTTTGAGATTTTCATAGGTTTATTTTTGGTGAAGTGGGTGTGGGATACTGTACAGCTACTAGTCAAGGGACAGGAACAGAAAGAAAGACCATAGTACTGTATAGTAAACATAGGTATTCTTTTGTAATGTGGATTTATTTCAGAATTTTGAAATTTGCAAAGTGCAAATTTACCTAAAGCATGAAGGTTTCCTTGATTGGCTATAAGTGATCCCTTGCTCCTTTAATCTTTTATGTCATTCTGATTGAATCTCAGCTATATACTTAGTCACATTCTAAAATATATTTTAGTTTTTTGTGCATTTATCTTACCTAACTCCACTTAGTAGCTTCTAATCTCCTTAAATTCAGTTCCAGGCTCATTTTTTTATTCCCAGCATATATCACTGTATATTAAACACAGTCGGAGCATAATAAATATTTACTGAATTATACTGATTATCTTCAATAATAGCAAATCTTTGTTTTTTGAGGATGGATTAATAATAATATTATAACATAACACCTACTCTGTGCCAGGCAGTGTGCTTAAATACTTTACAAATATTATCTTATGGTGATCCTCACAACAACCCTGCAAGGTAGGTGCTATTATCCCCATTTTACAGATGAAGCCAAGAGAGATGGAGGTTAAGTGACTTGCCCAGGGTCACACAGCAGTATCTGATACCATTTGAATTCAGGTCTTCTTGACTCCAGGCTTGGCACTCACACACTATGCCATCTGGCTGCCTAGGGTTACAGTTTGGACCAAAAGTAATTTTGGAGCAGTTTTGATAAGGTATATGATTAATCTGGGTTATACTTATTTTTTTCATTAAAAGAAGAATGATCATGACAAGAGACTGATTTTCTTGAGTATTTTAAGCAGTGCCTGAATCACTGAATCTTAGAGTTGGAAAGGACAGGAATTCCCTCCCCATCATCCTGGACATCTAGCTTTTTGCTCAGGGATTTCCGATAATAGAATTAGTTCACTCTTAGCTTTGGGGCTTATTCAACTTTAGAATACTTGTAATTGTTAGAACATTTTCCCTGACATTGAACCTAAATGTGCCTTTTTGCTCCTTTCACCCATTGGTCGTTAGGGGCCCTCTTACACATAACAGGCCTTCAGATACAGCTATCTTGTTCCCTCCAAGTCTCTTCTGCAGAATCTGTGAAATAAGTGTGTATCACAAGATGGCTAGTTTGAAGGACAAAACTCATTTTGGTGTCCAAGTTCTGCTGTGTTTGTTAAAAATAAAATCCCCAGCCCTACCACTTAATGGTTAGATCCTGTATTATACAATAGAGTACCTAATAAAAATTAACATATTACTTTCTGGTAAATACTGAGTACCATGTCAAAGTAAATCCCTCTGAATCTGGAGAAAAACATTGTAGGGCTTTTTGCCTAAGAAGTGACCTGACAGAAAGGAGCCATACAAATGGAGACTAAGGAGAATTCAAGTAAGATTATGAAATATGAGAGCCTGAAAAAGGGCTGCATGATATTAAAAAGTGACTTGACCTTCATGTTCTTAAAATAGAGGGGAAAAAAAAGAAACAAACCTTGTGTGTTGGTACATTTCCTATATAATGACTTTTCTCCTGGTTGAATAAATTTGTTTGTGTACGTTATAGAAAGGTACCATGGATGTAAGAAATGGGAAAACTAGTGAAGCACAAACCTGTGCACATAACTATTTCTATGACTGTCTTATCCCAGCTGACAAAGCCAAGGGCATAGGGAGTTGCTAAAAAACATTATGTTAAAAAATATTTTGTGAGCAGCGGATGAGTCACTAAGAAGATCTGTGATCTAGACAGTGGCAGATAATGTGGATTGTCTCAGCCTCTTCCTCCCTCTGTTTTCTTTTTTTGGTTCCCTTATTAGTTGAGTACCTTAGTACTTGATTAGAATCCCGTATCTTGATGTTGATCGACTGTCTTGCAATTCTTTTTCCACTCCTACTTCCCTGCCTGCCTTGATGCCTTGTCCCTCCATGTGTCCTGGAGGCATGGACATTAAAGTCATTGCAATTTTTAAGCAAAACAAAATCAACAGTGAGAATCTGGATAATTTCCTAATTACCTTTTAAGAGTTTTTTGCTTTTTAAGTATTGAAAGACCTTTTTTTTTGGTGTGGGGGAGAGGAGGGGGTGAAGTCTGTCTGGATCTGTAATTTTGTTGGTATAAGAGGACTCCTAGTATAGAAAGTCTTATCAATGCAAATTCACTTGGAGCACTGAAAGGTTAATAGACTTGCACAGGGCCACATAATTAGTATGGGTCAGAGGCAGTACTTTAACCAGGCTCTCCTGGCTCTAAGGCCAACTCTTTACTCCATGTTGTGTCTTAATGCTGGTAACAAAAGAAGGATGGAGCCAGTTTGGTCATAGTCTTTTATGTACAAAAAGGAATTGATTTCAAGCTACTTTCCCATGCTAGTTTTAGTCTTCTCCAAATCCTACAGGTTCTCTGTGACTTGAAAGGATATTTAAAACCAACCCTGTACTGTGGTCAGCACGTATCGACATGTACTTTCCTTGTTCTAAGGGTAGTCTCTTACATATTTTCATTTTGCCAAATTCTTCTAGAGCACTTTACAGAACTGGCAGACTGTACTGTGGACTGCTTTGAAGTTAGGGCTCCTGGCACCTATCACAGAGATGGAGGACTCTGCTTGACCAAACTGAGTACACAATTAACACTACCCTGCATTGGGAGGGGCCACGTGCTGTCTTCATGGACCATTTGGCCTACAAGATAGAATCTGGCTCATAATTCAGTGTCATGTACTCTGGTGCTTCTGTGGGAGTATATGGGTCTAGTTGCTTTACCTTGGATTTGGTCCTGAATGTTTTATCTTGTTCCAGGGTGGATTATTATACTTGAGAATGCACTTAATTACAAGCTTTATGTTTCCAACACTCTTATTACAATACCTCCCCTTCACTACACCTAACTTCATCAATGGGAACTGCATGTACAGATGGAGTGCAGTCTATGACGCGTACGTAATAGGCAGCCTGTCAAGTGCTAAATCCACTTGGCTTCTGTGATGCTTTAAGTCATATTTGGACACTTGGGGCTTTTCTGCTCTGCCTTGGCCCTTTCAGAAATATCAACTTAATAAGATAACGTTGAAGAGGAAGTTAATTTTTCCGTGTCTTCTATTCTGCCCAATTAGGCAGCATTTAACATCCTATACTAAATTTTTTTTCTTAATGACCTTATGAAAGATTATTCTGAAATAAGCATTTGATTCCATACATCTTAAGACAGATTTTTCTCTCCTTTCCCGCTTCTTCCCTGCCAGTGCCATAAGATGCACTTGTTTCACTCTTCTAAAAGGGAATATATGTCTCAAAAGACTTTTCCATTATGGTTCTGTTACTTGTTTTCCCTAAGTGAAAACAACATTTGAGAAACCAAATGCATAACCCAGCAGAATGGGCGTTTAATGGTGGGTTGGTGGATTAGTTTTAAAAGCTGCTTTAGGCTTTGGGTTTGGAGGTATGTTGATGATATGTTTTTGACATAAACTTTGTTTTTTATTATTGCCAAATTAAATAGTACTGGTGTAATGCTTGCATCTTTTATTTTTAGAAGGCAGTGTGCTTCATCCCTGATTGCGGAACCCGATTGTCAAAATACTGTTTCTTTGATTTTTTCCAAATGAGTTTTGTCAACATGTAGTTTTGAAGAACGACACTCATTCACCAAAGGAATATGAAGACTAGTTAACGTTTTCCCAATTTGTAATGTACCCTGAATTAAAGCTGTAGGGCATTTTTTTTCCTCTTAGGAATCTTTAAAGGGATGTTTAAACAAATCAAAATATGCTTATAGCTTAAAAGAAACGACTTAGTGTGGTAACTTTCAAAGTTTTTTATACACACATATAATACTGCATACCCACTCTTTGAATCTTTGGTATAAATCTTCTGTCATATAATGCCAAAAACTTTGTTCAGAGCTGTGTGTTGAAACATGTATGCCTGTCCCAGTGTCATAACTAATTATATCTCTTGTATGCTTACTTCTAGTAATTGGAAAGCAGACCTACCGCAGGATACATTTTAGCATTTGGTTGTATCTCGAGGACATGTTACAGAAATCAAGTTTTCCACCATGCAGCAACTTGAAATTGTAAACAGATATTACTTTTTTAAAGACATCATCATCATCATCTTCTCTGTGTTTTGGAGCAGTAGAATACTTTAAAAGAAAAAAAAAAACTAGGGAGCTTTTAAAGTGTATCTTTGCATGCAGTAACCACTGATGCCCAAATATTGAGGTATCCTGCTTCTTCAACCATTGCCAAGAAGTCTGTGACTTGTGAGAACTTCACTTAGTTTCTCTGAATTTTCATGAATTGGCAGTAGTTTTGGGGAAAATGCATTAGGTAAAGCAGACATAATTTGGAGGATTTAAAAAAAAGTCGTCTTTTTAAAGAAAAGTCTCATAGGCTTCTTTCCTAGTTATGTGAAGAGAATGTAATGTGTTGAAGCATTTTATACTTCTGAGCAAATCTTGTCTTAGTGTGCTTGTGGCTGGGACAGTGAACAATGTCTTATATGTACCAGCATGCATAAAAATATGTGGTCCTTGCCCATGCCTGCTGAAAGAACACTTCACCAGGCCTCAGTCTTTGAGCTTTGTGTAGCCTTGTTGCAATTAAAGTCTTATGACTGGGAGTAGTTAATGCTAGTGATAGATTATTGTTAGAATTGTGCCATGCTCCATGGTGATCTAGGTCTCTGTCGAATTATGTGATTCCAAGCAGAACTTGGACTTACGAATGAGTTCCAGTTGTACATTAACAATCAAAGCTGCCATAGAATTTATGACAATTATAGTTTAAAAAAATATAAGTTCTACTAAAATTATATTATAATTAGTAAACAGGTCTCTTTAAAGACAAATTTGATTTTGCTGAATAAAATCCTGAAATAATTATCAGGCTCTAGGATATCAATAATTATTTTAAAAGGCAACTATTCTGTTGTTTTTCTATTTTATTAACTTGTTCATTTCAATACTTAGAAATTTCCTTCCATTCTAATTATCATTACAGAAAAACACTGCTCTTTGGGACTGTAACTATAATGGACATAGTAGAGATTTTGTGTGTGGGGGGGGTGGGGGTGCCGAGTAATTGTGTCCCTAAATTAGGTCTATAAATCCTGTATTTTTTTTTAATCTAGTAAGTAACCTTAGTATGTAGTGGAATTAGACTTGAATGCTTTATATACCATAGATTGTAGGGTTGGCCATTCAGTATGATTTCATTGTTTTAAAAAACTGAGCTCTGGTGGATCCTTTCAAATTGGTGTATCATGGCCTGTTACATTTTAAAAAAATTATATGCTCTGAGTAATTTTATTTTTAAGGCCTTGACAGTAAAATACATGCTTTAGATAATTGCAGTGTCTTGTCAGTTATAGAAACTTGACACTCTTACAGTTTTTTTAGATGTGTTAGTCAAAGTTAATACTGGTGTGCTTTACTTTAAGAAAAAAGATTTCTGACCTTACAAAATAGCTGATTAGTTGGTGATTGCTAAAATCTTAAAAAATTTGTTTTTATAAAAAAAAGGCAAAGCACAGGGCTCCTCCATTCCATTTGTGTATTTGTTTATAACCTGATTATAACTACAAAATTGTAATGTCAGTTAATTGGAAAATATTACATAATTTTAAACAATTTCTACTTTTTCACAATTTTTTGTGACATGTATTAGGTAAAGAGGAACACCTAATTGTGGCTGATTAGAGTATTGTATTCAGTTCTTAATATTCTAAAGTAAATTTGATTTCTAAATTGCTCATGAATATTTTGTATACTTGGCATTTGCAGTACAGTGGAAAGAACATTGCCTCTGGGGTCAGAGGACTGAGATTTAGTATCCCACCTCAGGTACTTAACTGAGGCAAGTCACTTAACCTGACTGGGTCTCATTGGATAACTTCTGAGGTCCCTTCCAGCTCTAGGGCTAATGTCCAACCGCTGGTTTGAATCTCAGGAATAGGAAACATTTTCTTTTATTTTGGTCTTAGGAAAACTTTTCAAAATGTGAATTGACATACACGTATGTGTATGTTAATAGGCAATAATGATGAAGTCAGTAATGCTGTTTATTCAGTGATAGTTAGCTGGCTAATGTCCATCAATAATTATCAAATTAGTAGACTGGAGAAGTGTTGACATTTGTGTTCCAAACCTAATGTGTATATATTAAGTATGTTTATACTTGTCTTCATTAGGACCTCCTAATAAATGAAAAGGATGTTTTTTAAGGAAAAAAGACCCCTCCCCCCAGCTGTTAACCTTGGAGAGGAGAGTAAACACAAACAATAGGTATCGGTTTTCTAGGCAAAACATATATTTTCACATGCTAGCGATACTGATGAAGACAGCAACCCTCAATTAATTAAACCATTGGGTTGAGACAAGAATTATCAACCCAAGGGCTCCTCCCCCTCCCAATCCTTAATGGCCTAGTTGATAGATATTGGCCAGGATATGTACACGGGTGTATTTTTTAGTATGTTCACTTAGGGATTTAACCAGATGCGTGTCATCACGAGTCATGGAACTTGACAGAACAGCACTAATGTGTGCTGCTGTAATGTAAGTGTTTTGCTGGTCCATCTATGCGCTTAACCCAGGAGCAAGCAGAATAACAGTCTGTGTACATGTAAAGTATTCTGGGAACTCTGAATGTATGATTGAAACAGTGCTTTTATCAAGTAAGAGTTATTATTGTATTCTTTTCCAAAGTGAAAATTCCCTGCCAACTCCAAAAGAGGTTTAAGTTACAATAGTATTTACAAATATAGTTTGAAGGTATTATCAGTATTATAGTTTAAGTTTAGTTGTTAAGGCAGACTCTTCTACATAGTTGAATGAACTGTATATTTTAAATGACTTTAGCAATATAAAAATTTATTTTTATTTTGGCTGCCAACTCCAAAGCAGATATTTTGATTGAATCGTCTCTTAAAATTTATACCATAGGCTCTAGCCAGAAGGATTTCAGAGGTCATTTAATTAAGCTGCCTTATTTTACAAAATAAGTCCATAGAGATTAAGGGACTTCTCTTCAGGTCACAAAAGTATCAGATGATCTTATATATGCACATACATACACACATATTTTTGGTAAATAGTATAGTCTTCAACATTTGTTTTCTTTTTTTTGGAGGGCAGGTGGGGTTAAGTGACTTGCCCAAGGTCACACGGCTAGTTTTTGTGTTAAGTGTCTTGAGGCCGGATTTGAACTCGGGTCCTCTTGATCTAGTCACTGCTCCACCTACCTGCCCCCTGATCATTGTGTTGCTGAGGAGAGCTAAGTCAATCAGAGTTGATCCTCCCACAGTGTTACATCCCATTACTGTACACTATGTTCTGGTTCTGCTGACTTCACTTACTTCACTCAGAATCTATTCATGTCAGTTATTCCAGGTTTTTCTGAAATCAACCATCTTTTCTTATAGCACAATAGTATTCCATTATATTAATATACTACATCTTGTTCAGCCAGTCCCCAATTGATGGGCATTCCCTCAATTTACAATTCTTTGACAACCACAAAAAGAATTGCTGTAAATATTTTTGTACATGTAGGCTCTTTTCCCTTTTTTATGCTCTCTTTGGGATACAGATCTAGTAGTGATTGCAGGATCAAAGGGTATGCAGAGTTTGGTTGCCCTTTGGGTGTGGTTCCAAATTGCTCTGCAGAATGGCTGGATCATTTTACAGCTCCACCAACAATTCATTAGTATACCCATTTTCCTACATCTTCTCCAGGATTTGTCATTTTCCTTTTCTATCATATTAGCCAATCTGATATGTGTCAGGTCATACCTCAGAGTTGTTTTAATTTGCATTTCTCTAATCAGTAGTGACTTAGAGCATTTTTTCATACTGTAATAGCTTTAATTTTTTTATCTGAGAATTACCTCTTCATATCCATTAACCATTTATCATTTGGGGTACTTTTTATATACTTTTAAACGACTCTATTTAGCCACTTTTTAAGGATTCTTAAGCTTCATGTTACTATTTGGACTCATATTCATATTTTGGTAAATAAAGTACTGTTTAAAGTAGCTCAGGGGATCACCGTTGTTATTTTAAATGATATATGTTAAGCATGGATTAGATTAATTTCTACTGAGGGACTTGATAGATAGTACTTGCCTAGATAGCTACATCCTGACAAAGAATGACAGGTTTAATGTCATTCGATTGTCAGCTGTGTGGTTCTAGATAATTCTGATGATTGTAGAATTGGTTGAAACACAATAAAATGGAGTGTCCCCAAATACTTTCTTGGACAGTATTCCCAGTTGTGTTCCACGGACCCCTTAGCATTCTATACAATGTGAATTGGAATTCCATGGGAAAATATTGATGCTCATATTTTTCTTTCTAAGACATTAAATATTAAATTATGTATTTTTGAAAAGTACTTATTACGTGTCATAGTTTTTATATGAATATAGGCTTAATTTCCTCTGTCTTTCTCCACCTTGATCCTAAGAGGATTCTTCTAGATTTCCTCTCTATTGCTTTACTTTACCCCTCCTGTCCCATGAGTTCCAACAATATATTTCAAGCCAAAAACTATTCCATGGCTAAATAAATTTGCTAAGTACTGTCTGAGAGACAAACTTTATTATTTTCAGGAACATTTCAAAACATTTCATTCCTTGGCACTTAAAGAAAAGATAAAATATAGTTCCATGATCTAGTCTAAAATATATTCTACCTTTGTTGCCATTCTTCTGGAACCTTTTTTGGCAAAGTGCCTGTCCCTCTTTCCCATTATCTCATTTGTTCTTATGAGGTATACAGGGGCAGTTTTTTAAATAAAGCTGATTCAGAGACATGAAGTAACTTAACCAAGGTCACTGAGTGGCTTAGTTGTGGATCTGGGAATTAAACCAAAAAAGTAACATCTGATTAAATGTTGGTCATTGTCCACAAGTCTTGCTTTTGTGAAGTAGCTGAAATGCTTTATGGTGTTAGAAAAATATCAAATACAAGAAAATCGTACTGTTCTAAGGATAAATGACAATATTGTAACCTTTCTCTAGTCACCAGTCTTGGGCTGCGTCTAGATAGCGTGTATGGGTCCAGTGTTATAGGAAAGTTCCATTGGTCTGATACACAGAAGTTACCCTGCAGTGCTCCATGAATAGTGGGTAACCTGGAAGCATTATATTCTTCTGATGTTGAATCATACTTAGGAGCCATTGGATTCAACAGATTTTACTGTTTTTCCTGCAGCCAGTTAGCTAAACTATATACCCTTGGTGGGAGAAAAGAACTTATATGTGAGAAACACTGACTTGGACATCTTTAATTTTTGTCTATGACCTCATTTTGAAAATGGATGTGAACATTGTAACATTTTATAGTTGTGACATCAGATAAAGAGCAAATTTGTAGGTTGAATACTTCTTAGCTGAAGCAAAGATAAAGTTGTAGGTTGAACTTTTCAGTGGATGTTAGCATGGCTCCAGGGCAAAATGCCAGGTCAACTATGTGCATTTATTTTCCTAAAGTCAATAACTGTATAAAAATATAAAGCTGATGACTTCTTTTTATTTTGTTATACCAGGGACTACACATTCCCGAAGCACATAGGTAAAAAGAACAGAAGTGACAGATATATGGGAAGAGGGAAAGTATAATGCATAGTATCATATGAACACAAAGAGTAGGAGAGATACTTACTGTAAGCAGTTCTGATTAAGAGTCAGGAGACCTGGGTTCTAGTCTCCGGTCTGCCACTAATTAGATGTGTGACTTTGGGGAAATCAGTTGATTTATTTCAACTTTAGTTTCCTTACCTAAAAAATTAAGACTATAAACTAAAACATGGATTGTAGAATTTAGAATGAGAAAGGACCTTAGAGACTTAACTATTGTTATTTAGTTTCTGATTTTATAATGAGGAAATTGAGGCCTAGCGAGGGCCATGAACTTGTTCAGGAGCTAAGTAATTAGTAGGATAGTCATGATTTGAACCCAGTTTCTGACTCCAGACCCTTTGCCTCTGTAATTTTTATGCTCCCCTCTCAAAGGAAGGAACCATTAATTAAAATTCTACTTTCTCCTCTTTATGCCAAGGACTGCATATTTATTGAGTAGCATTATCTGATCAATTTCTTTTTCTTTTTTTCTGATAGCATGTTTTTTCATCTCTCTGGGGCAGAAACTTTGTTTTTAGAACCCATGATTTTTTTTTCCCCCAGCTTAGTTCCATTTCTGAAAGGGCATATTGCTTCTCACTACTCTGCAGCAAGGAATAGTGTTTTTTTTGCAATCTCTTCCATGTACTGCCCCAGCATATTTCGCATAAACTTATTTAAGCCTTGTGTCTAACAGTGGGTCAGTGAAATGAAGTAAATGATAATGGTATCCCTCTAGAACAGTGGTTCTTAACCTTTCTAATGCCATGACCCTTTAATACAGTTCCTCATGTTGTGGTGACCCCCAACCATAAAATTATTTTTGTTGCTACTTCATAACTGTAATTTTGCTACTGTCATGAATCATAATGCACATATCTGATATGCAGGATATATTTTCATTGTTACAAATTGAACATAACCGACAGGTTGAGAACCGCTGTTCTAGAACCATTGTTGAGCATTGAATGAAATAAAAAGTGATGAGTGTATGCCATTCATGCTTAATATGTTTCCTATACTAGCTATTAAGAAGCTAAGTCATTTGATGTGAATTATGTTTTTACCCCCAAATGGACATTTGTTTTGTATTATGTATTAATATAAAATTTAAAAAACAGCCAAATTTTGTCATGCTTACTTCACAGTAAGGCAAAACCAAGAATTGGATATAAATTGGTTTTGTCACAGATTTTTGCAGTTCAGATTGCTTTTGGACATACAATGCGCACTAACTGTCCTCAAGTTTACTGTTCTGCTTGAGAAGAAAGTAAATTGACAAAGATGACAAAAAAGGAACGAGTTAATATTGGAGGAATTGTAGAAATATAGTCACACTGTCATACTACAAATTGATCCATCCACACTGGAAAACAATTTGGAATTTGATTTTTCAAAAAGGTAACTAAACTATCCACATTCTTTGCCCTAGAGATACCACTTCTAAGCATATAACCCAATGAAGTAAACGGGGGGGGAGGGGGGAAATTGTCCTCACCAAAATATTCATGTAGAGCACTTTTTGTGGTAGCAAAGAATTGGAAACAAAGTAGATGCTGATTGATTGGAGAATGGCTAAATAAATTGTGGTACAAGCATATAATGTTATTCAGGTAGAAGAAATGAATATGGAGAACTCAAGTAAGAAAATATCCTTGAACTTACAAAGTCTTTTTGAAGAATGTGTTTGAGTCTCTTCCAGTGCTATGATTTTAGATAAGTCTTTGGAATGATCTATGATGGGGAAGAAGTTGGTTTGCTCTGTTAGCTCCTTTCTGCATTTGAAGGAGCTTAAAATATCATGACCATATTGTTATCATCTTTCTTGTTGTTAATTCCTGAGAAAATGGGGTTGGAAGGAATATTTTCTTCATAACAATATTAGGAAGTAGGTAGTGCAAGTATTAACTCTCATCTAACAGATAAGAGAGCTGAACTCTGGGTAGATTAACTGATCCGCTCAGGATCTGACAGAAAATGTTAAAGCTGGAACTCAAAACCAACTTAGTTGAAGATTCAGGGTTTCTCCCATCTCCAGTATCCTCTAGTTTTAAGAGTAATTAAACAAGGGTTAGCTTTTCATCATGAAATACATATTTGTTGTCTTTTGGAACTATTTTGGCTTTAATGTGCTTGGCTTTTATGAAGAGATGAATATAATATGAGGAAAGTAATATCAACTTGTGGTTTTCATTTTTCCTACAGGGGAAGAATTTTTCAAACTTTTGGTTTCAGGGTACAGGTGGCCATACATGTTTATGTGTATAAATGTATGTGTATTAATACGGGTGTCCCAAAAGTCTTAGTGCAGTATTGAACTAGTAAAGCTTTCATATTAAATATAATTAAATTAATGTAATAATAAATTATATATTGTTAACGGACAATATATTACATTACAGACCATACATTGATAACACATTTTATAATAATATTTAATATTAAATTATTTTTTTTTTTGGCAGGGGGAAGGTAGAGCAATTGGGGTTAAGTGACTTGCCCAAGGTCACATTGGCCTGTTTTTTGTGTTAAGTGTCTGATGCCAGATTTGAATTTAAGTCTTCCTGACTTCAGTGCCAGTATTTTATTCACTGCGCCACCTATCCGCCCCCTAGTCAATCATATTTAATATTAAAACTTTAATAGTTTAACACTGCACTTTAATTAAGGCAGGGCTAAATTGTTTTCTGCAGAGCACTGACCAGTGATATAATTTTAGTTTAATAATACTATACTTAACTTTAATAGCTAACTGTTATGCTAAGACTTTTAGGACACCATAAGTGACTGTCTCGGTGTGTATATAGGTATGTACATAGATACATATTGTAGAAACTAGTTTTGTCAATACTAATGTCATTATCCATATTGGTATGAAGAAATAGCTGTGGAGGAATAATGAATAATAAACTTGTGTAAGATGAAGCCTTTCTTTAATGTTTAGTAATACTTATAGTTAATTAGGGTAGAACAAAACATCTAACTCCTGGAGTAATCGCAATTTTAGTCCTTTGTAGATATGTAAAGCACAATGCACTATAATGTGTCAGTCACATTTGGCACTTGTATAGTGTGATTTGTCTTTGTTTTCTGTGTTTTGATAAGGGGTCATGGAATTCAGATAGGAAATTACAAGTGCCCCTTAGTACAGTCAAAATAATCAATTAGTGGTCATGACCATCTATGTAAAGAGATAGTTTGAAAAATATTAAAGTGACTAAAATGAGCATTGCATAATGCAGAATTTCATATTTTTGAAGTACCTATTGTATGTACATTGACAAGTGAGTAGTAATTATTTAAACTTAAATCTATAATGTGTCAGTTCTTAGCTCCAAGGTCAAGATATAGAAGTAGACTCTTCAAAGTATTATTTTGCAACCTTAGAACAAAAATGTAATTCTTAAGAGTCCATTGCTATATTATTCCAGGCCAAAAAAAAAAAGTCTGGGATTTGAATAGATGTTTTTGGCATAGCCAGAATATCAGAACAAATTTTGGACCAGATATAGAGGTCAAAGAATTTTTTTCACATATGTTAATGTAAATGATTGATTCTTGTTAGAAATACTCTTCACAGGGGTGGCTAGGTTGCCCAGTGAATAGAGCAGCAGCCTTGGAATCTGGAGGACCTGAATTCAAATATGGCCTCAGACGTTTAACACTTACTAGTTGTGTGGCCTTGGGCAAGTTACTTAACACCAATTGTCCTGTCTTCTCCCCTCCAAAAAAAAAAAAAAAAAAAAAAAAGAAATACTCTTCACAGACATACCATTTCTTAGTCCAAATAAAAAATCATGGTGCGTTCTTCCACTTAGGAGATAGAGATTTTAATTTCTATCAACTTATCTTAATTGTTCTTTTTTTTCTTTTATGACTGATTTCAAATCCAATCACAGTGTATTTCTTTCCTGTTACTTGTAGATTCTGTTCTATTTTTCTCCCTTTTGTGATAAACTCTTCTAATTACAGCAGATAAACATGTTACTATGACTGGGTCCAGATGGCCTTTCTAATTACAGATACTGTCAGTAAATGATATTGTGAAGACTCCAGAAGTCAGTGGTTCTTTCCAGGTTTGGGAATTTTATGGGTACCGTGTCCAAGGCTAGGGGATGGTATATGGCTCCAGTGTATGGAAAGTACTCTCATATAGTATTCCTTACATTCTCCTCAACCTTTTTATAGACCCCTATGTTCCCAAGGACATCAAGAATCACATTTCTTCTATCTATACATTTATGTAGGTACGTGGTAGTTTAAATGGTAATCTGAGCATAGGATATGACCTTTTTTTTTTCTTTTTTAGAGGGGGGAGGGCAGGGCAGTTGGTTAAGTGACTTGCCCAAGTTTGATGGCTAGTAAGTGTTAAGTGCCTGAGGCCACATTTGAATTCAGGTCTTCTTGACTCCAGGGTTGGTGCTCTATTCACTGTGCCACATAGCTGTCCCAGATATGACCATTTTAATCTGAATTAGGAGTTCTTTCTCAGAAGACTGAATATTAACTGATATGAAGATCACATAACCAACTCTCAGGGTTGCATGATAAATAGAGTATCAACTTGGATTGAATTATAGGTGAGAAGCCATAAAAGTATTGAATCATTTTCTTTTTGTCAGTAGTATATTAATCTTTAAAAAAATTGTGCCCACAATTGATTCAACAGAGGATATTGCAGAAGACTCATTAGATGGATGACAGATACCATTGAGTCATTTGATTATATGCAATGAAGAATTGTCATTTTGAAGGGCATTTGCCCAACAGTTTCTGAATTAATTGTGCTGCTTTAGATTGGGACCTCTATTTTTCTAGAGGCTGCATGGAGTTTGGTAATCATAAAACTTAATGAATACAGCACCAGTAGTTAGTGGGTGATATAGCTTCCTTCATTCAGTCTTCATCATTGTTTTCATGCTTCTAGGCAGATTTTGAGGGCTTCTTATACTTGTTCTCCATACAGTCTGGAAACTGAAGTGAGTCACCAGTAAGGTGCTTGGCACTCTATTCTTCAAATTAGGCTGGGAGAGTGAGCCAAGACTAAATTGTTTTCTACAGGGCATTGACCAGTGATACTATTTTAGTTTAATAAAATTAGTTGGCAAGGCTTTGAGAATAGTTCTGGTGATAGAGACTTTTCCATTGGCCTAGCTCAATATAAAAAGAGCTTCTTCTGAGCAGGTCTAGTGATGGACTCTTGGCTTTGTGACCTGGGAAGCAAATGGAGATAAAATAGCCATTGATCCTGTGAAAGTACCTTTTAGTTCTTCCATGATAGTGGGGTAGTGATGCTAACAGTCTCAGAAGGTGTTAAGAATTGTACAGTTTTTAGATAGTCTACAAACGGAATAAAATTACTTGCCTTCTTGGTAGAAGATCTAAGGTTCTATTTTCCTCTCTCTGCCTGCTCTTCCCATCCCATCCAATTAACTCAGGAAAATGAGTCATTTACCACATAGATCCTAGTATATGACTTCCCTTTATTTTTTTTCTTTTTAATTTTCTTTTTAAATTCGTAATTTCTTTTTAAATTTTTATTTTGTAAGAAATGTGAGATGTGCAAATTCAGAGACATCTCTACTTCAGTGTTCCTATAGACTGTACTTGACCTGTGGTAGGACCTTCTGGACACACTATATCTTAACTTCAACACAGTGATGTATGTCATTTTGGTCCTCTTTGAGCATGAAGTACAACAACTAAAAAACTAACCATTTTAAAAGTTTTTAGACTTTCAGTGATGCATAAAGTGACTTCTTTAATACCATTCTGTTTTAAGTTTTGGCATTGCCACTTAATAGCTATATGAACTTGGCAAATCAGTTTTCCTTAATCTGTAAATGAAGTTGTGATTGCACAACTAGGAAATGTCAGAATGCGGATCTCCCCTAACTCTTGAAGTCCCGACAATTTTATCCACCAACTTTTGCTCCTTCTCTGATAATGTTACACTGCTTCCTTCATAGGGCCATTTTGAGTACCAAGTGAAATGTATGTGAAAGCATTTTATAACTACAGACCATTATGTAAATATATGCTATTATCATGGTTCATTAAGGAAAATTAGAGTTCAAGTACAAAGTTAATGAATTTCATAATAAAAGGGAGAAAGTTAAATTGCAATTTCCAGGTTACATAATCGTGGGATTTAAAATAAAAGAGCTAGGAAAAATCTTAAAAACTGAGGTAGAGTCTATTTCTTAAATTCATAGCCAAATTACTGTTTATGACCTGACTTAAATCTGTGGACCACCTCTATTTTCAGAATTGACTCATTGATGGTCAACTTGATTTGCATTTATTTGACTCCAGTACCATAAGCCTGCTAATCACTGACCATATCTGAAATAAAGTGACCTATATGCTTTGACCAAATCAGGACAAATTATTTTTGAAAGCTTGACTTTTCCCCGTGCTTCAAATGTCCACAGGCTTAGACCCCAGAGAAAAAGAAAGGAAATTACAGAGATGAGGACTCAATGCCTATAGTCACCCAGAGTTCTAATCTGGCAATCATTAGCAGGGGAACCTTGCTTCAAGGGCTTAGAAAGAGAGAGAGGCAATTTCTGAGACAGCCAGAACCCAATCCATATAGGGTTTTAGAGATTAAACTCACCACCCTGAATTGTACCCAGATGAGAATAATTACACAGTTCAGCCTGCTGAGCACAGAGGTGAAATATACTCCTTACAGCCAGAATTGTTTAACTAGATTCACTACATTTTACATTTAGCTCTAGGTTTTACATAGTTTTTGGTGGTTGTCCCATCTGCAATTAAGTGTTCTTTGTGGTAAGAACTAGGAAAAATGAAGTGAATACAAAACCTCAAACTTCTTTTCCTTCCCCTCTTTTTTTTTTTTTTTTAAACATGAAGAGGATGTGCCTCCCTGGACCAGTTATCCTTAGGTTTTTCTGTAACTGGAGGAAGGAGTTGTGCTAATCCATTTACATTCTTTTACTTAGTTTGCGCTTGGGAACAACAGAATGTAGAATAGTCAATATAACTGACCCATATGGGAATCCATCCATTGCTCTTGCCCTAATCAACTCAGTAGTCTAACCAATTGACCTAACCAGTCACATATGCCACAAAGATATATTAAATAATTTGTAGAATGATAATTTTCTATTAAAACTAGACTACCAAATGCAGGGTGTGATGAGACATTTTCACTCTGTTCCTCCCCCTGGCTTTATAACAAAAGACTCTTTGCTAACTATCTTAGGAAAAGAGGGTAAAATAGTAATAGTTGTTAGAAACATACCATTGATATCCTTTAGTCTCAGATTGTGTATTTGCGAATTCACCAGCTTGGTAAAATTTATTTGTAACCCCCAAATCAGTACTTTTGCCAGCTTTACAAAAGTTCACGGACTTTCACAAAGCAGCCCTGATTGACGTGGATGGTCCCAGCGGAGGTCCAACAAAGTAACACTCTGCCTTCTTGTTTCATCTCTCACCCTGTAAGCAAGTGCCTTTTTTGCATCCTATTTAGCATCACATTTTTAGCATTTTTGTGCTTTTTGTTGGTGATTTAAAATAGCCCCCAAGCATAGTGCCGAAGTGTTGTCTAGAGTTCATAAGTACAAGAAAGCAGCTTCATTCAGGAATAAGCTATAGTGTTGTTGATCCTGAGTACTAATGAATCAGCAATATGGTACATCCAGAAAAAGGAAGAGGAATTCACATAAAATTAATTATTTGTAAGAAATAGATATTAAATAAGGTGTCTTTAAACAGAAACAGCATACAACAAGGCTATATATTGATTAGTTGAGGAAAATGTTGTGACCAGAGGCTCATAGGAACCTAACTCTGTATTTCCCCTAGGAGCAATGGTTCAGTATTTGCTAATTCAGTGTTTGTGGTGACTTTATAGAACTTGACGAGAATTTACTATATATCTGTTTTGAAAGTTATTATCAGGTCACCTTTGCAATTTGACCTGCATCTACAAGTTTTCATAATTGGCCAGTTCATTAGATTTGTTCTGATCAATAATTATAAATATTTAAAAATATCCATAGAATCAAAGGATTCTCGAGCTACAAGAGGCTTCAGAGACTAATCCCTTTATCATTTATAACTACTCTCTCTCCCACCCGCCTTCCAAACACAGACACAGAATTAGTGGCTGAGCCAAGATTAAGAATTCAGGTCTTGTGAATCCCAGTCCAATACTCCTTTCCATGTACGATTGCTGTGTTTCTTTTTTTTTTTAGTTTTACATCTTTCATCTAGGTTTGTCAGTTAAACATGTTGCCTTTAGACCTAGAGACATGGTAGGGGATTGAATTTATGGCAAAATCTTATTGTTACCTATGTTGGTCTGAATGAGTTGTTTCTGAATTTTTGGACTGGAGAAGTATTCTGTTCCATGAACAAATAGTAATGATTCTTTAGGACAAGAATCTACATCACTAACAATTACAAGTCTGTCACAGAGTTCAGTGATGAGCATGTCTTTTTTACATTTCCTTGGGATGGGTATTATTCTCTATTATTGTTTTATCTTTTGAAATCTTCATTGAGCATCTTGTTAATTCCAATGGCATCAACTACCAACTTTGTATGAATGAATGAAATCTAAATGTCTGACTTTATCTCTGCCCTGTCTCCTTAAGTCTACAACTCCGTCTCCTTTCCGTGGGATAGTGGCATACCTGGATGCCACTGGCGCATGTTCCTACCCTACATGTCCAAAATGCAGGTTATTATTTCTTCCTTTTTATTGTTCTTCATCCTGACCTAAGGATTTCTTTCAGTAGTATCATTATCCACACAGTCTCCCACATTAAAAACTTTCATGTTATCTTTGAGTGTTCTCTCTCTTTCACTATGTATAACTAATGCATTGTGAAGTCTTAATAATAACCCTAACCCTCTGCAGTATCATTATTCCCAATTCTTACTATCATCAGAGAGTACAGACTGTTATTGAAAAGGTCCTGTATTACAACAGCCTCCTAGAAAATCCACCTTCTAATTTTTTCCTCCAGTCTATTCTTCCTACATCTGCCAGGCTTATTTTCCTTATGGAAAGTCACGTCATTCTTCTGTTCAAAATCCTTCAAGAGCTCCTGTTGTCTCTAGTAAGCAAACTCCTTAGCTTTACTTTAGGCTCTCCACAATATAGTAATGCCCTCTTTTCCATGCTACTTGCCTCCACATACTCTATGCCCCAGTCAAACCAGACTACTTGACATTTCTCATATCTGTCTTCTACACTGTATTCTATACTCAGGGTACTCTGTCTTTCTCTTCTATTCCCCCCCTGATGGTTGAGCTTTTACTATCTTTATAACTCAACCTAACTATTACATTATACTGGAAACCCTGCATGAGTTTGGGAGTCAGTAATCACCTTCCTTCCCTATTCATGACCCCCTACTACCCTGTCTAATAGGGCTACTTTTCTGTTGCACTTATCATGTATTAGTTTATATTACAGTTAATTATGTATGTAGTGATATACACTTAGTAGCCAATCAATTCCATGAGGTGAAGGACCATGTTTTATTTACCCTTTGTATACTACCTAGCACCTAGCAAAGTGTTTTGTGCTGAAAAAAGTTGTCTAATTAAGATTCATTTAATTGAATAAATGATCAGATAGTAAACAGGATAAATACAATACTTTCAACAGAGCAGGATCTAATCTGAAGATGAGCTAATCACAAGAGTCTAATCTAGTAATCCTCACTTTGATCTGACCTCATACTGTGTCTACTGTTAGTATTCTACTTCTCTACAAGATCTTGTGATTATTTACCGTTCCTTTAACCCTTAATAGTTTGTCACATGTAGATAATGATGATGAGGGTAAGGGTGGTTTAATGGAAAGAATTTAGGATTTAGGACTTAGAAATATTAATTCTAGATCTAGGTTTTACTGTTGGCACTGACGCTTATTAGTTGCATGATTGTGGGTAAATCATTTGAACTCTGAGCCCCAGTTTCCTCATCTATAAATTGAGTATATTAATACTTGCAATCTCAAACTCATACCATTATTTTGACGGAAATGCTCCATAAAGGGCAACATGCAGTGAAAATGTGGGTCACCATTATTATGACTTTGGTTTTTAAAACAAGAAAGAACTTTTTGAACTTTTTAAATTTTATTTTATTTTATTTATTTTATTTTTATTTTTTTTGCTTTTTTTTGGAGGGCAGTTGGGGTTAAGTGACTTGCCCAAGGTCACACGGCTAGTTTTTGTGTTAAGTGTCTGAGGCCGGATTTGAACTCAGGTACTCCTGACTCCAGGACCGGTGCTCTATTCACTGCGCCACCTAGCCGCCCTTAAATTTTATTTTAAAATAGTGGTATCACTTGTCCCTATTCACAACATATCCAATAGTCTAATTGGTCTTCCATTAGAAACTTTTTTTAGTTTAATGAGGGATGGAACTTGGTGTTAAGTGATAGGTTCCTTTAACCTGATTATCTGAGACTTCTTTTTCCTTGCTTCTTGCAGTATGTATCATTTGAGAATTCTGAGTCCAGGTTGTGGTCTCAGGAATATTTCAGTTGTTTTTTCCTAATTGACTCAAGGCAGCACCATACAAATTAAACCTACAGTATCTGTGTAATACAAAAACTTCTTCAACCAGTAGGTAGGTTATAATCAATTAACCAGTACAGCATTGGACTTGTATTTTTTCATTCCACAAACCTTCATGAATCTCATACTGTGTGCAGATTTTGTTTAGACAAAAGGCCATTGCTTGCCCTCAGTTCATAATCTAGTTGGGGACCAAGACACAATAATAACTTATCACAAAATAAATGCATTTTGACTGGGGAATCTGGGCTTACCTACAATTTCATTAGTGTAAAGAATTGGGAAAATTCTTTCTACCAGAGCAGATGAATTATCAACAGTTCTCCAGTTTATAGTATTGGAGAATTGTTTGGGGGCACTGAGGAATTAAAATTATTTGCTTAGGGTAATGAGGACAGTTTGTGTCAGAGGTAATACTTGACCCCATGTCCTGCGGAGCTTGTCTGTCTCCTTGTCCATTAAGCTACGCTATGAATTGATAGATAGATGTATTTGAGAAGTATAAACAAAGTGCTGTGAGAATTCTAAACTTTAGAGGTTCTTTAGGTGTTTTCCTTTGTTTTTTCACTTTATACTAATTAGAGTGATTTCCATTTTGTCCTATTCATCAGTATTCCTTCCCTTGTAATAAAAAAGTCCAAAGAAACTTTGAGCCATATATAAGTGAAGTAAATTTGTTGGCTGTTGAGAGAACCATTGGCCCCAGTTTGTTCCTAGAATAAAAGTAGAAAGAGACATGAAAAGAAGATGTAAAAGGGGGAATTTGTTGGAATTTGTGCTGCTGTATGGCACTAGCAACAGTGAAGTTATTGGCCTGATGAGCTGTAAGGTCTCAAAGTTAACTTATTTTGACATGGTACTTATTATAGGAACTACCAAATCACTTAACTCAGATGCTTTGGAACTCTTGAAGGTTACACTGTATGTATCTTGTATGTATGTAGTAGTTCTGCACGTTTTGTCTCCCTCCCACCTCCCATTTGAATGTTAGATTCCTGAGGGCAGGAAGCACTGCTTTTGCCTCTCTATCCCGAGTGTTTGGCATTAACTCCAAGATTTATTCAACTACTTCCATGTGGAGTCTTTGAAAGTTCTTAACTGAAAAGACAGCTCTCCTGATAAGTTACTTACCTGATCTTAAATCGGCTTTCTTTAAAAAAAAAAAAGTTAATCACATATTTAATGTGGCAAATTGATAAAAAGCACCTGGTATGAACAAATTAGAATATCTAGGTCCTTTGGTTGTATGCTGTCTCCTTATTTAATTTCTCTTTACTTTAAGAACCAATATAAGGTGATTGATGATGATCCATCTTTTATATGCTTGACATTCTGAAAATATGAAAGCTTATAATCTTTATAAGGCCTCTTTGAATATTGGGCTGTTGTTTTGAAGGGCCATTAGCCCCGTTTGATGCTTTCAGTTCCTTTGGGTTCCCTTAGGTTGGAATAATAAAGGATGATCGGCAAATAACTAGAAATATCCAAATAATTTCTTTCTTGGGGTTGCCAACAAATCTTTGAAGTTGGACCTTTGCAAATGATTATTTTGGGATGTCTGACTTGTCAAGAAGTACTGTTTCTGTTACAAGGAAATAACATTTTTTCATGTAGAGGATGAAAAATTTTCCACCACCATGAATGTGTTATTGGCTTTATTCAGCTGCCTGCCATGGAGTCCAATTTCTAGAATGTAGTAGCATTGCCATTCTTTTCTGCTGTTCTTTTAGCTCTTTCTTCACATTCTGAATCCTGTGGCCGCCAAGCATCCATCCTTGGGGTATTACTCTGCCAGGTTAAATGTGTGAATTACAGGCTAGAGAGGGAGTTGAAGATTTGTTCCATTTTCTGCTCCCAAATAATACTTTCTCATGGGCTTTTACTTTTCTTTTTCCATTTTGGTGATCAACTTCTCTTTCAGATCCTGAGTCATCAAATGGATTATTCCAAAAGGAGGGAAATATAGTTAAATACTTAGAAATAGTAGACATTCATCAGTTGGCAGTCACTGTGAGTGGAAGGAACCACATGACTTCTGCCTTCCTCCATCCTAGTTAATTATGACTTTATTGGTTTCAGTGCACATTTTAATTCTTAAGCAATTTAAAATGTGACTGCATCTCACAGAGATAATTATCTGTAATTGCACTTTTGTTCATTGTCTGCAATAGAGAAATTCCTAGAAATTTGGATGGAATGTGATTGTGTGAGTCTTTTGATGCTATGTTAGAAATATGTTTCTTGAAAAGTTTGCCATAGATGCTGAAAAACTGAATGGGTTTTGTTTTTACACATGTTAGCATTTATGTACAGTTTAAATAGTGATTAGCATTACAGGTATTCTCTTAAACTAAAACTCACATTTTAAACACTATGAAGAGTTAAAAGAATTAAAATATGGTAGATTAATGTTAAAAATAGGCCTAGAATAGTTATAGTGATACCAGGGATTTTGTTAGGGAGATAGTTTTCATAATGGAGGAAGGACTGATTCTATTATTATTTAGTTTAAATAAAATATAATTTAAAAACGGATCCATTTCTGACTTTTCAAACCCCTATACTTCACAATTTTTGATAACTTGTTTTAGAACTAATTTATACATTTGCTGATTTGGTTCTAAAAATAAGAACTAGGCCTCTCGGTTTGTAGCTTTCTTTTAAAAAACACCTTTAGGAATGAGATTCAGGGAGAAAATATGTTTTTGCTTACATTTTGGTTTCCATTCATAGTTATTTGTTTTGTTAGGAAAAATCAGATTTTGTCTCCTAGAGAAATAATCTTAAAATATGCTAGTAGACAAAAATCTACTAAAATGTTTAGCTACTACACCCCTTTTTTTTAAAGAAAAGGAACGATGACATTTTCAGATCAAGGATGTAGTTGTTTAGCTACCTAATAAACATACTGCTTTATGGCATTCAGAGCAAAAAGACAAGATTGTTCCTTGGAGAGGGAAGGGAAGGGACCTAGGGAAGAGCCACTCCCTTGGCTATAGAATGCTTTAGAAACATATTGACATGGAAACTTCAGACAGCAAACATTATGAATCCTTTTTCCTTATTTTTATCCCCCCTTCTCTTGAAGTTAATATTTCATTTTGCTCCCAAAATCTCACAAGTCTGTGCCAGACGGAAATTCACAGAGGCTGCAGCAGGCCTACAGAGGCCGCTCAGAGGAAGGACAGACATGAAACAATTGGGCCCAGTCCTCAAGCCGCCAGGCTGCACCCGTCCTCAGGGTGACTCCTGCCTGGCCCCCCACACCATTCCCTTGCCTCCTGTCTTTCTTCTAACTTAGTCGATTCCCTCTCCTCCCCTGGTCACCCCCTCCCACGTTTGCCTCTCCCGCCCCCCAATCCCAATTCTCTGGAGTCAACTGTGAGGCCATCCAGTCATACGTTGTCCATCAGATGTGTTTACTTTCTTCATGACAGCCGACACATCTGGAGCACATACTCAGGTTATTTCACTGCCACTAGACACATTCCACGAGATCATTTCAGCGGTTGTTATGGCGATCTTCTTCCCTCCAGTGATTTTCAAGTTGCATGACAGAAATAGCTTGAGCTAACCGGGGGGACAAAAGTCAACGGGATCAGGAGGGGCTTCTTTCACAGAATGAACTAATTAGTGACCCTGCTTTCTTCACAGGGCAATGAGCATATGGTTTAATAAAGTGAGTCTATGACATTTTTTTCTCCCTCTCTGTAGGCAAAGCTGTCACTGGCTGAAAACTTTCCTGTTTTTACTGGTGGGACCATAGTCTGCTGTCTTTCAACAGAGTTTACTTCACAAGTAGAAAATGTTTGCTCCTGAGAGTTTAGCTTCAGAACTTTTCTTGGCTTCAGACTACTTAAGGGTAGCAGGTCCTTCAGTTTAAAGAGACAGCATTCATTTCACGGGAACTTTGTTAGCAGGAATTTATATTTACTCAGAACTAAGCATTTTCCAGTTATGTTTTTTGTAAGTAGGTCTGAATGTGTTTTATGGAGGTGAGGCAAGTATAAGTTTGTTATGAATTGCACATTTCGTATAAATGAGTTGAAGATTTCATATAGACAAAAGCATTTGAAATTTGCAATTTATAGCAAACATACTTGTCATATGTGAATTGTACATTTTATACAATATGTATTATGTATAGAATTGGCAATTTATAACAGCTTATACTTGCCATATATTAGAACAAATTTCAGATTACATACATATTTGCATGTGTATATATGAAATCTGCGATTTATAACAATTTATACTTGCCATATATATACAAAATTGCAGCTTATATATGTATATGCATGTCTATATATGAGATATGCAATTTATAACAATTTATATTTACCATATACAATTTGCAGATTACATATTATATGAAAGCTGCAATTTAAAACAAACTCATACTTGTTATATACACTTACATACACACATATGTGTAAACTGCAGATGCCTACATACATATAGGAAATGTTCAATTTCAAACAGACTTATCTTTATATTTGCCATATATATAAATTATATAAATTGCAGGTGGTGTGTGTGTGTGTGTGTGTGTGTGTGTGTGTGTGTGTGTGTGTGTGTGTTTGAGAGAGAGAGAGGAAGCTAAGTGACCCAGTGGATAAAGTTCTTATACACTGAGTCAGAGTCAGGAAGACCTGAATTCAAATACAGCCTTGTGTTTTGTGACTCTGGGCAAGTTACTTAACCTTGTTTGCCTCAGTTTCTTCATCTGTGGTGAACCATTCCATTATCTCTGCCAAGAAAACCCCAAATGGGGTCACAGAGAGTTGGACATGATTGAAAATGACTACACAACCACATATGTATATATGTGTGCATGTGTATATACACGTACATACATACACATACTAACATATACACATGCTATATATTTATATGAAAATTGCAATTTATAGCAAACTTATACTTATTTAGCTTCCATAAAACTTGAGGCTTATTATATACACATACAAAATACACATACACATATATGTATGTATGTATGTGTGTGTGTGTGTGTGTGTGTATAAAACACTATTCCATGTGCCAGTATTTTTTTAAGGGGAAAAGATTTTGAAAATGTTGTTATTGTGGGTTTTTTTTTTCTGAATTCAGCATAGTTCTTCTATTTTAAAAAAAGATATGGCTGCCTAAAGACCCTCTCATCTATTTATTTATTTGTTTTTACCTAAGATGTACCTTGGTTATGATTCTAACAAAAAATTATTTTTTCCATAGCATTCTTATACTCTATTAGGGAAAAATCTTCACAGTGGCTTGACTTGTTTTCTTTTGTATTGACATTTGTGCAGGAGTCCCTACATGATTAGCAAATGGAAATTATCTCCAGATTGCAGCAGTGCATTCAAGTAAATCTTCTAGATTTGTGATGATTTTATAACACGTACACATTAGTGCAGATGTGGAGAATCTGTACTTGAGATGATTGTGTATTAGTAAGAATTATTACTGCTGGTAGTTATGCCCACTTCCAGAGTTCCAAATTGTAATGTAGCAAAGCAACAACTTGCCTCAGTTACCATGAAGGATATACCATGACCACTTTTCTTGAACTCTCTTAGTATGTGACTGGTCTTTTCTTTGTCCCTTATGTTGTGGGGTGTTAAGGATTATGACAGATAAACCAAAGCCTTTGAAGTGTTTGGTATTTCAGATTGCATTGGGTAGCATCATTTTTCTTTTTTCCATGATAAAAACCCATGTCTTTGACACATTTTTAGCTCATGCTTGCACCACATCACCTCCCTCCTCCTCTACCCCTCACAGTACACACTCATACTTTTTACCCTTATTCACCCCTTTTTCTCATCTACACTCTTGGCATTTGCTTATTCTTGCATCCAGAATTTCCCCTCACATACTTATGCCTCACTGCCAAAGTACTATACTCATCATGTGTAATGAAGAGAGTTCAATGAATGTTTTTGGTTTGTTATTCATTCATATGCCGATTGCTTACTTAGAATTCAGTAAATATGACAGTGACAAGAAGAAGGAAGAACAGATTTGAACTCTTTGCTTATTCATTCACCTTGGGATCTGCTTTCTCCATCAGTACTCCTAGCAAAGGCCTTCCCAGCCCCTCTTCTCTGTCCCCAAACAGCACCTTCTGTCCCCCGCCCCACCCCCCACCCCCCAACATTCCTTTTGCCTGGATACTCTTAAGACCGGTCTCCAAGTCTGGAATACCTGCCCTCAGGAGGGCTCAAGGGGACACTTGAGAGGTCATGCATTAGAGCTGACTTTAATTCACAGAGGCTGGTTTGTCGTTTTCCCCTTATGCTCCTGCTAGTTTCACATTATTAATTGTAGTGTATTTCAGGGTCCAAATTAGATGTGTAAGTATGTTGAAAGGCAGGCAGTGGGCTCAAGTTAGAATGCTGAGGCTAGTTATGAAATTATGTTTCCCTCTCCAGATGTAACTTTGCAGTAATTAAATCTAATGAAATTTAAGTATTGTAGTCAGTGTTGTGGTAGCTATCTCCAAGCCTAATTGGTAATATCACTTAAATCACAGCAATTATTGCCAGTTATCTGGGAACTATAATAAACCCAAACAAGTCACATATATTAACCCTGATTTTTTTCCAAATTGGGTGAAATAGCGGGTCCAAGTTCCACTTCCCTTCTTTCTCTCATTCATGTCAGGAGTATTTTGTTGCAATTATGTTACCAACAGACATTATTCCTTTTTTTCCTTTTGAGATACAGTCTGTTGTTTTCAAGTTTATTTTTAAAAAATCCTTCTTTTCCTCTGTACTTTCTTCATTTTCCATACTTTCTCTTATTTTAGAGTTATTTTCTCTGTTGTCTTCCATATCTTCTCTGTCTGTAATATTTACTCAGTATAGACTCGGAGTTGGTGTCCACAAGTGTGGTTTTGTTTTCCTTTTTTGTTTTGGTGAACAAAATCTATCGTAAAATATAGAGGTTTTGAAAGGCCATTTATAGATATCTCTAGGGGGGTATCCCAATAAAAAGCATTAAGAGGTTACATAGTTTTGGGGACCCCAAATAAAGTATGATCACAAAAGCTACTCCAGCTTTTGATTTCTTTTGTGTGTCAGGCACCTATTTTATTATGACAACAAAAGATGGGACCTGCTTCCTCCTCTCCAGCAGCCAGGCTGCTTCAGTTTTGCCTGCTGCATGCATCTGAATGAATGGGGGACTCAAAATGTCAGTGATAGGCCAACTAATATGGTTTTCTCAGTTGTGAAATGTTTGTGTTAAGGATTTTTTTTTCTTTTGGTTTGTTTTTGTTATAGTCTGACAGCTGAAGATGCTTTTAAACCCTTCTAGTCACTTAGAGCAGAGCTATACAGCACAGGCTGGGTGCTTCTAAAAGGCAGGTCGTATCCATCACTGGAACAGCAAGGCTCTGGGTTATGAGAGAAGATCGAGGGGTGGGGGAGGGAGGCAAGGGAAAGGGGGAGCTGCTCAGTCCAGTTTACATTTGTCACCAGTGACTAGCTTTTAAAAAATGTATTAGCTGTGCATGGTGGTAAGTAAGTTCCAGCTGCAGGGGATTACTGCTTTGAGTGGGTCGGGGAGCTTGGAATGCATTCACTTCCATCAGGGGATTTGTGTCCCTCGTCATTAGCCTTAACATTACTAAAGCACTAAAGATTAAGAACAGACCAGTGTCACCTGCTCTGAACTTTGAGAAACTCTGGAATCATTAAAAAATCATCCAAAATGGGGCACAAGGGGTGTCTATTTTAAAGTGTCCCTGTCTCTGTCGTGGAGAATTTTGCAGCTGGCATGCAGGAAATCAAAGGAAGTATCTAGGTTCATGCAGAACACTGTCTCGGGTTGACTTATTCTGGCTACTTATCGAACATGTCACAGCCGTAATTCATACCACAGGCACCTTCATTAACTTGAACAGTGTGTGTGTGTGTGTGTGTGTGTGTATGTGTGTGTATGTGTGTGTGTGTATTTGTATGTATGTGTATGAGAAATTTTAATATCGAAAGGAATTGTAATTTTGAAGAAATATTTTTGTGGATTTTGAGGTTTATGAGTTAAGTAAAGAATTTAACTTTGTTGGGGAGGTGGGATGTGTACTTAAAAAACCAAAACACACACACATGCACACACACAAAGGTTAAGTGAGCACCACAAAGGTTTGCTTTTTTCAGGGGTTTTGAAATTCACCTTCCACGCCAGCAAGCAGTTTAGTGGCAGGAAGTCTTTCCTAGTAGTGCAGTCATGAGCTGGTAAACTAGAAGCATCTGTAAAAATTTAGAGGGAATATCAGCTTTCTCAAAGCTCCAGCCCAAGACTAATGAGGTGCAAATGATAGCACAGTATAACCCTTCCCCACCCCAATTGTGGAATGAGATATTGAGGCAAAAATAAAAGAGGAAGACAGAGATTGCAGAACTGCGCTCCACTGAAACAAATTTCATTTTTCAAATGAAATGGCTTTCAGATGACTTAGATGAACCAACTTTTAAAGTCGGGAAGTAGCCAACAATTACTTTTCTCTCAGCAGAAAAATGTTTCTCTGCTGAGAAAAAACATTAAGGTGGCAGAGTTTTGTGTTTTTTTTGAAAACTAGTGACTTGGGCAGGGAGGGGGGGCTTTACACACGTGTTAGATTACATACCTGTTAGCCTAACTACTAATTAACAGGAGTTCTACTTTAAGTAAACTGCTGATTTGCATCTTTGGCAGGCTTCTTTCCCTTTACAGAAAAAGAAAAAGGGGTAAGAAAAAAAAAAGATGTGATTTGTTTGAAGGAACACATCTGGGGTGCGATCTGCTGTATCTTAACACCAGATGGCAGGTTTAGGCTGACAACTAAACCCACTTTAGCCTGGTCAAACAGTATCTTAATCTCCCCCCATCTCTAACCATGCACAAGGAAAACTCCTGTAGAAGTCGAACAATTATTTGTACTTCAAGCTAACTGAGAAGTCCTCTATAATTGTGTCTTAGGGCTGATTCTTTTTCCTTGCTTTTGTGCTGTTTATAGACAAGACTGCCTTTCCTTGGCAACACCTGAAACGTTCCCTATGTGGCTCATACCTTTTCAAAGTATGTTTTGTAGGGGCAGAGGTGTGGTGCCTGGAAGTATCTGATTCTTGTCATAACAGGTATGGCTTTAGCCTCCTTGAGTAGTGACTAGAAGTGACAGCAATGCATTGGAGGTGCCTGGAGGGCCCTCAGTCATCACTCCTACACAGTGCATTGAGAATATGAAAGCGTTGCTCACTATAGCTTGCCAGTGTGAAATACCATCATGATAAAAGTACAGGACAGTGAAGGGGATCTCTTGTGTGTGTATGTATATGAGGAGGGGCCCTTAGGCACAGGATAAGGAGGAAAAGGAAATGTCTTCTCCCCCATCTTTTGCTCTTTTTTTTTTTTTTGGAAGGGGCTGGTATTAAAAACATGCATATAGTGTAAAGTAGAGATTTTGAAAAGATCAGGAAAGGAAGACGTTAAGAGTTTATTTTGGAGCTCAGTCCTTCCACCATTATACATGTGGTTTCTTTGTGTCTTCTACAATTATAGAAGATAGCGAGGGGCTGCAGGGGAAATGGGGGGTACAATATTCTCCCTACATGCTAGTGTATTACCTTCACAGGGATAGCACTAAGTCAAGGACTAGCTTGTTTAAAAATTAATTTCCCAAGGTTCCAGATCAATACATCTAGTGGATATGAGATTTACATACAGCTTTGCTATGTGTAAAACACATGTTACATGTAGTGTTTTGTAATTTACAGAGAGTACTTTCCTCGCAACAACCCTTTGAGACAGATAACGTAGGGCATTGGACTTGGAAGTTGGGAAGACCCAGATTCATATCCTGCCTCATCTACTGAGTGATTTTTGAACAAGTAATAATAATCATAATCATAATGAACATTAATATTGCAATTTATAGGTGCCAGGTATTGTTCTAAGTACTTTCAAATATTATCTCATTTGATCCTTACAGTAACCCTTGTGAAGGTCGGTGCTATTATTACCCTCATTTTATAGACAAACAGAAGTTAGGTGACTTGCCTGAGGTCATGCAGCTAGTACATGTCTGAGGCCAAAATTGAACTCAGTCAGTTCTTCCTGATTCCAGGCTTGGTGCTCTGTTCACTGAGCCACATAATCTTTCAGTTTCTTCTTTGATAAAATGGCTTCTGAGTTACCTTCCATCTCTAAAGTTATAATTCTGTGATCTCCATTGGACAATATATAGAAGTGGCATAGGAAATTAAGTAATTTTGGTATGGTCACAGATGTAATAAATGCCTGAGCTAGGACCCGACCATAAATCTTCTGACATCAAGTTCATTGCTCTTTGCTATGAGGGCATCTTACCATTTTTAATACCTGTGTATCCTTGGCCAAGTTGCTTAAAGATTTTTGGACCTCACTTTCCCCATCTGAAAAGTGAGGATCATAATCCCTCTGCTACATTATTGTTGTGATATTCCAATGAGTAAATGTAAGTAGAGCCCTTTGCAAGAGTTAAAGTATTGAATAAATGCCAATAATTATTCTGTTAGGGTTATCTTCACACTCTGCTGACATACCTCTAAGGGGCCTTTGGGGACTGTTGTGGGACCAGAGGATTTTAGGGGCTTGTCACCCTAACTCTCTTAGTCAGAATTTGAAATTATTTCTTTTGTGATCATTTTATTCTGAAAGAGATCATTAGAAACACTAGAGCAGCTCCTTTACTAGCTATAAAAATTCTTTTTGTAAGTAAGGACTGTTTTTAATTGTGATTATTGTCAGTGGATAGAACACTTATACATCTTAGGTTTAGGAAGAACCGAGTTCAGCTTTATTCTTTAACTCCAACTAATTGTGTGACCATGGGTAAGTGACTTAACTTTTGTTGTCCCTGGAAACTAAGACTAAATGTCATGGAAGAATTCTTGTTCTGCCTCTTCAAAGGAGACCTTCCCCACTTGTGAATTCACAGGTCTGGATATCCTCCCTCTACCATATTTTTTAATCAAAGCAGTAGCATGGTTTCCCTGAATGATTAGGCGCTTGCTCTCCCCAGTGCCTGGAATTGTTTCCTCCCTCAGCTTTGAATCTTAGTTTACCTAGTGGTCCTTTAGAATGCCGCTCAAATTCCACCTGCTCTAGGAGACCTTACGTCATATGTCTTCCCTCCAAGCTTTATTCCACTTACTCTGTATATAACTTGTATGTATGTAGTTATTTGAATGTGGTTTCCTCCATTAGAATGGGAACTCCTAGAATGGGAATTGTGTTTTTGGCTTTCTTTTGTAAACCTGGAACTTAGCAGAGTTCTTGGCATATAGTAAGTGCTTGATAAATGCATATTCATTGATACATTTTTGCTATGTCATTTATACTTCCATATAAGATTGCCGTGCATAGTTGCCTTTCTTTACATTCTACTCCATTAACGATAAACAGTTACTCTTTAAGATTCCCATTCCCCATTTTTTATAAAGGCTTTGTGTTTTTGGAAAACCATTTACCTAAACAGGGAGGGAATGAGCATTTATTAAGTACCTACTATTTGTAAGACTCTGTTTAAAGGCTTTACAAATATCTCAGCTGATCCTCTTACTATTGAATCCCCAATTACAGTTGAAGGGCAGACCCAAATTAAGTGACTTGCCCCCAGTCACACAGCTTTTAATTATCTGAGGTCAAATTTGAATTTAGGACTTCCTGACTCAATGCCCAGTGAAGCAGCTAGCTACCTCTCTGAAGAGCCAAGAGAAGTGAATATCAGGTATTTGCAAGATAGTTTTGAAAAAATATCAATATGGATTTCAGGAGTAATAAATTTTTAACTTTATGTTCTTAGGGACTTTAGTTTTGCTATTAAATAGGTAGGGCTGTTCATTTTGATAACTTAGAGGAGAAGCAATTGATGTGGTTTCTCTTGATCATCATGCAAGGGAGAGTCTTTCAGTGAGAAAGGTATTTTTTAAAATTACATGAAAAATCTGATCACTTGTCATAGTTGGAAGGTAGATATCTCAATTTTTAGATATTTGGCCTTAACATAATTTCCATTTAGCTGTAATGATTTTGACAGTACATGTGTTTAATTTTAGAGTTTTATCTGTTCAACATAACAGTGAAAAGAGAGCTAACTTAAATCAGCAAACCTGCGTTTAAATATCCATGTAACAGCAAATCTATAAAATGAAGGGGTTTTACCAGATTCCCTCTCAGATTTATTTGGTTTTAGATCTATGATCTGATGATTTTAAATCTTAATTTGATATCATTGAGTATTCTCTCAGTTAAAAAAAGACCTATCCAATGTAGAATTACATATTTTATATGTTAGCTCACCTGTCATGCACTATGTTTTACATTTTGAAAAGTTATTTCTTATTTAGTATGACATTTGGGGCTGATTAAAAAAAACAACATCCCAGAACATTAACTTGGGGTCTTTTATATCTAATGTAACAGCAAGCAGCCTCTAAACAAGCCTTAGGCAAACTTCTCAGTAAGTTCTTAATGGATTTTTTTCTTAAAACCATAATTCCAAGTAACTACTGTGGTCCATGTGTCTATGGACATGATATTACCTATGTAGCTTCATGGTCATCTCTACAGGGTTTCCATTAGTATCTTTATCAGTGATGTATTTTCAAAAGTTATCATCATATCCAAAATACTGTTAAAAAGTTGATGTAAAAATGAAAATGCTATATCTTTTAAAATGAGTAGTACAATTTTTGGTAATTTGCATGTGAAAGAGATGTGTATTGTCTTACTTCCAACTACATAGCTCACTATAATTGTTTGATTCAGATTTTCTAAGTTTGGCCATGTTAAATGTACTTCTGAGGGCACGGTTAGCAGAATATAAGAGAGTAACATTCACTTGAGAGTTAAGACTATTTGGCTACAAATGTTAGACATTTTTATTTTTCTTTAAGCAGTATTTGGCAAAAACATTTCCAATACAGTAGTCAGTCATATGTTTATACATATCAGTAGAAGCTCTCACTACTATCAGTTTCCTATGCATCTTTATTAGTTTAAAAGTCTCAAGAATCGAAGCTGAGGAACATAGGTGTACTTACAACATATAAAAAAAGAATAATCGTACAACCTGAAAAATACTCCTTTCTGACCTATTGCTGTGGTCTGTTGGTTTCATTTATTAGAATGCAAGTTTTTTTTAAAAAATATTTTAATGGTATATTTTTAAGTATTGTCAAAATCATGGACTTAAAATCACTTGATTTTTTTTCCTTTCATACTTAAGAATATGTAGTGGCTGCTGACATGTAAGAAGAAACTCAAAAATCAATCAATCTTATCTCTCTATCTATCTATCTATCTATCTATCTATCTATCTATCTATCTATCTGGTTCTCTTCCTTCTGTAATCAGAGGGTGCCATCCCTTGAATGACGTTGCAAGCTAAAACTTGCATTTGGGTATTTTAAATTGCCATCCTACTTAAAGTGTAAGTTAATTTATCTGTAGAAACATATTATAAATTATAATACTTAATGACTCAATGGTATTCCAAAACAGGATTACTCTACAATTATTTGATGGATCTGTGATCTCATTAGTATGAATACTCTTTCCACTAGTGCTGGTCATACTCCATTGCACTCTACCCCTCCTGCCCCCCAATATACCTTCTCAACCTAAGGAATTGTTACCTCAGTTTTTTGTCAAGGATATACTTAGCATACTGGAGGTTTTCCTCTGATCATTTATAATATATTTGGAGTACTAATACAGAACCTGAACAGTCCATTGGTTTCCAATTTTTACTACTTGACTGGCCCACCTATCTTCTGTTCATGTGTGTCATTGTTGTGGTTCTGTCATTCCAGTTCTGTCCAACTCGTTGTGACCCCATTTGGGGTTTTCTTGGTACAGATACTGGAGTGGTTTTTCATTCCCCTCTCCAGCTCCTATTATAGATGAGGAAACAGGGTTAAGTGACTAGTCCAGGGTCACACAGTAAGTGTCTGAGACGAGATCTGAACTTAGGAAGATGAGTCTTCCTGATTCTGGGCCTAGCTAGATATTTGTCTTTTATGCTATTGCTTGCACACCACTGGTATATGGTATAGTCTATTTATATCTACCATATATCTTTCTGTTTCCTCTTGGGTTATTTATAATTTTGATTCTTTTAAGATTGTGCCATTCTGTTATTTGCAACCATATAAGAGACTATTAATGTTAAAGGGATGGAATTCCTTGGTGGTAACTATCTGGTGATCATTTAAAACATTGTGCACATGCTATCCCATCCGTTTGCTCTAATTCTGTGTTTGCTTTTTCTCAGTGCCTGTGTGAGATATACATATATCTACTTTGTCTATACTTCAGTGTGTTTATGATTCTCTTGTTGTCTGGATACTCATTCCCTATATATCAGCCCTCATCCGTGTCTCCTCATCTTGTGTTACCCTTGTCTATATCCATCTATAAATCCATTATAGAGTATCTGCCAAATGTTCTAGAAACTTTCGTCTGGCTTCTTTAATATTTTTGCACTTTCCCCAATGTAATTTGGTGTCCTTTCTTCTTTCCACTCTATTGAGTCCAACTCTAAATCTATATACAATTTGTGTGTGTGTGCACGTGTGCATGCACGTGCTTGTGTGTATATACACTGGTGTATAAACTTGCATATTTTATTGGGGAAAAAAATCCATTTTTCATCCACTTTGTTTTTCCAGTTAGACTAACAATTTTCATATCACTATCAGTTTCATCAGTTAAGTCTTAATGTGTCTTGGGTCTTCATGCAGTTAAGTACACTGTTATTTGTAAAAAGAGCAGTTGGAGAACTTTGTCGTAACGAGGAAATCTTTCAATTTGGACTCTGTGAAAGAAGTCTTTAATTATACTGCTCACCACCTTAGGTGAATTTATTTCATGTCAGTCTGTAGTGGATTATTGAACAAAGCTATCTCCATAGTCATTTCTGCCATAGCCTTGTTGATATGTATGGGGGATGCTGTCTTTGAGGAGAGCTCTTAATATTGAATTTTGTTCCACTGAGTCAAAATCAATGAACAGTAGACAAAGCAAGCTCTTATTTCCCCTGAAGTGTTTGCATGGAGTATTGTGTGCAGAAAGGAAGCTGTGTTGGGAGAATTGGGCCTGTTATTACCCAGAGAAAGATAGATATAGAGATAAAGCAACTTGTTGCAGTATAAGACAGAGTCTGAATCTGGGATTTTTTTATACCAAGTCCTAAACTCTAATCCCTGGAACATATTCTTTCTTTTGTTTTCCCATCTTTTCATGTCAATATAGTGAGGGCTTTGAAAGATGTTAACCCTCTGCATTCAAGGCAAATGAAATCTCCTCTGAAGGAGCTGTCATATTAACTAAAAGAGCCAATAGTTTAAACTTTTGGCATAGAACTTAAAACAAAAATGTCTTTGCTTCCTTTTGACAAATCCAAGCATTATCCTAAGGCGAGGCACCTAAGTGCCTGGCTTTTCCCCTTGAATTTCATATACATCTATGTATGTATTTTTGTCTGTCAAAGATGATGCATTTTGCTTGAAAGACAGATGAACTTTCTTATTACTTCCTTAAGGCTTTCTAATGTAATTCATTTGGGTAGTTCTTCCACTAACATAGATTGCAGACCTTCCTTCCTAGATGTCTTCTTGGTTCCTGTTTTTGAAAAATTCATCTAATGATCAGTTTCTTTACACTAAAGCTACTCTTCAAACAGCAGACATATACTGTCCATCATTAGGCCTGAACTCAAAACTTGCCAGCTCAGTAGATCCTACTACAGTCTTTTCTCCTCCGGGTAAGCCTTAGAGAATTTAAGGTCACTTCCACACCACAATGAGGCGTCAGAGGTGGATTTAATGGAAGATCTTATTCCACATGGGATAAAAAGACTTCTTCATCTAAAGGCCAGGCATTTCTGTTTCCTGTAGAACTAATGGCTCTTTATTGCTCTTTCTTCTTCCTGTTTGATGGTTTTTCTTGTTCCAGCTGAACCACATCAGTTCTGATTGTGGCTCTCCAACATAGTTTGTCTACTTCTATTCCTCTGTGGTGATCTTCAGCTGCGTATTTCACGGCTTCACAGCGATCTCTCATCTTTATTCCCATCCCCCCCATCTCCTCTGACTTACAGGTCAATCCGCTTCAGTTTTCCTTCACTGGGTGCCTCTTCATCCAGCCGTTATCTGGATTCTTGTGGCACTAGCCCTTTAAAGCTCACTTGTCATGAAGAAGAAATCAGTAGTTATGGAAAAGGTCTGTGCTTTAGGACTACATTTTTGGTGTCTTTCACAGCATTTATTATGCGGATGGTGCTGGAGAAAAGCAGAAAGAGATCTGTAATGTACTGAAAGTTTCAAGCTGGGGAGGGGAGTTAAGAAACATTTATATAGTGCCTGTTTTGTATATTTTGTATGGTACCTATCCTTTGGTAAGTATTATCTCACAAGTAGTACCTCACCACAGTCCTGGGAGGTGGGTGTTGTCATTTTACAGTTGAGGAAACAGAGGTGAAGTTTAAGTAACTTGCTTAGGATCACACAGCTAGTGTCTGAGGCCAGATTTGAACTCAGGCCTTCCTGACTCCAGGCCCAGAGTTCTATGGGCCTGTACCAGCTAGTTGCCTTGTGCCAACTAAAGCTCACATTTGGATAGTTAGGAGATACCATTTCTTGATAGGCCTTTAATTAGATCTGGCACTCACACCTCTGTTGGTGCATAAATTTGTCTGTATATCTGTGGTCAAAAATTATGAGTTTCTAAAAAAATTTTTAGTTTCTTATCTAGCCAGGACAGATAGAAGAGTTAATTATTAATAACTTTTTTTTTTTTTACCCATTTTGACATTTGCTGGTTGTGGAGTAGATACTGATAATAATAACTTATTTTTATATCCCTTTAAGGTTTCTAAAGTTCTTTCCTCCCAGTAACTCCATGGGATATGTAGGAAATCAGCTCCTTTTGAATAGGCATTGTTTCATTCTTTGTCCTCATATCTTTAGCTCAGGAACTGACAATATGTGCTTAATAAATACTTGTTGATTGATTGATTGATTGATTTTTTTTCTCCCATTTTACAGATGAGGAAACTGACTTGAATTGGGTAATTTGGTATAAGGTTATAACATTAGTAAGAAAAACTTGGATTTGAATACAAGGCTTCTGACTTCAACTACTGCTCTTTCTACTGTGCCATGCTTCTTTCTCTCCCTTCTCTATAGAGGGAAAGTGAACTTGAATGAGGGAAAACTTCCCTAAATGGAAAAAGTAGCTACTTCTCTACCCATCCAAGTTGCTTTGTCAGTTGCAGAAGATAGCACACTTGACCCTAGAAGAGCAGCTTCAAACTTTGGGGAATCCTGGATGGTTAACCAGTGAGATCATTTGATTGTAGTGAAACTTCCCAGCCGTTATGAATCCAGGCTTCTAGTGCATTATGCTTTTATTACTAGATTGAATTGTAGGATAAGAAGAGAGTTTTGATCACCTAGACCACACACACAAGCCTAGAGACTTTATACCTGAATCTGAGGATTTTGAATGGTGTCTTTTAGAAGTTTTTTTTTTCTTGCTTTAATAGTACTTCCCTTCCCCGCCCCCCCCCTTTGGCCTTGGGATTCATTTGTTTCACAGTAAGTTCCAGTAATACCTGAATTTCCTTAGCCGACAGCTGCTTGCCATAATGGTTTTCATTTTGTAATATGCATTTTTGACACAGTTATTTTACCTGTATTTCTTTTCTGTTGACTTTTATGCCCACCTTAATGGTTGTACTTTGGATTCCTTTATTCTTTAAGAAAAGGACAGGAAAAGCTGAGCCTTCTTCTGAAAGGTCTGCCTGTGAGCAGTGCTCCATGATGGAGTGTCTTGATTAAGTGTGCAGTGGCGATAGGGAGAAAGAAAATGCACAATTCCCCCAATAACCAGAAAGGGGTTAATCAGAATCAACAAAGAGCAAATATAGTATTTAACTCTATTGCTGAAGCATTGTTCAGACTCACAGTACAAATGTGTTCTGCTCAAGTTGGCTGGAACAATGTCTCAAGTTAGTGATTAGGCTCCACTCCAACTTTAACCTCCGGCAAAATTTATGCAGCTATACTACCGTTTGTCTGGTAATTAAAGGGAAAAAAGAAATATTTGCCTAAAGTAGAAGTGTTTTTTAATTAAACATGAAAAATAATAAATAAATGCAGGAGCTAAGTAAACAGTGAGGAAACTGTGCTTAGCTTCTCTTCCAACATATTAAGACCTTGAAGTAAAAGGCCAGCATTTTAGTGTGGATGTTTGTTGAGTATTCACTGATCCTGTTTGCTATGATTTCTCAAGGCTTCAGGTTATCACTTTTGCTCTGCTGGACCTTGGAATCTGATACTCAGATTTTGCATTTCTTTAGCAGGGCAGCAGTGCCTATGTCCTCTTCTATGCACTTCTGCCCTATTAAAGAAATGTAGATTATGAATGTCTAGTTTGACCTCTCCTGCCACTTATTTCTACCCATTGGTTTTTTATCTAGGTGAGTAGTAGAAAGCTTTTTTTGTGAGCCAGTGCCAAGGCTGACTTGTGTGAGCTTTTGTCAGTCAGGATCATAGGGTCAAAGATTTAGAGAGTGGAAGGGACCTTAGACATCATCTAACCTAACTCTTTCATTTTACAGATAAGAAAAATGAAGCCCAGAGAAAGAAAAATTTTGAAAAAAGGGAGAAAAAGGGACCCCCTTCCCCCAGTTTTGATTAGTGATGGTTTAAATCTTCAGTGTTCAAAGCTGAACTCATCATTTTCTCCTCCAAATCAATTCCTTTCCCTGATTGCCTACTCTGGCAATGCCAGCATCACTCTCTCATTTACTCAGCATGTATGCATTTGACACCACCTCCCTCTCACTTTACACACACGCACACGCACACACGCACATATGCACACACCCTTGTTCTTGAAATAGCTTTAGTTTGCCTCAGTTTTGTTTTTTCTGTTTCTACCATTGTCAGACCCCACTAAGTCATATTATGCTCTTTTGACTGAATGGATCCCTCCTGGCTGATATCCTCATCCAAGATATCATCCAGTGTCTTGATTCCATCATATCTGTCTTACCTTCTATTGCTAGATTGATATTCCTAAACCATAACTCTGATTTCTCACATGTTCAAAAAACTTAAATGGCTCCCTCTTGCCTAGTGAATTAAGTCTAAGCTTCTTAGTCCAGAGGTCAGCACTCTGTGGCCCATGGGTTGACCCTTCCCTTAGTTTAACATTCAGAAGACTTCCATAATTTGACCTCAACCTGCCTTACTAGTCTCTTCTCCCACATGTATTCTGAACTTCATCAAAACGCTGATAGCCTATTTGCTGTCCCTCTAAAAATACCTTGCTGCAGTTTCTTGCTTTCACAGCTTTCTTTGCCCATTCTATTAACTCCATTTAGATTTCCAACTTTAATCTCTGCCTGTGGAAATTATCTTTCAAAGCTTGGTTATATGTTACCTCCTTCATGAAGCCTTTCCTGATACCCATTCATAATTAAGTCAACATTGACTGAGTATGATTATGTGTCTGGAACTTTTCTAGGCAGTGAAGGGGATGCAAAGAAAAAAAAAACCTTGTCTCTCCCCTCACAATGGCTTATAGTCTTGGCAGAGAGGAGGAGAAAGGATATAAAATATAGGTATATAAAAAATAAGAAGAGGAATACATTTATTCTCCTTCCTTTCCCTCCCCCTCTTCAGAGGCCATAGCTGGGGCCAGTGATCAGAAGTTACAAATTGGCAGGTTTTGGCATCAGTATAAGGAAAATCTTCTGTACTATCAGAGCTGTCAAAGATGGAATGGGCTGCTCCAGTGGTTAATAGGTGTCTCATCCCTGGAAAAGGTTAGATACAAACTTAACAGCCAGGTGTGAGGAATATTAAAAGGCTTATATCTAGAAGGGAGTTTCAGGGTCATCAAGGCCATCCCTTTTACTTTACTAATTAAAAAAAAAAATGAACGTCAGAAAGGTTAAGTGATTTGTCCAGGGGCACACAGCTAATATATGTTTGTGATAGCATTCAAATCGAGGTCTTTGTGATTCCTAATGCAGTACTCTATCTACCACACCAAATACTATATGCCTCTTGCAGATAGGATTCATGGTTTGGGGATGGGTTATACTAGATAACTTGTGAGCTGTCCCTTAGAACTTGAAAGCACAATTTATACAATAACAACATTGCCAAAACAACTCTGAAAGCTGTAAGAATTCTGATGTAACTCACTGAACATCCATGATTCTCAAGTACTGATGAAGAATGTTATACACTTCCTGACAGAGGTGATAGACTATTCTGGGTACAGAAAGAGGGATGTGTGTATGTATATGTATGTATGTGTGTGTATATACACACATATAAAATTTATTTTTATTATATCGCCAGTGAGAATTTGTTTGGCTTGGCAATGCATATTTGTTAAAAGGAATTTGATTTTTTTCCTTTCCCCTCCCTACTCCAGTAGAGCGAAGCTGACAGGAGAGAGAGAAAACATTTCTGTTAATTAAAAAATAAAATTGATTCCTGAAAAAGTTATTTGTGAAGGTGCCATTTATGTAATACTTTACATTTTTCAGAGTAAATGCACTTTGAAAACTGTGAAGTACCCAATAAATATCAGATGTTGTCATGTTTTCATCATTTCTTCCCTACCAAACTGTAAGATCTTTGAGGACAGGCACTCTCTATTGCAAAATCAGTATTCCATCAATATATATTGAAAGAATGAATGATATAATCAGTGCTACCTTAGTAGTCAGGTGAACATTTTCCCCTCAAAACATTGGTTTCTTACTTGTCTACATGTTCCCCTAATGTACACCTAACAAGTGGACTTTACTCTTTAAAAACCCCAGTATAACATCCCTACCTACAACCAGTCTCGTTACACATAGCCCTGCTACACTTTATATAAATACATACTCCCTCCTTTCCTCCCTACCATTCTCCCTCCCTTCTTTCCTTTTCACCTCTCTCTTTCTTTCATTTTAAAAATGAGTGTGGGGAATGTCATGGTAATCATGAGCTCCATTTGTCCATTGCATAGAGTAGTATTTTTGAGAAATTATTAAAAATGAAGTCTTCACACACAAGCTTAGAGTAGGCAACCCCCTGATTCTCTGACATGTTTGAGACCTATCCGTTAACCTCAACCTAGTTTAGCCTGTCTGCTGAGTGTGTGGCAGATGTGCATGCTACAGCTTCTTGGAGTCACAAGTGAGAGCTGGGCAATACTTAGACGCCAAAGATGGATGAAAAAGGCTCAGCAAGCCCTCATTCCAGAGGTGCTGTTCCTCCCTTAACCTCCCATAGGACAGGGCACAAACCCTTCAGTGAATTAGAAGAATATCTACTCCAAGCATGTGAAGACTTCCCCTGAAGGAATAGGTGGATGAAAATAGTTTGTTCCAGTGGCCATGAAGGTGGTTGAAGCAGGTGTTGTAAAATGCTTAGAGCTCTGTCAAACTCAAAGCTGCCAAGGTCATCCACTGCATCTGGGGCCATCATTGCCAGTTGTCCTGACTTTTGTCTTGCCACTGGACTTTGATGTTTCTTGGAAGAGGGAGTGAGGCTGATGACTTTGTGCAACTCTGCCTCACTTAAATCTAATTAACGCACAAGTTAAGACATCACCTTGTGATGTCAATGGTTCTCTTCAAAAAGGAAGGATGAATAGCAGTAAAAATGAAGTAGGCACTCATGACAGAGAAAAGAACGCTGTACCTCAATCTAGAAGACTCCAGTTCAGTGTCATTTACTCAAGTATTCTCTTCTGAAGCTTTTCACTTTCAGTTCCCTCATCTGCAAAATGGGGCATTGTATTAGATGATCTCTAAGAGAACTTTTAGCTCTAAATACTCAGATCTTAGACTTTGTTCTAGGTAGCTTAGATCTGTGATGTTTCATTGTGAAGCAGCAGTTTAGATAACAGCGTCCCACCAACAATATGCTGGTACAGTCCAAGAATTTTTTTATTATGACATTCCATTTCTTATCTCCATGTCTTTGCAGGGGTGCTTCTCCTTGCCTGGAATGTATTTCTTCATCACTTAGAATGCCTGATTTCTTTCAAAATTCAGCAAAATTACTAGCTCTTAAAGGAGGCTTTTCTTGTTCTTATTTGCAGTTGCTAGTGACCCCTGAAATTACTTTGTATTAATTTATTTTATACATATAGTTTGTGTTTCCTTATTACAAACTCATAAGATAATAGATTTAGAGTTAGCACCCCAGAGGTCATAAATTTTAACACCTTAATTTATAGGTGATGAAACTGAGGCCCAGAGAACTTTAGTGATTTTTCTCTAGGTCAGTCATATACAAATGTGAGGCCAAATTCCAACCCAGGTCTTCCTGACTCCAGGTTCTGCACTTAACCTACTACATACAGCATGCTGACTTTATTATCTTTGTGCATATTATTCAGGCACTCTAGTTTTTTGTCTGTTTAACTCCCAGCACCCAGCAGTAGAGCCTAGCAGGTAGCAGACACTTAATAAATACTCACTGAATAAATGAATTTCTTTTGAGAAGTGGTTTATGAGGACAGGGAAGCTGATTGACTGGTAAGCAGGTGATTTTCAGTTATAAGAGGTGTCAGGTGTGCTGAGCACATACATATTGAAAACAGAAGAAAAAGGACAGGGAAAAGCTATAAAATAAAGGCAGTCTTTTTCAGCAATAATCCACTATTGGGCCCTCCATGCTGAGATGATGTTTGGTATAAGATGGCTTGGGGGAAATGACCAAATCTTGCATTCCCAAGCTTTAAATACAAGGGGTTGTTGGTAGAGGAAGAGGCAGAAATACTAAAGTGATCTAAAGCTCATACATAGTCGTTTACTGTTTACAATGCACTTCCCAAATTGAGGAAAAGCTTCAAATGGAAAATGGCATTTGGTAGTGGTCTCCCAGGGTCTATTTGTTCTATTTGGTGGCGTGCATCAAATTGAATGGGAACTGAACTACATCACTGCTGAAATCACTTCTCAGGATTTCACTAACTTAGATGGAGGGAGAAAACAGTAAGAGGGTAGAGTGGGGTGAAGTGAATGAAGTAAAGAAACCGGTAAGGTTTGGTAAAACGTGTGAAAAAGGATAGTGGAAGCAGCTTCTGATTCAAAAGTAAACTGGACTTATTGTCTTGCTTCAGAGTTGATGAACTCATAGGTGTTACTGTGGAGTACTATGGACTTTGTCCTCTGGCCTCCCTAAAGAATGAACATATTCTTTCTTCTGTGACTGTGTCCCCTGCATTTTTCCTAGGAAGGAGAGTGAATATCAGAATTAAACTTGAGTTTCCTTTTATGGTAGTGCTAAGTTGTTGAAATATACTCTCTATATTAGGAAGGTTAGTGGGGTTTTTCCTTTGTTCAGAATTTTCCATCGAAGAAGAGAATTTAAAAGATTTTTTTAAAAAGTGAGTCCTTTAAATTTTTTCTTAACTTTAGATCATCATTAATCTAACTAGTCTTCATATCCAGTTAGTTCTGCTGCACTGTGCTAATCAGATATTCTGACTGGCTGCAGATCATGGCTAGAAACTCAGCATCTATGAATTTGTACATTTATATTAGATTACATTATGTTTAATTGTTTTAAATTATTAATATTTACATCATTTCATGTTATACTGAAATGGAGCTTTTTCTTATTCCACCAAGGTACAATGGAATAAGCCTTGGTTTTAAAGTCAGTTGACCTGGGTACACATCCCTGTTTTGTCACTTTGTGCCCATGTGAACTTGACCAAGTAAACTTGTTTGAGTCTCTTTTTCCTCATTTGTAAAATGAAAGGTTTATTCAAGCTAACCCTTAAGGTACCTTACAACTCAGCATCTATAGCTATGCCTCTAAATATACTTTTTTTTTTAGTATCACAAAATATTAAGGATTTCAGTAGGGTTTTTCTAGTAAAACCACATTGGCCCAAAGATTGGGCTCCAAATTGTAGTTATTGACTTTTTTTTTCATATTTGGCTAGTCTCTTCTTGAGCTTGGACTCTTCGCCTGAAACATATCTGTAAATAAAAGAAAGAGACCTTCACTGACTTTCTGTTGTTCAGGTCCAGTGAGGGTACTAGACAGTCCATAGGGGTATGTTGCTCAGTACACATGGCTTCTGGGAACAATTTCCAAATGGTCCTTAACCTCCTTTTCTGTAAAAGACTTTCTCCTAGATTTTATTTTCCCTATCCTGTGTTTCCTCTTTCTCTGTTTATGTCTCCATGGTGGGAATTCCTAATATAGAGAGTGGGGATAGCAATATAGAGAAAAGTACTGGATGCATTTGGTTTCCTTTGAGATAATAAGATACTAGTGAATACCATTATCCCTTTGAGTGCCTTAGGAATGGTATGGAATGAAAAGGCATTTGTAGATCCCAATGGACATTTGTGGTTTATCATGGTAAATCAATGAAAGATATACTACATATACTACATATACTACAACATTGAGTGGACCCTAGGTTTTCCATGGGTGTGGGAAGTTTGGCAACTTCTGCTAATTTTCACATTGAACCAGGTTAGGTAACCCATTATTTTCAAACTTGTACTCAACAAGTAAATGTTTGAATGCTTTTTCTTTTTAGGCCCCTACTGGCTTTCTTCTTTTTTCTTTTTTCTTTTTTCTCTTGAGCTTATACATGTTAAAGTGATTTGCAAACTTTTAAGTGCTATAGAAAAATAAATTATTATTGTTCTTTTTATTGTTATAGTACTTGGGTAATTGATTTCTTATTATTTCCCTTTGCCATTGGAATCTATCATGGAGTCATAGATTGAGAGCTAGAAGGGGCAGTAGAGCTTATCTAATCCATACTTTCATGTTACAGGAGGGGGAAAAAGATGGACAAACATTAAATTTCCATCATCACACAGCTAGTAAGTGGCAGAACTGGGCACAAACCCATTCTCTCTGATTCCAAAGCCGGTATGGTTTCCACTCTGCCACATTACTTTTCACTTTCAGCTTTGCTCTCTGTTTTTTTGAAAAATGGTATTTTAAGGAGGAAGATAATTTATTTAGAAAGTTTTACTTATATGTTGCATGTGTCTTATGTTTGTATGCATTGTATATATTAATCCAAACTAATAGAACAGATAAAATGGGGATGATTTATTTATAAGACAATTCTTTGCTTTTTTCTGTTAGGAAAGAACTCTTTAAAATTCTGAATTTCCCTAACATTTCTAAAACATTATTTGATTCATATGCAAAGTAGTAGTTGTATGAAATGAGGTACACTTACATGCACGTAACAGAAATGCACGTTATTTATGCACACCCACATTTTCCATCTTCCATTTTCTTTATGTTTCATATATGAGGGCAACAAAAGTACATGTGGAGAAGAAACACACGGGACCAGAAGACACTGTACATGATGCTCTGTGTCCCTACTCTTGGTTTCTAGCTTACATTGCATAGTTAGGAGAGACAAGACACACCAAAGCCTGTCTAGTGCATGGTATCTGGGACAGTTATGAAGTCTCCAGAGGTAGCTTCTTGCTGTTGTTGTAGCAATCTAGATTGTGACACGGAAGTACTCTGAGGCGGTTCTTGAACGTCAGTTTAGAGTGATGTGAGGAACCTATTTCTGTACTACAGGTATAGGTTAAGGAATGCATTTAGAGGAGTAAAAGTGAAGAGACAATATTTTGTATAAGATCTCCACTGTAGTATCTTAATCTGTATGTGTTCTTCCATCTCCCCCAATAATGGCTTTAGAAAAAGATTGCAATAGTACGTGCATTATTATATTGCTGCTGTTTTCTTTCCTGCTAGAGTCAGGTGGACCATGGATTGATTTTCTGGGATATTCCACTACTTTCCCCCATCATTTTCATTTCAAAATGTTCACATGAAGGGGAAGAACATGGTGGTAATAACTTGGTGTGAGCTTTGTGGTTTTTATAGTGCGCTGAAAGTCGAATGTTTCCCTTATAATGTAAACATGAAAACAGATTATACCAGTAAGCATCCTATTGTGATGCCTTGTTGTGTAGTAGACATGACTGGCTTCTTTCAATGTCATTGTACTTAAACACTTTTTAATTCTTATTAAACCGGACAGCTTTGAGTACAGACTTAGAAACATAATGCTCTTTTAGAACCGTATAAGCTCCTAAGAGAGTCATAAGAAGGCTGTAAGGAAAGTTAAAGAACTTAAGGTATCCTTATGAACAGTAATATTGGTAAGCTTTCCTATCAGTTTATTTATTTTGTTGTAACAACATAGAGGATGCAAATTTCTAATAATACTCAAAAGGTCAGAGGTTACATGCATGAATAACAAAGTATTTCCTGACATATACTGTATTTTCTTACATTTAGAACTCTTCAAAAAGTTGTAGATTAATTTTTTTAAGATCTAAATTCAACCCAAGGAAGGTATTTTTGAAAAAGAAACGGTTACCACCTTTGCTGCCGTATTTCAGTTTCTAGGCAGAGGAAACTTCTATTTATTAAGTCCTCTGTGAGGAATATTTGTCACATATGTTTAAAGGAAAACTGTTTAAGATGAAAAATATCACGAATGACTTTCCCCCTGTGCAAAGTAAACAAACACACCAAAAACCCTCCTCCATTTGTGCCTGTAGGAATGACAGAGGTATGACAAACTGCAGGCAGGTGATGCGCACAACAACGAGCTCACATCAGCACACCTGCACACAGATCAGGGCTGCATCTGGAGCTGGCAGTTGGAGTTGCTTTTTTTTTTCCTGCTTGATGGTAGACCAGGACTCAGTTTGGAATCTGCACAGGAGGAAGAGAGAGAGAGAGTTGTAAACTAGGCATAGGAAATTGTGGGGCTGCTTGCATTGTCATCGTTTTGTAGAGAGTGGGCCAGGGGTCCGGTGAGGGTCAAGTGGTCGTCTCAGGATTCAGCATCAATCTGAAGTCAACCGGGAATAACAGAGCCCAGAGTTGTGATTTCTCATCGCAGAGCTCTCTTCACCAGGCACGTGTGATCCACTGAGCCTTGTGACAGAGGGCTGGTGTCATTCCTCTGTCCCCTTACTGAGGAGCGGCGCAGGCATAAGCCTTTCTAAAGTGTTCTCTTCCCCCACTGGGCCACTCTTCACTCCTCCAAAGCAGCTCAGCAATATTTCCTGGCAGTTTAGGAAAGAAAACAAGGAAGAAAATCATAGGGCAGCAGGAGTCTTTCTAGACAGACCGATATCACTCAGCTGTGACTGTGATAAGGATCTTAAGATACCTTAACTCTTTTCTCTACGGATTCCTCCCCTTCCCCTCCCCCCCCATCATATTCTTTTTCTTCCCATCTCTTTAGCTAGAGTGGAAGGTAATATATTAGTGTGGGTTATGCTCTTGCAACCTTGCATAAGTGCAAAAGTTAAAAAAAAATTAGATCCATTGGTCCTTTTTCCTTTTGTCATTTATTTCCACAGGTACTGGCACAATATGCTCCTTGTTTGCATAGCTCTTCTATTTTCATCATCAGGCTAAGCAAAAACTAGCTTTTGCTTATGTGGAATTCCTTGACAGTTGCCCATGAAAATCAAATAGAAACTGGGCACATTAAGCTCATTTTTATCCTACTTGCTCCCTAAGATCAACCTTGTTGCCTGATTTTCGTTATAATATGTCCTGATTTCTTTTGGGTTGTAGATATGAGTGTTTGGCTTATTTCCTGCTTCTTGCTTTTCATTTTCTACCCAATATAGGAATGATCAGGAAGAAAGAGGATAAACATAGAACTTCTATGAAGGCTGATCTGTATATCTTGAGGTTTGATGCTGGGTTTCAAGCCATCTCATGTTGGGCACTAGAAAAAACTTAGGAAGGATGAAGGAAGAGTTGTTCCCATTATAAAAGGATTCCTTGCTTTACAAAAGGGCTATTTTAAATAGAGTTTCCTTAGGACAAAAATAAGTAATTGAAGAGGTGGGTCACCTATTTTTATAATAAAATTTTCTCTTCCTTCATTTCTGTTGTCATTATTATGGTGGACTTAGAAAAATGAATAGTAGAAATATAAGTAATAATATCTGACATTCAGAAGGTTTCCATACATTGTTTCATCCTGTCATCAGAACAAGCCTTTGTGGTAGGTGTTACCAGGTCATTATCCCATTTTATAGTTCTAAGAGCTGAGGCTCTGAGAGATTAAATGACATACCTGTGGGTTGTTCATCTTGTAAGGGTCAGAACTCAGGTCAGAATCTTTGAACTTAGGTCAGAATCTTTGAACTTAGGTTTTCCTTGCTCCAAATTCAGCATTCTATGTACTGTATTGTGAACCATTCGTAGTTAAAGTTCACTTTATAAAGATAAAGCAATTCTGAAATTAGAATGTGAATTAATGGGCAATATAATGTAATTTACCAAGGTTTGATTTATGTATAATTTTTCCATTATCTCCTGGAAAAAGCATAGTATCTCTCTGGGGTGCTTCTCTGCTTTCTTGAAATGATACTGAGCTGATTATATATTATTACAATAGTTAAAGAAATGCAAATTCTTATGGCATCCCTATGAGATAGAGGAGGAACAAAGTATTATGGAATATCCTGGCTATTACTTCCTATATAGAGTAGACACAGGACTTGAAGCAAGTTTATGGCTCTTCCCAGTGGGGCCAGATGCATGAGGCAAGTACTTTTCATGGAACAGTGAGAGTAGGGGTTCAGCAGGTGCACTGGATGGACCTCTTGAAAACTGGTGTTGAAACAAAGTATATTTATTTAGTTGGGTTGGTGATAGGGGCCAAAAAAAAAAGAGGGAAAAATGTTATGATTCCTCATCCAAAGCTGTATTCCCAAGACTTATTTGTTCCCCTAAAATGCAGGCATTTAAAACTTGGCCTTCCTTTAAGTTTTTTTTTCTTTTTCTTTTTGTTTTTTAATAGTCAGTCTTATTCCCTGAGTTGATAGTTAATACTCTGGAGCATGCTCAAAAGGTGATCAAAGGAGATGTAAAACCAGGGTCTAGTTTTTGGTTTTCTCATTGTTAAGAAGACTTCATCAGAGATAGCTCTACCTTCTTCTAGTTGTGCTGCAAAAGGTAGTAAGATTGCTTTTGTTTTTAAAATTTCCTTTTATTTTATGAACTTGATAGCTATTAACAAACTTGAACATTTCAGTATGCAAAGAACAGCAGAAAAGGCTTATAGAGTATATGAAATTGTGAACTTTTAAGCAGTTTTTTAAAAGTATGCTAAATTCAACTTGATAGTAAGAAAAACACTGCCTGTCCTTTTTTCCTTTTGAATCTTCTGCTGTCTAATGTATATTTTAACAACATTCTATTGACTCTTCCATCTCCTTCCATCACTGTTACTCCCCATTAATTCTCAAACAAATTCACACATTGCTTATGTTTGGAAATGTTCATCTCATCACGTACCTCTTAGGGAAGATAGAGGCATGCTTTATATCAGTCTTCTGGAGTCGTGGTTGGTCACTGTATTTCTTAAGTTTTTCTAAGTTGCTTTTCTTTCCATTATTCTAGTCATTGTATGACTTGTTCTCTTGATTTCTCTCTCTATGAGTCCTTCCAGTTTTCTCTGTGTCCATTATTTTGTCATATTAAAGATCCAATAATATTCCTTTAACACTCATATATCATAACTTGTTCAGCCATTCCTTAATTCATAGACAACTACTTTGTTTCCAGTTCATTGCTCCAGCAAAAAGTACTGCAATAAATTTTGTATACATATACATCTTTTTCCTCTGTATCTGTCTTCTTTCAGGTATATAGTAGCATCTTTGAGTTGAAGGGCATTTATAATTTGTATTATTATTTTCAAGAAATAATTGAGAACCAGAAAATTTACAAAATAAGCATAGCTATCTAGATTAATTTGCACAGTGACATTAATGAATAAAAAATTCAAAGAAATGTTACAGAAATAAAAAACATACAAGATTCTTTGGAAGACAGAATAACAGTCAGCTCTGCCTCTTGAGTCTCTGACTATTCATTCATTAATGTCAGGAGAGGCCTAACATAAGATACTCATCAAAGGATATTCATCACTCTTATGGAAGAGGTCCAATGCTGAGTCTGGGCTGAAGAAGACTTATTTGTAGATGGCCAAGCCTTGGAACACTGTAGAACTTCCTAGATAAGGGCCATATCCTTTCTCCCATGAAGTGAATTATAATCTCTTTGAAGGTATGGACAGTGTTATTCTTTAGCTTTGTATTTTTGAAACCTAGTACAATATCTTACACTAGTACAGTGATTCTCAACCTGTGGGTTTCAGCCCCATTGGGGGTTGAACAACCCTTTCACAGGGGTCACAGGGGTCGCCTAAGACCACCGGAAAACACATATTTCCAATGGAACTGAGACATTGCTCCTCTATCCGTCTCCAGGCAGGTCTGCCCACATGCAAATATGCCCCCATATGAGTATTAAAGGGTCGCGGCATTAGGAAGGTTGAGAACCACTGCACTAGTAAGTGCTGAAAAGTTTTTGGAATAAATGAGTGAAGGGTGGAGCTGGAGAAGAATGCTGAGTACACTGGTAGTTTCATTGCTTTAAAAATGGTGGATAAAGGTTTTAGTTTGTGTAGTATTGATTGCCTAAAATTCTATATAATTTCATTTAAAAAGGGACATTATAAAACCCATTGTTATATATGCTTTCTTAGCATCAGAAACATAAAGATATCACCCCAGGGAAGTTAAAATCATCTAGGGTCTTAACAGTGGGTCATTCAACTCTTACATTCTGTTTTTGACAGTGGCCAAAAGTTATGTTAGCAAAAAGCCTTCCTATACATCAGCTTTCAAAGGTTAGAGGTATATATCTGAGTATGAAGATCTAAAAAGGAATTTTGGGTGGCTGTAGAGAGAAACATGATTGCTGTCTTCAATTCTTCGAAGGATTTGCATGGGGAAGAGTTATTAGACTTATTCTCCTTGGGTTGAGAGGGAAGAAGGAGACATAATGAGAAGGAATTACATGAAAGCCACATAAAACAAAACAATTAGAACCATGTCAAAATGAAATGGGTTGACTTGGTAGGGAGAGTGTATCCGCCGATCACTTGTAAGGGCTTTCTCAGCAGGGATTATATGCTTCACTAGGTTGTTCGTGGATGAGGTGACTTTTATGGTCACTTCCAACTTTTTAAATTCTTGGATTGTCTAGTTAAGTTTCATGTGATAACAACCTTTATACATCACTATGTACAGGGGGAAGAGGATTTTGACCCTTAGTGTAACTGAATCTGTGATCTATCAAAACACTTTCTAAAAGAATTTTGACTTTTTTTTTATATTGCCATTTGTTTTTGGCTTTTCCCACCAGTCCTTTAGTTGTCTGTGTGTAGTTTTTGATGTGTCAAGCCAGAAACATTAAACATGTCCTTCAGTCCTGTCTTATTATAGCCGTCAATAGTAATGTCATGCAGGAACATGAAGTGAATCGCTGTGTTAGTACAATACAATATTAGAGTCTGTTTTTTCTAGGAGAAACAGAATCCTTTTTTTTTTTCAGTGATTGGTAGCACTCCTCCCCTTTCCCCCCCGCCATAGCAAAATGTGATGAAAGAAATTTGAGGTACCAAAATTAAAATAAGGGTTGCTTAGTCTTACAAAAGAAAATTCAATGTAATATTTATCTTATGTATCTATAGTTTCCCTTACAATTTTATCCATCTTTGTCCTATGGATTTTAAATATTTCTGAGGTTGAATATCAAAAGTCTCTCTTAAAATTTTTAATCTTCAGTTGTCAAAACATTCTAGAATTCTTGATTTAACCTGCAAGGCATTTAATTTGCATTTTAAGAAAACAATATAATAATAACTTCTTGAGTTATATAAGTAGCCATATTCCCCAGAAGATTCTTCCTTCTCACTTCTCCCTTTTAGAAATCAGATATTTAGCTGGATATTTAATTTGTTCATTTTAATTGAGTCTCTTTGAGTAAAAAACAAAACCTTGTCATACATTGACTAATAAATGGGTATCTGTCATTTTGCTATAAGAAACATGAATTCAAAAATAGCTTTTTAGCAGACTCCACTCTCCTTTGCTGTCTTCAACTTTCAGTATTGTCCTTTCTGTTTTATTCATCAAATATATTTGAGTAATTAAATGTACCTATTTTTTGACCCAGAGATTTTCTCTTCTAGATATGCCCCCAATGAGGTCAAAGATAGAAAGAAAAGTTTCATTTATTCGTATTCATATATTCCAAAGTAGATGTTCATTAGTTGGGGAATGACTAAAAAATTCTGAAATAGGAATTGTCCTGTAAGAAATAACAAATACAAAGATTTCAGAGAAAAAGAAACTGACCTGTAGAGAATTAAACAGAACCAGCAAAACAATATACACTGACTACAATATAAGACCAAGAAGAATAAAATGTATCTGAATACTGTTTAATTGTAATGACCAAACTTCAGCCTGGAGAAGAATTGAAAAAAATGTACTTCTCAGGTTTTTTTTTTTTGTTTTTTTTTTTTTAGCAGATATAAGGGGATTTTGAATGTAGAATATCGCATATAATATTAGAAGTAGCAAATGTGTTGATTGTTTTTGTTGTACTGGATTTTTTATTTTTTTTCTCTTGTGTCTTTGTTACAAGAGAAGGCTTGTGAATAGGGGAGAAGGAAGGAATATACCAACTAAATAAGGTTAAAAATAATTTTTAAATAGACATAAATAAATTTTTTAAAAATCACAAACATTTTACTGCTTATTACATGAAAGGCATTATATTATCAGTTCAGGTCAATTCCAAAAGCATTTATTAAGCATCTATGTGTGATGCTTTCAAAGACAGGAAATGAAAACCAGTTCCTTCCCTTAAAGAACATTCATTCAATTAGGGGATAAATATGTAAGTAGACAAGTAAATTTAGGCTCTGTTGAGGAGGGAGAGAACACTAAAAACTCTGGGGATCAGGAATGCTTCCTGACCTTAATCATGAAGGATGCTAAGGATTCTAAGAGGTAAAGTGAGGAAGGATAATATTTCATATGTGGAGAAAGACATGGAGGAAGGAGGTGGAACAACAGGTCTGGGGAACTCCAAATAGTCCAGTTTGACTGAAATGCAGAATATGTCTTAAAGGAAGTAATTGTGAAATGTCTGGAAATGTAAACTGCAGCCAGATTATAGGAAGTTTTTAACTGAAACAACTCATTCTTTCTTAGAATAATATAACAGCAAGATTAAAGTCCATGATATACTGGGTTGTTGGGTTTTTTTTTTTTAAGGAGGAGATTTTTTTTTTTACAACAGCAGGTGATGTGCTGCTTTTTGCTCTAACTTTGTAATATAGCAATTTTTATAACACAGGCATCTCAAATAGGACTTTCTAAATAGTGATTATTGTCAGATGTCTGATAAAACTTAGAATTAAAAAAGGGATTAAAAATTTTTTTTCTAAAACTTACTTCGAAGGTAAGGAATGGTAGGTACCTTCTGGCCTCATGCTGTTACTTAAATTAACTTTGTTCAGATAAGATTTGATAACCTCCAACATTATCCTTTCAATCTATCCTTTGTCATAAAAATTTCTCCTTTTCACATTGCCCCAGAAATAGGGCTTGTCAAATTACATCACAAAAGGAAAGCATAAAAACTGCTAAACTTTCAGTCCCTGGGGTAAAATTAAGGGTAGATCATAATCATACAGATCCAATGAAATAAATTAATGA
>CM053599.1:84608623-84666669 GCA_028646575.1 Pseudocheirus occidentalis
GTGATTTCTTTAGTGTCATTGTATTCGTCCTCTTTACACTACCATGTATAATATTTACCTGCATTCAAGCTTTGCTTCAGAGAGTGCAACTTCAATGGGCTGTCCATATTGTTCGAATGCAAAACATATGCTTGCCAAAGACTGTTTTATGCAGAACTCACATGGGGTGTTGACTTGGTGGTCAGAAGAAGTGGTACAAGGAGAGTCTCAAGGTCTCTCTTAAGAACTTTGCAATTGATTGTGTGACATGGGACAGGACTGTCACAGGGCTGCTCAGCTTGGTGTACCCACATCAGAGAAGATGCCGTGCTCTGTGAGCAAAGCAGAATTGAAACAGCTCAAAGAAAATGCAGGACGCGCAAGTTTAGAGTATCCACCCCAAATGTTCACATGGACTATTTGTGCCTGACGTGTGGTGGAGCATCCAAACTCATATTGGTCTGATCAACCACAGTCAGGCACATTGAAACTTGACTCTAGCATATGATGTCATTTTGATCATCTTTGAGAGTGAAGGACAACAACCAACCAACTTCCTAGGAGAGTCTACGACCCTCAGGGACTGGGATTATATTTAAATATTTATTTAATATAGTTATATTTAATTTTGTCCTTGTATCTTCCAGTGCCATATACAATGCCCTGTGAATCATTGTTGTTCGTCCTTTGTTCTCAAAGACGATCATGATATCAGGGAGGTGATGCTGTGACGTGCAAGTGAATTGTATTTGAGTGAGGCAGGACTGTGCAAAGTCACCAGCCTCACTCTCTCCTCCTGAGCCATCTGGGTCCAGTGGCCAGATAAAGATCAGGTTTACTGGAGATGCTGCCCTGTGGGGCCTTGCACCCTCCCCTGTATCCCTCTCTTTGGTCTAAATACCTGTCTGAAGTTAGTTCTTGCTAACTTCTTCCTTCTTACTACTACTTACTACTTACTTTCAACTGGAATGCCGCCAAGAGGAGCTTAGGAAGACTAGAACAAAAGACTTGGGATTCTTAGTTCCACTCTGGCCCTATGTCTGTTTTTATATTTATTTTTGAAAATGTATAATAATAATAATTGAATGTTCTTTTATCATGAAGTCCAGTGCTCAGTCGTGTATATCAAGCTGCCTCTCATAGCAGTTTCTCAAGTGATCTCCTAGGTAGATTGTGGAAAATGATGAATTCCAAATTTTGAGCTTCTCCAATAAAATACAGGAGTGAGGGAGAGGGTATGAGCATAATGATTATCATTATCATCAATATTATGATCATTACTGGTTTTGTTCAAAGCTTTGAGGGATTTGAAGGTCATAAAAATCTGGCATAAGAAACATATAGAAGAAAGAAAAAAAGCACAGAAAAATTTTGAGAATTCTATAGGGATCTGCCTTGGATTATGAAGTCTTTTCACCAATGTGTATATTTTGGGGGAGATAATTACATCACTCTGGGACTCCTTTCATCCACTCAGGTCACAGGTCTCTATTTTATTATATTGTATATAATCTTGGTCTTTGGAGGGGTATGAGAAGATATTATTAACAACCATCCAATTTGTGACAATTATTTTCCCTTTCGGCTTCTAAAACTTAATACAGCTGCATGATGGGACAGCTTCCTATTTTTTGTCTCTTCTGAGTAAGGGGAAAGAGAAAGTACTGCCTTAGAAACATATTTAAAGCACATGATGAAAATGAAAGGTTTTAAAACCTTTTAGAATCTATTTTCTTTACGTGCCAGGTACCAGATGTTGATGTTGGCAGTACTTAAGAGGGTCACAGGGCATTTAAAATCACTAGGCTGTGGGGAATAAAATTCCAGGTCTATTGCACTGAAAATTATTTAAAACTTGTGTTTACCTAGCAGTAAGTAGTGAAGAAGTACTTTTTCTCCTTGTATAGTAGATTTCACACAGTTTTGTTAGATGTACGTATCCAATTAAGTTCTTGCAAAATGTTTACTTTCTGGTGGTTCTCCTTGGTACTCTCATTTTCAGGAACTGCATTTGAATCACTTTGTCCCTTTCAGAATTTGACATTGACCTCAACTTCTTAATAGATAACTCTCAGATTTGAATAAAGGGTGGGTTTTTTTGTTTGTTTGTTTGTTTTTTGTTTTTTTGGTTCCAGGGTAGCATCCTTTTTTTAGTCAACTTTTAATCTCTATTTTTTAACCCTTCACCTCCCATTTCTGCATATTTGTTATAAGTTTATTCTGTATGTACTTATTGGTAAACATGTAGTCCCTTAACAGAATGCGAGTTTCTTTAAATCAGTGCTTATTTATTTCACTTTTGTTTTTGTATTCCCATCTCCTAAGACCACGCCTTACATATAGTAGATTGCTTAATAAATGCTTGTTGACTGATTTCTAGGCCTTGGCAAAATAACTTTACATACAGTCTGTGCACAATAAATGCTGATGACTTAAAATAGTAGTCAGGAATTGTGTGTGCAGAATGGACATGAGCCATAGTTATACTCTGCTATGATTTCTCTTTATATATTTAGTTTGGGGAATAAAAACTATTTTGGGGAGAAATCAGGTTAAGGTAACATACTGCAATTAATGAATTATGTATAAGAACAGAAAATGGGCTGGTTATTTAGGGAGAGTGAAGGATAGCAGGTATATAGCTGAAGTGCAGCATTGGTGCCCAGGAGGTGGTAAAAAGACCAAGACCAGGACCTTGAACACCGTGGGTAGATTTTTTATGTAGCATTTACGAGAGGACAACGAGCAAGACTCATAGACGATGAAATTCTGTGGATAAGTTAGGATCTGAACTGTGGTGAGGTTCTACCCACATCAATGAGATCTTTGAAGATGAAGTGTAAGAAATTATTTGTTAACAAGTTCATGCCTGAAGATCTGTATTCTAGGTATTTAATACTGAAGACTTTGCATTCTAACTCATGAAGTCCCTCTGCTTAAGTTTTGCTCCCTTGCTAGTCATTGGTCATCCCATTTACTTGGAAAAATTGTGTCTTGTGGTTAATGCTCACGTCTCCAATAGGGGAAGCCCTAGTTTATCAGTATAATTTGGAATTACCCACACTAGCACAGTGCCTGGAACATAGTAAGCAAGTTTATAAAAGCTTGTTGACTGACTAAATTGGGATCGAGGTGGTGTGTGACAGGTAAGTAAAATCACCTGGCAATGCTTTTTTTGTTGTTCACTGATTTCTGTTGTGTCCCATTCTTCATGATCACCTTTGGGGTTTTGTTGGGAAAGATACTGGAGTATTTCCTCATTTTCTTCTTCAGCTTGTTTTACAGATGAGGAAACTGAGGCAAACAGGGTAAAGTGACTTGCCCAGGATCACATAACTAGTAAGTGTCTGAGACCAGATTTAAACTCGTGAAGATGAGTCTTCCTGACTTCAGTCTCAGCATTCTGTCCACTGTGTCACCCAGCTGTATGGTGATGTTTTAATAAGCACAACAGCTGAAATTGAATAGCTTGAGAATGGTCAAAGATACAGGGACATAACCTCATTTAAAAAGGACATTTTATGCCTGATTGTCTACTGATCCAGTATACTAAAATCAGAAAATTATCCCTTGTCTTATTTATGACCATTTAGCTTTGTATTAAATAAAAAAAATTCATTTAGGAGGACAAGAATGAGCAGAAAAGACTCTTTTGGCTTCTAGGTCAACAGGAAGGATATACTTTGTATATGTTTGTATACACATGTATTTGCCTTTAAATTAGTTTCTTTTTTTTTTTTTTTGGAGGGCAGTCGGGGTTAAGCGACTTGTCCAAAGTCACACAGCTAGTTTTGGTGGCTGGATTTGAACTCAGGTCCTCCTGATTCCAGCACAGGTGCTCTATTCACTGTGCCACCTAGCTGCCCCTGAATTAATTTCTTTAGGTGATAGTATGATGGAGTGGAGTTCAGGACTGAGAGCCAAACGATCTGGGTTCAAATACTTTTGTGTGACTAAGCCAAGCCCCATTACCTCTTTACATATCTGTTTCCTCATGTATGAAATGAAGCTAATGGTATTTGTGCTTTCTCCTCTGAAGAGCTGGAGGGATAGTGCTTTGTAAATCCTAAATTGCTGTGTGGGGATAGGGATAAGGACCAGAGATGTGATTTCTTTGGTGTAGAGAGTGCCTAAGTAAACAAACGCTCTTCACCAAAGCTGGTCAGCATCTCCTCTGCAGCCTAGAGTCATGCATTTATTATATATTTTAAAAGGAAAGCAAATTGTATATAACAGAGGCGCACAGTTTCATGTACTGTTGTCTCCCAGTATTCCACAATGTATGTGAAAATGTGCATCTTATTTAGTGTTTAAATTCAGAATTTTAAAAAAAGTCATAGCTTGTTCAGGGTTGCAAAGCAAGTATCAAAGTCAGGACTTGAATCCAGGCCTTCCTGATCTTGAGGTTCGTTCTCTGCTCATTGGATCATGCTGCCTCTATGGCTGTTTTATTTAAATATAAACTTTTTAAATTTTTTAAGCGAGCACTTACTATGTACAAGGTATTATTATGCTGAGTGCTTAGGTACCAGGGAGAGAATTAATATGGAAACTAGTATACTATTATTGATACTGAAATTTGGTTTGGAAAATATTTTCACTGACATAGAAGACTCCCATATTACTTAGAGACGAGATCATAGAGGAGAAAGTAAAATGAAAATCTTTGTGTCTTAATTTCCTGTGGTACTGTGCTGTCTCCTTCTAGATTTCTTTCTCTGGATGGGAAGTTTTTTTTTATTTTTCCCATACCCCATGGGATTTGGGTTTCCTTAGCATGGTCATGCCCTACTCTAGTAGAGGAAGGCTGTGCTAGACAAACAGGTGAATGGGCTGGGGATTGGGATAGGGTGGGTTTGATATGGTCTTGGGCGATGATTGTTAGCTCTTCCCTCAAACATGCAGTCATCTGGACAGGGTCCATCAGGGAAGGTACAAGAGGCAGCATGTTGACATGAATGAATTGGGTATGAGAGCAGAAAGTATGTGATCAGAAAAGTGGATGGGCTGGTTATAGAAGGGGAGAGTCTAAGTGCTGCCTGCATTGGTGCCCAGGAAGCGTTAAAAGACTTAGAGGAAGGTTCTCTAGTCCTGAAGGCATGGCCAGATGTTTTATGTAGGCTTTATGGGAGGACAGGAGCTCAGAGCCACAACCCAAATGACATTTTGTCAACTTCATAGGCTTAGTCATATTCTCTTTTGCTCCCTAATAGAACACTACCATTGGGTGCTGGGACCTTCACATTTCCCATGGTGTTATCTATGAAAAGGCAGCAGAGTTTCCAGGGAAAGAGGTCTTCTTGGGTTGTGAAGAAGCTTTCTGCTTTCTAAGACTGTCAGTTGAAGGAAAACAAAACAGATAGCAGTTTATAAATAGCAGTTTATGAAGAAATGCAGGGCCTGGGCTATCAGAATCAGCAGGTTTGAGATTTCCAAATGTTCTTGCAAAGATCACAGTCCTATCTGATTCAAGTCAATGAGCAGTTATTTATTGGGCACAGTACTAGATAGGGAAGAAAATAAAACATTAAAGTAGACATAGTCCATGCTTTCAGGACAGTGTTGTTATGTCATTAACTAGAGCTGTGTTTCTTGATTGTCCTTGCTTGGATTGTCTTAGTCTGTAGCAAATTTTATCCATCCATAAAATTTTACTGCCAAAAAGCCCTTATTCTCTAAGATCTGTAAAATTCACTATCATGATTACTCCATGAACCTGATGCTTCCATTTCTTTTTTTTTCCCTACTTTTCCATATGTTCTTTTTAGTCCTGGGTTTGTTTTCGTTCTTTTTAGTCCTGGGTTTGTTTTCTTTCTTTTTCTTTGCCTTCTTGTGCCTCTTTCTATTCCTAGGCTACCAAGATGGTGGACAAATCTGTGGTAGGGAGCACAGGTATTTTACTTGTCTGCAATGTACTTTGGCTTGTGAAACACTGAGATAGATGATTTTAGTGTAATCTTCTCCCTTCTGAGTGGAAGAATCTAAGTACAATTCGAAGACCTGCCACATCTTCTGACTCATTTAGTCACATCTAAGTGATAACTGGAAACATCAATGTACACTCCTGTAGTCTGAACAGATCTTAGTCACAGAACAAAAGATACAGGAAAGAATTCTCCTCAAGTCCACAATCAGTCACAGAACATTTCTTTATGATAAAACTCTACCTCCCCCTTTCCTTCCCTTGGACCTAATAACCCTGGATGGGTCCCTCAGACAGAGGAAAGAACTCGTTTTATTGCCATTCTATGAAAAGTTGCTTTTTCTAGTTGATCAGCCCTTTCAGGGATCTTCATAGTTCTCATTACTTCTGGTACTACCCACCTGGGGCAAATTTAGGTCCCTTGATAACTCTGCTGTGGCTTTACTTACTACTTTCCGCCCTCCACACTAAGGATCAAGAGTTCTAAGAATTCTTTCTTTCTCTCCCTCTCTCTCTTTCCCTTTACTCCTCCCATTCTCTATCTTCCTCTCCCTCATTACTTCCCATTTGCCTCCTCTTTGCCAGCTTTCTTTGGGCAGTGACCTTGTCCATGTATATTATCCTGAAGCAGCCTTCAGATAGCACTAGATAAAAGTGGGAGGGCACACTATTGTGTTCTGGACTCTTTTCACTGCCTAGAGATCTTTGGGGTTTTTTTCCCCATAGTACTTGGATTTTCATAGCATTAATCATGCCTGACCAGCCATTTGTTCCCAGCATAAGACATTCAAGATTCATAGAGAGTGATAGCCCTGCCACAAATGGTGCATTTTCTATAATTAAATTGAATTAAATTAGAATTAGAGAATTCATTGGGATTAGAGAATCGTTAGATTTTAGAGTGGGGAAAGATTTTAAAGGACCATCTTATCTCATCTCTTTATTGTGCTTAAGGCACAGAATCACACAGATAGTGATAGCTCTAGATTCCTAGTTCATTGTCCCTTTATATCCACCCTATATATCATCTTGCATAGGTCATAGGATTCCTTCCACCTGGCATTTATTCTTCTTTCTGTTCTGTCCTGGTTCTTTGTTCCTGGTAAGCCCTCAGTTAACATTTCTTGAAAGATTTTGTTTCCCAGAAACCCAGTTTCTACTGCATAGTTGGAGCAAGTTCTAGATGCTGTGGAGTGGAAAGAAAATTCACTGTTTACTATGTTGACAACTTTTAAGAAACCCTAGAAATTCAATTCAGTTCAGCAAACATTTGTTAAGCACCTACAATGTGCTGGAGATACAAATGCAACTAAAATACTACCCGGCCTCAAGAGGCTTACATCACAGAATGGCAGGGGACAGCAACCGTACAGAGATCAGAAAAACCAAAATATACACACAGTCTATTTAATTTATTTTTGTTTTATAGTACCAACAAACATCAATTAGATGATCAGGAATGACCTTGTGTTGCACTTAGTTTGATCCTTGATGGGAACTAGGAACTGAGAGTCAAAGATGAGGAGGGAAAGCAAACCAAACATGGGGAATAGTCTTTGCAAAGACTTGGGGGTTAGGGATGGTATGTTGTGTATGTGGAACTGCAATTATACCAGTTTAGCTGAATGTAGGGTTTATAAAGTGACCATAGCTAGCGTTGATCTGGTGCCTTGAGGTTTGCAAAGTGCTTCACAAATATTATTTCTTTTGATCCTCACAACAAACCTGGGAATCAGGTTCTGTTATCATCTCCATTTTGCAGGTGGAGAAATGGAAGCAGACAGAAGTTAAATGACCTTGGTTAAGGTCAGAGAAGTGTCTAAGAGAGCTGCATTCAGGACTTCCTGACCCCAAGTCCAGTGCTTTCTCTACTGTGACTCTGATAACTAATTGTTGTTGTTGTGGTTCAGTCCTTTCAGTCATGTTCGACTCTCCAGGACCCCATTTGGGGTTTTCTTGGCAAAGATACTGGAGTGGTTTGTCATTTCCTTCTTCAGCTCATTTTCATGTGAAGGACTGAGACAAAAAGAGTTGTGATTCAACCAGGGTCACCGAGCTAGTTAGGGTCTGAGGCCAGATTTGAGTTCATGAAGATGAATCTTGTCTTGGAAAAACAGAAGTCAGGTTGTGAAGAGTTTTAAATGTCAGACAGAGCAGTTTATATTTTATCATTGGGAAGCAGGGAGCCTTTGAAACTTCTTGAGCTGAGAAAAGCCTTGTAGAGGAAAGCACAGACTTTTGTAGAACCTGTTTTGAAATCCAAAGGTCTAGAACAGTGGCTCTCAACCGGAAAACACATATTTCTGATGATCTTAGGAACCGAGATGCTGCTACTCTATCTGTTTCCAGGCAGGTCTGCCCACATGTAGATGTGCCCATATATGAGTATTGGAGGGTTAGGGTATTAGGAAGGTTGAGAAGCACTGGTCTAGAAGAAGACAACTTAATGAAAATAAGAAATATCAATACTGATTTAGATTTATGTATCTGTTTTTACTTTTACAGATACTGAGATATTCCTTGCACGTAGCTCCACTTAGGTACATTCTGTGATAACATTGCTGCTATTACAAGGATAAACGATTTGGTGCCAAACCATCAGCCTGTTTCCTACAGTCTTAAGACAATGGCTTTGTAGAAGCTTGTGGGACATTGGGCTTTCCATGTTTCTTGATCCCTCCAGTAAAGCTGGTACTCAGTTGAATTACTTTAATTGATAGCAATGGAAAAAACGACCTGTTTTTGTTTTAGTAAGACTGCAGAGGTATAGTGCCATCCCACATTTCTTTGTTTGTTTCCCTGCTTTTACAGGAGAGTGGAGTAATGGCCAGTGTGGAGCTTTTGGAACTTGGGAAAGGGGTGACTCTTTGGTCATAAACACTTCTAGTGGCTTTGTCTTTTTTAGTCATGTCTTTCCCAGAAGAGACATGGTTACTATAAATCCTACACCCTTGGGAACCAAACTCGTGACAATCAATCATGAAGTCTCTCACTTCAAAGGATGAAGTGATTTGGCAAGCTGAAATCATAATTATCTCTCTCAAATAATGTGTGTGAGCATGCCTCTCTCTTATGTGATCGTCAGATATTAAGTAACAATATCACTGTCTCCCTCTTCCTGCTAGTGATGTGGTGGGTGGGGAGATGACTCTGAGGTTGAGGTAGGATTTATAATTGCATGACTGTCTGGCCTTCAGCAAGCATTTTTTCCCATTCAGGACTCCTGTAATTGTCATCAGATGGCTCAGTCTCCCAAATGTTTCCTGCTCAGCAATGATTTCTGGAGTGTATAACAAAGGACTGGATTAGAAACAATCATTTATTTGTTTTCTTCTCTTACATATAGATGCATGCCAGTTGGGCTTTGCTTGAACTTCAGAGTATAGAAAAAAAAGAATTCTTATTCTTGTTACCCTCTCTAGAACCTTCCACCTTTCATTGACTTTTCTACCTACACAGCTTTATTTTATTTAATATCCTCTTCACTGGGAACTTTGTGCTAACAACACTTTCAGACTTTCTGCCTTAGGGTTCACAATTCCTAGATACAATGGGAAAACAACGAGAGGATGATGTTTGCAGTATAGATATTTACAGTCTAAGAGTCTAAGGCAGTGGTTCTCAACCTTCTTAATGCCTGACCCTTTAATAGTGTCTGCATGTGGGTGGACCGGCCTGGAAACAGATAGAGGAGGTTCCTAAGACCATCGGAAATATATGTTGGTTTTAGGCAACCCCTGTGACCCTTGTTAAAGGGTCGTTCGACCCCAAAGGGGCCACGACCCACAGGTTGAGAACCACTGGTCTAAGGTAATCCTCCTACTTTACTGATTATTCTTTGAGACTTCATAGTGTTGGGTTTGGTAGCAAAAATTAACTTTCTAGTTCTAAGTAGTTTTAAAAATTTGTATTATGGACTCCATGAGAGACAAACTAATGTCTGGAGGTTACCTTGAGATAAGTGACTGTCCTGATTGTGGAGATTTGCAGCCTTGGAGTTGGTCTGGATTCTTCACCCTTTCTCGCCCTCCATATTCAGTCATATTGATTCTACCTCCCCAGCATCTCACATCCATTCCATTCTTCTTCACTTGTGTAGGCTACCTCTTAAAATCAGGCCTTTATCACATCACCTTTTACTCGGTCTATTACAATAATTTCCTAAGTGACCGCCTTCCCTCCCTAGTCTTTCCCTTACACCACTGTCAGATGGATATTTCTGGTGTGCACATCTGGGATGCTTCTCCCTTACTCAGTAAGATTATCTGTCTGCATCAATAATAATGCCAGCACCAGCAATAATCTCTATGGTATTTGCCATGTGGCAGGCTCTTTGCTGAGCACTTTACATTATGTCATTTGGCCTTCACAACAGCCTTGAGAAGTGGATGCTATTATTGTCCGCATTTTGCAGATGAGGAAATGAGGCATATAAGTTGTGACTTGGTTAGGGAACTCACGGCTAGTAAGTGTGTGAAGCTGAATTTGTACTTAAGTCGCCTTGACTTTGGCTGGCGAGGTGGTACAGTGGATAGAGTGATGGGCCTGGAATCAGAAGGATCTGAGTTAAAACCTGACCTCAGACACTTATAATTGTATGACTCTGGACAAATCACTTAACTCTGTTTGCCTCAGTTTTCTCATCTGTAAAATGACCTGATTGAAGGAAATGGCAAACCACTTTAGTAATCTTTGCAAGTCAACTCCATATGGGGTTATGAAGTACTAGAGCAAGCCTGAAATGATTGAACAACAACTTCTGACTCCAGGCCCCACACTATTCACTTCACTTTATTCCCTTTGTCACTATACTGGTTGCTTAAGAATACTAAAGCAAAGTAAATGGTAACGGGGATGATCAGGGTTCAGATTTTCAGAAGAGCCCCCTAATTGTGATGTGGCAAGCAATAAGGAACTAGTGAAGGAAAATGCATTCTCTCTTCTGGAGAGACTGGTCTGCTTTTTGGTATGGTTTGGATACAGTCCCACCTTGTGACTCTACACACTGAGTCATTCATTTCTATGCATTTAATCAATCATTTACTAAGTGAATGGTATCCTGCAGTGCACAACAAAGTAGAGCAAAGCCTTTGCCCATGAGGAGTTTGCAATCTAGTGCTAGGAACAAATCTAGGTCTTGTTTCTTTATTACTACATATGAATTTCTGGAGAGCTGCGGAAATGGACTCATTTTCTGCTTTGACACCTCTTTGAGGAGAGCATGCCCTCATTTTTAGGGACAGAAAAAAATAACAAATGCCTGAACTATAAAATAAATGACTACTTTAAATATGGGTGTTCTTCCCTCTAAGCAGAGACAAGCTAGAACCGTGTTAACCTATGTTAACAGGTTAATTGGGTTAACTTTGATGACTAAGAGAGTTCTAGGAGAACATGTTAAATCTACTTTAGTTCATACTCTTAAGACATTTCTATTCCTCTTTCTGTATCCCCCATCTTTATGGTTGGATGCATTGCTACTATGTGCACCTAGTCAAGTAACTGATTAACCCTCCAGCATCTATTTTCCAGGTCAGTTATTTTTCCAATGAGATATTTCACATTGCCTTCTACTCTTTTCATTCTTTTGGTTTTGTTTTATTGTTTCTTGATTTCTCATAAAGTCATTAACCTCCATTTGTTCAATCCTAAATTTTAAGGAATCATTTTCTTCAGTGAGGTTTTGAACTTCCTTTTCCATTTGGGCAAATCTACTTTTTTAAGGATTTTTTTTTTCTTCAGTGAATTTCTGTGTCTTCTATTCCATTTGGCTAATTCTTTTCATTTTTTTTGTACCTCTTTTACCATTTGGCCTAGTCTGTTTTTTAAGGTTTTATTTTCTTCAATATTTTTTTGTGTGGCCTTTACCAAGCTGTTGACTCATTTTTCATGATTTTCTTGCATCACTCTCATTTCCCTTCCCAATTTTTCCTCTGCCTCTCTTACTTGATTTCCAAAGTCCTTTTTGAGCCCTTCCATGGCCTGAGACCAATTTATATTTTTCATGGAGGCTTTGGATGTAGGAGCTTTGACTTTGTTATCTTCTGAATATTTATTTTTATTGTCCTTGTTACTAGAGTAACTTTCTATGGTCATATTTTTTTTCAGTCTGTTTCTTAACTTAGAACTCTTTGTTAAAGTAGGTCTCTGCTTCCAGGATGGAGGTGCACTATTCCAAGCTTCAGGCCCTTTGTGCAGTTTTCAGAACTACTTCTAGGGACCTGTAAGTTTTCATTTTTTCTAAGATGGTATGATCTAAGGAGTGGTGTTTACTACTCTCCTGGCCTGTGGTCTTGTCTGTAAGTGACCAAAAGTACTCTTTTCTGCCTTGGAACTGTGAGGAGAGTCCCTGCTCGACTATAACCATGAAATCTGCAGTGCTAGTGCTCTTCCTTGCCCTGGGACTGCCCCTCAGCACTGCAGCCCAGATCTCAGTATGGGCAAAGCAACAGAGTTCTGCCTCAGTGCAAAGAGTCTGCCTGTAAACCATAACTAAGCTTAGCCATGATTCCAGGTTGTCTGCCATACCTCTATGCCCTTAGTTTTCTTCAAGCAGCAAACTCCAGGGCTTGGCCCACCAATTTTATCACTAATATTTAGTGCTGCTACTGTCCACCTTTTTCTGACCTTGATGTGGAAATGAGCACAGGTTTGAGGTTTTCATGTTGCTCCTTGAGCACTTTGTGCCTCCCCATCCTCCAACCGAACTTGTCCTGCTGTATCTGAAGTCAGCACACAAATGTTATTGATGGTTTGGGTTTTTTAAAAATATTTTTTATTTCTAGTAATTATAGGTGTACACATGGGTTTAAAAATAAGAAACAAAAGGTGAAAATTGTAAAGTTAGAGAAGTTCGGTGTTTAGTCACTGCCTTCTATGTAGATGTTCATAGGATCATCTTAGTGATGAACAAACATTAAAAAAGATACATCCCCCATCTTTTTTGCCACTACACCCTAAGGATCCCTGAGTCTTTCCATATGATTTGCAAATGAAACTTCTATATGTTTAGTCTTCTGTTAAATGAATGAGAGTCGGAACTGACTTGCTTTTCTGTTTGCATCTCAACTGGACCTAGTACAGTGTTTTACATGTATTAAGAGCTTATTAAATCTTTTTTTTCATTCATTCACTCATAAGATCATAGATTATGATGCAAGGGGGTTTAGGGACTATCTAGAGTCAAGATGGTCTATATTCTAGACCAGCTCCTTAATTGGAAGATCGATGCCCCAAGAGGTATAGTGATTTGTTTAATGGTACACAAACAATAAGTAGAAGAGCCTGGATTTACACCCAAGTTGTCTTATCTCAGTAAGGCGTGGCTAGGCCATGCCACTGGGCTTGGAATCAAGAAGACTTATCTTCATGATTATCAGATCTGGCCTTAGACACTTACTAGCTTGTGTGACCTTACGCAAGTCACTTAGCCCTGTTTGCCTCACTTTCTTCATCTATGAAATGAGCCAGATAAGGAAATGGTGCACTGTAGTATCTTTGCCCAGAAAACCCCAAATGTAGTCACAAAGAGTCAGACACGACTTAAATGATTGAATAACATTAATTCTGTCTCCAAATCCAGCACACTTTTATCACTCACAGATAGATTTTGAACTTCATAGATCACAAAGCTAAGGAAACAGAGGTATAAAGAGGTTGAATGACTTTACCAATATCATGTAGGTCAGTTAAATGGTAGAAACAGATCTCCATGTTTCTTTGTTTCTTCGTTTCCCTCTGTATCCATTTGCACCTCTTTCATATCCTGACGAAGTTGTCTGCCTGGAGCTTTTCTAGCCTAGGTGAGTACTCTGTAGACCTTTAGAGCTAGAAAGAGGGGTTTTAACATTCTGATGTGCTTTTAGGTCCCTGGTTGAGGTACATTTAGAGCTGTACTTTGTACAGTGTCTGGCACACAGTAGACCCTTACTAAATTTTTGTTGAGTGATAAAGATTGATGCATGGTAGGATTTTCATGCACTTTTAGAAATTGCTTCCTTGTCATTTTGCATATAGGGTCTTCTGTTTGTTCTTATCTAATTGAATACATTGGGACTTGAGGAACCAGCATGTTGCAGGTCTTGTCTGGTTTACGTTAATCATATCTAGTCTGATGTCTGTAAAAATGTCTTCTTTGCATTAGTCTCTTATTTGGGATATTTTTTGAATTGTGTTGTCATTGATATTAAACAAATTTACAGTTGTCAGGAGTGGTAATCAAGTTATAAAAAATATTTGAACAGCCATTTACAGGGAAAGGATCTAACTTCTCCCATTACTCATCTCACAATATGAAGTGGGACTTATGACATTCTTTTCCAGCTACTTCATTCCCTGCTTTTTCTGGCCCATTTTCCTGTTATCCCTTAGTATTTCATTCCTTGAAGCCCTTAACATTCAATTATATCCTAGCTCTCTCCTTTATGCAGTCATTTTCTATCTACTATTCTACTTATTTCCTCAATAACCTTTGTACTTGACTTAAGATCTTAGTCCTCTGCCTATTTTCCTATTCCTTATTTTTTTATTTTTGGATTTTTTTTGAAGGGGAAGCCTGGGCAATTGGGGTTAAGTGACTTGCCCAAGGTCGGTCACACAGCTAGTAAGTGTTAAGTGTCTGAGGCTGAATTTGAATTCATGTCCTCCTGACTCCTAAACCAGCACTTTATTCACTGCGAAAACAGCCACCCCAACCTATTCCTCATCTTAAAGGACTTCAGTAGGCAAGTTGATGACCTTTTTCACACCTTGACCCCACCATTGCTTGATCTCAACTCCGTTGGCTTCTGTCTCCATTTGTTTTAGCCATACATCAGTTTAGACCTACTTCACATAACTTCGCCATCGCATGGAACTGTCACCACCTCTTTCTTCATTGTGAACTTAGAGGCGCTAGCTATCTTTTCCTCTCTCCTCTCATCTACATTAAGCCTACTCTTCAACCTCTATATGTCCCTTAACACCTCCATATCTTCCTAGGATCTTTTCAGCATTCCGGCTTCACTTGGTCTTGTATCTGTTCTTGACCCCATAGTCAACCACTTCAGTGATTCACTCGAATCACCTCTGAGTAATCCCCACCATCTCATTCCTTTGTTCCTTTTCCCAGGCTACACTACTGTAGCAGTTATGAAGTCATGCTGATTTCACCCAGTTTATAACCCTGGTTGTACCCTCACTTCTTTAGAGCAGTCCTGGTTGGTTAGCTTTCACTCATTCCCAAACTCATTCCTTAGAAATAATAATAATACAAACTTTTCTCTTTCTTCTCAAGATCCAGACCTTCTTCCCTCTCTCCCATACTAAAGGCATCCTAAAGACCTAGCTCTTTACAGCTTTTTTCTCTACCTATTCTCTCTTCTGGTCTCAGAAAGCCCAGTGACACCTTAGATTCAACCAATATGTTAATGAAACCTTCATATTTCTTCCTCCAGAAGCTCAGTCGAAGTCGTCCCTTTCTTTTTATTTCCATTGCCACCATCTTAGTAGTGATAATAACTAACATAACAGTATTTGAAAGATTCCAAATGTACTTAACAAATATTGTCTCCCTTAGGCCTCACAATAACCCTGAGGTAGGTGCTACACTTATTATGGTCTTTATTTTACAAATGGCTCTAAGATGATCCATTCTTTCAGTGAGAGCATGTTCTTCCTTTGAAACCTTTCAGTGAATTTAGCCTGGCTTTTGAGACCCTTGAAAATCTATCGTCACCCTGTCACCCTACCTTTCCATCCTGATTCCTTCTAATTTCTCATTCTCCCTTTTAATGTTCTGTCTCCATTGTTTATCGTTTTATTTATTGTTGATTCCAGAAATGCATTTCTCTACATTCCATTTTCTACCACTGCTCATCAAAATCCTATTCCTTTTTTAAGATTCACTTCAAAGAGTACATCTGCCTTAAAGCTTTCCTTGATTTCTTCCTCTCTTCTTGACTAGTCATTAGCATTCCTTCCTTTCCTAGTGCCTCACATAACACTTGGTTTGTAACTCTGTTCAGTTTGCAATATTATCATTTTGTTGTTTGAATTTGTTACAGTCCCTCACTAGGATGTAATCTCTATGGGAACAACTGGAAGATGGTCTTAGGTCTACCTTAGGTGTTAGGTCTTTGCATCTTCCTTGGTACTTAGGAGATGCTCTGTATACAACAGTTGCTTAATAATTATTTGTTGTAACTTTAATTACTGAAGGATGAAGGTGATTCAGTTTTTAGTGATCGTATTCCTTAAGGCTCCCTATTAGCTTTGCTTTGGGGTCTGACTCTGTTGGCAGCCCTGCTATTGTATTGATCTGTTTGTTGTAATGTTTCTTACCCTCTTTGCAAGGAAAAATGACTTTATTTCCTGAGACAAATAGCTATTAGAACTGCTGGGCATGGAGAGTCTTTTTTTTCTCACTTAATATACCTAATGAAATACAAATGCTCTAAGTGGGTCTTTATGAATATATTATGTTTAGAGTGTAATCCACTCAGCCCATAACTAATCCTTTTCCTTTAGCACCATACATCCTTATTAGGTACTCTTGTTTCTACTACATATAGTTTCTTATGAGACCAAACCCCAGTGAGCCGTGTTATTAACTTTCAGGATAAGGAACATTGAAAATGTCAATGAAGTTGTTCAAAGATTTGTAGGTTTTGTTGGAGAAGCACATGGTATTTTTACAGTATATTTATGCTACTCCATGCACCAACTATTAGTAGAAATCCCTCCCCACTTTTGGAAAGTATATTTGGCTTTGTTATTCTCTGGTGCTTTGCCTTTCGCTTACTAACACTAAATATTCCATTACAGCTTTCTGACTCTTTTTGCCTGTTCTGTTAAATCTTCTTGCAGCCCGTCAGTGGTCTTCCCAGCTCCTCCTTTTTTGTGTCATATGAAAGTCTAGACACTATGCATCTTTATTCTGTTGCCAAATCATTCTTGGGAATGAAGCAATGGAACTGGTCACTGCCCTATGTGCTTAGGGAATTGGGCTGTTCATCTGGGAGCATTCTTTTCTTAAAAAACAAAAGAAAACAAAAAAAAAAACCACCCCCAAGCCCCTTAATTATGTTCTTCTGTCTACGAGACAGACTACCTATGAGAATATCTTACATTTTTGTAGTGCTTTTAACTTAGTTTCTGAGAGTCATTTTAATTTATTTTCTTATTTGATCCTCCCAGAAACCTTACATAGGAGGTAGGGGTATTGCTCAGGTTTGATAGGTCCTGATAACTGGGCCACACATTTGCTATTTATACTACTATAGCACACTGCCTTTAACTATGATTTCTTTCCTATCTATCCACTGCTCTCTATTCTCACTGTGACCATTGCAGTACAATCCCTTTTCACCACTTAATATGCAAAAACTTTATCTATAGATCTGGTCAAGTTACTTCTGATTAAAAAGGAAAAATCTTTTGTGAGTTTCCATTTCCAGTCAAGTATATCTGAAACTCCTGCTTGGCATTCAGGGTCCTACACAACCTGGAACCATATTGTCTTTATGACCTCTGTTGAATTTTGACACATTTTTAAAGTCTTAACTAAAATCCCTCTTCTTTAATAAAGACTTCCACTAGTAACAGCTTTCCCTGTGGACCTTATATAACACTTTTTTTTTACAGCTTTCTGATATATTTATTGTGCAACTTTCTATAATTATCAGTGCATATGTCTTACTTACCTTTTAGAGCAGTAGTTCTTTATCATTTTTGTGTATTGGATCTTTTTGGCAGTCTGGTGAAACTGATGGTCCCATCTCAGAATAATGTTTTAAAATGAATAAAATAAAATGCATAGGACTACAAAAGAAGCCAATTACATTGAAAATAATGTTATCAGAATATTTTGAAAAATTAAGTTCGTGGACCCTATGGACTCCACGTTAAGAATTCCTGTCCTTAGACCATAAGCTCCATGAAGTCAAGGACCATGATTCTCTCCAGAGCCTGGTTCCTATATAAGTAGGTTCCATGATAAGTGTTTATTGAATTGAATTAAATGACTTGCCCCAACCCCCACAGCAAGTTAAATGACAGAACTATAATTAGAAGGCAGGGCATCTCGTGCCTTCCCCACTTTTTTACTAGACTATGGAACCAAGCCCTTATAATTTTGTCTCACCTCTGTGAGGTAGCCTGCTAGGGCTGGTACCCCATTGTGGCCTAGCCTAGGTTGAGCTGGATTTCTTACCTCTTTTAACTAACTATGATTTTTGTCTTTGTTAAATTTATTCTAATATAATATTTTCTAGAGAACTGCATTTCTTTCCCCTTATACTAATTTATTTTCATGGACTTAAGAGAAGGTAAACACTTATTTTCGGGAAGGGGGTAACTCCACATCTCTATAGTATCAAGTGACTGACATTTAATTTTCTGTTGTTCTTTGTTTGCAATAGAAAAACGGTTGCCTGATAGATTCAGTCAGTAGGAGCTGGATTTTGATTAACCCATAGGGTAAGGAGGCAATTGGTTTTTGAACTGCCCCTAAAGTATCAGATACACGTTAGTGGGGCTCTTTGCTAGGACTGAGGGGAACACTTTCCAAGAAAGAGATGCTTTTTAAAATTGTGTTTCTGCTAAGATCCTTTCTTCAAATGAATGAAGGATCTGACCTGTTCTGCATGGTACCAAAAAACAGAAATAGAACTAATGAAGTAGAAACTTAAGTGGTTTTTGTCTCAAGATAAAAAACACAAACAAACCAACTTTTGAACATTAGAGCTATTCAAAAATTGGAATGTGGTCTGCCTAGGGAGGGAATGAGCTCCCTGTTTCTGGACTGGAGATCTTTAAGTGGAGGCTTGTTCAGATGTCATAAAGGAGATCCAGGCTTCTGGTCAGGGTTGGAATAAATGAACATCTGATATTTCTCTCATCTCTGTGAGTTTGTGATTCCCTAAATCTCCAACAGCATGTGAATTGATTGGAATTTGGATGAAGGGATTGATCTCACACGGGGAATGGAAAAGACCAGGACTATCCCTGTAGGGAGGTCACTCAGCTAATCAGCAAGGGCTTACTGTATACCAGGAACTTGGTTATTAGTCAAGTTACTTCAGGACCAGCCTGACTAAAGCTTCTTCAACAACTTTAACCCCTTCTGGGCTAGGCTCTCAACTCTAGCTATTAGTTCTGCCTTGAGCCAGGAAAAATTTTTTATATTGTGTATATTGACTATGGAGTCTGTAATTTTATGGTCAAAACGGACCTTATTGATGGTGTAATTAAAACCCCTCATGGTATAGATGAAAAAAAATCCAGGGGTAAAATGTCACACAGATAGTAACTACGCCTAGTAGGATCCAGCTACTGTGACTCCTCATCCCAGGTTCTTTCTTATAGACTAACCTGTGGATGAAGTACCCTTTTGTGGGAGATATGTGCCATTTTTATACTGCTGAAGAAAACCTTGGTGGAGCAGAAAGAAATAATGAAATAAAAGTCAAAATTCATCTTTATCATGAAATGTATATTATATCTGCATTTACATCTTATCTTCTTACACTATAATTGCACCTTCACTTCAGTTCTCTTGCTCCTCTGAAATGCAGTTCAAGCACCATCTTATGAAAGAAACCTTTCTTGATCTATCCAGCTTTAGTGTCTTCCCACCAAAAATCACCTTGTGTTTTATATATTTATATATTTACATCAGAAGGCTGTAAGGAACCTTAGAAGTGTCAACACTTTCATTTAGTAGATGAAGAACCGAGGTATTAAATGACCTCAGTGTCATACTCACTTGCCATCCAGGAGTGGGTTACCCCTCTTATGTTCTCAAGTGCGGCTCTTTGACTGAGTCCAGACTTCACAGAACAAATCCCCTTAATAAAAGGACTTAATTCTATAAAACTTGGACTCGGTCAAAAGGCTGCACCCAAGGACCTAGAAGGCCACATGTGGCCTGGAGGCCATAGGTTCTCCACCCTTGTATGTGGAGAATTAATTAAGAATGTGCCAACTGGATGTACCAATCCCTTTTGCCCACTTACTTCATTGTCCTAGAGAGTGCTAAGGATCAGCATTCCTATGCAGTGTTCAACTCTGACTGATATTTTTCAGTCCATTGCTACTGTTATTATTATTTAGCCAGAATGCAGAAAGGCACCTGAGGGAGGAGCTGCATGTGGCCTAGGATTGGGAAGTGAGGGGATTTTCTGAGGACAGAGAGAGAAGGGGAAAACTGGGTTAGAGATCAAAGATCCCTTGCCTGTTGTCAGTTCTTTGATCCTTAGCTTGTCACCTCTGCCGTGTTTTTCACATTCTCCCTTCTCCCCCTTGCAGGAATCTTTGAGCAGCTCACTTCCAAGTAGGGGAGTAAGATAGTACTATACCCCCAAATTCCTAATTGCCTAAGGCATTAACAGGCATTGAAAGAGTTCTGTTCTCATATTAAATTACTTATTTGGGACAGAAGAGGAAGATCAGCTTTCTGCATCAGATCACCTGTCTCCCCTCTACTCCCCCCAGTTTGTCGTATTTGGGGTGAGTAGAAGTTTAATTGTTTTGAATATTAATTTTTAGTTGATCATTTATTTGATTTTCTTTAGTCTAGAATTTATATATTTCCTACTGCTTTCTTCCTTCTTTGAACAACTGGGCGGTTTAAGAATTTTAGTACTAGTTGGTTACACATCTCTGTGACCTTGCTAGAAATGAGAACAAATAAGAATGTATTTATGGTCACCATTCACCATCAGATTCCTTTGCTTTTTTAATGTGAGATACTTTTCCTCTCCATTTTCTGTAATTAAAAATATCATTCTCAGTTTCGTTTCAGGACATCTGAAAATACTTCCAGTACCAGCAAGAAAGCAAATTTATATGGCTATGTTTCTTTATGATTTCTGTAGACCAGTTATCACAAACCAACACAATAAGCCTTCATACAGGCTTTTTAAAAATTTTTATGCTTACCCCTATCATGTGAGGTTTCTACAAGAACCATCAGCTACTTACCAAAGGCCCAACTTGTCTGAAGCTTCTTTAGTAATTTTAACTCCTTCTTGGTTATGCTCTAAATTCTATAGCTTTCATTGTCTCTACCTGTTGTGATTTCAACTTTCTGCCCCTGCCATGCCTCTATACCTACTTCTCAACTTTCCAGTTTCTGTTGAACTTTGGTCTTGTACCCAACTTAAACTTTGGAGAGATTGCTGACCTTTTCTCCTCCCTTATATCTAATGAGATCACACAATCAATGAATTTTATTACCATCAAATCTCTTACATTTATCCTCTTCCTGTCTATCCGTGCTGCCTGTGTCAAGACCTATTACCTCTCACATGGATAATTGTGATACATTCTAATTGGCCTCTGGGGTTCCATACTCTTCTGTCTCCAATCCATCTTTCACATAGTTGACAAAGCAAACTTAATATACTAGTCTGGACCATACACTCCCAATCTCTAAAACCTTGAGAGACTCTTCATTGCCAATGAGATTAAAATCAGGTCTGCCTTTTCAGCCTTATTTCATGTTATCCCCTTTCATGTACTTCATTCCTGACCTCATCCTTGCCCTCTTCTGCTTCTCTGCATTTACAAGGTCTATCTGCCGTACCTGGAACGCATTCTGTCTTCATCCCTGCCTAGGGAAATCCTCTTCTTTCAAGATCAGGTTCAATTACTGCCTTCTCCATGATCTTCTTTATCCTGTCTAAGCACTTCTACTTCCCATTTTCCTAAGGACCTTTATCTGATTTCTCCTTTGTTCTTGTTCCCTTCTGTTTTGTTTTCTCCTCATTTGAATACCTGGCGTCCCATCTTAAGCAGTCAGTCCAGCATTAATTAAGTTTTTACTTTGTGCCTAGCACTGTATTAAAGCACTAGGGATATAAAGAGGGGCAAAAGCAATCCCTGCTGTCGGGGAGCTCACAGTCTAGGGAGGAGACAACATACAAACAGGTATGTAAGTACAAGCTGCATACAAGATAAATTGGAGATAATCATTCCAGGGAAGGCGCTAACAGTAAGAGGGATCAGGAAAGGCTTCTTATAGAAGATGGGACTTAAGCTAGGTCTTGAAGGGAGCCAGGAAAGCCAAGAGGAAAGGGAAAGTGTCATCATCTCTGTATCGGTATCACTAAGGCCCTTACACATAGCAATTGCTTAAATAAATATTCATTGAGTTGCATTAAATGACCCATGTTTCATATAAGATCATTCATCAGATTCTTTGGCTGTGTTGACTTTCCTGCCTCCTGTTCTGCTAATGGTGAGTTCTGTTTGCTCATTTCCTCAGCTAAGGCATTCAGGGAACACTTCAATAACAGTCTCCATAATACTTTGTCAGGAACTGCTAGACTGTCTTTAATCTTTGTAAACTTGGTGTGGAAAGTATGCTGGATTTGAAGTTAGAGGATTTGGATTGGTATCTAGGCTTTCTGGGTGATAGGAAAGGCCTTGGGCTACTCATTTGTCAAGAAGAGCACCAGACCGGAGGATTCTGAATCTTTCTGTAGTTTGCATGCTTCTGATCTAGCCGAGAATAATTCAGTACATAGAGTTAGAGGGAAAAAATTGACTTGAATCTGATTAGTTGAAATTTAGGAAATAAAAAGATTACAGAGTTTTCGTGATATCTTTATGATGCTTAGCTTATCACCTTGTTGAAACTTATAAAAAATTTTATTTTAGATAATTACCAAAGGTCTTTGATTTCAGTCATATGTAGGAGAGAAGCAAAAGTGCTATTACAGTATCTAGAATCATCATAGTGTAAGTCCAAAAAGTACAGTATATGGAGGCAGGAAGACCTGAGATCAAATGTAGCTTCAGATACTTACTGCCTGTGTGACTGTGAACAGATGACTTTACTTCTCAGCCTGCCTCAGTTTCCTCATCTGTAAAATGGGATAATAATAACACCCCCCACCCCCAAGATTGTTGTTGTGAGAAGCAAATGAGATAATAATTGTAAAATGTACTTGGCACAGTTCCTGGTACATAGTAGATGCTTAAAAAATTCTTGTTTCCTTATTTTTTCTCACAAGCAAGTTAACTGACCCTTATCATTTTGGGTTCCTTGTATGTAAAACGGAGGTGATACTTATCAGCAGTAGGTTTGAGGATAAAATGATATATGTAAAGCACTTTGTATATTTTATAGTTGTAGAATTGGCACCTATTATTTAAGTGATGATTAATCTTATTTTAAAATAGCGTTTTATTTTTTCCATTCATTTAAAAAATTTTTTGAGTTCCAGTTTTTTCTCTGTTTCTCTCTCCTCTCCCTTCCCAAAAACTGTAAGCAATTTGATAAAGGTTATATATGTGCTATGATTATTGATCTTGTAATTGATTGATCAAGCAGTCATTCATTAAATAGCTAAGCACCTACTATGTTTCAAGAATTATATGTTAGATGTTGTGACTTTCTTAGTAAAGTAATTCATTTATCGGCCAGACTTCCACTTGTTTCTGGTGCATGTTACCTTAGTAGGTATCTCTCTTATATTTAAATTACTTTGAATTTGAACTTTCACTCTAGAATATAGACCCCTTGAAGGAAAGAAGTATTTTGTTTTTAGTTGTTGCATCTCCACCCCTAACTCGGGCCTTAAGCCTTGTAATTAATTTAATAAATGCTTGTTGAATTGGACGAAGCATTGTCTTGTCCAAACCATTCCCTCTTTTTACCAATGAAGAAGTGAAGCCCCCAAATAGGGACATGACTTGGTCAAGTTTACACATGTATTAAGGAACAGAACAGAGACTTCAGATCTCATGCCCTTTCCAATTGACCCTGTGGCATTTGTGACTTATCAGACATTTATTTTGTTTTTAAAATTAAGTAAATTAAAATTAATTTTGTTATCTGATAAGATGAGGCACAATTAATGTTTATAATCACTGATCTAGTTTAAACCTGTCCCTGATTTTTATCATGTATTTCTTTTCAGTATCATAAAAGGGCTAAAAAGGAAGGATAAAAGAGCAATGATTTTAATCCAGATAAAGCTTTTCTTGGTACATTAACATTTAAAATTTGAATTTCTATCATTGAATAAGTGTTAAGTACATATTATAAAGCAATGCATACTGTGAGCAGCTTTTTATCAGCTGTCCCCAAATAAGTTTTAAAGAAAGATAAATATTCAAGTCTGCTCCTCTCAGTACAGTGATTTCTTTAGACTGAACGGTGAACTTTTTGTGGACTCTTGAACCTTGAGATGTGAAGAAAAGGCACTTGGATACAGCTAGTGTGAAGCATGGTGATTTGCATATTTCTTCTTTTTCTTACAACTGCTCTACTTGTACAGTGAATTCTAGCCCTGGAAATCAAATTGTGCTCGGTTTGGTTGTACAAGTATTTGTGGGAAAGGAGGAGGTTTTAGGGTTATGTTTGTGTTTGGATTTAATTTGAATGGTAAGTTAAGTATAAGATTTATGGTGTGTAGTGTGCAGGATGTTTTATTTACTCTTTTTGAGCTTATGAATAAGAGCAACATCTGAATTTGATCTTTGCAAACCAAGTTCAGGAAATATGGTATAATTCAATTCTAATTGTCTCTCATAATTGCACCTTACTTCTGTTTATTTGCAGGTTGTATATTTAAGGCATTAAAGTATTTATTAACCATCTATTGCCTACCTTTCACTTTCCACTAGTCTTCAGATTTTGTTTTTTAAACATGGGAGAGAGAATGTGCAGGTCTTTTTTTTTTATGTCATTGCATAAATGATCTAGTTGGTTGTACCTTGTTTTGTTTATTTAAAATGCATGTTCCTGTTTTACTTTTGTAAAAAGACCTAGGAATTACATGAATTTTGAGATGGATCATTGACCAATCGCATTCAGTTCCTCCAACTTGTCCTAGTCATGTTAGAAACATCAGGAGAATGGTCAAAATCAGAAGTCCTATAGTTTTTTCATTTAAAGGAGACTAATTAAATGTTGTATATTCATTCCTAGTTTCTGATGGAGAAATAAAAGAATTGTTTGTTTCTCTGCATATGAGACTATGCAAAACCTTAAAAAGAGATCCCACTGTATTCAAGCAGAGAACCCTTCTCCCCCTTTTTTATGATTTTCAGAGGCAAATCATCAAAACAGTACATTGATAGCCTGGATCTACTTTAGTTGGAAAGGACAACTGTCTACTTAGGTCTTGTGGTTAGTAAAGATTTTCCTCATTCTCCTGTAATTTCATGGAGAGGTGTTATTGTGGGGTAGATAAAGGACCTGACCTGGAGTCAAGTCAGGAAGACTTGGGTTTGAATTCCCTCTTAGACACCTACAAATTGTCTGACTCTGGGCAAGTCACTTAACCTTTCTCACTCTCAATTTCCTTGTCTGTAAAATAGGACTAAAATAGGATTGTTTTGAGGATCAAATGTAGACCTGTATGTATGATTGGGAAAAAAAGGTAACTATTAAGTGTGATGGTTAGTGTGTGTGTGTGTGTGTGTGTGTGTGTGTGTGTGTGTGTGTGTGTAGAGACAGTCAGGGGTAAGTGACTTGCCTAGGGTCACACAGCCCACAAGTGAGTCTTTGAGGCTGGATTTAAACTCAAGTCCTGATTCCAGGGCTGGTGGTCTCTCCACTGTACCACCTAGCTGCTCCTCCCCCCTCCTTTTTTTTGGATGGGTAATATTTTTGTATAGTTGTGATTCTTGTTTTTGTATACTTTTCTACCTGCACACAAAAAGAGAAGCTTTCAATGTATGACAAAGAACTATGTTCATCATTGGAAATACAAAGAGGAGCAAAAAAATGGTCATGTTATGTGTGGAGTTTCCTGTTTCCTGGTTGGGAAAACTAGACAAATGAAAAGCAGTTAAAGATTTGCAAGGACTCTCTTCACCATCAAGGAGAGTGGACTTAGCACATTCACACTCTGACGTTCTAGTCCTGGATGTTAGACATGGTACGAATGATGTCACAGAACAGGGCTGAGAAGCAACTGTACTGAAGCAAGTATACACAGAGGGACTAACTCCATATTGGAGATAGCACAGTTTATAAGGATGTTGAGAGGCTGATTCTTGAAGTGTCTAAAGGAAAGAAAGGAAATAGGCCTTATTGTCATCTTTATTACTGTTCCTTAACCCCCTACCCCAATAAAAAGATACTTGAGTAAGTAATCATCAGTAATTGTTAATCCATACACTTATGAACTCAACAGTGTAAACTTTTTTATGAGCACAATCTTCATATGCATTTAGGGCATTCTTGATGTAGATGTTATTCTCTTTTCATAAAAAATGTTCCACATTAGATCATAGTTTTATCATTAGACAGATGTCTGAAAAAATGTAGAAAAATTTAGATTATACTGTGCTCATTTATTATAGACTATAAAAATTGGATTCATTAGAGCGAAATACTGCCTTAAAAGACTACTTTGTTATCCTCCAACAAGTTGTCGACTATGCATGTATCAGAATTATATTCTATTCCTTGAAAGATATAACAATCAAGGTAAACTTGTTTGATGATACTCTGATAATATCAATAGGACATAAAACAGGGAGATAGGTTCACCTAAAGTGTTTGTCATTGTCATGGTTGAGATCTAATTCAGTGTCCTTTCAAGGGGCACTGCTTATAGCTAGTCCTATTGATTTTATCAAGTCCTAGAATTATTGTAAACCTCTGTGGATTAGATCAATAACCACTCTAACAAGAGATTCCTAATCTGGGGTCTGTGAACTTAAAAACATTTTTAAAAAAAAGTGTAATTAATGTGTTCAGACATTTTATCTTATTCATTTAAGAGCATTGTTCTGGAGAGTGCATACATTTCACCAGAGTGCCACAAGAGGATCCACAGTAGAAAGAAAGGATAAGAACTCCTGCTTTAAAGGAATTGGTCTAGCTATTCATGGGAGGGAAAAAAAAAAGTGGTTGAAGAATCTTTATGGTCCAATTTATAAGATGTGTAATTGGATAAACAATCTCGATTGAGTTTGTCCATCAGAACCCTAAGCCGGCGTCTGGGAATAGGAGAGAAAAGGTTGCTGTCAAAAAAGTGTACAAGCATGAAAGGTGATCTGGTCTTAATGATGAGAATGAGAGAACGTGTGAACCGCTCGTATGCTTAGTTGGAATCATTGCAACGTCAAGAGAACTTGAAGAAGGCTACCAGCACATTGGGTAGATTATCTGAGGTGACCTAAATGGAAGGGCATCCACAAGAGTCACACAGAATGGTCAGTCATTGATGGGATTATTATATGTGCCATTACATAAACAAAATCAAAGATCGACATAAGTCTTTATGGGGTAGTAGAAAAAACTTTGGATTAGGAATCTAGATTTGAATCTTGTTTCTTGCGCTTAACATTTTTATATACTTAGACAAGTCACTTCCTTTCTATCAGCCTTAGTATCGTCATCTGAAATGTGAAGGGACTGGACTACGTGAGCTATGGTTATTACATATTTATTGTGTATTATTACCTATCTGTAATTATTACATTCCCCCTCTTTTTGCTCTACTCCACTCACCCAGATTGTAAATTCCATGAATACGAACACTATGACTATGTCATATTTGATTCTGTATTTTCCCAGGGACCTTATATGGTGCTCTGAACATAATAAGGCCTTAATAAATAGCTATTAAAAAAGTGTGAAGACATAAACTGAATGAATCAGTCAAACACATGGAAATTAGGTGTTTATTATGTGGCTGGGTTTTTAAAAGAATGAATGTGTTTATGTTATACATTGATATTAGTATGATTAGGTATGAAATACCTATGGTAAAAGAAATAAATATGCATGCACGTATATGTGTGTATATAACATGTGTATATATACATGTACACATACATAAGAACACACTTATGTACACATGCATCCATCCCAAAGTCTTATTTTTTTGGTATGCATTTGGTTAAGTACATAGTTACATAGCCTTTATCATTTACCTGGAATATATGTGGAGTTGGAGAATATCTCTGTAGAGTTGAAGGTCAAAAGAAAATATGGATTCTTTCCAAGGCAAGCAGTCTTGTTGTAGAGGTGCCACCAGAGTTGTTTGTTGATGGATTAGCCAGAAGAGACTGAAATTAACAGACTTTAAAGGTGCTGATTTGTAGTGGAGGATTCCTAAATATTCACATGTAATAAGGAGGTTTTACTGTGTAATATGAAAAAATTTCAGGTAGATTTATTTGGCTATAGATTTCTTGACATTAAAGTACATTAGTACTATGTTCCTATATTGAAGACCTACATGTAATTTTAACAGTATACCTTTTGTTAAAATAAGTAATGCATGTAGTACTGAAATGCAGTTTAAGTCATAGACAAGCTTGTTATTTTGAAGGAGCAATCATTATATGTTATCACAGTAGAAATAGTGAGAGGCCCCATGGCGTGTTGGAAAGAGCTCTCGTTTTTCAGTCAGAAGGCCTGAGTTTAGTTTCTGCCTTGTGTGTGACGTGGGCAAATTACCTCACTTCTAGTAGGCTTCAGTGTCCTCATCTGTAAATTGTGAGCATTGAACTTCAATTCCAGCTATCAATCTGTGATTTCTTAAGTATCCGATGATACTTGACTAGTCCCCATATATTGTCCATTTTAATAGTTTTAAAAAATTTCTCTTGTTTCTCAAAGTTTTCCTTCTTTGAACTTATTGGTTAGAAATTCAGTAAATAGTGAGATTATTCCATTTGGGATATGCTGACTTTTTTAAAGATTAGAATTATGTAACCAACATCTCAGTATAAATTCATTGATGGTCATGCCCAGGGTTTAAATATAAACAGGAAAGAATTGTTGTCATAAACAGCATTTAAAACAGACACTGCATTTAGAGTTAGAAGACCTGGATTCAAATCCTGGTGTACTGCTAAGTAGCTGTGTGACTTTGGGCAAGTCATTTCATGCATCTAGATTTCAGTTTACTATTCGATGAAGTGAAGAATAGATGGCCTTTATGGTCTTCTTCAGCTCTGGACTCTATGATTTGTCAAATTTGATCTATATATTTGGGCATCCTTCTTCTGTTGCCCAGGTATACTCCTTAGTCCCTTTGTTCCATGCCTATGCTGTTTTTCCCTTGATTTTTGCCTCAGTAGATTCTGGTTGATTTTTGGCCTATAGAATAAATCATCCTGAAGAACTGTTTTCCTGTTTTATTTCAGTTCTAGTTCAGACTTGCCTTTCTTATTTTTAGCCAGTCCTTTGAAATACTCCAGGTCACCTGACTGTCCTGCTCATCTAGGCAGAGACCCTTCATATCTTCAGTGTCTACTACCATGGCCTTGTTCTAATTTCATGTTACATTTCTTCTTTAGAGATAGAGCAGATAGCTTTTTTTTTTGCATTTTATTATTGGCCTTGTGATTAAATACCATTCACAGTAATTTTCCCCTTTCCTTGTCTAGAGTTTGCCCTGTATATTAAGGCTTTATGGCATACAGAATTTAATACCGTGGAGTTTTGAGCCATGATTATTTATGAAAATGTCAGAGTTGCTTTGTATTGGATTCCAACAATTGAAACAAATGTATTTATATTGTCAATATAAATCCACTTTGTGGATTTTCTGTGGCCAATTTTTAGATTCTAACCAGACCCCTAACCCCCAGCCACTTAATATATGCATAGGGAATGCAAATGAATTTAAACACTATAACTATGCATGGAAGTAAAGCATCTTTGGGGAAAAAAAATAACGTGCATCCTAAAGCTAGGTTGAAATGATTTTTATACTGTTTAGTTTAATCTGTCCCTTTTAATAGGGCATATAATAGAGTTGACCACTTCTATAGAATGACCACATAAATCACTGAAAGAAACCATCTTTGACCAAGTATAACAGAATCACTTCACTTGTAGCCGTAGCAGGATGTGATACCTTTTGTTAGAATCTAGAATGAAAAACAGTGGTCATATGTGGTATATAGGCTCTTCAGGCAAGGATGAAGATTATGCATTTTTATTCATCTATAAGGCAGTTACTTCAGGCATGCTCTTATTCAGCAGGGGATGTTAATTTTAAATGATGCCATTGAATAATTGAATAAAAAACAAATATTAGCAAACATTAAATAAGACTTCATTGATTTTGAAAATCAGAGCTCAATTTTCTAAACAGTTTTCAAAATCAGAGACCACATTGGTGGAACAGCCTAGTTTTTTGATTCAGCTTGAGTTCACGACAGAATTTTCTGGTTCTTTATCAGAAATTACTCATATAGTTGTTTTAGTTATTTAGGCCCTGCTTAGTTAGCCTTTGTAGTCTGAAGTTCTATTTCTTGACAGCCTGGAGGAATCAGAGGATAGGGTGTGGCAAGGTACCCTTTAGCTGGCAGACACACTATCTGTTTAGAATAAAAGGAAGAAACCACAGGAAAGTGGAAGAGGAAAAAAAGACTTTTTGAAGAGAATGTTTGGCATACAGGTGTGTGAAAGGTGAGGATAAAACAAATTCCTTGGCAATTAATCAGCCAACTTCTCAGAGGGGTCTGAACAGGGAAGTTAAATGCAACGCAGCAGAAACTACTAGCATTTAAGCCTTTTTAAAAGGGGGCTGACTGATTTAGAGGACTTTCCACAATAGAGGATGCTTCTTTAATTACTGGAGAGATTCTATTCTCTGAAGCCATCACTGACAGAATTCATATTCTTTCTCAAAGTCTCTCTCTCTCTCTCTCTCTCTCTCTCTCTCTCTCTGGTTTAGTTTGTTTATTCAGAGGATATTTTTTTCCCTTTCTCTCTTTGATGGCCTGACATTTATGGATTTCTTTTCTTGTCAGCAATTAGGAGAAAGTCTCGACAGAGTCAGAGAGCCTTGTGACAGAGAGGATGTTTGCCTGAAATGTTCCCATGTGAGCAATGGGCTTTGGGGTACATGTTGGAAGAGAAGAAAAACAAGGCTTTTGTTAGCGACCGACAGCCAGGCAGCACGAGTAAAGTTTAACCGAAATCCTTTCATTGATATTGGAAAGTCATAAGCCTGCAGATGACACTGCCACATTCAACTCACTGTGTGATCTTGAGCTGTGTTGCTTGTATCTCGGTGTGTGTGTGTGTGTGTGTGTGTGTGTGTACAGTGTAAACATTTTATGAACTGCAGTGTCTGATCCATCGGTCTGTCTGGGCAAGAACGTCCCTTGACACTCAAAAGAACAGCAATCAGGACAGAATTGGTCAATGCGGCATGTCTAATGGTGGGAAGATATTTGAAGGACTCACTATAGACACAATAGACTGTCTAAATAGCCTCTTTGCACCCTGAGTCTTATTGCAAACAGGTTCATTAAGGAGAGACATTCTGACACACAGCATCACAGTAATGAAAGTAGTTCTGTTTTTCTAATATTGTATCTTGCCACTTCAGTTATGCTGCTGGTACAAGATTTCCCTTGTGTTGTTGTATATTTCTCCAGAAAAAGAATCAGTCTTCATAGAATATACAATTATTTTGTACAGGAATATATAACTCATACCTAAGATTCTGGCCTGCCTGTTTATGTGCACTAGTGCAAAAATAATTGGCAAACACATCTTCCAACCCCAAAACCCCCAGCACCTTCAGTTTGATGGGCTGGAAGATGCTGAGCTAGAGTTATAATAAAACTTTTTTTTTTTTGAAAATGTATAGTGTTCAAAATAGGTTTGTGATCAATGTAAAAGAAAAAAAAACTGAGCATACATTTTCCACAAGGTATATTTTTTTCTTAGGGTTTTAACCAACACTAGTAGAGTATGGGTTCAAAAGAAAAAAGAATCCAAAACAAGGAATTTCTGAAGGTTTTTTATCCAGTATGCTTTACATATAACAACCATATGATGACTTAAGCTATTGGATTTTCTGACTGCTAATGTACAGCATGGACATTATGAACAAGGAAAAGAAAAGGTAATATTGGTTTAAAAGTGGATATGGAAAGTTTAATGTGCTCAAGTGGGAACAATGGCATATTAAAAAAACACTCATGACACAGATCTAATAATTCACTTGCCCCTGTAGGACTAGGGTATCAGCTCTGATGCCGCCTCATAGTTTATTTTTATATACGCCCCTGGTCCCTGCTGTATACCCCGTGTATGGGTTCCAGAGAAAAGAGAGAAAATAACCTGCAGGGAAATCAGCTTGGAAACCTTTCATTAAATACACTCTGCTTCCTTTCGTGTCGTTTCACAAAATCTTTAAGACAGAGAGAAAAGAAAAACCTGTTATCAGCCTGCATGTGTAAAATAGTATATTTGAATACTATCATTTGTTTTAAGATTAAGGATGAGGCTGCAGACATATTAGTTATATTTTATTATTCACTTATGTCTGGTAGATAATGCTTCGGGGATATGATTTTTTCTTATTTCCGTTTGCCTTTTTTTTTTTTTCCCATTGCAAAGACCTCACTTTAACTCCAAACCATGCTTGTTAAGACACTTTGGTGTGAGGGAGGGGGGTGGGTTGTCCTGTCTTGTTAAAAAGATGGGGTACAAAGTAGTTTTAAAATTATTGTTTAAAGTTTCCATATCAACTAGAAAGTGACCTCTCTTTAGGGAGAAGTAAAGAAGATGCTAAACACTTTCCTTCAAGAGAAACTATTCACAATAGGAGTGTGATTGTGAGCTGTGACACCTTTATCAAGTTGAATGTCATTTAGAGTGAATTTTTGTCTTACCCTAATAGTTCATGTATTGCTGTGGGTAGGCCTTTAAATATCTGTAAATGTCTCATCATTTTTGCTGACTGTTCACGCTGGTTATGCTAGGCAAGCCAGCTGTGACATACATTCTGCCTATACTTGTAGCTGTCTCTTGCACGAATATGAATACACACCTTAGAACTAAACCCTGGGTGCCACATGCAGTATTTAATGAACTTCCTGAATTACAGACATTAAGAGTTAAGTTTTGATCTCAGATACCTGGGAGCATACAGTTGTACACAGTCTGTTGAAAGATTTATGTTTTCAGTTGCCTCTGATATGGTGTGTGCTTAAGATCTTGTTTTAAATATGGAAGATTATGCACCTATCAATCTCTCCAGAAATGATTCCTGGGCACTTACTTCACACCTGTTTGACTTTGCAGTATGAACAAGACAAGCATTGGATTGAGGAAATATGTGCCCGGGCAGGAATGATCCGTTGTGTACAAGATAAGGTTGTATTACAAGAGAGGGAGGGAAATGGAATGGTGGTAGGGACACAGTGCTTCCTGTGGGAGATGGGGTTGGAACCTTGGAAAGCTGTGGGATAGACCCTCTTGCTGAAAGAACTTTGTAAAGTATTAGAGTAGCTGTGTGATGGCTCGTGATTGTTGTGCTTGAACCTTTAAGTGGGGTCAATGAGTAAAATACATGTGATGCCTTTTAAATTGCTCCAATTTAGTAATGCTGCCTGTGGACCTTGTGGGCTGTTGATTCTTGATGGTGCAAGGATTTTTAGGAGAACCATTAATTCAAAGCATTCAAATAGAAGCATAGCTGTCTTTCTTCTCTCCAGTCTGCACAAGTGCCAAAACAATCTTCCTAAAGTATGGGATGTGTGTGTGTGTATGAGAGAGAGAGAGAGAGAGAGAGAGAGAGAGAGAGAGAGAGAGAGAGAGAGAGAGAGAGAAAGAGAGAGAAAATGATACTCCCCTTCCCAGGAATCTTTGGTGGCTCTTTACTACTTCTAGGATAAACATTTTCAGCTCAACATTTAAAGTTCTTCACAGAGTGGTTCCAATCTACCTTTTTAGACAGTTCATAATAATCATCTTCACATACTTTTCTTTCCAGTAAAGCTGACCAACTTCTTGTTTCCCATCTCCAGTTCCCATGCCTTTGCAAAAATGGTGCCCCGTGCCTAAAATGCCTCGTGCCCCCTCTTTACCTTCCTTCAAGACTCAAGTCTGGTGTCACTTAAAATAGCTATTGTTAATTCTCCCTCCTTAAAATTATCACAGATATCCTTAGCTGTTTACAAATTGTATTCCCCATATAGAAGGAAAAAAATTATAATCGTCCGTATTTACTTAGTGTTTTAAGGTTTGCAAAGCACTTTATCTGCATTACCTAGTTTGACTCTTCCAGTATTTATTATTCTTATTCTTATTATTCCTATTTTATAGATGGGGAACCTGAGGCAGAGAGTTTAAAAGTGACTTGTTCAGGGTGGTAAAACTCTTTAAGATTTTCAAGTAGCAGCGAATGTCAAAATCCTCAAGTCCTAATACAGTATGTTGTAGATAATAAATACTTCATGAAATAGTAAATGATTATGATCTGGAAATATTTTTATCTGGGAATCAACATTTAGATACCTTTTGCAGGACTGGCCTTCAAAGGAACTGTTCCATGATCCATTCAGCCCTGCTTATCCTGAACTGATATGCTTCTTTCTTTCTTTCTTTTTTTGTGCTTTTTTTTTTTTTTTTCTGTCGGGCAGTTGGGGTTAAGTGACTTGCCCAAAGTCACATGGCTAGTTTTTGTGTTAAGTGTCTGAGATCAGATTTGAACTCAGGTCCTCCTGACTCCAGGGCCGGTGCTCTATTCGTTGCGCCGCCTAGCCACCCCGAACTGATATGCTTAAAACCACAACAGTTCTATTTTCCAGTGCTTTTTAGGCTTAGTAGTGATCATCCAACCTGGACAAGTCTACCAGTTCACTGTTCTCTCTAGTTTTCTGTTCTTATGTACTGTATGCCAGATCCTGACTTCCTTTTCAATTTCCTTTCCAATTGAGTTCCCTGGCCCTTGTCCAGTGCTGCCTTGGTGATAATACATGGAGTATAATCAGTAATATAATTCTCAAAAAGTTAACACTTGGCCTGTTAGGAGCAGCAGATGATCGTGCTTGTGTCTGGAACTCAAGGGAGACTTGGAAGTGTCAGAATAGAAGTTTGGGTAGGAGGTCAGAGGTTGGGGGGAAAAAGACTGATTTGAAATATGGGGGGGAAAAGCATTGGTTGTTCTCAATATAACTTTATACTGGGACATAAATTAAAATGTAGGTGTGAAAATGAGATATCATCTTAATTCCATTCAGTCCAAGTACCTACTCTTTTTAAAAGTACCTAATACCTGGGAGAGTGAAATAAAAAAGTAAAGGAAAGATCAGACAAAATATTATAAGAAATTCGAGGGAAAGACCATTTTCATTTGAGGGATGTCAAGGAAGGTATAATGGAGGATGTAACTTGTAAGTTGGATGGTAAAGGAAGAGAGGAACTCTTATGGGGTAGAACTCTCCAGGCTCCACTTCTGACTCTGGATCTTTTTTGCCGTGTCCTAGCATCCTCCTCACCCTGGAAGTTCATACCACTCCTGTCTCTAACCCTTTGAAAATACACTTTGCCCCCACAGTCTCTTCAGCTGATTGGCTAGTTCCTCCTAGAAAACCTCCATTTTAGGGGAAGCATTCTGTCCTGCCATGTGCAAAGTCATCCTTCTCTGGAATCCATTTCTTATGAGACTTTCTCTGTCTTTATCTGTTGTATTCCCTCATTAAAATGTAAGTTCCTTTAAGGCAGGAATTGTCTTTTTGCTTTTACATTTCTGTATTTCTTAGCATGTAACACACCACTTGCTATGTAGTATTTAATAAATGCTTATTGACTTGAATTTACTTGGTGACTGTGACTAGAGAGAAAGGACCACACACAAGATATGTTATGTAGGTAGAAATAGCAAGATATTTGGCAAATTATTGGATTTGTGGGATGAGAGAGAGTGGAGATTTAAGGATAATGCTATTACAAACCTGGGAGATTGGAAGAAGGCAGCTTTTGACAGAACTAGGGAAAAGGAGTAGGACCGGAGAGAAATATGCCTAATTTACTTTTGGGCATGTTGAGTTTGAAATGTCTCCAAGACACCCAGTTTGAAGTTTTTATAGACAGTTGGACGCAAGGCTCAAAGTAAGGGTAAAGACTGGGACTGGGTGTGTCTATGTCATCTGCATAGAGATGATAATTAAAGCCATGGGACCTGATGAGACCACTGAGATAATGTAGAGCTACTATTGGGCTAGGCATAGGACAGAGCCTTGGGGAACCCCTACATTTAAGGGTCCATGATCTGGACTATGACAGGGAAAGGAGACTGAGAAGAGAGTAGTCAGGTAGGAAGAGAACTAGAGAAGGTAGTCATGAAAACCCAGACAGGAAAGCGTCTTGAGGAAGAGCATGCTCAACAAAATTGGGTACATCCGATAGGTTGAAGAAGAAGGACTGAAAAAAATCCCTCTTACTTGACAATCAAGAGATGGTTGGTAACTGGAGAGAACTCTTTGAAGTGAATGATGATTTTGGAGGCTAGATTGCAAAGGACTGAGAAGACGAAGTCCAGGAAATGACAAGGCAGCATTTTCTTCAAGTTTCCAAGTATTCAAGTATTTTACTTTGCGTTTTGTTTTTTGTCTCTTTTCCTCTCTGTCCTTGACTTCTCTGCTTTTCTAGTGAGCTTTCTACCTAAGTCTCATCTTGGGTTCTGCTCTTCTTTTTCTGCCCATATGGTTTCACCAAAGCTCTCTGTGCCCTAAACCTTTTTTCCTAGCAAATGTCAACTTTTTTCTCCTAGCTAAATGGTCCTCCTAGCATGGTCTGTTCTTTTCTACCTTCTCAGGGGCTTAAGTATCTTCAGTTCTTTTTCTTAAAGTGGTTGAGTACTGGAGACTTCATTCTCCTATTTACATTTGATCATGCCCCCTTTCATTTTAGTTCAGTTCAGTAATCTCTTATTAAATATCTACTATAAGCAAGGCCTTGTACTTTCCTAAGGTTATGCGAAAGACATAAATGAATCGATTCTCGACCTCAACCTGCAGTCACCTTTTTGGGTGGTAGTAACTTTGTTGGGTTACATGGGCACAGAGATTTTAAATGGCTGATAGTCACTTTTTAAACCCAGGTCCTATAACTCCAAATCTAGTTCATTTGGAAACTTTTATTTCTTAATGTTTTCCTTTTGAATAATCAAGTATGATTTAATTTTTTCCTGTAAGCACTGATCTAGTTTAGTGCTATCCTTTGCTTTTAGTAGGCACATCATAAATATTTGTTGAATTAAATTGAAGCAAATTAACTTTTCTAACATTCTCATTTTTCCATTCCCCTGCTTTCTTCACAACTCTCAGGAAGGTGCAAATAATAGTATCTCTTATAAACAAGGAAATTGAAGCTTTAGAGAGATTTGACTCGACAGTGGTTCCATTCAGTCATTTTTTAGTTCTGTCTAACTCTTTGTGACCCCATTGAGGGTTTTCTTGACAAAGGTACTGGAGTGGTTTGCCATTTTTTTTCTCTAGCTCATTTTACAGATGAAGAAACTGAGGTTAATAAGCTTACTTGACTTGTACAGCGTCACACAGCTAGTGAATGAGACTGGATTTGAACTTGAGAAAATTAGTTTCCTGACTCCAGGCCTGGCATTGTATCCACTGTACCATCTAGCTGCCAGTGGTCCCACTGCTTCTGAGTGCCACAGTCAGGAATAGAATGCTGGTCCTTTGGAAAACCATGAGTCTTTTTTTTTTTTTCATTTTTTTGACTGATACGAGCTGACGCTATGCTGGTCTACATGAGGGCTATCAAAATATATATATCTTGGTGGTACTTACCCCCAAGGAGCTCACATCCTGTTTAGGGAAAACAGTCACATAACATAGAACTGCAAATACCAGGCAATATATGATGTGCAAACAGACAAGAGTTGCCACAGTGTCAGTTTGGACGACAGCCATGTTCATTTGTTTTCCATTATTTCTTGCTATTTTGCTCTATTTGGAAAATATAAAGGGTAATAAATGATCTGAGGGGAATTCTCAGCTCTGCCACTACTTGGGTGACCTGAGACAAGTATCTTACCTCTCTGGCTCTCAAAAAGGTCTCCTCCAGATCTAAATATGTGATCCTGTGAAGAATAGGCATAGCACAGAAACTCACTGTCACATATGCTACAGCTTTAACAGTGAGAAGTAGGAATTAAGTCATCTACTTCAGAACAGGGACAGTTTTTCCCCCCTTGTCTTTATGTTGTACTTCATTTATGGTACACCTAATTTTATTTTTGGTGTTTTTTGTCTTTATTAATTTGTTTGTTTTCTTTTAGCTTACAAGATTCAGTTTCACAATCCCTTGAGTTTAAAATCCTCCCCCCCTTCCCATGGCAGTATGCAATCAAGTATAGGATCTGCAAATATTTTTACATTAGATATTAGCCACGTTATAAAGAAGGATTGTAATTGATGGAAGATGGAATGAATAATGGAAAAGGGGAAACAAAACCAAAGAAAAAGAAAGAGAGCAGGTAGTTTGCTTCATTCTGCATTCACACTTTGTTCTTTCTCTGAATGTAGACATCTCTCTCCATCGTGAGTCTTTTGGAGTTGTCTTATAACCTTGCAATGCTAAGAAGAGTCCAGTCTATCAAAGTTGCTTATTAAACATACGTTGTGTCTGTAATTGGGGTACACTTAGTTTTAAAAAATGCCAGTGCCAATGGAAAATGTAAAGAATGGAACCAAATGAAACCTTCAAAATAATCCTAATTGCATGAAAAAAACCTGAATTATACACAAGCAGGTGAGTTTAGGATGGAGCAGCACAGGATATTTGAAAAAGAACACAGTCTGTAAGAGCAGCTAGATCCATTTGGCCAATGAGAGTACACTGGGTATTACTCATTGTACAGATGCGTTAAAAGGGGTATGAACAGGACTTCAGTAAAAATCTGAAAAGGGGCTTTACTATGAGAAGCTTATGATTTAAATGAGGAAGCAGACCTGGAAAATAGGAATGAATCATGTTTGCTGTGAAATATAGAAATGCATGCAAATTTATCATAAACTGTATGCTTTAATACTACGGAAACTAGGAGCTGGGGACTGCTTTTCACTGGACTGGCCCCCACCTACTTTTTCTCATCCTGCATTGACAGTCTTTTATGCCACTTTGCATTTGGGCCTTGTTAGAAAAAGGCTATTTACCTACACTGTGTGTCTTTCTGTTGCCTTTTGGGTGACTTGTGATTCTGATGCCTCAAGATCATGATAGTCTATGATTTATATAGCCAGAGGCAGAATTCTGTCTTAACACATGGTTTTACTTGGAAGATGGTACTTGTCTCAACTGATAGTTGGGGAGAAGTAGACCCGGAGTTTAGGGGACCTTGGGTTTTTAGATTCTGACTCTGCATTTACTACCTATGTGATATTGAACCTCTATGGGGCTTTATTTCTTAATCTGTAAAGTGAAAGGGTTGGATTTCATGATCTCTGAGACCTCCCAGTTCTAAATATATGCTCTTAGGTACAAAAGAAAATGGACTTGGCAGTAGGAGAGAATTTTCTATGCCCAGCACTATGCCTTATTTATGAGTAGTAGGTGTGAACATTTACTATGTATTTGCTATGAACCAGATGCTATTAGGTTCTAGGCAGACAAAGATGAAAATCAAACAGCCCCTGTCCTCAAGGAGTTTATGTTCTATCGGAGGAGATAGCAGTACATGTATAGTACATGTGTAAAACAAGCTATACACAAGATACATACAAGGGAATTTGGTGGGGGAGGATGTCAGCAGCTGGGGACACACGTGAAATGATAGTTACCTTAATGACTAAGTCAGTGAGTTTCAGTTAGAGACAAGGAAAGTATTGCTGACATTTCTGGATTGATTCATTTCCAGAAGTTGGGGAATCTTCTTTGTATATCGAAGACTATCGGGTCTCAAATGACTTGTTTACCTGCCTCCTACCGTCCTCACTTACAGCCTAAGAATCATCTTGGATCCCTCACTGCCTCTCACCCCACGCGTCCAGTCTCTTGTCATGGAGCTCACCTTTGTGAGATCTTTTGGATATGTCTGCTCTTTAACTCTAGTACAGACCCCCCATTGCCTCAGACCCGGACTGTTGCCATAGCCTGCTGGTGGGTCAGCCTGCCTCAAGTGTCTCGCCACTCCAGTCCATCCTCCTTTCAGGCACTAAAGTGCTTTTCCCAAATTTTGAATTCGATCTCACCACTCCCCCCCACCCCAGTAATATTGGTTTCCTGTCACCTGAAGAATCAAATATAAAATGCTCTGCTTGGCATTCAAAGTCTTTCATAACCTACTCCCCTCCTACTTCCCTAGTCTTCTTATATTTTACTCCAACACATACTCTGATCCAGTGATCCTGGCCTCCTGACTGCTCCATGAATAAGGCACCATCACACAGCTCTGGGAAATTTCTCTGGCTATCCCTAATGCTTGGAATGTTCTTCCTCTTCTGATCTGACCACTGACGTGACCACCTTGGCTTCCTTTGAGTCCCAACTAAAATCCCACTTTGCGTAGGAAACCTTCCCTTAGTCTCTTAATTCCAGTGCCTTGTCTCTGTTTAACTCTTCCCTATTTATCCTGTATATAGTGTACTGTGTATGTATTTGTTTGCATGTTGTCTTCACCATTAGATTGTAAACTCCTTGAAGGCAGGAACTGTCTTTTGCTTCTTGTATCCTCACTGCTTAACATAGTTCCTGTCACCTGGTAGATGTTTAATAAATGTTTGTTAATTGATTGATTTACCTGAAGGTAGGACAGTGGAACAGATCAGAGAATATGCTTTCCACCTTAAGATTCATTTATAGGTTTTCAGATTTTGTGAGAGGCTCTTGAGCAGCTGCAGACATCCTACATTCTCAAAGTTGCACAATGAGGATTTCCCCTGTAAGTTGAAAGAGATTAACCTCAATTAAAGGAAATATTGATAGATAGTTATGAAGATAAATATGATATATCACACAGGAAAAAATGACATTAAAAGAACATTAAGGTTGTGATAGAAATCACTAAAGATGGGGAAATTCACAGTTAAGGTTGAAACGTGGTACCGTTTACATTTCTGCTGATATATAAATAGAACAGGGCACTTTCAGAAATTTGTTAAAAGGATGCCCCATTGTATTTGTAGGAAAATTGCTATTACTTTCATAATACTTACTGTGATCTCTAAATGCAGAATTTTAGCTCTGCAGTTCTAATTAAGGTATACTTTCTGTATGCTAATTTTAGGAAGTGTAAAATGTACTGGATCTCTGTAGTCACTAGGCTTGTAGAATTCCCTTGATGGAATTCCCCTAGTGGTAACACCCTATGCAGAGAAGATCCTGTCCCATCCATGATTTAAGAGATAAATCTAGACTTCTGAGGCAATTTATGTGGTTTAGTGATTTACCCATGGTCACACAGCTAATGAGTATTAGACATAGGATCTGAGCTCAGTTCTTCTCAAATGCAATTCTGACTATTCAGTATACTTCCCTAAGTGCAGGACATATTTCATTTTAAAAAATTATAATCTGTCCCAAGGCTAACTTAAAGAGACAAAATTTTATTTGATTTAATTACTTAGAGCAGTTATTAGTCCATACAGAAAGAAAGCAAAATAGGAATTTCACATCACCACTCCACTCTGCATTCCAGGGATGAATTTGCTGGGTATTTGTTAACCGGGAAAAAAAATGACAAAGACTTGTTTCCCTCTCTAGCTTTTTGAATTTATAGATTGTGTTTGGGGATGGGTTCTGACATTTCTGTGGTGAGTTTTAAAGCAAAATATCAGTGCCATTTAAAACAGATTCCTGTCTAATTGAGAGAATTTTGCCTTAAAGTACAGCCCTATCTTGATTGCTGGAGAAAGCCAGTAAAGTGGGGGAAACCCAAAACTACCTCTGATGTCCTTTAAAAAAAAAACTTAAAAAAAACAAGCTATGACTTGACTTTAAACTGAAGAGAAATGTTTATCATTGAGATATAAATTCCTGAAAATAGGAGCTTGTAATAGAAGCATTAACCCAGCCTTGACTATGGCTGTGCTGGGAGGGAGTATGGCTATAATAAATATTTGTATGTGCTTTGGCAACAGAAAAGAGGAGAGATGTAAAAACTAGTCTAGAGAGCATGGAAATGGGAAGGCTGGCTAACTTTGCTTTTGTGCATTTAATACCACCTTGCATAGTGTTCCATTAGTAAAAGTAGCATATGAGGTTAAAAAAATTGCTCATCTTATCCACTCTGTTAGAAGAAGGAAATATGATATTCTATTACTTGAGGATACTTCCAGTAGTCTGATCTTTTTGTAACATGGAAGGGTACTGTGAAAGGGCCCTCAAAATTCATGTCAATGAAATGAATGTGCTGGTTACATTTGCAATATATTGACCAATGTAATATTAATTTGGGCATTTTCCAGAGATACTCACAATTGCTTGTCACCTTTCCAGGTTACATTTCCTCTCAAAAAAGTGTGTTTTTATTTTTAGCAGATTAAAAAAAAAGTTTAGAAGGCCAAAAGTTTAGAGCAATTTAATTGAAAATAGAAACGAAGTTTAGGCCTCTATTCTGGTAGATCCACTGGAAAACCATGTATAGGCTTTGTGTCCTAGAGCAGAAAATAAAATCTGTAAGCCCTTTGGAGTTTTAAATGTAATATAAATGTCATGCATCATCATAACAAGTATGCAAACATGTTCTAAAACACTATGTTGTATGGAAGCAATTACTGGCAGTGAATGAGCTATACACCCTAAGAATGGGCAGAGGCCAACAAAATGAAGGTTTCTAAACAGAATTACTTTTGTGTGGGCGGGAAAGAGAGCAAGGTTAACTTTTCCTAGGAATCAATCCCAATTCTTATTTTATTTCTGATCACACACTTAGTAACTCAGATAAAGAAATAATAAAGGAATCTCAGGTTAGCATTAGACTTTTTTTTTCTTTCTGTTGCAGTCGCCCTTTAGTTTTATAATAGACTTTGTAGAAAGGAGGGACGCATGTAGATAGGAATAAGACCTGTCAACTTAGGGATGTTTTTTTTCAGTCCCGTTCAGTCAACCACTGGCTTTTGTTGAGTTTTTTTTGGGGGGGGGGAAGGGGAAAGCAGGGGAGGATCATGAAGCAGTTCTCTTTATTCAATAGATCTCACTAGTCCAAGGGATATTGCCTAGTTTGTGGCAATGAGCTTTTACATTTATAACTGTCTTTGTCAGTCTTTAAGGTATTTATTGGTATAGCTGAGTTTCTTAAATTTTTGTGTGTGTCATGGATCTCTTTGACAGTCTGGTGAAGCCTATGGACCTCTTCTCAGAAAAAATATTTTTAAATATGTAAAGTAATGATGAAATTCATTTATCAAAATAGCTTTAGGTTAAGAATTCTTGGTATAAGCCTGTACTGTATGTGCTATACTGTACTGTACTTATACTATACTATGCTGTACCAATACTATATGGTACTGTACTATACTGGAAAGGTTAGCCTTTGGTATAAGGTGGAAATAAAGCTTTCCTCTGTACTGTGGCATTCCCCAACTTTCTAGCTAGCACTCCAATAATGTGTACCACTGGCCATTTGATTATGTCCCCCAGACGTTGGCTGCTGGCTTCGTTTCCTGCCCATTTTTTCTCCTCAGTTTGGATCTACCCTCCATATATTTAACTTTAATTAGTTAAGGTTCTCCTAGTATTAGGTTCATGCTTTCCTTCCTTATAAACCTAGAAGCCTTTAAAATGACAGAGGGACTCAGTTATAGATAAGTTAGCTCCTGGAGGAAAACCGTTTTTGAAAGCTAGACCTTTATGTTGTTAGTTGGAGGGCTTTCTCCAAAGCTCATTCCATAGGACACCCATAGTAATAGAACCATTCATGTGCTAATTTCTGTGTATTAAGGACCCATCTTCTGTTGGCTTTCATAGAAGGTAAATAGCTGCCATCTTGTATGAGCTTAGCATGGTATTGATGAGTGAGGCTGTCTTTCTTCCTTGATTTTCTGTTACATAATCTGGAAATAGCAAGATTTGCTCTCTCCTTTTGCAAGGATGTTCCAATACCTTAAGGTCTTTAAAGCACTTTAGTTAAGGTATAAGGCACTAGATGTAAATGATATCATCATCATCATCATCATCATCATAATCAATAGTTCCAACAAAGTTGGAAATTGAATTGTTTTGAAGATGATGATGAATATTCAAGTCTAGAGGTCCTATAATTATGCTTCATAGAATTGTAACCTGGAGTGGAAATTATGAGGTTATATGTCCCCAACCACCTTGTCTACAGACTATTCTTTCCCTTTTATATGTCTAGAAATTTTCTCTGAAGAGCATAAGAAGACAAAAGCAGAATAACTCAAAATTTTGTTTGAAGGAAAAATAAATTTTTTTGTATATTTCTACTTTTAGCCTGTGTGTGTATGTGTGTATGTGTGTATGTATGTATGTGTGTGTGTTGATTTGTCACTAACGGTGTACTTCTTTAGATTGTATACTCTTTGGAGAGACCAGATGATGTTTTTAGATTAACTTTATTATCTAAATACAGTGGTGAGCATAGACAGGAGCTGAGGCAATTATGGTGGTATTCAATTATAATATCACCTACAGCTTTCACTTTCTTTTCTTTTGAAATATTGGAGATTTAGGGGAGGAAATGATGCTTTGACCATGTTCTTTGGACATTGATTTAAAGACACTGTATAAGGTCATAACATTTCTTCTGTGATCACTCCCTCTAGAACTTTTGTTCTGATCTGTCTGACCCTTCTTTTAGAATATCAGTGTGGAAGGAGATCCTCTTTCATAGTCTCTAATGGCCTCATTTACTGCTAGATCTGAGAAAAGATAAATTCTTTATTCAACCTTTATAGTAACTGGAATGATAGATTTGGAGTTGGAAGGGATCTTGGAAATACTGTTGAACCTCTTTATTTTACAAATGAGGAAGCTGAGACCCAGAGAGATTAAGTAATTTGTCTAAAGTCACACAAACTGAGTTGTAGTTCTAGGATAGGGGTGGGGACCCTGAGACCTCCAGGCCACATGTGGTCTTTTATTAAGGGAGTTTGTTCAATGCTGTTTGGATTCAGTCAAAGGGCTGCACTTAGAAGACCTAGAGGGCCATATGTGACCTTGAGGCTGCAGGTTCCCCACCCTGTTCTAAGATTTCATCCATACACTTCTTGCAGTGAGTTCAATGTTCTTTCTGCCACACTGACCAGTTTGGCCTGTGAAGCACAAAGTATGACTTTGTGCCCTCTGTTTCTAGTGCGGTAGGTAGACCCATAGCAGGAAAGAACTGGAAAGGATCTCGGAACAGATAATAGAGACTATTAGAGTTGCAAGGGATCTTGGAAGTCATTTAGCCCAGCCCTCTCATTGTACAGATGTCAATTATTACAGATGAGGAAAAGAAGATCCAGAAAAGGGAAGGAACTTGTTGATTGTTACTGTCACTAAATAAGCAACTGCTTTTGAGGTGATGAATTGGTGGTTTTTGGCTAACCATAATTAGTACAGTTGATTCAGAATTTTGATGCCTTTTCTTTGAGTGCAAATATTTTTCATTTTAGTGTTATGGGACACTGGAGAAGATCTCATTACTTTTCATTATTATTTTAAAAATATATTTTATAAATATAAACATTTATGTAAATATATCCACATAAATATAACATAATTATTTAAAATATAATTTATTATATATTAATGATCTAATTAATAGCATAACTACTAGAAAACATAAATGTTTTATATATGTTTACACTATAAAAATTTTATAATTTTGAATATATCAAGTAGGACTTCAAAAATATTTTGAATCTAATTTATCACATGCATTGCTCAGCCATATTTTACATTTAAAAAATTAATTCTTTATTAACAAGTTTATTAGTGTTATATTAATTTTTCCTATTTACAGAGCACTCAATAAATTTTTGTGCTTTCTATTCAAAATAAGCTACAGATGTTTGAATGTTAGGCTGATAGTCTTCTCCAATATGAGCTGGTGATATCTCACAGATATTATACCCCTTGTAATTCAGTGACATCTATGAAAGAATATCTTAGCTCATGCATCAATGTGTTAGAGTAGCAAAAAAGACTGACATTGTTATTAGTCTCTGGGTTCAGAGCCCAGCTAATGGCATTAACTAGCTGTGTGACCTTAGATAAGTCACTTTACCCAAGGGACTTAGTTCCTCTATATGTAAACTGAGCTTGTTGCACTAGATCATTCCTGGAGTTCTTTCCAATTATAAATTCCTATGAGTTTTTTTTTAATATTTAATAAGTAATTTTAAAGAAGATACATGAAAAAGAAACTGAAACAATTAGAAATTCTACATTGGAATAAGGAGAGTTACATAAAATCAGGATCACTAATGAACATTGGAGCAGGAGTCGAGAGATCTGAGTTCTGGTCCCTGTCACCACCATCACCAGTATTAGCACCACCAGCACCACTCACTACTGGCACCTAATATTTACATAGCACTTTAAGATTTACAAAGCACGTTATAAATATTGTCTCGTTTTATTCCTCATCATAACTCTGGGAGGCAGGGGCTATTACTATCTACATTTTATAGTACAGCAAATGAAGGCAGGCTAAGGATAAATGACATGCTTAGGGTCACACAGCTAGTTAAGTGCCTGAAGTAGGATTTGAACTCAGGTCTTCATAATTTCAAGTGTTCACCATTCTATATGCTACCACCTAGATGTCTCTCGCTAATCAATTATTAGATCAAGATCAAGTCACTCAGAACTTCTCTAGGTCTCAGTTTATTTCAGGTATAAAATGAGGGAGGTAGATGAGATGATATTAAACCAAGTCATGTACTTCTTTACAATACTGTATCTAAAATAATTTAATTGTTTTTTTGTTTTGGCCTGTGTTGTTCCACAACCATATGAACATACAGGATCGATAATGTAGTAATTTTTTGTATTAGCTTAATTTCACCATTAGGGTCTTAAAAAAAAAAGCAAAGGAAAAAAGGTTGAAATTTCCTTAAACACCCAGTGCTAGATGGATCAAGACGTATTCTAAGCCCTGAGGTGTCTTCTTTGTTGTACCTTTCAGACCTCTTTACCAGTCCTAAAGTAAAACCATGGGCTAATGTGAATTTTGTTGACTTATTAGAGCTGCCTTAGAGTTGCTCTGCCCTTCTTTTGTGTTTGAGGAGACACTGAAGCATAGTTATTCTTTTTGCTGTCTTTTCCCCTGGTGAGCATTCTGATCTGGGGCTTAGTAGGATTCAGGCATCTGTCCCCACTTTCCCACTTCAGCAGCTTCCCAGTCTAGCAGGGTTGGTGAATGGCTGTGGTTGGCAGTATGCTTAGAGAGAGGATAATAACAATGCAAGGCAATTTCAAATGGCTTCTTTCCTTTCTGTCCCTGTTGCAGAGTTGTGTCTCTTGGGCAGTCTCAAATTAACTTAATCTGTCCATTATTTCCTTTTTTCTGTTATACCTTTGACCGATCTAATTCGGACCTCTCCGCTTAATACAGTTACCTTTGGGGGTGCCTCAGAAGTTTCCTACTTCCTTCAACCTTAGCAGACACCCAGTAGATGTTGCTACTGATGGGAATGAGTTCTACCTTGCTTGGGCAATCACTTAACTTTCTATAAACTACTCCAGACTAGTTGCTGAGAACATTTTAAGAGAGTGAGTCTCGGAGTGACTACTCTTTTTCGTCATAGGTTTGTTCTGAACTTAAGTTGCCGCTATATAAAATAAAGCAGAAGCATTTATACTAGTTGCTTGGTTTGATTGAATAGAGGCCTAAGAAGCAGAAAGACTTTTAGATCTAGAAGAATACTTAGAGATGATCTAGTCCTGTCCTTTAATTGAATTTGGAAAAAAAAAATTTTTTTTGAAAGAGATGCAAGCAGTATCTCCCAGTGAACACTCAAAATTGCTCTACAGTACATATTTCCCAAATTAGTTAAGTAAAACCTTGATTGATAGTATGCCATCGGCCATTTTTGTATTTATCAGTAATTAGAAATTAGAACAGCCCATGTGTAAGTTTAAGGTGTGCAAAGTGCTTTTACAAGTAATCTCTTTTGATTTTTGTAGTTACCTTATAAGGAAAGGTTCTACTTTACAGATAACAAAACTGAGTCTCAGATTAAGTGACTTGTCCAGGGTGGTCACAAAGTATGTGATATCAGTTTTGAACCTAAGTCTTTTTGATTCCAAATCTAGCCAACTTATTCCTTAGCTATTCTTACTGTCTCATCCAGAAAGGATGTGTCTTTCAAATTTTTACTGCTACCAACTTTGTCCATTATACTGGACCAAAGTTTCATTTTATCTCAGTGTTAGTCATTGTCTATATTGTCTATTTTTTTCCCTGATTTCTTTTTTTATTTTTATTTTATTTTATTTTTTGTGTGTTTTGTAGGAGGGAAGGTAGAGCAATTGGGGTTAAGTGATTTGCCCAAGGTCACACGGCTAGTTTTGTGTTAAGTGTCTGAGGCTGGATTTGAGCTCAGGTCCTTCTGACTCCAGAGCTGGTGCTTTATTCACTGTGCCACCTAGCCTCCCCTTGTCCCTGATTTCTTCACTCTTCATTCTCTTATATAAATCTTTCCACATTTCTGAATTGTTTATTTTTATTTTCATATTTATTAGTACTTGTGGTAAAGTAATATTCCATCATATGCAGATATGATAACATGTTTAGCTGTTGCCTAATTGTTGGGAAAATACTTTGTTTCTAGCTTTTGGTTATCACAGATAATATTGCTATTAATATTTTTCTACATGCATGTCTTTTCCTTGCTGTCATTAACCTGCTTCTGTGATTCACTTAATTTTACTTAGGAGGAAACTATAATTTTAGTCTTGAAACCAAGTTTTCTGATTCTAAGTATAGTTATATATTCTTAGGTACCTAGAAATTTAAATGTAAAAGTCTCTAAGATTTGCCCCAGTATATAAGTAACAGAATATATTCATTATGGTCATGAAGGTAGGAACTCTTAAGATAAATAGAATATTCACCTGTTCTTAAGAATAGAAACTAATGTCCTGTAGACAGAGTTTGCTTAGGTAAGTATAAACTAAAACAAAAAACACAAAACAAAAAACCCCCCCAAAACCCACAATAGAACAAAGTTTGATTGTAAGAAAAGCAAGAGATTAGCTGGACTTCAGAACCCTCTTTGGTCACTCAGTGCCATCAAAAAATATTTAGCACATAACTGTTTTGTGCTTGGCCCAGGAGAAGGTGTAAAGATGAATAAGAAAAGTGCTTGCTCTCAAGGGATTTACAGTCTAGACACATCCTCAAGTGAAAGGTGTGTGTGTCCTCAAGCACTCCCCTATCCTACTCCCTAGCCTCTCAGTTATGGAACACACCGGGGCTCCAGGGAAACCAATTCTAAACCATCGTCTGCCTCCTCCCTTGCTGTATACTGTCTGTCTAGGCAGTAATGGCAAAAAGTAGTAAAAAAAAAATTCAGAAATGAAATTTCCTAGTCCTTATTCCCTTAGATGCCTTTTTGAGTTTGGTGTAGAGAAAAAAACATCAGATTTGGATTGGGCATGGAGGGAGAAGGGGATTAGATTTGAATTATGATTCTGGTTGTTTGGCCATGAACAAATCATTTATTCTTTTTCTGCTCAAGTTTCCTCATCTATAAAATGGGAATAATTTTTGTACTACCTGCTTTGAAGGATTGTTGTGAGAAAATACTTCATAAACCTTAAAATGCTATATATGGAAGTATGAGTTATTATGGAAGGATGGACAAGTAACTGAGTATGAATATAAAAGTATGGCAGGATTGGGTAACAGTAGTAATATCAGCACAAAATGTCAGAATGCTTTTAAGATTATGAGTGATGCTAAGGGCAACAAAGGGATTTTTTTAAAGCTGTATTTGGGAAAAGAGAATCAAAGAAGTAATAAAAATGCTATTGAGGGGGTATAGTAGGAGAAAAAAAGGACAGTAGAGACAAGGCAAAATTACAGGATTCTTATTTTGCTTTTTTTTTTTTTTCCTTTCCTTTTCCAAGGAGAGGATAACAATAGTTGATATTTTATAGAATGAAAGAAAGGGGGAACAACATTTATTAAGTGCTATGTTACAGGCCATTTTGCTAAAAAGCAAGATGGTTCTTGACCTCTTATATTCTAGTGGGGAAGGTAAAACATGGGGGAGTGGTGGTTGTTTGATCTGGGAAGTCATGGAGATGCTGAGTGTAACCATAGGTTAACTGATAGACCCTTTTTCTTCAAAAATAGTAATGTTAATTTGATTTCTTCCCAGAGCAAGTATAGGGTTCACAGCATGGCAAGAAAGTGGCCAGAATTCAATGTGGTGGGTGGGCTGCTAAATATGAAATCATAGGACTACAATTTTAGACCTGGAAGGGATCTTAGTACTCATGTATCAATATCCATGTGACATTGGACAAGTCACTTAGTTTCCTCTTCTGTAAAGTGAGAGGTTTAGATTAGATGGTCTCTCAAGTCTCTTCCATTTCTAAATCATGATCCTAAAATGTAGTCTAATTAGATCATTTTACAGATCAGGACCTGAGACCCAGAAGGGTTTACAGATTAATGAATGAAGAAGCATTTAATGGGGCAGCTAGGTGGTAGAGTGGGTAAATTGTTGGGCTTGGAATCAGGAAGACTCATCTTCCTGAGTTCAAATGTGGCCTCAGACACTTACTAGATGTGTGACTCTGGGCAAGTCACTTAATTAAAAATGAGCTGGAAAAGGAAATGGCAAACCAGTCTTAGTACCTTTGCCAAGAAAACCCCCAAAACTGGGTCATGAAGAGTCAGACAGGACTGCAGAATAACTGAACAGCATTAAATGTGTCAGGCACTGTGCTAAGTGTTAGGAATACAGATACCAAAGCAAAGATAGCCTTTACTCTCTGGGAGGTCAAATTATGACAGGAGAGAACACATAGAGTATTTGGCTGTCCTTGATAACTTCAGGTCACTAGACCATGTGAACTAGCACCCAGGGTAGCACTTTATTCTTGTACCATAGCTTGTTTAGCTGTTCCCTTGTCACTATACACTTATTTTATTTCCAGTATGAGATAAGATATAATAAGGATAAATGTAAGGCCTTATACATGTATAAGTTCAGAATATCAGCTTAGAAAAAAACTCGACAATTCAAAATTAGAAAAGATCTTGTTCACCATGGGCTAGAAGTATATGTAATAGATTAGAAATAAAACTAATACATAAGGAAAGTGTTCAGGATTATAGAGTTGATAGTTCTACTTTATACTGCCCTGATAAGACCATATTTACTATATTTAGTTCTGGGTGCCATGTTTTAAGAAAGACTTCATAAGCTCCAAAGTGGTCTTCTATGTCATATGAAGACTAGGTTGAAGAACTCAGGAGATTGACAGGGGATTGCTGTCTTAAAGTATCTAAAAGGCTTGAGTAGGAAGACTTGTTTTTCTTGGTGTATATTGCAGAGAAATGGACTTAAGCTTGATATGAAGAGAAATTTCCTAACAATTAGAGCTATCCTAAAATGGCACCCTGCTTCCTTTAGGGACAGTGGGCTCCTCAGTTGAGGTCTTCAAGCAAAGGCTGGTTGGTTGATGACCACTTGCTGTGTATTTGTAGAGAAGATTTTTGTTCAAGTGCAGGTTAGATAACAATTGAAGGCTTCTGGAAGTCTTCCCGCTCTATGATTCTATTGTTGAATCAGTTCTTCCAAAGGATAAATTCCTTGATGGTAGTCAGGAATCATAACTTGCTGTGTAGCAGAGTATACCTATGATCAGAAAATGTAATGCATACTACCAAGACAAAAAATAAAAACATTGCAAAAATAGTTCCAACAAAGTGCCTACATATATACTCTCTCTTTAGGATTTTCGTGCCAGTGGGTGGGGTCATACAACTCAGCAACAGATCATGCCTCTTTTCAGTTTTGTGTATAATGTTAACTTGTACATTGCTTTTAATATGCTTACATTGAGATTTCATTCAGTGGTATATTACAGTAGGTGTAACAGTTGGGCATTTAACATGTGCATAAGTAATGAGCGCATCAAAGAGGCTTAGTGGTTAGCTTTTTTTACACTTGTATTAATTTTTGTGAACGGTCTCCATTGCTGTAAAATAAAGTGATAGGGCACCCACTTTTCTGTTTCTCCTCATGCTCTAAGTGTACACTCTCAGATTGTTTTCTAGCAGCACCCCCTTTTCATCGTTGCTCTCGTGCATTGTCCTGCTCAGCCTCTTTTCTTGCCTCCCCTGCATCTTCTCCTGTCCTGTTTCTCTTTTGCTCAGTGTGTTATCTCTCTTCTGCACATGACTGTTCTTTTGTGTGGATGCCCTCTCATACAGCCTCACTCTCTCTTTCTGAACTCTGGATTGTTTAGAAATGTTTTCAGTTGTTTCCACACATAACTTGTAGATGTTTATTCCCATTCACAGAGTTAGGGATCTTTTTGCTGCTTTATTTATTTTGTCTGGAACATGCCAGGTTCTGCAGCCATAGCACAGATGCTCAGCTCCCTGCTAAGGAGCAATGGTTATGCAAAGAATGACTTTGCATAGAGATGAATCAATGTAGACTCAACAAACTTATTATGCACCTACTATCTGCATAGTATTCTGCAAGTGCTGTGGATATTAGGGTAGATATGACATAGGCTTTACTCCCAATGAGTTTACAGTCTAATGGAGTGGAGGGGGATATGAAATGTATGCAAATTACTGTGATATAAAGTGGAATGTCATGAGGCAGAAGAGAGATCCAAAGGTCTGTTTGAAAGAAAGTTTGAAGAAGGAATAAGTATTTCTGTTTAGTAGGATCAGGGGAAGCTTCATGGAAGAAGGGGCATATAAGCTTTTCTTAAAGGAATAGAAGCATTTAAATGACAGGGATGTGGAATGCATTCATTTCAGGCATGAGGATTAGCTTGTGCTGTTACTCAGAAGTAGAATGATGCAAAAAAAAGATCATACTGGAATCAAGAATTCACAATAGTGAAGTGGCCTGATAAACAGCTGGAAGTGTTTGTTAAAGTCATATTTTGTAGCCACATCGTACAGGTACTAGGGAGCTACTGAAGGTTATTGACAGGAAGGTACCAAGGCCAGATTGGTGCATTAGGGGGAATATTATGATAACAGTGTAAAGAACAGATGAGAGGCCTCAAAGACCATTCATTACCAGGGGAGAAGCTATCATAAACCTCCAAGAGAGAATCGAAGGTGCAAATTGGGCCAATGACAGTTTGAATGCAAGGATCAGGAGAGGAAGGAGGAAAAGTCAAAGTTGACTTTTAGTTTTAGATTCTTGGTGACTGGTAGGAAGAAAGAATGTTGATGTCAGCAATTAAAATAGGGAACTTGGGATGAGGGGCAGAGTATTTTTAGGTGGTGGGGGAGGGAGAAATGTAGTAAGACTAGCTTTGGACATGTTGAGTTTGAAGTACTGAAGGTACCCACCTAGATAGATATGACTTCCCTTCCCCTTAAAAACAGGTAGATGGTAACGGATTGAAAATTGTGGGACCAGAGCTCCCTGAAGGATCAGGGACAGAGACAGATGTTGGTTTTGTAGTCATTTGTAAAGAGATGGTAATTCAAACCACTGACAAAGGGGAGAGTGAAGGTGATGTCTGCCTGCCTGCCTGCCTGCCTGCCAGTTTTGAAATGCCATGCGCTCTTTGGGCCAGTGGGTCTTACCTGAACTATCAGGTAGAAGGTTAGAATTGCAATGTCCACTTTGTGAATGGAGACAGATTGAAAAGAACCATAATCCTACCTCCCCTCCCTTTTCTAGTACATTTAAGTTATACACAAGCACATTCTCCTTCCCTATATATACCTGTTCAAATCCATCGCCTATCTTAATTGATGGAGCAAGACAAGGTTGAACATTTGCAAAAACTATTGTTTACTGTAATGGGGCATGTGATACTTTAAACTGTTCTATGTTTTTGACCTAAGGTGGACACTTTTTGGGGGGGTGATTGTTGGATAGTTCATTTTTACAAAAGTGTGTGCATTCTGGGTTGTTCTTCAACCTTCTTCTCTTTGTGTATAATGTTGAGTTCACACTGCTCTATCAGGGGAATGGCAAAGATGATTTGTTTCAGGCCACTTTTTGTCCTTACAGAGTTTTCATCTGATGTATTTGCCCACTTGGGGTAATGGAAATAGAAGGGAAGTCCAAGGCAACTTTTAAATAAAATTACATGATATTTTATGAAGAACAAGGGCTATTGACTATCCAGAATAGGAAATATCCAAAAGAGGAAAGTCACAACAAGTCCTTGTGAACATATAACAAACTATCCATATTTTGTAGGCTCATGATTTTAATGGGTTTATGTCAGTTGGTTTTTCAGTTGTGAAAGTGTCAGTTAATAACTTACCTCTCCCAGGAGGCTAAAGAAGTAATCACACAATGTAAGGGGGAGGTTCTGGGGCCTGTCACTTTATTGCTGTTCTTCACAAGAGCCGTGTGCCATTGGTCAGGACACCAGCCCTGCATTTTGGGCCTTTTGACAAATGATGACTTGTAAGAACTAAATAAGGCCTAGGAACTTTGGAAACAAGCAGAGATTCCCTTCTTTGCTTCTAGAATTCTGTAATGGATTGCTAGAAATATCTATCTCCTATATAATCCAATGCAGAGTAAAATTAACATTAAAAATTTTTAAAAATAATTTTTGCTAAGGAGCAGGGAGGAAGAGATGTCGTAGGATCATCTGTGAAGTAACAGATAGGGGCCAGCAATGTATACTAATAAGGTTTTTCCTTCCAGCCCCGGTGAGCAGCTCAGCACTTTGAATAGCCATATGGGCTTGGGAACATTAGCATCACAAACCTGGAGTGTGGGTCTTGGGCTATTGCTGTTACCAAGCAATTTGCTTGGGTGCAATAGCTCAGAGAAATCCAGTATCAGTGTAAATAGAGTTTTTATGGGACTTTTATCCCCCTTTTTAGTCATTGAATCACTTTGTAGCATTGGCATGGCAAGTTTCCTGATTTGTTTTCCTGTGTGTGAAGAGTGCTTTTCTCTCTCAACTGCTTACTTTTGCATACTTTCCCTGTTAGGCTTTATGTCATTACCAAGATTTACTGTTATTTAGTAATGATTTATTAGAGTAATTTATTCTGCCAGCTGTGGTACATTTTCAGTTGAATTTGTAAATCAGATTTATGTAGAAATTCACCAGGACATGTATGGGAGGGTTTAATAACATAGACTCTCAAGTCCTTTTTGAAGTGGGTAGTTTTATGCAGTCAGACACCTTTGGGATTGTTTTACCTCTGCAGCCATAGCTGAAGTAGGATCTGAGCCACAGTAATTTTTAAAAAGTGAAGAGTCCATAGGATTTGCTGAAAACAAAGCCCCAAGTTGCTTTATTGTGGGTTACTTTGCTTCCAGATTGTAAAGGTTGAATACTGCATTTGACCTGGGGTGTTCTAGTGACATTATGGGTCAAGGAAACATCCTGGCATTAGATAGTGAGTATTTTCCTTTTGGTTCTAATTGCTCTCAAAATGTTGTGCTATTGAAATGTATGTCCTGAATTTACTGAATCATAAAAGAAACAAAGTGCATCTAAAAGTGCAATATTCATTTTGAAGCCTGAAATGTCAGTTTCCCTCTTCCTCCCCCCTCACTCTCCATTTCTTAATAGCCCATTGACTGCTAACCCTGTGGAATTCATTTGGCAATAGCCAAGCCATTGAGAAAACTTTATTCCAATTTCTTTGTTATAAATGATGGCACTTACTATCTTTAGTTTTTAGAGAATTGCAGACTTTTTTACATTTGTAAGACTTTGTGTGTGGGGGGGTGGAGAGGGGAATATTTTGGGAACTAAGACATGTTCTGGAATAACTTGTAATTTGGTAATTGGCAATTAAATATACTTTCTTTGAAATGTGCACTTACTTGCCAAGTGGTTTGTAAAACCAGTGGCAGTGTGGAATTGTTATTTTCATCTAAGACTGTACCTACATCAGCCATGGCCATCTGCTGAAAGCTTCAGGCAACCAAATATTTTGTTTACACAGCATGAAATAACTAGTTCCTGTGATTTTCTCCATCTTTCTCCACCCCCAGCCCCCATTGAATTAGATTGGTAGTGAAGGCACTGTTATGCAAAGTTGACATTAGACTGGAATTTTAGTACATTTAAAAGAGTCTTCCTGATTCCAAAAGTATGAACGTTTTGGTTACTTTTCATTCAAAATACAAACAAGTTAAAGTTGTTAAATAGTGACAATTTCATCACATTTCTATGAGTAGAATTCAGCCCAAATAATTAAGAGAGATGTAAAACCAGAAATGGCTTAAAAGTTAACAGTTTTTTTCCTCTCATGGACATGTCTCTTCATGACGCAAACCTTAAAAATAAAATGAAACAAAACCCAAATTACAATGTCCTAAATTGCTTATGGAGAACTTGGTTCACTCCAATTTAAAAAATATATATTTTTATGTGTTCTTAAAAACATATGTAAGTTAATTTTGGCATTGGAATGGCGCATTTACATTTTAACATGTTTAAAAGAATTTTTACAGTGTCAAAAGTATGAGAGCAAATACAAACCAGTTTAAAAAAAGTACAAAATCCTTGAAATACTGACTGTTTAATATATATGTTTGAGTGAACATTTCTAGAAAAACTTCTAAAACTTTTTCTTTTACTAGGCTCTGTGCTTGCATGTTTCTTAGTTCTTTTTAAAAAGAAATTATTTAAATTTTATATTGAAAATAAAAGAAGAAATCTGAGTGAGAAAAAGGAAAAGGATTGTATAAGGGAGAGGAAATTCTGAAAGTGTTAAGATAAGAGCCCGCCTGTGTGTGGTCTGGTCTTAAAGATAGCAATGCAGGTCCTTTAGATGTTGTGCCATTGTCTTTATAAAAGTATACACTCCTTGAAGGCATATTTAGCACAGGTGAACTTCAAGAGGTATAGAAAAAGATTGGTCTTTAATTTCTCCTTTAATGTTTGAGTGCTATCAGCACACTAGGACTTATAAAGGAGAAGAAGGACTTAAATATACTAACTTTATATAATTATACACTTCCAGGGCTACATGCTTGTGCTGATGGAATGATTTGTTAGAAAAATTTCCAGTTGGACATATTTGGAACAGCATTTCCATTCATTAGTAATTTACTTATGTTTGGACCCCATTAAAATGATTAATTCATTGATTGGTATGTGTTTTACCTTCTTTTCTTCAGTAAACAAGTTTTATTAAACTTCTTATGTGCTGGACACTGCTGAGTTCTGGAGATAGAGAAACAGAAGTGACATAGTCCCTTACTTGAGAAGTTTACAATCAAGCCAGGGTTGGCATGTAGCAATACAGGGGGATACCATATACATACAGGATAATTTTGGGGAAAAGTTACTAGCAGCAGGGAGGATCAGAAAAACCTTCATTCAGACAGAAAGAAGGTAGTGCTTAAACTGAGCCACAGTCTATGGAATCTTGAGATTCTAGAAAGCAGAGGTAAAGGACTGAACTATTCCAGCCAGATACTCAGGATGGAGTATGGCACATGTAAAGAACAGTTTGGCTGTTCTATAGTGTGCACGAAGGGGCCATTAATGTATATAATGAAGCTGGAAGGGTAGAATGGGATTGGCTTGTAAGAAGGCATTAAATGCCAACTAGAAGGTTTTTATTTTTGATTCAGAGGTAATAGGGAGCCACTGGAGTTTATTGAGTAAGATAATGACATGATAAGAGCTACTTTTTATTACTTTGGTAGCCATATGGAGGAGAGACTGGATTTGGAGAGAATTGAGACAGGGAGACCCCTTACTCTATTCAAGTAGTCTGTAAAATCTGCATACACATTCTGATGCCAGTAATGCTAGGTAAGAAACTACTGTGATGGTTTTGTGAGTGGAAAGAAGGTATATAGGAATTCCTTTGTCTTATTTATTACTTATATCTGATTATTTATATGTTATCCCTCTCAGAAGGAAGATATCTCAGTATATCATATATATGTGTATATACACACATATATCTGAAAATATGATGGATATGAATACTAAAACCATGGTTCCCCTCATTTTTAAAGTATAACAAAATAAATGCTGTCTTTGAAACTTCATGCTTTTACCACAGAAGATCTTTATTTTATTAGCAGATCATTATATTGAGAGATAGAATAGCTATATATGTGTGCTTATATATGTATACTCACATAAACTTAATGGGTTTTACAAATTTTGGTCACATATCCCCTGGGGCAATGAAAACAATGTTGGGTCTTTATTCTGAGGACTTATTTCAGTCTTTAAGTCTCTTGCCCTTGCAACTCAGTTAACATCTCTGGGCCTCTTATTTCTTCATCTAGCCCTTTGCATTCCGCTGTCCCCTCTCAGGGGACATCGGAATTCTAGCATATCACTCGGATG
>CM053599.1:84667169-84687584 GCA_028646575.1 Pseudocheirus occidentalis
AAAAGAAAAGGAAAAAAAAATCTAATTTTGGTACAGTTTTGAGCACAAATTCCTCAGTCTTGGATTTTAAACCTCTCTACCATCTGACTTCTACCTGCTTGTTCAGACTATTCTTCATATTCACTATTCACATAATTTATTATTATGGCCACATTGGACCACTAGCTGTTCTACGAGCCTCAATATTCCTTTATCCCATACATTCATACAAGTCATCATCCTTAACAAAAATTCCTTCATGGCCTGATATTTGTCCTCTCGATCCTTATCTTCCTTCTAGGCTCAACTCTGGTGTCAAAGCCTTGATGATTTCAAGAATGAGAAGCCTTATGTCTACTTGCTTTGGTTCATTTTGACTGTCTCACATAATCAGTGCCTCAGAACTGTGGTTGCTGACTTCTTTGGGCAGACTGAATTCTGAAAGTTTATAATCCAATTTTTTCATTTTTAATATGAGAATTTGACTTCTGTTACTCTGTATAACGGCTCTCAGCTCTCAAGTAAATACTCAGGCTAACAAGACATTGGATATAGGCTCCTGTTTATTTGAACAAATAAAAATGTAAAGAACTTACATCAGAGGACGTAAACGGACAAGAAAACCTCTTTTTACAGTTGTATCCTACCTTTTCCAGGGTGAGACCTGTATGTGTACAGTCTTATAGTGCCATTCTTGGGTTAAACTCTCTTTTCCTTCCTTCCTCTTGTAATACCATGCAGGAGCAGCTTCCCAAAAGAATGCTATTATGAACAGCTTTTAAGGTTCGGATTACATAGTATAGTGAACACTCCATTTATTCAAGAACAAATCAAGGGAAAACACTCATACCAAATCACAATATAATATTCACAACATTACATCTTATCAAGAAAAATCACAATAGCTTATCATTAGAATGGCCACATAATTTTCACCAAAAAACCCCCAGTATTTAGAACAAAGAACAAAAGAACAGTCATCTGGTATCCCTAAGGAAGTTTGCCTCCATACTTAATCATTCAGTCATTTCACAATATAAGTTAGTCTTCCACTCATGGAGCAATCATAGTTTAACTTAGTCAGTCACTTATCTAGCAATCAGTCACTAAGTATTGTTAATCACTAAATACAATCATTAGAAAATTATACAAACCCTCCACCCCTCCATCTCTAGTAAATGTTCACTGCATTCAGTATCTAACGAGAGGCCTTTTCTCTCAGATTCCCTGGATCCCCTTCTGTGGTCCCAGGTCCTACCTGAATCCACCAAACAGTCACCTGGATTGAGAGGCAGACAACTCCCAGGTTCTTGTCCAGTGTTCCGGGCAGTTTCTGCTACACACTGAAGTTCACAGGGTCTAGCACATCTCAAAACCTTCACAATTTTTGTTCCTGGGAAATTAAGGATCCAAGCCACAAACAAAGCCTTATCCTGGTTATGCTTCTTCAGTCCTCCAGCAGTTCGGTTGGCCCTAGGACCCAGAAGAAATTCCAGCCTTCCAGGTGGCCTTCTCTGAAGTAACTTCAGCCTTCACCAGATTCTGGTCTCAAGGAAATCCTCTCTCACTTCTTAGTTAGCTTCCAGATGCTCACTGAGAAAAACTGTCTCCTTGTAATGCCATGCACTAGCAGATTCCCAAAAGAATGCTACTGTGAACAACTTTTAAGATTCAGATTATACAGTATAGTGAACATTCTATTTATTCCATTAGAAATCAAGGCAAACATTCACAACAAATCACAATATAATATTTACAACGCTACATCTAATCACGGAAAATCACAATATAATGTTCATAACAGCTTAACATTAGAATGGCCACACAGTTTTCACTACAGTGGCCACAATATTTAGAACAAAGAACAGAAGAATAATCATCTAGTTTCCCTAAGGGGGAAACCCTCCTTACTTAATCATTCAGTCAATTTACAATACAATAATCAATACTTAATCATTCAATCAATTCACAATATTCAGTCTTCCACTCATGCGGCAATTATAGATTAACTTAATCAGTCACTTTTCTAGCAATCAGTCACTAAATATAATCATTAGTAAATTACACAAACCCTCCACCCCTAAATGTCTAATAAACTTGTTCAATATCGAAGGAGAGGCCTTTTCTTCATCTTGACTCAGGGTGGTCTTTCAGATTCCCTGAATCCTCTTCCATGGTCCTAGCTCTTACCTGAATCCACCAAACAGTCACCTAGATTCAGAGGCAGACACCTCCCAGGTTCTCATCCAGTCCTCTGGGCAGTTCTTGGTACACACTGAAGTTCACAGAGTCTGGCACATCTCAAACCCTTCACCACTTCTGTTGCTGGGAACTCAAGGACCCACCAAGTCAGGAACAAAGAAAGTCTTATCCTGGTCATGCTTCTTCAGTCCTCCAGCATTTCATCTGGCCCTGGGACCCAGGAGAAATCTGGGCCTTCCAGGAGGCCTTCCAGGCAGCTCTCTCAGCCTTCCAGGAGGCCTTCCAGGCAGCCCTCTCAGCCAGCTCAGTTCTCAGTCCAGCAGCCCAGCTCCCAGATGCTGGGACAGTTCTGTTTCTTCCACTGGGAGCCACCAGGAGGAAAATTCCCTATTCTCATTCTCTGTCTCTAGAACTCTTCTTATATACACACCCTGGCCTTCTGTCTCAGCCAACCTCCTCCTGCCATGTCAGCAGCAGGAGACAGAGTTCATATCTTCTGCTTCAGAAGACAGAGTTGGCACTCTCTGCCTCTTTCACAGAAGTACTTAAACCTTAGTCAATAAGGACCAAATACTTGCTAAATTAATTACCTTTATACTCCTCTACCAGGAGCCTGCCAGGAGAAAAAAATTCTAATTCTGACTGTCTCTTTATGGGGCTTTTCTTATATACAGGAAAAGCATTGGCTTCCTGTTATGGCAGCAACAAGAGACAGAGTTCACACCCTCTGCCTCTTAGCCACAAAGGTTTGATTAGTTACTAAGGGCTAAGTACCTGCTTACTTGAAATAACAAAAGGGGGTCTTCAAATTTAAATTAATTACCATTACACCCCTTCATACTTCCTCTCCCAGAAACCTCCCTCACCATCTATAAGGGTTAGTCAAAGTCTCTGTAAAATAATGTAAAAAACTCTTAAATGAGGTCCCATTTACATCAGTGGAGTTGATTGCCTTGCTGAAGAGAGAGCAGCTAGGTGGTGCAGTGGGTAGAGTGTTGCATCTGGAGTCAGGAAGACTCCTCTTCTTGAGTTCAAATTTTCATTAAACACTTACTAGTTGTGTGATCCTGGGCTGGTCACTTAGCCATGTTTGATTCAGTTTTCCTCATCTGTAAAATGAGTTGGAGAAGGAAATGGCAAACTATTCCAGTGTCTTTGCCAAGAAAATCTCAATTCAGTTCATGAGAAGTGGGATATGACTGAAATGACTAAACAATACCTTGATGAAGAACAGCATTAGAATCTCTATTTACTTGCTTCCTTCTGAAGTCTAGGCATGCTCCCTTCCTGTGTAGTGTCCCAATGCCACATTTGTATTCTGTCTCTCTTGGCTTTTCATTCTACAGCTTCTGTAGGATGTCAGACACACCTAGCTTTCAGTTTTTTCAGGGACTTTGTCCTGCAACAACTAGCTTTGCTACGGCAGTCGCCATTTCCGCTTTTATGGATTTTTGAATTTGTCTTCTCTAGAAATCTCCACTCCAAGGTTTTTTATTGTTTTTTTTTTTCCAGTGTGCATGCACCTTAAGGCATATCTTCTGTCCGACACGTAGCAGTATCTGAAGTACTAACTAGATTCCATCAGAAATGCTTACATTTTTTAGGCATGAATCTTCTCAATGCCTACTTAATACTTCACATAGCACTATGAGGGTCCAAATATGGTGGTTCCACTTGCTATGAGGATGGAAATAGTTTGGACAAATTGGTTCTGATTTCTACTCTGTGTTGTTCTGCTTACAGTTTTGTCTATGGATGCTTAATAATTAACAGGCTTTTTGTTGTTTTTAGGTAACGTAGCTAATAGTCTTCTGCTTTCTTTTTCTGTAGGGAAAAGCAAGCAATTTGTACACAGTGGGCACTTAATAAATTTCATTTGATTTAAATTCTAGCTATAGATCCCATGATTTGATTACTGTGAATGATATCATTTAGCAAGTTAAAAAGGTAGGTTTTGTTTGACATAAAGCACTGGGCTGTGGTATGCTATCACATTGGATGAGATTTTGTTTTCTGATAGAACTCAGGGATGCTTGCCAAGCAGTGTTATGGTAGCGCAGGGTGGATTGTGTGGTTATTTGAATAATCCCCCTTTAGCAGAAGATTAAGATCCTAAACCTTTGGGGCCACCTCTTCTTGGACCAAGGCAAAACCCTGTTTGTCTTTTGTAGGTCTGTTTAAGCCCTACATATGGTAAAGACTCAGTTTTAGGGGAGTGACCATTCCTGGTTCAGAGATAAACATGCATGGATATCAAGAATAAATACCCTCTGGAGAGAGCAGCAAATCTCTAAAGAAGAGGTAATAGAGACTTTGAGTTCATTGGCTTTGTTTTGTATAGTTTTGTAGACTGAGCCTAACCATTTTAGAATGTGTATTGGAATTGAATGCCATTTCCACCTATCTAGTTCAGTGATTCTTTGGGATTCTTGTACCAGTAGACATGGAAGAAAGTGGTATTCCATTATGCTATCAAATCAACAGTACTTAGGTCTTAAGTTCTGGGTAAATGTCTTTGAGGAAGTGCTGTGAAATCAGACCTTTCCCTCTATTTGCCTTTTGCTACTATTCCTTTTGCTTTTCCATATAAGATCTATATATTTTTTAAACATTAAGTACACCAGTTCACGAGCGTTATTCATTTATTTTTTGAAAGCTGAATGAATTTGGAAAGAAAAAGAAAACAGTACATTAAAAAATGCATGTATGTATCCATTTCAGGTTTTTCCCATGGGGGAATTTGGGAATTCATTTGATACCATAAACCCCTTTATGGTTTATTCCTTAGTGTGGATTAGGAGAGGGCAAAAAAAAAAAGTCTTTTTGGCAACATTTTCCTCAAACATGCTATACCCATCATGTGAATGGAAAGAGCTCAAAACCTTCCTTTTCAGGACTGTATCTCAGCCTCTGGCTCCTGGAGAAAACCAGTGTGGTTCTGATGTGGGATAGGGAGAGTGGTTTGCATTGGCATTGGTTCTGTGGGTGCTTTGGGGCTGGAGAGCACACAGTTGTGGGTTAGAGATGCTTGCTATCCTGTATTAATGTGGCCAATATGTAAAACCATGGCACCCACAATACTATACAAAGGTCCACGCCAAGGAGAGTTTGGAAACTACTCCCAGCTGAAGAAATTTCATTTTCAAATTGTTAGAATTTGTCCTTTAACATTTTCTTATCACAGGGGTTTGGGGTTAGAAGGAGTGATCTGATGTTTTGAACCAACATAGGGAGCCATGTCATACACAGAGGGTTTAGAAACTTTGGTTTGTTTTTGTTTATTTTTTAAAGATATACCAATTTTGGATTCTTGAAAATTGCAGCATATTCCTTATACCTGTGTCAGGAAATGTGTACTCTTGAGCTATTGTACAATTTTTGATAGATATTCAAAGTGCAAATCACATTACTGGTGGTTGTTGCTTGGCTTGAATAGAAATATGTTAGAAATGCTTCTACTATTTGTTCTTTTCCTGGGCTGTATCCCAGGATGGTAGGCCTAGGGAAATCTATACATAGGGAAAGGAAATGAGTGTGGAGGGTGGTGCATTTTGTGTGTGAGTTTAGTAATCCAAACTTTTGATTGCAGTTCCACTCTTGAGGTTTCCAAATTCATGGGAATTTTCCCCTCTTTGGTGAGTTGTCCTTGTTACCTCATGATACTGTACTTTAGATAACCCCTTGTGTTCCCCTTCTTCCCCTCTTATCAAGTGAGCTATCTCTTGTTCAGGCACATTTTCAAAAGAAAAAGTGGCTTCTAAGTATCCAGAAGTTAGTTTATTGACTCTTATTGTACTTCTGAGCACCTAATAAATTATTTATTAGTCTGATGGATATGTGGCTACCTAACTATGGGGCATGAAATATGCACTGTTCTTCTAATACACTGTAGGGAGACCTGTTTATAAAGTATTTAGTATTGGTTTTATAATGCATTGTTGACAACAGGAGACCACGAAGCTCAAAGATCAATCTCGTTTTGGCCCATGGTATTAATGCTGCTTTATAAAGCTCTATGACAGGTCACTTAGACAATGGTCCTTAATAAAAGGACTTTGTGCCAGTGGATTATACTATGACTGGCTGCTAGAAAGGCATGCTTTAGTGACTGCCAAGGCTGCAGATGAATCTCTTTGTCCAAGTCCCTAAGGTGACTTTGTGGCGGCGGCTGCTCCTGGCCAGGTGATGCAACTCATCATTTCCCTGTTCTCTAGAGGAAAGTGAGACAGAGAGTGCCGAGTTCCTGCTAATGCAGCTCTCACTAATTGTCCTGAGAATGGCTGTGACACTGGGCAACTCTAGACGATGAATCACATAATAATTAGTGAAAGCCAACTATCCCAATCTTGGCTGCACATTTGAAATGAAATGACTTTCCTACTCAATGAAACTCATGCATGTCATATGGCATATAGACTCATGATTTCCCTTCTTTTTAAGTTATTTCATTTGTTAGTAACAGTTTTGTAGGTAGGATGGGGGGCACATTTAGAATGAGAAGAGAATAATGACTAAATAATTTCATCATAATTTATTTTAATCATGTCTTCCCTTGTGTTCTTTGTGGGAACCAGTCATTTGATTTTTATAGGAATGATTTCTTAAAGCAGTGGTTTATGATGAATTTTTGTATAGTACAGAGGAAATCTTAAAGCAGATCTGCACAACTTATAATAAACTTATTTGGCCCACAGGTTCAAGTAGAGATTGACAATGGTTGATTGCTGTGGGTCAAATGGAGAGTGCACAGTGGCAACCTTACACTTTTTATGGGCTGCTGGAAATTCTTTGGTGGGTCACAAGTGGGGCCCCTGGGCCTCGTGTCATGAACATCTGTCTTTAAAAACAAAAACAAAAAACCACCTATTTTCAATTTTGTCTTAAGTAAATGGTTCCTGAATTTTCATCACTCCATCTTTGTAACTAGATTTTGAACTCTGACAACAGTATTCCCCTTACAGAATCTATTCTTGGGGTGGCTAGGTGGTGCAATGAATTGACTCCCTGGAGTCAGGAGGACCTGAGTTCAAATTCAGCCTCAGAAAGTTAATACTTACCAGCTATGTGACCTTGGGCAAGTCACTTAAACCCAGTTGCCCTTCCTTCCCCCCTCCTGAAAGAAAGGAAAAAAAATACAAACAGAATCTATTCTTTGCCCTCATCTTAAGCTCTAGTCAACTCCTTCTTACTCTCTCCCATATATAATATTCCTTCTAGCTTCATTTACTTTGATTGCCAACCTAGACCCCATGGATAGCCATTTCAAAAAATATTTTGCCAGTACTATAAAATTTTCTGGCATGTTTAACTTTTAATATACCCACCTTGCCAATTCCCAACTTGGGGTAACCATTGCTACCTTTTTCTTTGCTCCCATTACAGGGTAGCCAAATTATTGCTGTAGACAACAATTTTATGTTATTAACTTAATCTAGGTCTTACCTTAAGGATCTGATTTAAAATATATTTTCATCTTTTTTACTCCGTATCACTTTTTCTTCAGGGACTATTCTAAACTTTTAAAAACCTTTATGTTACTCTCTGGATATGACAATATTTAACTTCCCTGAGAAAATTTAGAGCTCATGAGCTCCCTAATCTTCTGTCCACTCCATTCTAAACTTTCTTTGCATCTTCATCCCTCTTCCTTTTTTTCTTGTTTCAGAGAATTATGTGTGTCTTTCCTTCTGTGTTAAAACTTCCCTAGAACATGCACTTTCCATCTCGTCCCTTTCCTCCTTCTCTGGGACTTTGATTCATCAGTTACCTCCTCCAGTTTTGCATTTTCACTACCCTATCCTACTTACCTTTTACTTTCTGCCTATGTACATTTTCAGATCTTTTTGTATTAAAAACAAACAAGCAGAGACCTCTAACTTTCTCTGGACTCTGTGATCTCTTGAAACTCTTCTTGCCACTCCCTCCTTTCTTTTACAGTTTCTGCTTTACCATCTGCAGTGTTCTTCACTCATCTACCTTCATTTCTGTTCCCTTCTTTCCATATTCCTAAGTAAAACTGATGATTCAGAGGTTTTTGGTGATCACCCAGTCACCACATTCAGTGAACTTGCCTTTGTCTTTATTCTTCTTGAACTTTCTGCCTTAATGAATGCTGTTGGCTACCTCTTTCTTCTGGACCCTGACTCTTCTCTTGGCTTCAGTGATAACTGTTTTATAGTGATTTGCTTCCTGCCTCTCCCTGCTCTTTATCAGTCACACCTCTTCTACTTAATTTTTGGTAATTATGCATGATTTTGCCTCTTTTCACTGTATACTTTATTTGCAGGCTAGCAAACCACTATATTATCTTTACCAAGAAAATCCCAAATGGGATCACAAACAGTTGGGTCTGCCTAAACAACTTCTTCATCCATTTATTGGGCAGCTAGGTGGTGTGGTAGATAGAGCACTGGACTTGGAATCAGGAAGAATTATTTTCATAAATTCATATCCAGCCTCAGATACTTAACTAGCTGTGTGACCCTGAGCAAGTCACTTCACGCTGTTTGCCTCAGTTTCCTCATCTACAAAATGAGGTGGAAAAGGAAGTGGCAAATCATTTTGATATCTTTGCCAAGAAAACCTCAAATGGGATCACAAAGAGTAAGACATGACTAAACTATTTAACAACAACAAACAGCAATAAAATTGATTCTATCTCCATGATATTTCTGAAATCAGTCCTGTTATTTTCATTTTCTGTAAACTATAAACAACTTTGGTTAAGGCCTTCATTAGTTTTTGCTTGAATCCTTGCAACAACCCCTGATTGATCTCTCTGATTTCCAGCCTGTCTCCATTCCACTCCACTCTAGCATTCTGTTTCCAGGTGAATTTTTCCTCAGAGCATGACTGCTAATTTCAGCCTCCTGCTTGAAGGTTTTCAATAACTTCTTCTTTCCTATCAGCTGAGGTCTGTACTTCTTAAATCTGCCATTCAGGAACCTCTATAATTTGACTTCAGACTACTTTCAAGCTTCTCTTGCATTGTTCTTTTACATACATAAATGATTTGCTGTCTCAAGAATATTTGCAGGTTTTCCTGCTATGATGTCTTCAGATATTCTCTTCATCTGTAATACCTTCTTCTCATCCCACAGAAAACCTACCCACCTTTCAGGGTTTAGCGCAATTGCTACCTTCTCCATGAAATTTCCCATGATTATGCCAGGTGGAAATGATTATTCCCTCCTCTAAATTCCTACTTTTTGGGGGTGGGTAGGTAGAGGGAGAATATCTTTTATGTAACAATGATCAAATTGTGCTTTGTATCATTGGTGTTTACATATGTATATTACCTTCCCCACTAGATTGTAAATTCCATGAAGATAAGAATTACATTGTTTATGTTCACATTCTCTAAGATATAGGTCCATGGATGTCTATGGTATGAATCATGACCTTAAAGATGGCACCATTGAGTGGGAAATCAATTCTAGAAAAAAAAGTGAATATTTTAAGTATTAATTTAATTTCTACATTAATTGCTGTATTAATTCAGTTTGAAATGTTTCTGTGTGCAAGTTTTGGAAGGAGGGAATGAGGAATGAGACATTGTGTACAAAGCATTTAGACACTGCTGTTTTCATGCAGGGTGATTATGATCAGCAATGTCAATAACTATCCAGCTACTACAACTTTAGAAGGAACATTGCTGTTAAAAAAAATATGCATGTATGTATGTCAAGAAAGGTGAGTCTTACCAAGTCAGGGAAACACTCTTATCCTTGTACTGAGCCTTGATTCTGGATCATGTCTCTTTGCTTTATCTTCCTCCCTATACCCTTTTGATTCTGATATTCTGCTTTTGATAGGGGTGTCAGTTTTTGTTTCTGTCACTGATTAATGAATCAGTCTTGGGGCGGCTAGGTGGCGCAGTGAATAGAGCACTGGCCCGGGAGTCAGGAGTACCTGAGTTCAAATCCGGCCTCAGACACTTAATACAAAAAACTAGCCGTGTGACCTTGGGCAAGTCACTTAACCCCAACTGCCCTCCAAAAAGCAAAAAAAAAAAAAAGAATCAGTCTTATTTTAGGACACATTCCATGAGTCAAAGTCTTCCATCTGTGGTCTTTCCCTGATTCTCATCTAGGGAAGCATCAACCTCAGTTATAGAACACTTCAGTGTCATCTCATAGAGTAGTCCCATTCCTGTTTCTGGCCCTAGGACTGATGCAGGTGCTATTTCTATTGAGGAGTAGGGTACTAACTCAGCTTCATTTAGTGAAAATAGCCCAGGTTTTGGAGTAAAAAGACTTGAGTCTGGTCCCTATGCTTAGCAGAGTACCCAGCACTTAACTGACTTGTTATCTGTGTGTTCTTAGCCAACTAGTTTCACTTGTCTAGGCCCCACGTTTTCTCATGTATGAAATGATAAGGACTGGATGAGATCTCTTAAGGTTCTCTCCATCCTAAAGTCATCTTGAGAAAAAGTCATCAATCTATCTATAACCTGTAGCTTGCAAATTATTCATTTGGACCTGTGCTTAGATTTGCATTCTTAAAATAATGCTTCAGTGCAGAAAGTGATGATACATTTTCTTTGCGTTTGTTCTTTTGAAGGTTAAAAAAAAAGAGGTTAATCACTAGTGCTAAAAAGTTCTAATGCTTCTTCTTAGGCTTTGTGATTTTTTTTTTTTTAGTGTGGATTATTCTTCAACTAATACATATAATATTTCTGTCCTTTTATAAATCTTATTAAATTGTGGTGGTTAAAAATTCACTTCTCTTTTTGCAGTGTAGTTAACTTTGGATGATTTTTAAAGTATTTCCATATTTAAGTACATTTGTTTTTGGGCAGACAGACTTCTTGGGCCAGTATTTGAAGCCACTTTAGGTTGTTTTCTGATAATAAGTATGGCAAATTAAGAAAAAAAAAACAACAACAACCACAAACCAATTTGTAGTATGTATGTCAATCCCTCCTTCTCTAGACACATCATCATTTATAGAGTAGTGTCATTTAGAATGAATTAGCTGCAGCAAACCTAGCAAATTCTAATGCACTAAGTAGACCATGTGTTGATACTTCAAAGGTGTGAGGAATGAATGCTGTTCATTCCTCTTAATCCCTATCAAGTCTCTTTCTTCCACTGAACAGTCTTCTATAAACTACTTACCCAGCCTGATGCTGTTGATCATAGTGCTGGAGTTGGAATCAAGAAGACCTGGGTTTAAATTCTGCCCAAGACACTTAATAGTTGTGTGATCCTGTGGTCTCCTGGGTTTTGTTTTGTTTTTAATCTGTAAAGCAAAGGAGTTGAACTATTTGGATTTTAGGTCCATTATTTCTAAATCTTTAATCCTATTCTGTGTTAGTGCTGCTTTATTCACTTCTGAATATTCCTGACAGCAAAAACCACCATGGCCAATCATAGATTTTTAGTAGAAGGGAATTTAATTATATATAACCAGAGAAGGTAGCTAGGGTCAGGTCTAGGTTGGGAGTCCATTGGGACATTGAATTCTTTCTTAGATATTTCTTTATTTGGCTAGTCTACTTACATTTAGTATTTGTGAAGTGTTTAAAGGAAATGGAAGATTCTTAATTTATTTTATCTTAATTTTTCATTTTTTATAAATGAAGTATTTTATTTTAAGATGTAGTCATGTGATTTTCTCCAGGGTTTGCTGGTGATTTGGGATTTTAAATAATTTGGAATTTCATTCTTTTAAAAAATTCTTTAAAAAAAGTTTTATAAATCATACTTGAGAGGATATTATTCATACCTTTTATTCTTTCCTGTGTAAAATTGTGGAAATTACATGACTTGCTTCCCATTTATACAACAAAGCATATATAGCCTTATATAGCCTAATTCTGGTGTGAAATGTGATATGACTGTATGAATCCATTTCTCAGATAGTAACTTGCATATTACTCTGTTGTTTTGATAACTTCTCTAGGGCAGTAAGTTTCTAGGTCCTCTTATGTTAGAAAGAAAGAACTATGGGAATTGCTTTAATAATAATAATCTCTAGGAGTAATCCTTGTATCCCGTCATACTTTTCTCATAATAAATCCCCACCATATACTCCTAAATCCTGTTTTTATGTTCATTCAAGATAGCGTTCACATGGTTCTGTTCCTTTTGGAGACTTTTCCAAGAAAATAGATTCCTTCTTGAATGGGAGAAACTACACTTTGTAATACACCTGAGAGGGTAATATTAGAGTATCTCTAAAGCTTTTTTTCCCTTTAAATTCAAGCAAGCTAACACATTTGATCTTTGTAGGCATGAATTTCACACTGACCTAAAATGATGAAAATAATTTCTGTTTTTGCATTTGTGCACACCTTGGTTCTGAATCATCCATCATTTTACCCATGTCTGGTAAAACTAATTTGTTCAGTATACTTTACCAGAATCTTTTCAGCTTATCAAAATGGGGCAAAGAGTTTCTGACAATAGGATATTTCCCTTATGTGTTTTTGAAAAGTTGAACGGCTGATTAGCCTGTCAACAGATGCTCTATCACAACTCTTTCTCAGTTACATGCCAAAACAAAATGTGTCAATCAGTGCCCATGTCACCCTTTGGATTGACTAGAGTGAAGCATCTAGGTGATGCTTACTTTGACATTTTTGCTAATCCATGAGATGTGTGGGCCACCCGTCTGCCATAGTAATTGAGACCCATTTAATCTTCATATCTTTTATTGTTGAGGACATTGTTCGTATAATGAGTAGGCATTTTTTTCTTAAGTGTACACTTCACAAGTGCACAATTCAGTTTAAGAAATTCGTTTATTGGGTATCAAGTCTGCACAGAGGCTATGATTTGGGGTTTACCAATGCCTCTGTATTTGAAATTTGCTCTGAAGTGAATTTTTTCTAAGGGAACATTAGTGAGCACTTAGAGCCTGGTGCAGTTTTGGCTAATAAAACATCAGGAATGTTCTTAGGGATGATCCTACATGTCTTGCCTTCATTTTTTTGGCTGCGGCCTTGCCCCCCTGATGTCTATATGAGGTTCTGGCTACAGTTCCCAGATGTTGAAATGGCCAGCCCTTTGGCTGCCAGGGTCACCTGGAGAATGTGTAGATATAAACATGAGGTAATATGTAAAGTTTTCGCATGACTCCTTACACAGCAGGAGTGAGGAGTGGGTAATTTATAACCACAGTCAGATATGAAAACAGAAATTCCTATCTTTTCATACTTGCTTGATTTATGAGGACACTTTGGTGCCTTATGGATTAGTCTATCCATAAGCTGATAATTGGTGTGTATTTCTGCCTAGAGTTTTAAGAGAAGTAGTAGCAGGGAGCCTCCACTCCTTCTACCTCACCTCCTCCCCCCAAAAGGGAGGATTTACAGAGATTATATTTGTAGGGGCCAGTGAGTCAAACCAAGATTGGTTACCAATTTCAACTAAGAAGTTGAAAAACATGTACTTTTATAAAAGCTACCATAATATGAAGATGTTCATATGTGGGTAAACCATCTAATAAATTGAATGACAATGGAAACCATTGACTAAGAAAACATCCCCACTAGGGCTTCCTCAAATATAAAGCCAACAGACCTAGAGGAAAATGAGGAAATCTCAAAAAAATCTTCATGATAAACTTGAGTGCTGTAAGAGATGGTTTTAAAAAATGAGAGAGATGTTTCCCCATCTTTTACTGGATGCCTTTCCCAAGCTATCTTTATTCTGGTGCCTTTCCTTTGTTCATTTCTCATCTATCCTTGCTTTGTTTTGTATAGATTTATTTGGGTTCCCCCTTAGACTTCAAGTTCCTTGAAGGCAGAAATTGTCTTTTGCCACTTTTTCTATCCCCAGTGCTTAACAGAGTGTCTGGCACATAGTATTTACTTAATAAATGTTTATGGATTGATGTGTTTCCAAGATAAACAAATTCCCATCGATTGAGCCAGTGCTTAGCTTAGTGTCTGACACATAGTAGATGTTTAATAAGAATAACTTATTGCCTTTACTATTCATTCTTATTTAAAAAAAATCTGCAGTTCAAATGGTGCAGAAGAAATCTAGTGACTTAGTGCAGTGACATTTACAAAGGCAGTGTTGCTGAACTTCTGACTGTTAGAATAATTTGTTTGAAGTTTGTAATTTGGTTGTTCCACAAGCAAGGGTTGAAGAAGAGAATCTTTGTTCCTATTTTAAAAGGATAGGGCATCACCAACTGGGGGAATGGCTATAGAATTCATAGTACATTAATGTAATGGAATATTACTATGTTGTAAGAAATGATGAATATGAAGAATTCAGATTTGCATAAGTAGACTTTTATTGACTGATGCAGAGTGAAGAAAGCAGAACCAGGAGAATATATATATGTAATGATTACCATAGGACACACAAAAAAGAAATTGAATTCTTCATAATTTTGACCAAGGTTGGTCTGGTTGAAGAGGTGAGGAAAAGCTCCCAACTTTCTTCACTGAGGTGGAGGAGTTTATGGGGGCAGAATATTGTCCATATTAGCAGACTCACTTGATGTCTTAGATTTACTGAACCACTTACGCTCCTTCTTCCCTTCCCCATCTCCCTTTTCATTTTTTTTTTTAAGAGGTAACTTAAGAGTAAAGGAGGGGACAAGGAATATTTGTAGAAACCAAGGTGATTTAAAAAGAAAAGATAAGTACTTTTTTATTTTGAAAGAAAAGTTACAGTGAAAGAATTTTCTTTCTGTGCAACATGTATTTCCTAGCCTCCTCTCAGCAAATTACATATGTGAATCAAGAAGAGACGAGTTAGTATAGATTATGATGTGATTATTCACCAGGGGGCTCAAAATTGGGGAAAGCTGGGGTGAAATGACTGGTTTTCCCTACCTCCCTTTTTAAATAAAAAGAAGTCAGGAGTCTTTTTTTCCTCAGCTTCACAAAGAAAATGAAACTTTATGTAATCAAATAACAATGGCAGATTTTATATGAAAAAAATGTTGCTGTTATTTTTTTCCTTGGGAATATGGAAATTTGGGTGAATTATCTGTTTAGAGGAGGTTTCCTTTATTAATACTTCCTCTTTTTTTTTCACTTAAGACATCTGTTAACATTTCACACAGCCCAACAGATGTTGCAAAGCAAGTCCCATACTTTGTTCTCAAGAAAAATGACATTTCTTCAATTGAATCCCCCATCTCTGTCTGTGACTGTGCCCAACCGGCTGCTTCTGCATAATTTGCACGTATTAACTTATCCACTCTAATGCACTACATATTTGTAAGTTCAGCATTATCTTTAGGAAATAGGCAAGTCTGATTTGATAGGAAACTAGTGCATATGTTGGTTTAGTGACTGGGGGGGGGGGTGAGAATTTTTATCTCCTTTGAGAATTGCATCCTCTTTCCTGGCATAATGTCAGTTATTTAAAAAAAAATCTATAAAACAAGTTAATTACATAAGCTTGAGTTGTTTCGCCATAAGGAAGGGCTGATTGTCATGCGATGTGGAGAGTCATTTTTATTATTTTGGCAAGAACAGGGACAGTTTTGTCCTGACAAGCCATTAGATGAATACCAGAGCATGTCACATGAAAAACCACTGATCTTTAACCCAGCTATGTACTTAACTGAGCTCGAAAAGAAATAGTGAATAAAAGAAGAGGAAAGGGTAGTTTACTGTCATTCTAGATTATAGAATCTGTTAACAGCTGCAGCAGACTGAACTCTGGGAATTACAGGTACTGTATGGTAAATAAAAGGCGGGTCTAAAAAAGCTTGCAAAATGGGGTTCCCCAACTATACATTCCTTTGTGTTCATTTCATGTTATTTCCTTAGTAATATTACCTATTGGCATTCATTGAAAAATGGAAATTCTGAGTAGTGTTTCAGAGCAATGAGAGTAAAATTTGTTATTGAAGCCAATCATTTTTACATAGACAATAAGCTCCGGCCTCATGCCTTAGAGAAAGATCAGAATCTTAAGGCAAGCACTTGCACATACATACATACATATGTGGGTGTAAATCTATTTAGTTCAGGCCTATGATTTTCTTAGTATGGGTAATTTCTGTTAAGGATAGTGGGGCTAACTGTGCATAACTAGAACTGCACTTCAATTTATAGTTTTAAGATAAATAAGTTGGGTAACTGAAAGATTAAGTAATTTGCCCAAGATATAAAAAGCTATATGTGTGAGTTCAGATTTGAATCCAGCTCTCATTGATTCCAAAGTCTGCTCTTTATCCTCTGTGGCAAGTTATCTTCTCAAATAATTCATGACTACCAGAAAGTAAATGTCATAATGATATTCAGACTAAATGAAGCCGTTCTTTGCTTGCAAACTTTCTGTATGAATATGAGTTTATAGAAAATTCCTTGATATGAAAACAGTATATAAAAAGAAAACATATTACTGCCCAACAACCCAAATACTGTAAAGATCACTAACGTTTTAAAAGGATCAGTTGTGGGAATTATTGCTTGCAGAGCTTAGAAAAAGGAAAACTATTTCTTGTCCTGCTAGTTAAAATTCTATTGTTTCCCTATAGTCTTGTTAGCTCATTCTAACCAAAATGCAAATTCTTTCCAACTAATTTGACCTCATTGAGGGTACATGCATAGTTATATGCATGAAGATTTTTAAAAATACATTTTCTCTGTAATTATACTTCTTTTTATTATTTTTTAAGAGCACAGGCTTAGAATAAATACACCCATAGCTACTTCACAGATTGTTGAAAGTTTAAAAGAAAATATAAAGCATGGCATATTTAAACAGTTTAATATGGCATTGGTTCAATGACTAGGCAAAATGGGAAAATGACAGTTTTCTGTCATTTAAAAATCTAGTTCATATAAAATAAATTATTTTAAAGGTTACAATTTTGTTTAAGGAAAATAAAAATTTTAGCATTTTGCAGTTTCTCTCTCCCCCCACCCCCACATTGGTGGAATATTTCTAAAGCATCCTTTTCTATTTTATGTGAATATTCAAGAGAGGTTGAGTTCAAGTTTCCAGAAAGCTTTTTTTTTTTTTTTGGTTTGCTCTTTTAAACTTTTCTAATATTTAGCTTAATATTGTAAAATATATTCGTGGTAATTGCTTCTTTTTTGGTTTGTGATTCACATTCTAAATCTTTATTATGTTCTTTAGATATAGACATATTCAGATTCCCATAGTGTCTTCAGTGACTTGGGTGTCATTACATACCTATAGGGTACACCTCTTATTTTGGATCATATCCATTGTCTGAGGGGAAAACCAGTTTGCTTGCTTTTGTGTCTGTGTATTCTTTAACCTGAAAAATTATTGAGTAAGAAAATCTGTGTGGAAGCCAGAGTAGCACTACCCCCTTCCCCCCCCAAAAAGCAACCCTTAAAACTATAATTTTGGACATAAAATTTTTTCTGTGGAGCTTTAGGGAACTTTTCCTTACATAGTGCCAGAGAAAATATTCAGTTAACATTATTCCATGATCCATACTATATAGCCAAAGGAAAATCTCAGAAGCCATTTATCTCTTTTGTACGTGGAGTATGGTTTGTACCTGTGCCCCTAAGATGGTACAGGGAAGCATCTTTTCTTTTTCTTTTATTTTCTTTTTTGTTAGAAGAGAAATAATAACCAGGCTTAGAGTAGTTTATGCAGAAAGTTCTAGTGTTGAATTTGGATACTTTTGGAAATGCTGGGTTTTTATTTTTTGAAAAACTTGATTTGAAATAATGGTAACAAAGTTCAGTGGGTATATGCTTAATTTTATTTTTGGGGGGCATGTATCTCATGAAGGTGAAAATTTTAGTCATTTGGACATATTTATTGGAGTTATGCACCTGAAAACACAGAAAGGCCCTCTTCTTTGTTAAGTTTACCTCCAGAATGAGGCTGATCAAACCTGTATACCAGGTGCTGGTCTGTCATAGAGGAGAGAGAACAGTTTGCATTCCAAATGTTTCATTGGGTTATATACTTTTAACCTAAAAATATTCACAGTAATATTCATCTTTTCAGGTTTACTATGTTGTGACAGGCCAGTTACAAGTAGGTGATAATACATAGTAGGCCTATCTCCTATCTCAAAACTAGTGTCTAAAAGCTTAGTTTGCCTTTCGTTGGCAGGTAGCTTTTTTTTTTTTTGAAGACTTCTGGCTGAGAAGACCAGATTTGGATGTATTAGCTAGTCAGCCTAATAACCCTGCCCAGACTCTATTGATTTTCTAGGAGAGAGTTTATGAACTAAATAAACTTGGAGTTGGTGTCTTAATAAACTGCTTCTCCCAGTCTGTCACATTTAGTTACAGAAGTGTGCAGTTTAGGGGGAAAAAAGGCTAATTCTGTTACAGATTGTTCACAGCAGGGTCTCCAAATTAGCCCTTTGTTTTGTAATGCCACCTTGCTTGGGCTCGCTTTGAGCACATTTCTCAGTTTTACCCTAATGAGTTGCAACACTGATAATGTGGCTGATGATCTTTCATTGATTTCACTATCACTTGCTTGTCTGGTAATTGATCCGTTGCTGAGCCTCTAGTTAATTATATCGGCTTTGACATGGCCCAGTCCATGGGGAATTTCAAGTCTTGCAGAATAACAGTTTTAATAAAAGAGTCTATTACTGCAGGTGCTTGCTGCTGCATGCCAGTTGAATTTTGTGTTGGTGGTGTTGGTGCTGGGTGGTGGTGGTGGTTGTGAGTTGCTTTCGTTATGTGGGAAGTGGAGTGTAGGACAAAAAGGGGGCTGGGAGGAGAGGAGAGAGAGAGAGAGGGAGAGAGAGAGGGAGAGGGAGAGGGAGTGAGAAAGGAGGAGGAGGAGGCCTGCTATTGACAGTGTCCTTAAGCCTCCCACAAATAACAGCCATTAGTGGGAAGGTCAGGAGCTGAGCAGGCAGCTTGACTGAGGCACTGAGTGCCACTTCAGAAATCAAGAGGCTAGCAAATTTTAGAGGGAGTTTAAGTGGGTAATAGCTAGCTGTAAAGGTACAGTCACTGTTGGCACAATTGACTCATAGGGGCACCTCCCCCCAAGAATATTTTTATTGACCACAGGTGGACTTAATATATTTTAAGGCAACAATTCTTTGGGTTCTTGTTTGTTTCCTCTCAGATATTGAATTTGCTGCTTTTGAGACTTTTTTTGTGCTTAATGGTGGTGAACTAGAGGGAAGTTTAACAGAAAAGCTTTCAGGAGATGTCGGTTCTAGAGGGGAAGGCACATTTGTGTCAACATAGTGTACGGTTTCTCATCTTTTCTCATTGTCCACTAATGACACAGAGCTACCATTGAAGCTTTTTTCTGTTTCTTTTGTTGTTTCAGAGAGTAAGGTTTATTGTTATTCTTGAGTTAAGAAGAAGCAGGCAGAGTGGTACATTTGTCCTCTATATTTGTAGGTGGTAGAAGATTAATGTTCCTTACATTTTAAGTTGAGGAAAGATGGCTTTTTCTTGCTGACTACTTTTATGAGGTGGCATGAATTTAGCTTTACATTTTTGAAGTTGTAGTGTTTATGCATAGTGTATCTTCTGCTTTTCCAGAGAGGATAAAATAGGTAATTGTATTTAATAAATAGGCTCTTTGATTTAAAATTGGCTTAATTTAAATACTGGATACTATCAAGGTTCTGTTTTGTCATGTAGAAAATGTTATCTGGCTTCAGATAAAGAGATCTTGAATGAAAAATGTAGCACTACCTTTTGAGTGGAATGGGACAAGTTTCTTTTTCTTCTTTGATTCATCCTTTCCCCCTGCCCCCTTTTAAGATTTGAAAGCATATTGTATGTATTTCATCCAGGAACTTTAATAAAAGGTTTTTCCCACTTTTGATCTTCTCTCTTTGCCCCTCATGTTGTTCTGTGCACTTTGAGGCATATTAGTGATTAACTATGCAAGGTGTTAGACGTTAAGAAATACATGTTTAATTTTTTATAATTTTTGAAAAGAGAAAGGTCATGTCTCTATGTTTGTTTTCTTTAGTAGTATTCTTGATGAATAGTCTAGCATACAGTAGTAGTTGGCTTCCAGGAACTAATATTTAGAAAATCACCCTGAGACAACTTGTACATTTTTCTCTAACTGAATATTTGACTCTCTTGCAGAGCAGTCATACACTTATATTTGGTGTCTTTTTTACATTAACGTTTACAAATGCTGGGGAGGAGACAAATGTCAGCTATTGCTTGTTATGTCTGACAGCATTGCAGGGGGCGGGGGTGGAGGTCGAGAATCCAGGGAAAGGGCCCCAGCCTTCCACCTCTCTCTGATCCCTGTGCTGAGAGAGAGAGAGAGAGAGAGAGAGAGAGAGAGAGAGAGAGAGAGAGAGAGAGAGAGAGAG
>CM053599.1:84700493-84742081 GCA_028646575.1 Pseudocheirus occidentalis
TTTGATTTCCATTTTGTGTATTAAGGAACGTAGCATAGTCAGTTATTCACTTGTAATTTTGTGATTTGAAAATGTTCAACTTGTATGAAGAACCAGAGAAATTTAGGAGTAAAAATTTGGCTTGTGAGGGAAAATTAACAAAAATTCAGATGTGACCTGAAGATGTAAATGGGAAAAAATGTTCCTTTGGAAACACTTTATTTTAAACAAACAAATAAACAATAATAAATATTGGCCTTCAAGCACATGCCCCAGTAATGAAGCATAGTTGCAGAAATTAGTACAGGTAGAAGTAAATATATTGTCTATATTTTTCTATATTTCTCATATTGGAACATAGAAGTTTTATTACAGCGTATTTAACAAATAATTTCCTTGCATTTTATGCCTTCGTTTGCTTTAGATGAGCTTCTCCCCCAGGCCTGCCCCTCCTCCCCCTCTTTGAGTACAGGTGTGTGAAGTGAATACTCACCTTACCCCACACCCTTTACTTAGGAATTTTTGTTTTTGTTGTAAAAATTAGTGTCGTAGAAATGTGATTGTGTGTGTGCACACGTGCACTTGTGTGCATATTTGTATGTATGATAAAACATGCAGTGTTACTAGTTCTTCTAAACGTGTCTTGGTAGTTTTTTTTCAGTACCTTTCAAAGAGGATGTACAAAAATGCATGATAGATTAACTTTATGGTAGTAGTCTGCCTTTAGAAACACATTCTCTTGTTAAAGACATCTGTGTTGGCCTGTTTGTAGTCATCATATGCTGTGCACATGGTATGTTGGATGTGCAACCTGTGATCTAAAGACGTGTATTTGTGCTTTACATAAATGCTAGATTATGTTCTATGTATAAATTCAGGGTTTTAAAAAATGAAAGTGTGTGGTTTGTTTTTTTTTTTGTATAATGACATTCGAGCATGTTACATGTTTATTCTTTACAGACAAAATATCTTTAATTTGCTGTAGAACTTCTTTTATTTGTGTATATAATTGATTTTTGAAAATGATGACTGTCTTCTCTCTGGGACCAAAGTAGATAAAGATTTGAGTGGGATCTTGATACAGTAATAAAAACACACATCTAAGATGTTTTTAAGGTTTACAGTGTACTTCATCGCAACTCTTAAGATTAGATAGGTCAAGTTTTATTGCCCTAATTTTACAGATAAGAGAACTGAGGCTCAAAGAGTGACTTGCCTAAGGTCACACCGCTGCTCAGTGAGTGTATTTTCCCTTTGGGCATCGTATGGTTGATGTGAAATCTAACTTAAAAGGGGGAACTTATTGAATAGAGATCCATGGGACTTCTAGTCAGTGAACTCTGCTTTTTTTTTTTATTATTACTTTCAGAAAATCAATCCCAGCAGTTCTATACTTGATTTTTACGTACAACTATATTTTGCAACAAAGCTGTCACATGTTCTTTTCTACTACTTTGCAACAAGGTTTCCAGATAATCTTTATAGTACTCTTTTAAAATGTAGTTTAGCCTTCATTTAGATAATATTTGAATGAATAGTACTCATTGCTGCATTGCATATACTTTTTAATATTGGACATTCCCTAGTGAATATTTTCCTCCACAGGAATGAATTGAAGTATCCTTTCTTAACCTTGTATTGAAATTTTTCAAAAAGATATGTTGTCTGTATACTTGAAGTGCTCACTGATGACTTTGAAAGGTTTCTCTTCCTTCCGTGTACAATCACTTCTCTCAGCGGTCAGTTCTAATGTGCAGTAAATCTGGTTTCATCCCTCCATTCCTCTTGCTACCACCTTGATCTTGATTCTCATCACCTATCACCTAGGTAATCACCTATCACCTAGGTATCACCCTCATCTAATCTTTCCTCCTTTCCCTTTGTTTTATACATAGCTACCAAGGGAATCTTAAAATATAGCTCTGATCATTAAAAAACCAAAAACCCCAAGCCAACCACCTTCTTTCATATTACACTGCCTTAAAACTCAACTGTTCGCTGTTCCTTAAATAGATCTCACCTTTTCCCACGTCTTTTGCCTTTGCTTACCTTCGAACAGTTTATGTGCAGTGACTATTCCCTTTCTATCTTCACTTTGTAACGCCTATTCACTTTTCAAGGGATACCTGAAATACCTCACCTTCTTTGTGTCGTCTTCCTTGATTTTGCCTTTAAGTCTTTTCCTCCTCCTAATTCACCTACTACTTTCTGCTCCTCTTATGACTCTTGACTATGTTTCAGCCATATATTAGAGCTATTTGTATGTATAAGTAAATTCCCCTTACTATTTTTTAAACTTTTTGAGACTAAGGAAAAATTAATATGTAATAATGATGATAATAAATTAATATATAATAAATTAAAATAATCATCTTTGTATTTTTCATATTGCCTAGTGCAGTTCCTTGGGCATAGTAGCTGGTAAGTCTCAATGAATAGGCATTGATTCTATATAGGCTTTTCTTTCTGTGACCTGTATATAATGTTTAATTGGAAATGAACAAAGCAAAAACAATTCAAAATAGTTTTTAATTTATATGTAGAGACTCAAGTATTTTAGAAGTTGTAAAACAAAACACTTTAAAGTCTTTTACAAACTGAGTAATGCAATATCTTTGTAATAGAGATTTTGGTCATTAACTGTTGTGGTAGAAAAATAGCTCTGAACTCAAGAAAAAAGCTTTTCAATTCACCTTAAAGCCATGGATCCTTGGCTGTGTATGTTTGTGGGATTGCTTTAATTTACAAGACAATTGATTATAATGTCACCAAGAGGAAATGGGCCACAAGAGGGAAACTTCCCGATATTAATACTTACAAGGAAAATATTTTATATCTACTTTTAAGAAAATATCATTTATATTATTTAATATGAGGTTTTCAGTATCTATCCATATTTTTTGAAGGGCTTCTTAATCTATTCATAATTGAAATTCTCCAGGCAAATCAGATATCAACATTTTCAACAGAACAGGTAATTAATTAGTTTGTATTTTAAATTGAAGGTCATCCTGTTATTGATTTCTGTGGGAAGAAAAATCAAGAACATCTCATTTAAAACGATCTGCAAACAGGGCTGAGGTGTTCCTAGGTGCTATCTGGGGTCTCATTGAGCAGGCACTGGACAGTGTCAAATACCAATCAGAGTGGAGCTCTCTGTGATAGAAAGAAACATCACAAGGTGTTGGTTTAGTTCCAGAGCTGCAGAGAAGAACTGAACTCAAGGAAAGACCAGAGATTAGCGGTTTGTTTTACAGTTAAGTCAGGTATTTCAAGTCAAGTGACTGATGCAGCTTGTAACGAGGCTTCTGTAAGTGTTTCGATGACGCTGGTATGCCATATTCAAGAAGGTCTATGTCAACACAGCTGTGACTTACCACTTTTAGTAACCTCTCCACCGGGAATTAGACAGAATATCTTTAATACAAGGGAGGGGATCTTAGGAAGAAGGAGCTTATGGGAGAGTAGGAAGAAGAGGAGGAAGAAAGAGGGTATATCCTATTATATGCTATTAATTTTCATAACACACCATTTGTGCCTTATCTTTGCCAGAAAGTCTCTAGTGCTTTTAAAAAAATCATTTTCTGTGCCAGGTTGTTTTTAAGCAATTATTTCCCTCTTCACTGGGTTTATAATTTCTGAAAATGGTAAAATGTAAACTAACATAAACTGAGTGGGTGGCATACATTTGTACTTTTAAAAATAGAATAAATATTTTATTTGAGGTGGGCAAACTGTAGGAAACTTTATGCAGCTACCCCTCCCTCTTGCTTCAAAATGAAATTTAAAAAAAATTGCTTTCTATTTTAAATAACTTAGGGCTATTGATGGTACTCTTTCTGGGTTGATATATTTTGTATGGGCATTACAGTGGCAGCCAGTATCTGTATTAATCCTTAACATTCCAGAGAACCACTTCAGTCTCCTTTTTTTTTTAATGAGCTTTAAAGAGTGCTCATCCCTAACAAAATGTTAAAGTTTTAAGCATGTCATTTTGCCATAGTTACAGTTGCCTTTCTTTAAAAAACCAAAAATAACAAAAACAATAAAAGAAACAACAACAAACAACTTTCTAAAGGCTGGTCCTAGTATAAACAATGCATGAAGAAAATGCCTAGTTTGTCAGAGTCATTACTTTGACCTATCGTTGCTTGCCCTCTGTTCCATGTAGGTCAAATTTGTTGGTGATGAATCAGTGGTTAGATGGATGCTTCTTCTCACATCCCATCCCCCACCCCAACCCTGCACTGGCCATATTTAATTTGAACACTCTGTGAAAATGTCAAACTCTTTTTTCAACTGCTTTCTAAGTGCTCAAGTCATAGCTGGCCTTTTCCCCCATCTGTGCCATAATCCACTATATTACCAAGTACACACCTCAGTAGTATAGCTGACCGTCAAGAACTCATATATTGTGATTTCACCCTAATGTTTTTAAACCTTAAAGCACTACAGACATGTGAGCTAGTATTAAAAAACAAGGAGAAAGCATGTGATCTGTTTTCTAAGGGGAAAAGAAAAGATAGTGAATCCATCCTAATTTGTATGATGTTCTTTTTTGGGGGGACAAGTATCCTAAAGTTTCCAGAACAAAAGGTCTACCTTTTTTCAAGTTTAGATAACTCTGTAGTCTTCACCCTCTCCTCCAGTTAATAAACTATCCTTGTCTAAGCCATGCATCTCCCAGATGGAACTAGACGGACCAGTCAGCATCTCAAAGGTCACCATGAAGCGATTCATCAGATCACACTGCCCTTTGTTTCTCAGTGATTATTCTGCTACTTGTAGAAGTTAACTGGATATGTTAAACTTAGCTAACCATCTCAAAATACCAAGTTTCAAGTATCAAGAATGATACCTTTTTGGAGGGTAGACATAGGATGGGGGAAAGGTCCTCCTTACCTTTTCATTTCATCAGGACCCACTCTCTTGTCAAACTCCAGTTGTCAAGACTCCCCATTCATTGATAATATTAGGAATTCATCAGAATTTTGGTCTGAGGTGCCTGGGGCACCCAGAAGTTCGGTGATTTATCCATGTCCCCACAGCTAATATGTGTCAAAATCAAGAACTGATTCCTGATCTGACTTCAAGTCCTGCTCTCTATCCACAATACCGTATGTATATCCTTTTTGCCTCTTGACTATTTGTTATGGAGGGAAAAAATAAAACGATGACATCACCATAAGTTATGATGTAAAAAGATCCTGGATAGCTGTTTAAAGTAAAAGCACTTTGGCCAAAGAATGATTTGTATTCCTCAAAATACTGCTTTGTATCAGTCACTTACCTTTCTGAGGCCCAGTTTCCTTAACAACACAAAGAAAATAATGCACCATTTCCTTTAGGATTGCGTTGACTAAAATTCTGAAATCTTAAATATATACATTTTTATAAAATAGTTTACTTTCTCAGAGTTTTCCTATATTCTGAATTTTCTTAATATTCACACAGGTATAAGAATTAATTTTTAAGTTCTTCAGTGTATTATGTTAGCTTGATAGCTTGTCTTTCTTTTTTTGAAAACTTGACTTTCAATACATATAAATCTATCTATCTGTCTGTCTATAATAAAGAAACTTAAGTTTGGTTGTTATGAATTGCTGTTTTAGAAAAAAAATCTCAAAAAAGCTTATTTGATTATATTTTATTAGAAATGTAAAAAGTGGAAGATGATTTTATAATTTGATGTCATAATTATACATACATAGATACAGGCACGTGTAGGTAGGCAGTTACATGCATATGTATATGTGTGGGTAAGCAACAGTAGAAGTTACTGACTTGTTGACTTGGGTGGTGGTGTTGTGGTAGTGGTGTCATTTCTGTAAATTCCTGGTAAATCTTCGTAGAAAGTAGCCATCACTTCAAATTTTAATTTGTAGCTCACATTTCTGTAATGCTTTTGATTTTATGAAAGGTTTTCTTCACAAGAACCTTCTGATGTAATTATTGAAATAACATTTCTAAGTCAGGGTCAGGGCTATAGATGGGTATGGTCAAGCCATTTGAGGCTTATTCTAGACAGACTGCAGATTAAAGCAGGTTTACATTGTGACCGTTATCCCTGAAGATTGCATACTTAAACTGATTTTCTGACACAAGGATTTTCTGACTGGGCTTTCTATATACATATTGCATTGTTTGGGGGTCTCACGTAAGTAAGAAGAGTTAAAGCCCAGTGTAATGAGGTCCTTAGGCATTTCACTCGACTGTTTCAGACAAATTAGTCATCCCTCAGATGTGTAATTTTAACCCCTCAAATTTTTTTGTTCAACTTTGGGTTGGCAGAACAATTTAGGCATTTTCATTGGTCCCCATTAATATTAGAAATGAAAAAAAATACATTTGGAAATATATTTCTTCTACCTTTGAATCTCTGACTAGGTCAGATTCTGTCTTGCCAGTAAGGTGTGCAATTCAAGACATAATAGTTATCCTTCCTCAACAAATAGAAGTTAAATCCATGCAGATTCATGGCAGAAATTAAAAGCCAGTGTAACCAAATGGGGTCATTTGGAATGCCAATCAGGATAGCCCAGAAGCACAAACCTGTATAAGGTGATTATACTGAGAATTTGTTCTTGTATTCTGCTCTCCTCCCCCATCCACTGTCCCCAACACAGTGTTATAGAAAGGCAATTTGTTATCAAAAGGTAGATATATTGATCCCCCCTCCAAAAAACAAAACAAAAAAGCAACCCAAAACCCCAAACTCAATACTGTTCATTTTGCTAGGTGACCTATTCTCCAGACTCTTTAATTTTTCAAATGGATGTAAATTCCATTTTAATTAGACCTTTACAATCTAATACTGAAACTAAACAGGAGTGGGAGAGATGCTGAAAGTTAATACAAACCCAATTCAACCACAGTCAGATAATTCCCCTGATCTTCTTAAAGCAGCAGCCCCCTTACCCTTCCTCCCCAATTAAATGACCAGTTTTCAATGGAATCAACAAAATGTCGATGATCCATTTAAAAAATATTGTTATCCTTCATAGGATTCTTTGCAGTAGCATTTCTTAGCCTTTCTTCGCCCTGCCACACAGCTGTCACTGGTATAGGAAAAGGATTGGGGGGAGGGGAGGAAGAAGCCCTGTTCAAATCGGGTCACGTCGCACTAATTCATCTGCTCTCATTAGAGTGAGCGAGGGACAGCAGTGATGGCCAAGAGCTGCACTCCACACATGACACACGAACAGTTTGGGGAATAGAAAATTGCTTTCTCAGGAAGCCCAGCCAATTAAGGACTTGACCATATTGAATGTCAAGTGTTAATTTAGGTTTTTCTTCATTTTCCCAGTAGTAATGCGGGTCCTGTGATGAGCAAATACATGTCAAGTAAAAGTTGATTGCATGAAGGACCTGGGTATTATATGTCACTGACAAGTCACAAATGTACTCTAGTCTTTTAACCCTTTAGGTGAATCTGGGGAGGGGGAGAGTGGTGGGAGAGAGAAAAGGATTAACTGTACCATAATGATAAGAATAGATAGCTTATATTAGGGGCCAGCCTGGATGGGACAGACAGGAATAATTCATGCAAAAAACAAGGACAAGGTGACTTCCTACTGTGGAGAAACAAATAATGCACTCTTTTAAAACGTAAATATGTGATTCCTTAGCTTTTTACACACACATATCCAATGTATTTAATTCTGCTTCCTATGGTTTTATGAAAGGGGAAAATAAGCTACTTTATCATCATGCGATAAGGAAACTCCTAAGATAGTTTTGTGCTTTGGAAGAAATAAAATATTAATCAAATAATTAGATTGTTTTGGGTACAGTGAACCTTTGGTCCAGAGCCACCATAACAGTTACTACTGAAGATTTACAATTTGAGTTTCTGATCAAAATTCAGTATATATTTAAAAAAACACTCTCTAGAACAAAGAACCTTATAAAGAAAGTACAAAATATCCTACTTAGCAAGAATTCTAGTTTTTTGTCATAAGTATTTCTTTGAGAATGTGTTTAACCTATAGAAACTTATGGAAGGCCCACTGTAGTCTTTGATTTTTATCTTCCATTCCATAATGTAAGGGAATGGACTAGAGGTTCAGTGAGTGAGGTAACTTTCACATGTACTAAATGTAGAGCATTACCCATCATGTATAGCATCTCATTTCCATTCATCAGCATGTATTTACATATGAATGTCTTGAAAATAAGAGAATGTCTGTTTCTGTTTCAGTTGTAGAACTGGCAAGAGAAATGCCCATAGAGTTTAGGCATCAATGTGTGGCACAAATAATTGAAAAATGTTCAGAAGCGTGAACCTTAGGACACTTGCAAAGTTGTCCTTTTTTTTCTTTCAGAGTAGCTATTTTTATGCTTTCCACATAATCTTGGAAAATGAAATCTAAATTCAAATGTTTTATTGAAACATTGTCTTTTTGTTCTGAAATTTGAGTAATTTTAGACTTTGATTATACTTATTTTTAAATTACTTGAGAAGTTATTTGATTGGCAATGGTCATAGAGCTCAAACTTGAGTGCTTTACATTTTAGAAGCAAAAATATCCACTATATGTGAGAACACTCCATGTGAATCATGCTTTGAAGATAGTTGTAGTTGGTGCAGTAAATGTTTCTTATTAGATTTGGGGGATAATTAGTCATATATTAAAAATCAATTATCAAGGTAGAATTAGGAAGCAATTTCAAGACCTTGATTTTGAATTGAAATAGTATTTTTAACATAAGAGGGACAACTGCTTCATTTAATTTGTCTCATATATATGAAAAGAGTCTATCAGATTTCTTTACTGATTCTCCTCCTTGTTAATCAACCAAATAAAATGAGCTTAGTTCTCCCTCTTCTTATTATTTTGATAAATAGTATTTTTAGAACTCATGTTGCATTCAGAACAATTTAATTACAATCCAGTTATTAGTAACTCTTCTTCTATTGGCTGTGCTAAAGGCCTTCACTAAGTTTCCTTAAAGTAAATTCTAATGTTGGTAGCTCTGGTTACTGATTCAAGTTTTTCCCTCTCTGTCATTTTTGATGGATGGTACCTAATGCAATCAACCACAACTCTCCACCACCTATAACCCTCCCCCCCCCAACAAAAAAAATAGGCTTTCCTTTCCTTTTAGTAAGACCATAGGTTTTCCTTCTTTTCCTCTGACCTCTCCTCTCCCTTCCAATACATACAACTTCCTGTCACCCCCATATATGCCCCCCAGTACCAAAGAGAAAAGTAAAAAGAACCACCACACAAGACGGGATTTTTCTAAACCTCTATTTCCCAGTGGTTAAGCAGAAGACGCTTCCCTTTGCTCATGTTTTTGATAAATTTAAGAAGTCAAATCGCTGACACAGATGGATAATCCAAGTGTATAGGGTGAAGAGTTATAAATTAACACATTATTCCCTCTTAATGTGAAATACTTGAGAATGCATTTTCTCAGTCCCCTGACATCTACCCAGTGAGGGCTCGCATTGTACTTTTCAAGTGGCATTGATTTGTTAAAGCGCTGAATTAGCATCTCAGGCCAGCTGCCTGTTCCACTGTGGTGTTCTTGGGCTCCTGTTCTCTTTCTCTCTCCTCTCACTCACTTTTTCTTCATGTGACTCTCTCTGCATTCTTCTCCCTCTCCATCCCATTCTTTTTCTTCCTCCCATTTTCTCTTCCCCTGTGTCTTCATGTTTTCTTTCACAGACCTCTCATGCTAATTGGCTTCTTATGCTGTCTCTCTCTGTTTCCTTCATTGTCATTCTTCCACTCCTTCCTTTTCCTCTTTTCTGTCTTGGCCACACACAGGGTTTGAGCCTGCATTTGCCTTCACCTCTGCTACTCTCCTTCCCCCATCATAGTGTTTGTCTTAGCTCATCCTGGTTTACCAAATGGGGCCTTACAGAGTAAAATAAGTTAACGAGTGTATGTGTATATAACCATTCAAATGTTTCTTGGACTTTCTAGGTTGGTGAGAGAATCATATTTAGTTTCTTTGATGTCAAGGAAGTAATAAGAAGTTTTAGTTATATAGACTTTTTCTTTTAATATACCAGATAACACAAATGAGACGAGTTTGGTGAAGCTGTTATGGAAGAGAAATTTGACCAGAATCTGAAAGAAATACTTTTGGTTACAGCGTCAGTAAAATCATCCACTGGCATCAGAGATTTCATAATCACAGGTTCATTAGTTTTCAGTCAAAACATAAATGAATGAACATTTTCTTATACTTAAGAATTTTAAAAAACATTTTATGGGTATGTTGGATTATTAGGTTTTTTAAATGCTTTAAATATTTCCTTCCTTTTTTCTATTTCTAGTAATATTTAATTTTATGGATCAGACTTAATAAACTAGTAGCAGAATATTGTAATGACTTGTAATTATGAAGACTTTTATTTGTGAAATTGATGATTATATTTTGTTGAAAACAAATAAAATGCTATTTATTTAGTGTTATATTGATAATTATTAACCAAAGAGAATTTCATATAATAATATCAGACACAATGAGAGTGTTTTAATGTTTATAAAGATAATATAAAATAAAGTATTCATTTTACTAGATTATCACAAAAAATTATCTAAGGTTGGTTCCCTAGTTGTTTTTAATCTATTTTCAGATGTGGAAACTGAGTCTCAGAGAGCTTAAATGACTTATCTAAGGTGACATAGCCAGTAAGTGTTAAAGACAGGACAGGTTTTTTTATTTTTCCCCATCTAATTCTTAATTATTATAGACAAATTTTCTTTCCTTTGAAGTTGAGCCACTATATTTAACATGAACAGAAATATGCTTTTTTGTACTTTTTAATAGAAATTTTTCTTTCTTTCTTTTTTTTTTTTTGGCATGCCCTCATGGGACATTTTAAAGTTTTGTTATTAGTTGTAGCATGACTGTAAACTGAATGAATGCTTAATATATTAGTTTACCTGAATTGAAAAAAAATGTATATCTGAATTTCTCCATTCATGTATAATTATTTAAAGATATCAGTGTTGGTTTTAATAATCATTATCACATTGAGTTGAAAAGTTGTATATATATATGTATGTATATTTATATGACACGTATGTATCTTGGCTTCCTAATTGTGGACCTCTCAATCCAAAATTATCGTGGCCCATCTGAGGGGAAGGGTAACTTCTTAGGTCAGGATGTCTGCTTAAAGGAGAAGAAAGTGGGCTCTAAGGCTAATTCCAATTGCTAATAAGACAAAAATTAAGGCTTTTAAAGAGGGCAATTCAGTTTTATTTTTATGTGCATATTAGCTTGTTAAGCTACTCTCACCAGGACCACTAAATAAATATGCCCTACTGTGTTAGTATTACATAAACATGAGACACCCTGGTGAAGTACATCTGATATGGTATTTATGCAGATGTATTTATCTCTGTTACGTTATTATAGCAGAAGTGCACTGAGCCACTGGAGATTAATTTAATCATGCAGGTGATAGTTTCAGTTTTGGGAACTGGAGTGGAAGTTGTGGTAGTATTGCCCATGGTTTACCTGGCAATGCCTAAAATATATGGAATGACTTTTGGGAGGCTAGAAGAGGATTTAATGTTTTTGGGTTAAAAATCTGAATGAATGAAGGGCCTGTTCATGAAAAAGAGAAATTCAAACAGTTGGGTATAAAATTAATAAAGACAGTTTCCGTAATAATATGTATGAACATAAAAGAAAGTAAATTTTGTAGGTCTCCTTTGATTTTGATGGCTCTGGGAAGTTGGACAGGGTAAGGCCTTTTTGTGTCTGGGCCTTTTTCAGGATTATTCATTAAAAACAATTCTACATAGCTTGATTTGTATCATAAAATCAGAGGATTCAGTGCTGAAATGGACTTTAAATATTTAGTCTAGTCCAATTCCCTCATTTTACAGGTTAGGAAACTGAGGCCTAGAGGTTAAGGGTCTTACCTAAGGTCTCTCAGCAAGTTAGTTCAGTTTGGTAGCTGGTACTTGGCGTCTCCTGATGCTTCCACTAGACTATGTCAAATGGGTTTCTCTTGGTGTCAGTTAAATAAATGAGGCATTAAAATAATAAGAACAGTTTTAAGAAAAAAAAAGTTTCTGGAAGAGAATAGAAATAGTCTTCCTTTTTGCAATGGTCTTTTTATTTTTCTTGTTATCTTTTCTAATATATTCTTGGAGAGCAGAAATCTTGGTGAGCAGTGAATAAATGATTATATCAAAGTTCCTGGGATTCAGCTTTCCTACCTCTTTACCTTGTAACCAAGCTGACTAGCTACTGAAAATGCTAAGCATAGATATTTTACTACTCAACACCTTTGGCTTTCCCACCAAAGTTCCCAGGAGAAATCAAAGAGATATTTTTTTTTTTGTCTTGTGTGTGTATGTGTTTCTAAAGAAAATATAAATTAAATGCTACTAGAATTCAAAAGTACTGTCAGCTTTGATCAGTAGTCCCCTAAGCAAACTGTTTTGTCAGTAATCATAACCTAATTACTGAATGCAAATGTAAAGTTTTTTTTTTTAAAGAAAGGAGGGGAAAAAAAGCATCTTTATACTTAAGCATACAACTTTGAATAGTGGTAATAATAATTTAAAAAGGCTCTTGGCAATAAGCCAAGTGCCTGTTGAGACAGAGCAGCAAATTAGTGGAACACTGGACTTGCTTCCCCAGTGTTGTGACTTCAGAAGTTCCAAAGTGACACATGCATCACAAGCCTATCACAATGCTGGGGGTGGGGTGGGGGGGTCAGGGGTCATGGTTAAGAGCAGGGTGTTGCTGGATAAGATTGAGGAAGCAGAGGTGGCCCCTCTGTGCTCTGTGTGTGGGTCTGTGTACTCCTTTCCCGTCAAAGCTGGCCCAGCACAGCCAAAAGAGCGGTTCCTTGGCAAAGCTTAATGGCGAGATGATGTAGTCTGTTGTGACTAGTGCATTCCTTTCAGGTTAAACTAGGGAAATGGCATTGTGTTAAAATTCCAAGTCGCATGAATGTTTTATTGCCACAAGTGCATTTAGCCCTCAAGGGGAGTGTGTGTGGCGGAGAGTGGGGAAGGAGGGGGGGGCGGTGGGCGACTTAGAGACTCAGGAACTATCAGAAGAACACTTCCCTTGGAAAATTTTACCCACCAGCGTGAAGCTGATTTGCTGTGATAGTCACTTAGAAGGGTTTCGCTTTTCCTAAACTGCGGCTGTTTAAAGTCTCGCAGTCTGGACAATTAACAGCTGAAGAAAATATGACAAGACACACGCAAAGAGGTTGGGAGATAGAGAGAAGGAATGCGCCAGGACGGAGCTGAGTTGCCTTCTTGTGTAAACTGCCAGATGAACCCCCCTCCCCCATCCTCCTTCCCTCCTTCCCAGGGCTGTGTTTTGCTGTCTGCTGAAGGCCAGGAGTGATCTGTTAACTGTACACCACTGACTGGGAGGCCAAAGCAGCTCATGGTACTGTATGTTACCATTACTACTCCCTCATTCCTTTTTACATTTTTTAAGCCATCTCTTTATAATAATGGTTTATTTTAGGGAGAGAGATACAGTTTAGCAATCAAAGAACTGACTGGGGGAAAAAAAACCCAGACTTGAATTTGCTACTTTGGGGAGGGTGGTGGTGGAGGGGAGATGGGGGTCATTCAGATGAACAAAACAGAACCATCTAATTTAGTTGCAGCCAAAGAGTTCTAGTGTGATTTAAAAAAAAGAAAAAGCAGGCATTCTAGAAATAGGACAGTTTAAAAGATGCAAGTCATGTGGGTGTGTGGTCCTTGTAAAGGAACTTTCTTGTGAAACCACATTAGCATTTTCGTGTTTTTAGGATTTTTCAGACCTTGAGATTGTTCCTGGAGGCATTACATAATAGTTTTTTCCCTCTTCCCCAAATGCAATTTTACCAGTTTCACCATGTGCATATGTGTGTGTACACACACACACACACACACACACACGCACGCACACACACACACATACGCATATACATCTATATATATAGAAGTAGATCTATCTATCTATATCTATATATATAGGTTGTTCAATCCATGTGCCTCTGTTAAAGGCTATGCCTTGTTTGTGATTTATCTGTTTTTTGTGATGTTTATATGAAATACTTAGTTACTTCTTAATGCAAAGGAGGAAAAAAGTAGTTCTGGTTACTGAAATTTAATGCTTTGTAGTTTTTTAGGTTAGCCATCAGGAGCATATTATACACAATTTTACCTTCCTGTTCTAAATTGCATGTCTGCTGCCATGTGTTATGTCTGTGCCATTCAGAATAAGGAGATAGATAAAAGTTTTCTGATGCATATATTTGTACTTCTCAAAGATTCTGGCATTCATTTTTTTAATGAAATAGATATGAAAATTTAGTCTATCTTGGCTTAAGTACTCCTTAAAATACTTAGTATTCCTTAATTTGTTTGACTTTTAGTCTTGAACTACCTTTCTCTAAAAGTCTTTTCATCTTTGAATCTGAATTCTTGTTTTATATACAGATAAAGTACTTGTTCAGTGTTTTTTTAAAAAGTACCTAGAGTCTTGTGTTGATATCTAAAAAAAGACATACTGATTGTAATGAAGACAATTTTAAAGCAGGTTACAGAATGTACCTTTTCCACTGATGAAAAATAAGGTTATTAAAAAAAATAGATGTCAGCATTAAAAATGTTATACAGTGTTAGTACAAGTTGAAAACATAAGCCATAACAGAAAAATAAATAGGCAGCAAGTCTGCATACTGTTTTTTTTTTGATGAGGAAAAATTAAGAATGATTCACAAAGGTTTGAATAAATGATTTATTCATTTCTATAAAAAAGAATAATTTTGTCAGATAAACATAACTTTTATCTGATTAGTGTTATGTTTATGGTGGTTTTAGCAATTATATTGACAGTCTATGGAAGGTCATAAACTCAACAACAATCAGCTCTATCTAAAATCACGATTCATATTGACTTTGCCCTTCTAATTTTAGATGAGTTCATTAACATCTTCCTTAGATGTTAAAGTAGAGCTACTTGAAACATTTTTTTCCTGCTCTATATTTTTGAATGTGTATGAATAGAAGCTTTCTTTTTCCAATTTCAAAGCAACAAATTTTAGAGTATGATTTTTCTTGGAATATTTAATATACTCTCACTTTTCATTGTTCTTATTATCTACTTAATTCCTAACTAATAGAACAATTAGATAATTGGACCCAATTAAAAAAACCCACTCTGGAGTGGATTATATTGAGAAATCTCCTGAAAGTATATGTTGTCATTCCATTCATAGAAATAGATTGTACAGATTTCTTAGTTGTTACCAGCTTCTACTATTCAAGCTGATTCTTTTCTTAGAATTCTAAAGAGATAGCCGGTGAATTCCAAAATCACTATTCCAGGAGGAGGCGAGTGCATTTCTTTGTGATACGCTTTCCAAAGTAAATTTCTTGTTGTTAAACCTGTTGATTAGATTAACATGTTCTTGAGGTAATATTTGTGGAAGACTCTTAGCACATAGTAGGTTCTATATAAATAATTATTTCCCTTTTCTCTTAAAAAAGTCATTTTTTTACTAATGTATTATTTTTCTTCTGTTTTTTCTACTATTTGGGTTAACCCACATCTCTCTTTTTTTCTCCTATTGATGAAAAATTAAGTCCACTGAAAACTAACTTATATAGCTAGGGAAAAGCTAATGAGATGAAAGTATTTTTTTCATTCCAAAAGCACTAAAATATTCATTGAAGTACACTTAACATTGGCTAATGTTATGATGCCATTGTAGATGAGCGTTTTTGGAGTGTGTCTATTAGACTACCAACTGGTAACGTTTTTTGCCTCCCCACCACTGACCAGACTGTGAGGTCTATGAGGGTAGGGACTGCTGACTCATTTACGCTTTGTACCTCTCACGTTGGTCTGTTAGTGGTTAACGCATGCTTTTTGAATGACTTGATGTGTGAATGAATGCTGTGGTAACAGTAAGGACTTCACTGATAAAAAAGAATTTCGTTAAAATTATGGCTAGAAAGATTACTGTAGACAACCCAGGAAAAATGACTGGCAAATTAAAGGCACTTTCAGTGTCAGTGCTAATTTAGTTACTTAAACTTAATTTAGACTGTCTTCATTACTGTTATCTGTGTTTGACAAAAGATGACGTTGTCACTTCATGGAGCCTTGTTTCTCAGATTTTTTCCCCATTTCCTTTCAACTTAATGTTGTCCTGTAGTTCTAGTCTGGTATAGTAGTAGAAAGAACTTTTGACTTAAAGTCTGTAGAACTAAATTTGAATTTTAGTTACATATCCCATGATGAAAGTTGGGTAAGTTAGTAAGACTCTCAATACCTCAGTTTTCCATATCTATATAGTGGGGATAGAAGCACTTATCTTCCCTGCATTATAAGGTTGTTTTCGGAATCATAGTATATATGATGTAGAGAACTTGGGTTTTAATACCCAGCTCTGTTATTTAATACCTATGTAACCTTGGGAAATTCCCTTTTACCTTTGGGTCTCAGATTCCTCACCTGTACAGTGGAGTTGGACTTGGGCATCTCTACAGATCTGTTCTTGATCTTTATCTCTTAAAAAATTTTTTTTTGCCTTTTTTTGGAGAGTAGATGGGGTTAAGTGACTTGCCCAAGGTCACACAGCTAGTTTTTGTGTTAAGTGTCTGAGGCCAGATTTGAACTCAGGTCCTCCTGACTGACTCCAGGGCCAGTGCTCTATTAACTGCTCTACCTAGCTGCCCTGATCTTTATCTCATTTCTAAAATAAATGAGATAATGCGTGTAATAGACACTTTGCGATTACAAAGCCATACACCAGTGGTTCTCAACCTTCTTCATGCCTCGACCCTTTAATACTCTTATGTGGGCGTATCTGCATGTAGGCAGACCTACCTAGAGATGTATAGAGGAGCTGTGTCTCGGTTCCTATGATCATCGGAAATGTGTTTTTTCCTATGGTCTTAGGCGACCCTATTCGACCCCCAATGGGGTTGCAACCCACAGGTTGAGAACCACTGCCATACATGAATGAGTTACTGATGTTAATGTTATTTTAATGAATTACTAAAGTATAAGAATAATGGTTGAGAAACTTGGATTCACCTTCTAGTTGTATGCAGAATAGTGAGATGCCCAATAATCTGTAAAGTCTCAATTTCCTCATCTTTAGCTTGAAGGTCAGTGTCTGTTTTTGTGTCCCATGAAGGTAATTGGCTGAAAGTTGCAATATGAAACGATAGTCTGATGCTCACATGCGATATCCCAGAAAAAAACAACCAGTTTGGCGTTGGAGGTGCAAAAGGGACTATATAAATTCTACCTTTACAGTTGTGATTACTTCATATATCTTTTCACATGGAAATATTCAGGAAACAGATTTTGTTTAATAACAATGAAATTACCTGATTGTGGGAAAAGCCTGAAAAACCAAAGCACATTTTTGTGGCTAACTGTAGTCTGAGTCTACTAATTTATACAGACTATACCCCCAGCTGAAAAAATTAAAAACAGTTCTTAGAGTGTACATAATTGTATAGCACATCTGTAAATCATATCTAACTGCAAGGTTGGAGAATACGGTAGGTTTAACCCTTAAAGCATGTTAATGCCTATGATATTCTTTTTTAAAATAGGTAAATGAATGTTCAAGTTCATTAACAGGCACTCTAGTTCTATATGCCATATTTTCACAATCTTCAGATTTGGAGGTAAAATACATAGGAGTTCACAAAGCTGTTGAATTTTAAGTTTTGATTTTACTTAGTTTTTATTAGAAATTAGATCATCAAACATCCCCTTCCTGACATTTTTGCTGCAAGTTAAAAAGCCTTATTCTTGCTTTCACTTTGAACCTGTTCCTAAAAGTGTATCACAGCACCTTTTATATTTTGCATAAAAAATATTTGACCCTTTTAGACAAAAATACTAGAACCAGTCTTGCAGAAGTTTATTTCCTGGACAAGTAAAATGAGGGTGGAGAGAAATTTCTTCTCTCTCACTCTTCATTGAGAATCATTCATTGAGCAGCATAATTCTAAAATCTTATGTGGCTTTTGGGCACTTTATGAACCTTTTTATGATAAGTCTGCAGCAAAGGCACTGATTAAATTAATACATTTCCATGAATAGCATTTCTTTTGTATTCTCCTCCCCCTGTGATGCATCCTTTTTGTTAAGGAGCTTCTCCTTTTCTGCATAGAGTATTTATGTCACATGGGTGTGATGTCATTTCGTTTCTGTCTACTTTAGGAGAAACCTTGTGAGAGCTTATTTTAAAAAGAAGAAAAAAACTAATTTGTTCCTGGAAAATCAGATGTCTTTAAAAAGAAATTCTATACTTTGTATACCTCTCTAATTGAACTCATTAAAGAGTGTATGAGTCTCCCTTAAGTGTCTGTTATGTTCTGGAGTAAACTGAAGCTAATCTCTAAATCATTATCCTCAGTTTAGGGCCAGGTTTTGATTAGATGGAACTAGGAAGAACCTAGTTCAAGTCCCATCTTTGATTCATAAAGGCGTTGTAACACTGAAAGAGTTACTGAAATTTTTCAGTGCTCTAGGTAACTGTTGGACTATAAATTTCAGAGAAGGTGGTAGCCTGCATTGATAAAGGGAATTTCCTTCTCTAAGAGTTCCTCATACTAATAAAATCACAGGTCCACATCCCTTATCAGTTACTAGGCACACAAAGTCACTCAATTTTCAAAGATCAATTTACAATTTTATGGTCTTTAGAAAAATGGAGGAATGTTTATATTTGCATTTGAACTTCCTAGCAATTTTGGTCTAGTTTTGATTTTATTATATGTGTTGATGTTGTTCCATCATTTTCTTCCACCTTCCAAAGATTCCTGGTTTCACTGATACTAGTACTTTTTTCAGGCCATTAACTGACTGAATATGACTTTTGGCAAATCACTGAACTTCCCTGGACCTCAATTTTTCTATCTTTCAGTTAAGATGATCCAGTGCTTTTAAAAGCCATGTCAATAGACATCCTGATCTTTGATTCGGAACTTGATGAACTATGTGTCTTTGTCATCAAAGAATCTGCCATACTAAGTTTAGAATGACTCACACTAAACATTTGACAACCAGACGATAAATTTTCTTTTTCTAACCCTAATAATTCACGATTACTAACATATAAAGTGCCACGATCTGCATCAGTGGATAGAGTACATCAATGAAATCATAGTTCTCTGGAAGTTGGAGGAAAATGATATAACAGTACCAGCATTACATTGCCCATAAGGATCAAATGAACTAAGACAATTTAAAATCACAATTCAGGTACAGTAAAATGTGGGAGCTTTTTATCCCTTGAGTATTTCCTAATATTTGTCTCATTTTCTACCTGTCCTAATCTGCTGACTCCTTTCTCTATACCTGCAAACATGATCAATTCATCTCTAAAAATCCTTCATTTGTCTATGTCATTTCCTTTGGAGATCGTCCTATATCTCTTCTTCCTTTCAAAGCCAGAATCTGAGAAAGTGTCATTTTTATTCATTGCTTTCACTTCATCACTTTACATTGCTTAATAGCACTTAGAAATCTGTCTTCTGAACCTAATATTCTATTGAAATGGCCCTCTCCCCAATTACTAATGATCTCTTCACTGATAAATACAATGAGTAATCCTAATTCTTTATCTTTTGTGAACTCCATATTCAGTTTTGATTCCACTTCTTCCTCTTGAATGCTTTCTTTGTCCTTTCCTTCTGTGATGTTGCTTTCTCTTCTTTCCCCTACCTGTCAGACAACACCTCTGAGATGTTTGTTGCTGTATCACTAATTCCCCTCTTGCTCTCTGTATAAGCATTCTCCCTTGGGCATCTCATCAACTCTCAGGGATTCAATTATTGTCTCTTTGTACATGATTCCCCAATCTGGATATCCAGCCTGAATCTCTCTCCTGAATCTCAGCACATGTTGCCAACTGGTTCCTAGATATCTCCACATAAGTGCCTTCTTAGGCAACTCACATTGAACATATCCCAAGAGGAACTCCTGATTATCCTCAAACACATCCTTCCTTCAAATTTTACCATTTTTGTTGACAATACCACTCTCCCTCTCCTCAGGTAGGTTTGCAGTCTTGGAATAATTTTTTAGTGAACTCTCTCACCCCCCCGTATCCAATGAGTTGACAAGTCTTTTCAGTTCTATCTTTTCAACATCTTTGTGATTTGTCCTTTATCCCTCTAATCATACCACCTTTGTCCCCATCATCTCTAAACTGGTCGTTTGTAATAGTTAACTAATTGATCCACCTGCTTGTTGGTTTCTTTCTCCTTTCCAGGCTATCTTTTATTGAGTTGACAAGTTGATATTATTGAAACACAGATCTGATCCCTGCTCCCCAATTCAAAAAATTTCAGTGAGGCTCTTTGACATTTTTAGGATGAAATACAAACAAGATCTCAGCCTGGCATTTAAAATGCTTGAAAATCTATCTCTTACCTATCTTTCTAGTTACTTCATATGACTCCCCTTCACATACTCTCCATTCAATCCTGCTAGCTGATCCCCAAAGGAGATGTTCAGTTTCTTGCACAAATGATCAATCCATCCTCACCCCACCCCTTGTCTGGAAAGTGTTCCCTCTTCAGCCGCCTTTTAGGATTCCTTCTTTCTTTCAGAGAACAGTTCAGATGTCACTTGTAGCCTTTCCTGATTTGGTATAGTTATTAGTGTTCTCTCCCTCTTGAAATTACTTTGTATATAATTGTGTAAATTTTCTCTTCTTTCCCCTCTACTCCCATTGAGGGCAAAACAGTTTACTTGTTGTTATCTCTGTATTTCCAGTGCTGTCTACATAGTATACTTATTGGGTTCATTTCAATTGTTGAATTATTATTATTATTATTATTATTATTAATTTAGGACCACAGACAACTTACTCCCTTTAGACATTGGTTTCCTCATTAATGAAATTAAATGCTTAGACTAGAGGGTCTACAAGAGCCTGTCCTGTGATCATAATCTAGTCATGTTATTTATTTGTTCAAGAGATTTTAAAGCATCTACTGTGTGTAGAACTTTTGCAGGGTTGAAAGACATTCACAAATAATTGACATAGGGCATTTTTGTGATGTGTCATAGAAGTGTCATTGAAAATTTTTAAGCAAGGAAAAGGCTGTGAATCAAGTCTTGTTTTCCTAGCATGAATCCTTCATTGGAGGAAAACTAATGGGAAAGATAATGAAGAAAGGAAGACTGGTAATGCAGCTATTATGATCATTCCTACTTGAGTTAATGAGAGCCTGAACCAGGGTGGTGGTAATCAAATGGAAAGGGATAGGTGTGAAAGTTTGCAAAAGAAAATATTAACAGGATTTGGTGGCTGGATTGATTGGGAGTGAGGTTTGGGACTGGGTGAAATCATGGCTGATGCTGAAGTTTCTAGGGAAAGCGAGAATATAAAAGAATTAGGATAAAATGATAGGAAATGATGAAATTTGTTTTATACGTGCTAGGTTTCTTGTTCTGTTCATTCAGTAGGTGACTGGAAGAATCTGGTGTCATGAAAAGACCCCTGGCTACTTTCCTCAAATCCTAACTTCGACTCTTAGGGGAAGGCAACTTTACCTCTCTTAACCTCAATGTTCTCATCTGTAAAATGAGCATAATAATAGTTGTATTATAGACTTCATCAGGTCTCGGATAGGGATGGCTGTGATTTCACTTATACGATTCTTCTACCGATGAGGTCAGTAGTTCTTTACAACTTTTTTGTTTTAAAAAGTTGTCTACGGCGCTTAGATTTTAAGTGACTTCCCCTGAGTCACCTCGTCATTATGTGTCAGAGGAAGGATTTGAACCTTGATCTTTCTATGTCAAAACTGTCTTTCTAAACCTTAAAGCACTATGTAAATGTGAGGTTTTTGTTAATAATAGGAGGACTAAGAAAAATGAGCCTTAAACTTGGGAGGATTGAGACTTTAAAGACCGAAATTTAGAAGTCACACCATAGAACTAACTATGATGGAGAGTAGGGGGTGAGGGAGGATACAGGCATTTATTAAGTGCCTGCTGTATGCCAGGTGCTGTGCTAAGCTCTTTACAAATATTATTTTATGTGATCCTTATAGCATCCCTGTGAAGTGGGTGCCATTATGATGATCCTCATTTTAGAGACAGTGATTAAGGAAGGGCCTTGCTCAGGGTCCCAGAGTCAGTGTCTGAGGACACTTACTGATTTAGATTTAAGTCTCCTTGATTCCAGGACCAGTATTTTATCCACCGTGCCACTCAAGTGCCTCTAATGATGAAAGTAGTAAAAGTTGGTGAGTTCACTAAGGAGGGTAGTGAATATATAGTAAGATGAGAGGAAATGTTTTGTATGAGGATTGCATGCATTTAGTAGTTGAATCATTTACCTGACTAGATTTATATTATGTTTGATGGCAAAGTTCCAAATGTGTCAGTAGATATTTTCTACATTAATAAAATACCCTTCCCATCTTTTTGCTTTGGGGCAGTTTTATTGAAAGCATAAACATTGTTCTTTTTTGGGGGGATGGAGTATTACCCTTTAAAATAAAGTCCCTAAGGAAAACACAAAAAAGTCTCCTTAAACTTACCTTTTCACTCGTTCTCCTGAGAAAGTGAACAAGAAAGAAAATATTATTGGTTGGAGAGTTTTTTTGTTATTGTTATTATTTTGTTCACTTCTTGTCTTTCTGTTCTAGTGGATGACTATTACTGAATCCCAGTTGGCCTCAATTAGAGGAGTGAACATGGAATAGGTTGGGGGTGGGTGGGAGTGGGTGGAACTATTCATTAAAAACTAAACTGCACATGCTTCTACATTGCCTCTTTTTTTTTTTTTTTTATTTATTTTTTTTTTTTTTCCTTTTTGTCTTAGGGGCCTCAGCAGGCTTTGGGGGAATTTGTGCAATGCTTACTATGACTTGTGTTTGGATCTAGCAAGTAGAGCATTAGGAGGGAGTCTTATTCCTTCTCTTCTATAATGCCAATGTTCAAGCTTCACATACAAAGAAAACCATGTTGATTCATTGATCTCCTTCTGAATGCTACATTATGGGTTTTGGCAGCATGGTAATGGCTCCCTCGGCTCCGGTGTTTACAGCGATATGAATTCCTCTGGTCTGTCGGCACAATTTGTGGCCTGTTTTCAGGCCCAGTCTCCATTGTGAGCCTAACTCATGTCAAGTGAGGGCTGTCTGCTTGTCTGGAAGAAATCACATCTCCAGAAAAGCACTTAGATCGAATAATTAGCATCCACTCTGTTTTTATCACTTGAACCAACTATGGTTCCTTATTACTCTTTTTGTGTGGTTTGCTATGGGTGGTCAGGCAACTTTCTCTTTCTTGGTGTTTCTCTGTACAAAGATTGCCTCTTTTTTCTCTCTAACACTTACACATATGTACAGAATAACACTCCTTACTTTTCTGTTTTCTGCTTATATCATCCCTTTATCTCTCCCTTTCTCGTGTTACTTTATCCCATTATTTTTATACTTTTCTTCTTCCATCTTCTCCCTTTGTTAAATCTTTACATATTAAAAAAAAACATTTACCAAGTGTAAATTTGCTCCATATAATTTTCTAGCTCTATGTCCAGTAATAAGATATTTATCTGTCACCTTAAAATTTTCAAAGTGATTTACATACATTATATCTTTTGAGTCTTATAATAACCCTGTGAGGTAGATACTACAAGTATTTTCATCTTCATTTTAAGGATGAGGAAATTCTGACTCAGAAAGGCTGAGGGGCATTCCTCTTATCACAGAGCTAATAAGTATCTGAGGGAATTTGAACCCAGGTTTTCCTGTCTTTAAATTCAGTAATCATTCCATTGGACCACTTTGCCAGCTAGTTTGTGGGTTATGAAAAGTTAAGTAAGCCATAAATTTCTTCTAAAGGAATAAAACTCCAGGAAAGAGTGATTCTATAGGTATAGGATTAATTAGAAATGACAGAGAAAACTTGGTGATGACATCTGCCTCTACAGACTCCAACCTCTACAGCTCTCCACCAAATAAAGGAAAGGGGAAGGGGATAAATATTTATAAAGTGCCTACTATGTGCCAGTCACCAAGCTATAACCCTGAGAGATAAATTCTTTCGTTATTACCATTTTCCAGTTGAGGAAACAGAGGTTAAGTGACTTGCCCAGTGTCTCGTTGCTAGTAAGTACCTAAGGTTGGTTTTGACCTCAGGTCCTGGCTTCAGGCATAGCTGCTCTGACTACTGCACCATCAACCTACCTTAAATAAAGAAACCAATCACTTAATACTCAGCATACTTCAGGAACCTCTATTCACTTTGCCCTTCTTTTGTTGAAGTCATCTTCCTTTAAAAAAAAAAACAAAAACAAAACCCTCTGTGGACACCAAAGGACCAAAGCTGAACTGGAACAAACCCAAGTTGCCTCATTCAACATGTCCTTGATAGCTTTAAAATGCCTTCACTTTGAATCATAAGGTTAATGTCTCTGTCTCCAAATCATTTCCGTGTAAGTGCTTTGCCAGCATATCTGGATCTCGGAGATACCGCTGTTTATGAAGTGGCTTGCTTATTTGGCTCAATATTATCCCCCACCTTCTTGCTTGACCTTCTTACTACATCACCTATGCATTGAACCTAACTGTGTTTCGCAATCTGCTTCATATAAAATGAGTAGGGGACCCATGAAAACATTTTTTTTTTGGATTGTTGATATATTTCCCTCTCAAATATTAAATATATAATTACCCATGTATTAAAAAAGATAGGATCACAATTATTTTTGATGCAAAAATAGATTTTTTTCCCCTTCATTTTCCCCACATTTCCCTGATCCTACCCCCATATTTTTCCAGGGAGATATTTTATACCCTTAGACTCCCTGGATCAATATCTGTAGACTTTATCAATATGTTTTGAGCCTCCAAATGTGGTTAAAATAATTTATGAAATGCTTATTAAAGCTTTAGAGAAGGTCTGATATTTATTCCTCAGCATATGTAAAGAGTTCCTCCCTCTCCAACTTTTTTTTTCCCTCCACTGTTTTATGCACATTTTTGAACATAGGAAATAGCACTAAAGGATGTTGTTACACAATTCCTTTTGTCCTTCTGGAAGTTCTGTGTATTTTTTAAATGTCTTGGGTTGTTCTTAAAAAAAAAAACACAACTAATTAGGTTTGGGAATTTTAGTTATGCTTTAGTAAAGAAACCCCCGAAAGAAGCTTTTCCTCCTTTCAAAATCCTTTGCTTTTCTAAACTTTGTTCTCTAGGTCACTCTGGCTTCATAGCTTTATAGTAGCCTTTCACTGGAAGCCTGCTGTAGGGAAGCAGAAACACCACACAGGGCTCTCACAGTGCTGGAATTAGGCACGTCATGGGAAACTTACCCTTTTTTAGGGAGATCCTGAGATCCCAGTTTGGCAGGGAAATTTTTGGAACTTTGGTCCAACAAAGGGACCTGAAACTGTGTGAGAATGCAGTGGATTCTATTCTTGTAAACGAATGGACTTTTGCACAACAAATTGGTGGGTGTCCTTTTAAAAGCCCAAATGAGAGGTATTATGGCTGCTACTTGTTATTTAATAATTTGATATTGCAGCTACAGCTGCTAATGTAAAAACTGTCCATAAGCATTGTGTATTTTTTTTACTTAATGTATAAAAACATTATCTCCTGGTCTTGAAACACCAGGAAAGGAAGTTTTTTGGTTTTTTTTTTAAACATTATTGTTTTATAGGATGGCAGAGCCAGGATGATGCGGTGGCCTACAGATTAGTTTTCGAGTTAGAGGATCTGAGTTTAAAACTTTTGCTTTCGGCTTACTGTCTGTATGATTTTGGACAAGTAAATTTGTTCAAGTCCCTTAAAGACTTAATCTGGCTTGGTTTCAATTCCTTCATCTTTTAAATAAGAATGTTGAATTAAATTAAAGAGCCTCAGCTAGCTTTGATATGCAATACTGTGATCTTTCTGATTCAAATTCTATAGATTTAAATGAAATGTGTATCCTGATTGAGTCTTATCATTAACCTTGGATGTTACTTGGAGATGCATAGATAACTCTCTAGCCCTCAGTTTTTTTCATTTTAAAAAAAGGCATCCTAATTTTTGCCTTGTATTTACTGTACAGCATATTTTGAGAATTAATAAATATGTGTAAGGCTCTTTGAAAGTAATTCTAGTATTATTCATGCTCCATTAAGCTCTTCAGGGTGTTGGCAGGGAAGAGAGATCTTCACTATTTATCCCATGCACATGTATAAAAACAAGGTCTTTTTGTTGTTTTTAGTTGTGAAAATTTCACCTAAGTTAGATGTAGAAGGTGTTTATTTCAGAGATTATAGGCTGTAGTGCTCTGGCAAATGACCCAGGAGAGCAAGTTCCAGAAAGGGAGGAAGAGTACGTCAATTAAGAAGTTCCTGGCTCCTACGAGGACTTGTGTATCTTTTACATTTTTGGACGAATCATTTTCTGTGTCTGTCAACCTGTGGAGGAGCAGAATCGCTTATTAGAGTGATTCTGTTCCATGTTCTCATCCCTACTGGTAGTTCATTGTTCTGGGACGATTTTCAAGAAGATGATCCATGTTTCCCTCAGGCGTAGTCTGCTGTTCCACTTGCTTTGTTTCTCAGAACATATCTTCCATCCTTATCATGTTCCTGTTGATACACTTCTGCCTTACCTAAGGCCTCTATTTAAAAAAAAGTGAATATTTCTGGCCCCTCTCTTCTGGAAAATGGATCAACAAGTCTTGACTCACCTGTTTCTTTCAGACTGAGCAGACACTGCTTTTGTCCTTCAGGCTGGGTTCCGCTCTCAATATCTTGACCTTTAGCCTACTTTAGTCTACTTTCCTACATGAGAATGGGCTGGCAGCCTGCTTTAGGATTCTCTTCAGAGCATGGTCTTCCAGCTCAGTCTGAGGAGGAAGAGGCAGATTTTTAAGATTTAAGTTGATAAACTATTGTCAGATTAACACCTAGAGGGCAAACTAATTCTGTCTTTATTTTTATTCCAGTGGTGATAATAGCTAACTCGCATTAAGTGTGGGGTAGTTTAATCAGATATTTTCACATTGGGTCCTGACAAGCTTAGTGCTAACCCTCTCATACAATCATCTTAGTGTGGCCTATGTATTTTCCTTCTTACTGGTTGTGTTTTCAAGGCCCTGGAGGACAGGCTATAGTTCTCACGTGGCATAGAAGGCATGTCATTGGACTTGGACAAATCCCAGCAATGTCTTCATGGACATCATAGCATCTTTGTAGTAGTGATTGACTCTCTGAGCTTCATTATTGAGGCTTTTCCCACCCTTGTACCAGCACTCCCCATCCTTCCCATCCTCCTGTGCAGGGTGTTTTCCCTCCTCAAAATCTAGTGAGGTACCCTTTTCCTCATTCCCACAGCAGCACTATTAGACTAAAGCAATTGAAACATATACTGTACTCCAGAAGAGTTCTGGGCTCACAGCCAGGTTAGAAGAAGAGGCTTGAGCTGACATGGAAGTTAGTTTGTTTATTTAGTTTTTGACTTTTATAGTGCCTACCAGGCAAATGCCTACCTGAATGTTTAATGTTTAAAAGCCAAATTAAATTTCAAATGGACCCAAGCTCAGCAAACAGCACCCTTGACCCCATAAGCCCTTTCTCTAGTAATATTTTTCCCCAAATAATCATTTGTGTGCCTCTTAATTTGTTGTCATTCTCCTGCCTTCTTTGTGTTGTCCCTATTCCTTTCTGTGCTGCCTCCAAAGAGGAAGAATGCTGTAGTTGAAACAGCCCTGGGACTGGAATTCAGGAGAAACCTGGATTGGAATGTCTACATAGGCACACAGCTGGTTGTGCTTCATTTTCCTGATCTGTAAAATGATAAAAGTCATATCTGTAGTATTTAGCACATAAAGTTGTTACAAAGATCAAGTGAAATAGTATATGTGATGCACTTTGTGGACCTTACAGTGGTAGATCTATATGCCGGTTATTATTATTATATGGTTTTTTTAAACTTAATTTTCAGCCAGGTTATTGCTTGTCATTTCAGTATTCTTTTAGGGAGTCTAGTCCTTAGCATTCTCTGGGTGATCTCAGTAAAGGAAGAAAAGGGACATAGATATATGTGTACATGTGTTTATAGGAAGTCTTCCATATTTCCTCTGTGTCCCTGAAGATGTGTTGCCTGGAAGCCCTTTTGACACTAAAGTGAATGCCCACTGATTCTCCTTCAATGAATTCCCTTGGGAAGAGAGAGAAGCCTTTATGCTTGTTGTCATATTTTTTGTTTCTGCTTATTATACACAAAGTAAGTTGTAAATAGCACTCTCACACACTGTATTCCTCTGAGGTTTTTATAGTGGAGTAACTCTCAATCCTACTTTACTCCAGGGATTTCAGGGAGACCCTTTAACAGCCCCTTTCACTTTCTCCTGCAGCTCTGACAGAAGGAAATGTAGAAGTGCATTAGACAAATATCATCCCATAATTAAACTCTGAGCATTATTTTTAGACATTTTAGTATGGTCTGGCATAACCCCTAACCATGGATTTGTAAGTGTTGCTGGAAGGGAAACGAAATGGATTTGAATTCCAACAATCAGTTTTAATTTTACACTTCTGTAAAAACAGAAGTTAGGTTTAGACTATATTTTAATATCTCATTTTATGGTAGAGTAATTATAATATTACTTCAGCCAATCTGTATGTCTGCTGTTTCTGCTGGTCATCTAGTTTTCCAGCTCCCAGGGCTTATAACCTGTATAAATTCTATGTGGTGTGTGTGTGTGTGCGCGCACGTGTGCATATGTGTGTGTATGTGTACACAGACACACAATTCACACACATATATACCATCAGGTTCTTTCTCATGTTTTATTGATGATTTAGGAAGAAGACAACTTCTCTGAACAAACTAAGTATATAATTTCGAATTTCTCTTCCTAATGAAGTTCAATTTACCTGAGCACCAGCTATTTCTCATAGGACACTGAATCCATCCTACTATAGTAGATGGACCCCAGTACCCCAGAGGGAATTTCTTATTTGCTTAGTCCTCTATGCCTGTGATTCTCTTCTCTCCATAAAATATTGACATAATCAATTCAATATAACAAAGATTTATCAAGTACATTTTGCTAAGCAGAGAATTATGTTGTGTGCATGTGTGTGTGCGTGTGTGTGTGTGAGAGAGCGAGCGTGAGAACGAGAGATGGGAGTGGGGTAGTCAAGTATAGATAGACATAGTCTCTGACCTTGTAGAACCTTATCTAGTTGAAGAGGGTGTGGTTTGGACACATAGACAGATGACTATGCAATATGTGATAATGTATATTATAAAGCTACAAAACAAAGGGCAATATAATTTCTGGCAGGGGGAGGTTATTATACTGACAGGATAATTTGTAAAACCTTCATAAAAGGAATGAAATTTGAAATAAACTTTAAGGAATGGATAAGGGTTTGTCAGGCAAAGAGGTGAAGAGGAGGACATTTTGAATTTGGAACCAAGTATGCATACCCATTTATTGAATACTTCTTGAGTACTTGCTACTACTCTTCCCTCTCCCCAGTCTCGGTAAGTTTCTTGAAGGGAGGCACTGTTCAATTTGTGTCTTTGTATCTCCAGTGTTAGGATACTGCCTAGCACATAGTAGGCACTTAACTAATGAATCTTGTTGGTTGATTGATGAGGTACTGTCATGAGTTAGGAAAAACAGTGTAGGGACTTTATAAACTTATTGGGTAGACTATTCAGGGAAGGAGGAGACTGGTGGATCGCTTGAGTTGTGGAGTTTTGAAGTGTAGGAAACGTAATGTTCCTATATTAAAGAGTTTGTAATGTAAATAGGAGAGATGCTTCAATACTTGTGTGGTTCTATGAACTCATCAATGTGAGTGTTTATTCCCATAGTCTAGGTTATCACCTAAATCTTCTCACACTTCTTAATTCTTGTTGATTTACTGCCATGAATATTACATTGACCATCTACCCAACAGTTGAAAGCTTTCTTCTAGGGTTTTTAACATTACATAGATGCAAAAAAGGGAAAACAAACCAAAACAAAAAACCACTTGAATGCTAGCATAGTGTTTGGAATATCCATCTGTTATCCTTTATTCATGATACATGACCAGCCTACCTTCTTTGCCATTTATATATTTTCGAATATATTTTTACTACTTCTTAGTCATTATTGATAATGTGGTACAGCTTACTGATGCTCACTGTGCATCTCTCTGTTGCCCTCTATGTCAGTCTTTGTTTTGCTTTTTTGGTAATTATTATATGCTAGGATTCACAGCCATCCAGTGTCACCAGAAGAGTATTGAAAGTGCAACAGTTTGGAATTGTAAAAGTTGTGCACAATCACCCAGATTAGTCCAATTTTTTTTCTTCCTCTCATTTCTGTGCCTGTCACAGTATATATACCAGTATCTTCCTGTCACAGGATATATACTGAAAAAAATTTTTTTTCAGAACGTATATCCCTTCCCTTTCCCTCTTACTTTCTTGTAGGGCAATATGGATTTCTATACCCTATTATTTCCCGGTTGCATATAACAACAAGTTTTAACGTTTGTTTTTAAAACTTTGAGTTCCAGATTCTTTCCCTTCTTCCCTCCTCATCCACCCCCACTGGGAAGACAAGCAATTCAATGTAAGTTATGCACATGTAGTTGTGCAAAACATTTTCATAGTAGTCATATTGTGAAAGAGTAACTATAATTCCCTCCATCCTATCCCACCTTCCATTTATTCTGTTTTCTCCGTTGACCCTGTCCCTTTTCAAATGTGTTTGTTTCTGACTACCCCCTCCCTCATTCTACCCTCCCTTCTGTCATCCTCCTCTCTTCCACTTATCCCCTACTTTCCTATAGGGTAAGCTATCCAATTGAGTGTGTATGTTATTCACTCCTTAAGCCAAATCCAATGAGAATAAGGTTGACTTATCACCTCCCTGCTCTTCCCCTCCATTGTATTAGCTTTCTCTTGCCTCTTTTATGTGAGGTAATTTACCCTATTCTGTCTCCCACTTTCTCTTTCTCCCAGTATATTCTTCTCTCACCTATTAATTTTATTTTTTAGATAATATCCCTTCATATTCAACTTTTCTTGTGCCCTCTGTGTATACATATACACACATATATACACACATATCCTCCCACCTATACATACATATATACATATTACATATACATATATATTTCCTTCAACTATCCTAATACTGAGAAAAGTCTAATGAGTTACAAACATTGTCTTTCCATGTAGGAATGTAATCAGTTCAACTTTAATAAGTTCCTTATGATTTTCCTTTTCTGTTACCTTTTCATACTTCTCTTGCTTCTTGTATTTGAAAGTCAAGTTTTCTATTTAATTCTAGTCTTTTCATCAAGAATGCTTGAAAGTCCCCTATTTTATTGAATGACCATACTTTCCTGTGAATCATCATACTCAGTTTTCGTAGGTAGGTGATTCTTGGTTTTAATCTTAGTTCCTTTGACCTCTGGAATATTATAATCCAAGCCCTTTGATCCCTTACTGTAGAAGCTGCTAGATCTTGTGTTATCCTGCTTGTGTTTCAATAATACTCAAATTGTTTCTTCTAGACTGCTTATAATATTTTCTCCTTGACCTAGGAACTTTGGAATTTGGCTATAATATTCCTAGGAGTTTTCTTTTTGGATCTTTTTCAAGAGGCAATAGGTGAATTCTTTCAATTTCTATTTTACCCTCTGGTTGTAGACTATCAGAGCAGGTTTCCTTGAGAATTTCTTGAAACATGATGCCTAGGCTTTTTTTTTTATCATGGTTTTCAGATTGTTCAGTAATTTTAAAATGATCTCTCCTCATCTATTTTCCAGGTCAGTGGTTTTTCCAGTGAGATATTTCACATTGCCTTCTGTTTTTTCCTTCTTTTAGATCTGTTTTATAGTATCCTGATATCTCATAAAGTCATTAGCTTCCATTTGTTCCAATCTAATTTTGAAGGAATTATTTTCTTCAGTGAGTTTTGAACTTCATTTTCTATCTGGCATATTTGTCTTTTTAAGGCATTCTTCTCCTCATTGGCTTTTTGGGCCTCTTTTGCCACTTGAATTAGTGTATTTTTTAAGGTGTTATTTTCTTCGGTATTTTTTTGGGTCTCCTTTAGAAAGCTGTTGACTCTTTTTCATGATTTTCTTGCACCACTGTCATTTCTCTTCCTAATTTTTCCTCTACTTCTCTTCCTTGATTTTCAAAATCTTTCTTGAGCTCCTCCATGGCCTGTGTCCAACTCATATTTTTCTTGGAGGCTTTTGATTCAGGAGTTTTGACTTTGTTGGCTTCTTCTGGTTCTGTTTTTTTCTTCTTTGTCTCCAAAGAACAAGTCTATAGTCTAATTTCTCTTCCTCTGTTTGTTCATTTTGCCAGTCAGTTACTTGACTTTTGAGCTCTTTGGTATAGTAGAACTCAATTCTGCTTCCAGAGTGGAGAGTGCTATGTCCCAAATTTCTGGGGTTTTGCCCAGGTGTTGTCAGAGCCTCTTCTAGGCACCTGCCTCTGAATTGTGAGGAGGACTTTCTCTCTACAGCCTCCACAAGCTCTGCTATACCAGTGCTCCTCCTCACCCCAGGACCACTAACCAAGACTGAGACCCAGATCCCAGCAGGGCAAAGCAAGGGAATTCTGTTTCAGTGCCAGCAAAGAGATTCCTGCAATTGCTCTCTGATCTTCTGCTTGGTTCCCCCACTATCTGTGGACCTGGAGTCCTGGAACCAGTCACTCCACTGCCACAGGTGCTGCTACTTCTGCTTGCTTAGGGCCAGGGGCTAGATAACACTCTTCTTTCACCCAGGTCCAGCAGAGTTTCCCCACGTACCTTTTGCTTTCACTTGGGCGTTTATGGGTTGAGAAGTCTGGAAACTGCTGCTGCTGCCATTATTTCAGTCCCCTAGGGTATGCTCTGGCCAGTCTGTCCCTTTGGTCTGCTGCTGCAGCCCATGTAGGACTACACTCCTGGTGCGATAGATTCTTCATTTCAGCTCCCAGGCTGACCTAACCTGGATGTGTATTTCACTCTGTCATTTTTTGTGGCTTCTGTAGCTCTAAAATTTGTTTAGAGTCATTTTTTTACAGGTGTTGGAGGTAAATGGGGCTGAGCTCAAGTTAGTTCCTGCTTTTACTCTGCCATCTTGGCTTCACCCCTTCTTTTGCTTTTTCTTGTGTGGATTCTTAGGCCAATTTATTTCATTTGCCTATGGATTTCTTTCACAAGAATCTTTGGTGTTTAGTTATGCCTAAAATAAACTGAACTATTTCAACATGTAGAGGAGAGATAAAATAGGTAAGACTTATGACTTATGCTACACAATAGAACCTGATCAGTGAATGAGAGAGAGAAAGAGAGAGACAGAAAGAGATAGATTGAGAGAGAGACAGAGAAAGTTGGAGAAAACTGAAACTAAGAAGGAAAGATTTTTTGACTGGGATAATCAGGAAAGATTCTGAAAAGGTTCCTTCTTTGTTGAGAATTGTAGGATAGATTAGGTTACAATAAATGGTGTTAGGAGCAAACATTGGAAAGGGCTTTCCAGGCATAGGAGATGGGGTGAATGAAGACTGTAGGTTGTAAAACAGTAGATTGTAAACAGTTTAGCGTTAGTTTTAAAAAATAGAATTCCCATCAGACATAAAACCATAACGTTTCAGTTGTCAAATACATCATTTTCAAAGTTACAAACTATGATATTTATAATCAATTAATGTCAGTTTTGTACGGTTGTTTATAAAATATAAAAGAGATTCCTTTTTTCCTAACTTTTACTTTTGGTTTCCAAAATAAGAGTGATTATTAAGTCACTGCTTATACTCAAAGTAGGTGAGAAAGCTTAGGGCATATTTAGAGTGCAGCACATTCCTGTTATATTCTGGAAAAACCTCTGATATTTCAGAACTACTCTTTCTTTGACAGACTGTATCTACTTAGCATTGTTCCTTTCTCCTCTTTTATATTCCTTCCATCTTCTGGGATCTTCCCAGAGCCTTCCATTTCCCATACAGTCTTATTGATTATCACCTATGTCTATGACATAAGAAGTGGGAAACTTCAGATAATCTGAGCATGATATTGCTGTCCTCTTTAAAATTCCTGGTTCTCTTCAGCTCCCTCATGCTGTTCTGGTGCATGGAATGATGACAGAAATAGTGGCTAGAGTTTGCTTTAATAATGTATCAAGTTTTAGGGACAACCCCTTGAAGGCTTCTCATGGACCTCTTCTTCCTACAATGGCCTAAGGTGAATTTCACCTACAATGGTGAAATCCCCATTGTATCCGTTGCTCTTCCCTGGTCACATCTAGGAGTGTTGGATTCTGCCCTGGTTTGATGTGTTGTTATTGCCTCATATTCTTCCCTTTTCATCTCTGCCATCTTCTTTCTGTTCCTGCTTTTGGACATCAAAAGATAAATTCTAAAGCCTTCCTTTAAATAAATAAATGAAAGAGCCTGTTGCTTTCATTATTCGTTTGCTCACCTAATTCTTTGACTAAGCCCTTTTAATAAAGTTTCAGCAACTTTTTCCCTTGGTGGTCCACTTTGGCTCACATATAAAGTAGAACATCATTCATTCTAGAGAAGGAAACAGAGACCTAGAGAAATGGAACTACCACCTACCATACCAGAGCTGGGATTCCAGCTTAGGTTTTCTAACTCCAGACCCAGAGCTCTTTTCATGGCAACAGGCCATCATCACTAGCCTGGTCACATAGTGTAAGGGAGTGCTAAACCTGGAGTTGGGTGAGAGCTGGTTTAGGATCCTGCCTTTGTTGCATGCTTGCTGTATGCCCCTGAGTAGGTAATTTTCCTTCTCTTGGCCCTAGATTCCTTCCCTTTTAAAACATATTAAGAATAATTGCAAAGTTGGCTTCACAATTTTTCATGAGAATCAGAAGAGATAATTATTATAAAGTACTTTATAAACTTAAAAGTATTACAATATAAGATGATTGATAATAATTATTCTTTTATCAGCAATAATAGTGAAAATAGCCAGGGCAGCATAGATGACCTGGAATGTGAGACTAAAGAACTTTGACTTTCTTTTGTAGAAATTAGAGTGACATTGAAAGACTTGGAGCATGGTGCCGATTCTGTGGTGCTAAGGCTCCTCAGTCTCTGTACCCACCTATACTTAGCTATACTTTTGCTCAGTTTTCATGATACAACATTTGCCGTGAGCTCCCGAATCCATACCGTACACAGATACCCTCCTTCAGTCTTAGACCCTAGCTTCACTGCCACTACCGACTATCTTTTCAGAGTTGCTGTGCTCACTATACCTTGGCTAGCCTCCAGGCCTTCGATGCTGTATATACCAATGTTTTGACATCTTTCAGAGGCCACTAATTATACCTCATCCCTACGGAGCTGAAGTCGCCTTCTTGAAACTGAAATCACCCTTGAAGTGATGGGCAGGTCTATACTTAAAGTGAGGCAGATAAGGCTTTTTCAAGTGAGCTGGAATTATGAGGACTCTAATTTCAGTGAGTAGAGAGAGTTGAAGTTAGCATATATTTAGCAGAGATGGTTAGTTAATATTTTGATTTTGATTTCTTTCTCCTCTGGCTGAACTTAAGTGAATACCTTTTAAGCCTGGCCCTACTTTCTTTCAACTCAGTAACTTTGGGTGTTTGGGATTCTTTGCTCCCTTTTCCTCACTGTGAGATTTTAAGTCTAAAGGTCTCTTCCTAGGATTTCTTTTTCTCCCTACTCTTCAAAATGAATTTGTTCTTAATGAGTTTTATGGTATTTAGGTATCAGAATTGCTCATTATAACTATGCAGAAAGACTGAGTGGGAAAAACCCTGGGTTCAAATCTTGATTCTGCTTTTTACATTGCTGTGTGATCTTAGACAAATCATTTTAAACTGTCCTGGGTCTCTTTCTTCATCTGTAAAATGAAGGGATTGAATTGGATGGTCTCTTTGATCTTTTGAAACTGCTCTCCAAACTTAACAATTATCTTGTAATTGCTATATCTAATGGCCCTTTCTCAAACTTTGTCCTTTTTTTTTTTTTTTTTTTTGCCTTTCAGCAGTAGTTGATTCTGTTTCCTGCCCTTTCTACATTTTCTCTGGATTCTTTGGACACATTCTTTTGACTCTTGGTTCTCTCTCTACCTGTCTGACTGCTCCCTTTCAGTGTCTGCCAGCTCATCTGTATCACACATACTCCGAACAGTGGCTATCCCCAAACTCTAGGCTGCAGCGTTTCTCTTTTTCTTTGTATACTTTCACTTGGTGAACTCATCATCTTTCAAGGGTTTAATTGTCATATTTATGCAGATGACTCCCAGCCACTGTTTCTCTCCTGAGCTCTACTCTCTCCCATTACATTTAGCGTTTTTACACTTAACATTTTGTAAACTCGGCCTGCTTAAAATAGCAAACCATTTTCTTTCTCTACCCACCCCCTTCCTATCCCCTTCCCTAATCTTCCCCTCTTCCTAATATCTGTGTTTCTTTTGAGGGTCTTACCATCTTTCCTCTTACTCATGTTGTCAGACCTGCTATCATCCTTACTACCTCAGTCTCTCATTTGGCATATCCAGTCATTCCATAGATCTTCTCTTGGCAACCTCCCCGAGATCTCTTACTTTTCTATACCCATGGATACCATGATAGGTCCTTTTAACCTCTCTTTGGTGCTATTTCAATGATTTCTTAATTTATTCCTCTTTCTCACATTTTCCTCCATTCTTATCTGTGCTCCATTCAACTGCCAATGTGATTTTCCTTAAACATGGGACTGACCATACCCATATTCCACTGGCACCAGTAAATTCCAGTTACTTCTGCTTCTAATCCCTCTCAAATGGCATAGTAACTCCTCTGGTTGTCATTTAAAACTATTCACAATCAGGGCAGCTAGGTGACACAGTGAATAGAGCACCATCCCTGGAGTCAGGAGTGTAAATCTAGCCTCACACACTTGAAACACTAGCTGTGCCTTGGGCAAGTCACTTAACTCCAATTGCCTTGCCTTCCTCCTTCCAAAAAACAGACAAATAAACAGAGGAAAAAAAACCCTATTCACAATCTATTCCTTCCTGCCTTATTTATAGGACTCCCCTTCACCCACTCTACTGTCCAGCCCAATTCACTTTCTTGCAGTTTCCCAGACATAGCATTCCTTCTGTCATATCTCTGTTTTTACACTGGCCATCATCTGTGCCTGAAATTCACTTCCTTTTCACCTCAGACTCTTGTAATCTCTGGTTTTCTTCATTACTCATCTCAAGTATTACCTTTTACATGAAGCCCTTTCTTTTCCCCCTGTTGCTTGTAGAATACTTCCCTCCCATTATGTTACCTTGTATTTATTTTGTCCATACACATTTATCTCCTCCATTAAAATATAAGCATCCTATGAACAGAGACTATTTTACAATGACTTTAGACATGGTCTCCTTGGATTCCAGCATAGTTCCAGACACATAGTGGATACTTTAATGAATGCTTTTTGTGTATCCATATAAGCTACTTGATGACAGTAAATATGTTTCATTTCAGTTCCATTTGTCCTCCAGAGCCTTGTATGATATTTTCACTTAACGGGCACATCCTATGTGTGTATTGTGTGTTTAATGTGTATACACACAAACATTTATGTATTTACATTTGTTGCCTTGTATACGGGAACCACTCAGTGTCCTAGGAGCTTTAAAATAAAAAATGTATATTATGTGTACTACTTGTTATATTAGGGTTTCAAAGAATAAGAATTGTATTCCTTGCCTTTAATGAATTTTCTTCTGTTTGCGGGAATATGCCATATTATATGAGTATTATTGTTTTTATGTTAACAATGAGTCTCATTCTACACAAAATATAAGAGGAACAAAAGGGAAATACCAACAAAATAGTGATATTAGTGTAACGCTCAGATTGCTCATCTATTATCCTTTACAATACAATCAGCGTCTATTGTATAGATATGTGTGTCCTTGTGGTCTTTTCAGATCATAGTGTCTCCGTCTGTTCTTCACAAGAAGCTTGACATTAAGAAACCAGTGTGGTTTTCTTTTAAAGACATAAAAGGAAATTAAACACAATTATCCATTGTCTTCCTAAGTCCCAACACTTAGGTAGTGACAAAACGAGTGAAGAAGGATAGTGTGTCATAATCTGGTGATTCACTTTAGATCTAATTCTTTGGAGATGATAATTATGGTCTCATAAAGCTCTAGTTATGTATCTGTATTGCTATACACATACTCCCTTGGCAGAGATTGCTAATTAAACCCATGGGAGCTGATAAAGTCATTAATATTGAGTGCAGAGAGAACAGTATGACTGAGTCTTGGGGAAGACCCACAATTAGGGTGCGTAATCTGAATGATGAACCAGAAAAGTACTAAAAAAAGAAGAGTCAGATAGATAGGAACAGTCAGTCAATTAAAAGTTATTTTTTAAGCACTACTCTGTGATAGGCACTGTGCTAACTTCTGGAGTTGCATAGAAAGGCAAAAACCATGGACTCTGCCCTCAAGGAGCTCACATTCAAATGATGAAGTTATCAACAATAGAAGGTAATCTCAGTGGGGGAAACTCTAGCAGTTGCTAGGGAAGTGGTGGAGAAGTTGCAAGAAAAGACCTCATACAGGTGGTGGGATTTGAGGTGAATCTTGAAGGAAGCCAGGGAAACCAGGAGGTTCAAATACTAGATCACACTGAATTTTAAAGAACTGAATATTATCAGTCAGGCCCAGCTACTTTTTATTCATTGCTTATGTATACATGTATTATATACTTACTTTGTGCTATATAAGCACAAAGATCCAAAGACCTGTAGAACTTAGTCTAAAGTAGGGTTAGACATAATTATATAGGTTCTTATGGGAAATTATGTAACATTAACTTCCCTAAGTTGAGTTCAGTATATATAGGGACCCCTAAGGTACCATCTACTTCTACTTTGATCCTAAATTTATCTGTTGGGTACAAAATAAAGTTCTATATGAGGTCTAATTAGGCTTGTTTAGCGTTTTTAGAAAGTTTTTTTTTTCAAAATTGGAACTTCCATCTTAAATTAGTTATCAATACAGTCAACTAAGATTGCTTAATAAGCTGGTAATACAGAAAGTTTTTTGATGGTTGGCATTATTGTAACTAAGCTGTAATTTAACAAACACTTAATAGGCACCCACTATGTACACAGGAGTTTTCTATGATATTATAGGATCTAAATATCATCTAGTTTAACCTCTCCATTTTATAGTGAAAGAAACTGAGGCCTGGAGAAGTTAAAGAACATTCCTAACTTTAGAATTAGTAATTGGCAAAGCTAGAACTCAAAGCCAGACCTTCTGACTCTAGAATTTTTGGATTTACCCCCATGTCACATTGTTCCCCAACTTTCCATAAGCCAAGATCAAAAGTTTGTACCTCCAGTGAATTCATAATATATCTGGGGAGAGATGTAAGCCATCAACAAATAATATGATAGAGGTCAAGATGTGATAGGTGTGAAGTAGAGATCCAGATGTATGGAAATGTGAGAGGAGAAACTGTTTTCAGTTTGGGAGGGGTGATGATGAAGGCCTTGAGGATGAAGTAAACCGTGTATTAGACCTTGAAGAGCAGTATTTCTTCCAGCAGAGTTGAAGAGCAAGTACATTCTGGGCATGAGAGGAGTCCTATGTAAATGGATGGAGGCAAGAGAATATAGGATGATTTCAGGAAACAGTTCAGTTTTTGCCAGAATGTGGAGAAAAGTAGTATGCCATAAGATTAAAAAAGTAAATTTGTGCCAAAGAACCTTAAATGCCAGGTCAAAGAATTTGTACACTGTTTTATTTGTGTTGTAATACAAGGAGCTATTTAATAATAACAACAACAATGATAGTTAACATTTACATCATGCTTATAATATTTGAATTACTTAAAAAATACATTACTTAAAATACATTATCTCCTTTTATCCTTTTAACCCCACAAGGTAAATACTGCAAGTATTATTATTCCCATCTTATAGCTGAAGAAATTGAGGCTCAAAGAAATTTCTTAATGTATCCTTTGTAGATTTTCCTGATTCCCAAATGCACCTCTCATCCATACCATTCTGCTAATTAGCATATTCTCTCTCTGTCTCTCTCTGTCTCTCTCGCTCTGTCTGTCTGTCTGTCTGTCTCTGTCTCTCCAAGATAAAATTCAGGATTTTTGAATAGAGAATCGAGATGGTCAGACTGGTGCATAAGGAATTATTTTGGTAACTTATATGAAAGGTAGAGTGGAGAAGAGAGAGCATGAAGGAAGCTGATTTGGGGTGCTATTTATGTACATATGTATATATGTACTTGTCTCCCCATATTTAAGCTCCTTGAAGGCACAGGGACTGTTTAATTTTTTTCTTTGTATCTCCACCAACTAGAAAATTTTAGTCCTTTAACAAATGCTTGTTAATAGATAATTTAGTTGTCCATAAGAGAAATAATTAGGGCCTAAACTGGAGTAGTGGTAGTTTTAGTAGAGAGGAGGTGACAATTGACAGATGAGCTTCACAGGGGGAATGGAGGGGGCTTGATAGTAGATTAGATATGGGATGAGGAAAGATTAAAAATAATTCAAGTTGAAGAAAGAAGGTGACTTTGGTTCAACGCGAAGGGTGGAAATAACTTAAGAATCTACATAATTGAGCATATCTCTAAAGTAAGGATTTCCATGAAGTTACAGAAGGTCATAATTGGGAGTTTTTAAAGTCATGTAGAAGGAGATAAGAATTTGTTGAGAAGTTGAGGGGCAGATTGAAATTCAAGGCCAAATGGACTTGGAAATGAACAATCAACCCAATAAGCACACTATGCTGATAGGAATCTCCAGGGTAGGGATTTTCGGAAACAATAAAAAGAGGAAATTCATTCAGGAAATAAGTTTAGAGATAATCTTTTTTTTTTTTTTTTTTTTGCTTAGTGCTTAAAAATGAAGAGTGAAATAAACTGCAGAAGTAAAGTGACAGCAGACAGTTTCATACTTGTGATGAATAAAGTAATCTTTGTGAGTAGGAGAAACTCAAGCATTTCAAACATTGATACTGGCACTAGGGATAAGGAAGCAATGCAGCCTAATGACAATAATCCTTGATTTCAAGTTAAGTGGCCTGAGTTCTAGTCCTCATTTTGCTGCTCAGTTAACTTTTTGGTCTCCATAAATCATTTAACTTATCCTGGTGCCTCAGTTGCCTTATCAATAAATTATGGAGGGAAAGAATACTTGAACTACTTACCTCATGAAGTTATTGTGAGAATCATATGAGACAGTGGATAGAAGGTGCTTTGTAAACTTAAAATGCATTTAAAAGTGAACCACCATTACGTGATGTAGTCCCCAAAAAGCAAGCTACCTAACATTTAGGTTTACTTTAAAAAGTTATCAATAGCTTTTGAAACCAAAATTTTAAGCCTTTCATGCCAGACTTAGTGCAGTTCTCCAGTTAGTTTTAACCCTGTCTCTGCTCAGATCTCAAATGATCCATGTGACTCAGCCCTTCCAGTGACAGGGACTACAGGTTTGCCCCCTTCATTCCTGGATCAAGGATATTTCCTAAGAAATTCTAGTGACTCCCTGTCACCTGTGGGAAAAAAAATACAAACTTCTTTGTTGACTTTTAAAACCCTTTATTTCTTGGCCCCAACCTGCCTTTCCTTTTTTTTTTTTTTTT
>CM053599.1:84742181-84807141 GCA_028646575.1 Pseudocheirus occidentalis
TCCACTTAAACATCATTTCCTTCCAGTAGCCTTTCCTACTGCCCCTTCTCCTAAAATTATCTTGTTGTCTATGCTTTTGTAGGCTCTTTATGGATAGGAACAAGTTGATTTGTGGTGTGTCTTTGTATCTCTAGATCCTCTCATGGTGCCTAACTCGTACTGGGAACTTATTAAATGTTTATTGATTGATTACTTGATTGCTTCATAACCATGTAATCCTCTGTGAGTCTCAATTTTTCTGGGTCTCAGTTTCATTATCTGTAAAATAGAGATAGATAATAACACTTGTCAGTCCAACCTCACTGGGATATTGTGAGACTCAAATAAAATTGGATAAAAATTCCATTATTATTATTATACTTCATCTAGGTCCTAAATACATTTTGTTTGATGTCAAGAACACATGATATGCTGTAAGGACCAGTCAAGCCTCCTAGCTATTCTTTAGATATGAAGGTGAGGTATTACTGTCTGATACTTCAGTGAATATTTCACTTCAGTGAAATAAGAGTGTAACCATGCAACTAGTAGGCCACAGGTTGAATTTCTTATATATTTTAAAAGAAAAGCAAACTGTACATAATAGATCCACAATCTCTCCTCTCCCCCCCACCGCCATTTCCTTGTTCTACTATGTTTCTGGGAATGAGCATTTTATTTGGTATTTGTTTGATTTTGAATTGAAATTTTATCTTTTTAAAATGTTTTTATTTGAAGTTTTGGGTTCCAAATTCTATTATACCCTCCTTCCCCGCCCCCCCTCCCCAAGATGGTAAGTAACCGGATGTAGTTTATATATGTGCAATGATGTATAACATTTCCATATTAGTCATTTTGTACAAGAAGACTCAAATAAAAGAGAAAAAAATAAAAGAAAGGGAAAATAGCATGCTTCAGTCTGTATTCAAACACTGTCAGCTCCTTCTCTGGAGGTGGATAGTATGGTTCATCATTAGTCCTTTGGGATTGTCTTGGATTATTGCATTTTTGAAAATAGCTAAGTCATTCGCAGTTCTTCACTGAACAATATTGCTGTCACTTTGTACAAAATTGTCTTGGTTCTTTTCACTTCACTATGCATCATGTCGTGTAAGTCTTTTCAGGTTTTTCCGAGATAATCCTGCCTGTCATTTCTTTTTCTTTTTTCTTTTTTTTTTTTTTTTGGAGGGCAGTTGGAGTTAAGTGACTTGCCCAAAGTCACACAGCTAGTTTTTTTTTTGGTGTGTGTTAAGTGTCTGAGAACGGATTTGAACACAGGTACTCCTGACTCCAGGGCCTGTGCTCTATTCACTGTGCCACCTAGCCACCCCCCTGCCTGTCATTTCTTATAGCACAGTAATGTTGCATTACAATAATAGACCACAACTTGTTCGGCCATCCCCCAGTTCATGGGCATCCTTTTGATTTCCAGTTCTTAGTTACCACAAAAAGACCTGGTATAAATATTTTTGTTCAAAGAGGACCTTTTCCTTATTTTGGGATATCTTTAGGACACGGACTTTAGCAGTAATATTGCTGGATCAAAGGGGATGCACAGTTTTATAGCCTTTTGGGCATAGTTCCAAATTACTTTCCAGAATGATTAGATTAGTTCACAACTCCACCAACAATACATTAGTGGCCTGGTTTGCCCATATCTCCTGCAGTAGCCAACATTTTCCTTTTTCTTTTTTTGTCATATTAGCCACTATGATAGGTGTGAGGTGGTACCTCAGAATTGTTTTACTTTGTGTTTCTCTGTTTAGTAGTGATTTAGAGTATTTTTTCATATGACTATAGAGAGCTTTGATTTCTTTGCCTGAAAACTACCTGTTTGTATTCTTTGACTGTTTATCAGTTGTGGAAAGTTTTTATAAATTTGACTCAATTCTTTATACATTTGAGAAATAAAACTTTTATTAGAACTACTTGTTGCAAAATTCTCCCTCCCCCTTTTCTGCTTTCCTTATAATTTTAGTTGCATTCATTTTGTTTGTGCAAACCCTTTTTACTTCTATAGAATCCAAATGATCTATTTTACATTTTATAATGCTTTCTATATCTTCTTTGGTTTTGAGTTCTTCCCTTATCTATAAATCTGACAGAAAAACTGTTCCTTGCTCCCTTAATTTGCTTACGGTGTCATGCTGAATGTGTAAATCATAGATGGATTTTGGCTTTATCTCGGTGTAAGGTGTCTGATGCTGGTTTATACCTGGTTTTTACCATACTGCTTTCCAGGTTTCTCAGCAATTTTTGTCAAATAATGAATTTCTACTAATTTTTAAAAACAGAAATGTGACAGTGAACAGAGGGACTTGTCTTCATTTTTGCATATTTCCTGGTATTTAAAGGATACCTGTTCCAGTACTGGTAAGATTTTGCTGAAAATCCAAAGGATAAATGATGTCCTCAGCAGGACTTAACTCAGGAATACCTATGAAAATCCATTTGGCATCATCCACTGAACTTTTCAGGCTTATGAGATGAGCAGAGTGAGCTTGCTTTTATTTTCAACTGCTTTAAAATACCACACATGAGAGAACAGGTTGACAGGAGGTTTCATTCTGACACAGGAGTAAAGGGAGAAGGATCTCTTGCACACCTGTTCATGGACGGTAGCAGACCACCTGAGCACTGCCATGCCGCAAGCTGGCACAACCTAGGAGGTGTATGGCTGTATTATAGCTAAAAACAGGTGTGTGACATGTATGAAACGTGTTCATGAGTTTTCTCCATAATTTTTTTCCTTATCTTAATCCTTTTTTCCTCCCTTCCCTGCCCATTTTTTCTCTCAGTCCTCCTCTTTCTCTATTCTGTATGCCTGCTAAGTAGTAAGTGCAGTTTGATGAAGGGTCAGTTTTATGAAGGTATATGTTCTGTTTAGGTGCATTCTTCAAATACGTCATCCAGAGTATACTTTCACAGAACAATACGAATTATGTTTTGATTGATAAAATCTGGGAAAGAATTAAAAAGAAAGTTTTTTGGAAAGATGCTGTGACATAAGATTGAAGAAAAAGGTACAGAGCTCATTTAGTTGATTTCAGAGGAGTGGAGAATAGGAGAAGAGACACATAGATACAGGTACATTTTTGCATGTGTTATGTATGTACATGTATATGTGGGCAAAGAGAATGACACCATGATTACATACTTAAATATAATACCAGGTGTGTGTCTAAACTAGTAACTGAGAAGTTCGTATTATTATTCACTACTTATTTGGAAACCCTTTTGACATAGATCCTCAGAAGGAGCAGGTTCTTATTACCATAGCCTTGGCAGAGGGATATCGAGTGATTTTTATTTGAGTATATGTACTATCTTATAAGCTTTTTTTAGGTAAAGTAGGAAAATTGAGTTATTTAAAAACAAAACCTAGACTACCTGATTACGTACCCTTGCTGTCGTGTCTCCCCTCCTCCTTTTTGTGCCAGAAATATCTTAGCAAAAAAAGAAACCTCAAACTTTACTCATGGCCCTTTACCAATTTATAGTTCTAACAAAGATCTTGTTGCTTAACTGACCGTCTCTTGTTCTTGCTGGGGTCCATGTTACATGATACTGCTCTCTTTGTCTGCAGACTGGTCACTTAATCTTGAGTGAAATGAAAGGCCCAAGGGAGGCTTGCAGTTAGCTTCTGTCAACTTGACCTCCTATTTCTATCCTGTTTGGTTCTCCAGACTTCCCATCTAGGCCAGGCATCCCTTACTTGTTGGCTTTTAGGTGTTTACCACGTGACCTTTGACCTAATATACCATGTATACTAGAATACTTGTTTTAATATTTAGCATTTTTTTGGTGATTATTGTATATCCAGATTGCCAATGACATTTCCATACTAAAGTAGATAGTATTCCAGAAAAATCATTGCCTTTTGCTGACCTGCAGTGTTGTTCCCTTAAAAGAACAGTGCTTTTGCAGTCAGAGGGCTTTGGTTTGAATCTCAACTCTTGCTACTTACTAGCTGTATAATAAGCTTGGCCTTCTCACTGTGGATCACAGATAGGGTTGGCCCGAATGACCTCTAAGCTAAGAGATTCTAAATGGATGATCCTGTGATATTCTCAGAACTTACTTAGGTTGATTTTAAGACCATAGATACACAGTCTAATGCTCAGCCCATATTTAAAGTCTTCCTGACTTGTCAGGACCTGTCAGATGCTGTGTTTGTCTGGTGTAGCCTCTGAGAATCCAAGGTTATCTCTGTGTCAGTATGAAGTCTCAGACTTGGAATTTGATGGAGGATGTCATTTATACAGATAATATATTTAGACCAGGGAGCACAAGCCTCTTTATTTTAAGACTGAGGAAATGAAAACCCAATGAGTCGGTGATTTCGCCAGAATGACACAGGAAGTAACGACAGAGCTAAGATTTGAGCCCAGCCCCTTGGACTCCCGATCAGCACCCTTGTGTATAATGATAGTGCCTTGTGAAATCGATATTTAGTGAATTTAGGTGTCTAGTTTTGACCAGTGGCTATGAGTCTTCTGTAAGGCCTAAGGATACCTGCCCTTGTTTCCTTTTCTTTTCCTCTGCTTATAGAATTCTTCCATGCCATCCTGTTTTAACTTGGACTCAACGTAAGGTTGAAGTCAGTACAGGAATCCCAAGATACCTATGGTCAGAGCCAGAGCCACCAGGATATATCTTAATTATTGAAACACATTCTTTCTTTGTGACTTGACTTTATGCTATTTCTACATTTGCTCTGATTTTATTTTTAATGTATACGACTCAGAAAAAAAATGAGTACAAATTGAGACATTTTTTCATTTCCTTTAACTTTTGAACATTCATGGTGATTTTGAAGTAGGTGTTGGGATTATGTGCTTTTTTCCACTTGTGCAGTCAATCAAAGTCATTGTCATATGTCTCTACCAAAACATTGTTCTTCCATGACCAAATTTTTAGTAAATAGTTGTTTCTTGTTTTTCCTTTTCTTTTTCCATTTTTTTCAAAAAAATCAAATGAAACCTACTTTCTTTTTCTCAAGTTAAATGCCTCATCATGTATTGTAATATATCATACTGCTGGCTTACACAGTCTCTTACTTGTCTCAAAATTCCAGATGTCGAGCCTGAAGTGATACATTTTACCACCTAAGTGTCTTGAAAAATTAGAGTAAATAATGAACCAACATTTCACTACTAGATTGTACACCATCTACCACCAAACCAAATCCTTCTCTTCTGTGAATATATGAAGGCTCACTTTTTTTTTCCAGACATACTGGGGTGCAAGTGTAAATTTCCATAAAATTTAAATGAGGTGCTTCCTGTAATTAATGAACAATTGTGGCTGCTCTCTGGTCTGCATTGTAATTAACCGTGATCAGGCTTGTTTAGTGATGACACTGTTCCTGTAATAATTTGACAAGCTACTGTGAATTTGCCAGGTTATTAAACAACCTGCAGCATTCACTTATGGAATCACAGGGACGAGTTCAGCGGCTGCTGCTACTTAAATGCAACATAAGGATGAATCCAAAGCTGCCCGTTTAGTATTATCTATCAAAGCAAATGGTTTTAAAATCTTGTAATTTCAGAGAAGGTAATCAGTTTGTGTGTGTGTGTGTGTGTGTGTGTGTGTGTGTGTGTGTGTGCGCGCGTATGGGCATATCTAGAGGACTTAAAAGCACTTATGTGGCAAGCTGTTAAACTAGTGATGATACAAATTCATTGTGTAGGTTGAAAAGCTGTTTTTGAGGAATTTGAATTTCCAGGTCAGCAAGTTATTATTGTTTGCATTAGAGGCAAAACAGAATCTCTTACGTTTTGTCACCACCCTTAAGTTGTTTAGAATGATGAAACAAACAAACAAAAAATTGCCCAAGCACTACACAAATTGGTTCAAAATATAATATCTTTTTTTTCCTCCCCGAAACAACCTAGTGACTTTGTGCTTGGACATAGCTGCTTTGTACAATAGCAGCATTTCTGTGGACTGGTAACATTGTATCTGTGGCCACTTTTTTCTTCTTTCCTCTCCTTCAGGTTAAGAACTGTTCAAAACGTTACTGTCTAGTTACTGTGGTGTCTTTCATTTAGATTCTGTTTATTGACTAAACCACAAGGATCCCTGCCCAAAGTACCAGGCGGTCTATGCTTGACTGATTTTGATTTTCTAACATCAGCCCTGGGGTTTATTTGAAAAATGTACATACACTGCAGCTTTAACAAGTCAAGTGACTGCATGTTTTTGACCATGGAGTATATCTGAAGATCATTAAATTTAGAAAAAGGAGGGGAGGGATAAATGTAGTAGTCATTGTACCAGCACAGTGTATGTGTGACACATGGTTTTTGTCTTTTCATCTTCTACAAGAGCCAGAAAGTTTCCTGCCGTTCCCTTTCCAGCTATTGACAAATGATTGCCAGATGTGAGATCTTTGCAGTGCTCTCTCCCCTCAGCAAACCTGCAGCGATGGGATATTCGATTCTCCCTTGCCCATTTCATCTCCTTTCCACATCTGCCAGGGACACACAAGCAATACATCCCTACATGAGAGTTTAAAGTTTATTCAGCTCCTTTTTTCCCCTCAGATAAAGTGCTCAGAGACAAGAGAATGAAGTCCATATGACTCTTTCCAAACCTCAGTGGTATTAGGAATAAGTTGTTTATTTTAATTATCTATCTCTCAAATTCAAGCATTTAATTTTAGTATTTTGATGCATGAAAAATCTCATTTAACTTTGTGAGTGCTAAATACCATCTTGTTCCCTCTATCCTTCCTCGTAACCCCCATAAAAAACTACCTGGGAGATTTAAGTGACTTTTAGTGAACAGTTGTCAAAGTATTAAGCATGGCATATCTACTCCACCTCAGTAGTCATAGGTATTAAAAAAGCTATCTTTGAAGGAGGGGAGACTCAGCTTGTATAGTTTAGATCGTCAAAAACAGCTAGGGAAGGGTCATTCATTGTACCCCAAGCCAGCTTACACAGAAGTAAGGACACAGTTTTAGAGCACCTGGAATTATACTGAAAAAGGCCACACATGTAATTAGTTGCAAGCACAGAAGCTTTTTGCATCTGCTTATAGTCTGTATTGATATTTTTTTTCCATCACAGTTTCAAAGTATTTTTCAAAATGACCTTATAGCTTGTTGCCTTACTGTAGGGTAGGCTGACACAGGTGGCCTTTTTGTTTTAATATTACACTTTTTGGCAAACTAAAAAGCCCCTCATTCCTGACTAAGATCAGCATTTTTTTTAAACATTAAAAAAAATCAATAGAATGTCTGCCATATGTGCTCTAGTTGATGGAAATATCTTTCTTTGTGGATAGAGCAGTAGTGCTGGTTTCTTATTTATGAAAGTGTGTGCTTTCTGTATCTACTAGCTGCCTTCTTCGCTGTCTTTGTAAGTGTAGAGTTGCTTTTTCTATAAATGTGACAGGAATCCATAAACCCTAATTCTGGATTTGAGAAAGATTGTCAGTTTTGTTATAGTAAGGGTAGAAAAGGGAGAAAGCAAGGGGGCATTGAAGGCCTGGGTCATGATGAGAAGAGATATGCTGTCTCTCACCTTTGCCCCCATTCTCTTCAGAAAATAATGAGTTTGGAGAAGGAAATAAAAGCTATTTAAAATTTTGGAGTTGATTGACCAAGAGTTGTCTCTGTATTTGTATTAGAAACATAAAATAGGAACTCAAGTAAAAGGAGTACAAAGCACCGAATTAAACCTGTTTTAAAGAGCAAAGTTTTAAAAAATCTCTGGAACCCCCACCTCCCCAAAAGCCCAGGTTTCTTTGTTGTTTAACTTTTCTTGAAGACTACTGGCCACAACAATGAACAGTATCAGAGACTTGGAAGACCAAGGTAAAAAGTTATTCTGCCTCTCATAAAACAACAAGGTTAGAAACTACTGTGGTAGGAGCTGAGTTCTTCCGAATTCCCATCATTTCACGTAATTTGCCCTCGCTAATGCACTTGCTGGTTTCCCATGCCTTCCTGCTTTCCTCACCATGGTTACTCGGGGAGGCAGAGAGGTGCTAAGCAATGGAGGTGTCATCCAGCTTGGGCACCTAGGGAACGTCCTTCAGAGGACGACTTGTCACTAGCCGTCAAAGAAGAGAGTGGCTTTGTGGTCTCTGAACATCTGGCAGCGCTGCACAGGAAGCTGAGGGGGTGTCATTAATTGTGATGAAATAATTTAAACCATCAGGAATAAATGAGGCTGTTAAGCTAAGTTCAGTTTCCATTTGCCGTGCACATGTGTCTGGCAGCCTGTATGCAGTTAAAAAAAAAATTGAATTATATTAGCTCATGAGTAGAAGTGAAACAGATACTGTAAATGAAACAAGTTACTGTGTCGTGATGACATTGCATTCAACTGCTTCACAGAACTAGAGTGTGTAGGATCAACGTATTGAAAATGGAAAATGAAAAAAATCAGTATATTGAAAACATATCAGTGTTCTGAAAGCATTTTCACTGGCCATCCCCCATGCCTGGAACACTGTCCCTTCTTACCCCTGTTCTCTTGGCTTCCATGTCTTTCCTATAAGCATCAGCAAAGGTCCTATTTTCTGTAAGGAGCCTTTCCTAGTTTTCTTTAATCCCATCTGAGACCACTCCCAATTTATTCTGTATGTACCTTCTTTGTGCATAATTACTCACATGTTGGATCTCCACCATTAGACTGTGAACTTCTTAAGGGCTGAGTCATTTCCCCTCCCCCCTTTCTTTGTATCTTCAGAGTACATAGTAGGTAGTTAAATTCTAGTTGTCAGAGAGGTGGGTAGAGCCTGGGGCTTGGAACCAGGATGACATGAGTTCAGATACAGTCATAGACACTTACTAGGTATGTGACCCTGGGCAAGTCACTTCTCCTCTGTTTGCCTTGGTTTCTTCAACTGTAAAATGGGGTTAATAATAGCATCTACCTCATGAGTTGGTTGTAAGGATTAAAGGAGATATTTCCAGAATGCTTAGCACAGTGCCTACCATGTGGCAGGTACCATAGAAATGCTTATTCCTTTCCACCCTTTCTAATTGACTGACTACTGGTGTGTTACTTCATTAAGTTTTTCTCTTACAGTCATTGTCACTGTCTTTAAGATATCACAACCAAAAATGGTTTTGTTCTCTTAATATATGAGTTCTTTTTGGTCACTAAGGTTTCTGATGTTAAATGAATTCGTTATATCTTCTTGTATAAATGCAAATAATAGTTGGTAGAATTCGTGTTTATTTGGATGGGTTCTGTGTATGTTAGAAAAAGGTGGCCTGATTGAGAATTGCATATACTTGGGAATCAGAATACCTGTTTCTCAGACACATTAAGCCTCAGTTTGTTCATCTGTAAAATGAGGGTAAAAATGCATGTACTTGCAAGCACTGAACAAACATTGCAGTAAAGTATACAATGCTATGTTCATGTAATCGTGGGGAACTCTTGACCCATGGCCTTATTTTTTTCAAGGTTCCAGGAGGAATGTAGTAAATTATTCTTGTACTGGCAACAACCTTGTAACATAACTGCTATGGATATAATACACAGGGTAGTACTGCATGGTTTGATAACAGCAGTTAAAGAACTGAGAGTGCTTTGGAGGACAGGTGACTAATAGATGTTTGTTGAATTGAATTAACTTGTTTTGTTGAAGAGGTTTTTTTCTCTTTTTTTCTTTTTCTTTTTTGGCAGGGAAAGGGAGGGAGAGCAGTTTCCACTGTACATGATCCCAAACTACAGAAACTATCCAGAAAATGTACATTTTATTAAAAAACAAAAAACAAAACCCAACTCAACAAAAGACTTAGAGCCATGAAATAAATACATGTTGATTTCAAGAGGTAACCCTCAGACCTGATGGAAGGAGGCAGCATTAATCTCTCAACAAAGAAAGGGGCATTCTTGGAGTGTTTGAGTGTCAAAGGGACTTGGAGGTGTTAGGTAGTAAATTGACCAACACCTCTAAAGTTCCAAAGTAAATTTCTAAAATATAAGTCATTCATTTACACATGTGTAAATTCTTTAGATTCCCTTGGCAAAATAAACTTTTATTTCAAAAATAAACTTTGAAGTTTGAAATTAAAAGCAGACAAACTGCTTCTTAGTGTAGAAAGGATTAGTAGGATAGTTGATTAAATGACCATGATGGCAGGTGATAGCATGCCCTGATTCCTGTAGCCCAAGTGGACTACTTACTACTAGTCATGATGAAAGCAGTATCCCCGGGAAAAACAAATGCTTCGATGTCTCTTGGGCTTAATTTCTGTCTTCCAACCCTCCCTCCTATTTTTATTTTTTCATTTCTTTAGTTCTCTTCTTCCCCACCCTCCAATTGTTTTTCTGCTTTTTCTTTTCTCTTTTATCTCAGTGTTCTCTTTTTCCCTTTTCCATTCCATCTTATTCTACTTTATCTTCTATCAGTTTATATCTTAGCATACCATCATATAGAAATTAAGTGTATTTCTGTTTTTTAAATTTTTGAATAATAATTCACAGCTTCATGTTATTAGTTTAGAAAATATATGCTTTTATTTCACATGGTTAAGTAGCAGCCAGGATAAACATACTATCAGTCCATTAATTAACAAGTACTTATTGTGTTTCTTGTCAATTACTGGAATCTCTTACAAGGTGGTGGCACAAGAGTCATGCAGAACGTCTGCTAATTTTGATGTAGAAGGAGAATAGTTGGTAGTTTCTAAGCCAGAGAATCAGATTCTTCTTTCTTTGCATTTTGCCCCTAATAATAAGTATTGATCTTATCCCTGTGTTCCCATCTATTGCAGCTCAATTTAAAGATAGCTTGCGAGAACCGTACAATATAGAAAACATTCATTGCTAACTATATGGAACACCGTTCTAGACATCTGGGTGATGTCAGGAAGTCTGGAGTGAGGAAGACTTGAAAACAAGTCTTCTCTGACACACAGTAGTTGTGTGACCCTGGGGAAGTTACTTAACCTCTGCCTGAGTCAGTTTTCTGATATGTACATTGGGAATAATAATATCACCTATGTCTCAAGACTGTTCTGAGGATCAAATGAAATAATATTTGTAAAGAGCTTTCCAGATCTTAAAGCTTTTATAAATGCTTGCTATTATTAGGGGAGAGACACATAATTTAGACGGGGGAAGATTTTTCCTATTAAGGAGACTATTGTTTACCACATTCTTTTATTTAATATTCTTACTGTCTCCTAGTGACAAAGAAGAAGTGATGAGAAGGCTTGATGTTTTGACCATCTGCATATATTGACTATTCATTTGTTTTATTTACTAGAAATAAAGACTAAAAATGTTACATTGTGATGAGTTTTTAAAAAGGTGGTACAAGTTCATGAATTCTTTGCTTTTCATGCATTCATAGACACAGTATGTATATTTAAGGAAATTTGGCTTAATCGTTTAGAAGTATTAATGAATATAATACACTGCATTACAAAGGGTTGTAAGTAACAAGAAACTAAATTCATAAGTGAAGAGTAAGAAAATGACAGTAAAGTAGTACTAGAAGTACTAGATGTCCAAGAAGTTGGGTACTCTGTATCTTCAAGATCTTTCATCTTTCCAACGTATTCTTCATGTGGTTATTTTTGATGCTGTCTACAAGAAAACAATAACTCTCAAGTGTTTAGAGTTTTTTCTTATGAGTGCTAGATAATTTATAAAAATAATTTATATTTAAGGTTTATAGAGAATTTGCCTCCTGACAACTCTGTAAGGTAGAGAGTGAAAGTAATATTGCCTCATTTCACAGATAGGGAAACTGAGGCTCAAAGAGACTGTGATTGACCCAGGCTCACACAAGTGTCCGAGTAAGTAGTCAAATCCAGATTCCTTGACTTTAAACTATAGCACCATGCCTCGCTATCCTGCTTCTGATTTTTTTTAGGTATAAACAACTTACGCTTTAAAGAGATTAGACTTTTGAACAGACGATACATACTTTGGGTCTTTTAACAAAAAAATACTCAAACTATATTCCCTTGCGCAACATTCTGTATCTTTTGCATAAATGAAGGTCACTTGCCATACCCTCTTTATTTTAAATTGGGGGCAAGGTAATCATTGTCTGTTGACTTTTCCCTCTTTTCCTCCCTACTGCCACCCCAAACTCAAAGCAGAACTGCTTTTTATTTCTTAATTTAGAACACTTGAGTGAATGAACTCTTGTAAAAACGTGGAGTGAAGACTCATTTCCCTCTCCTTCATTTTTTTGTTTATAAAAATTTTGGGAGTAAAGGAGAGCAAGAATTGGATCCCTGTCAAGTTTTCTTTAGCCCCAACAAATTGTATGCATGTATCCCATGTAGTTCCAAAGTTTTTTTTTTTTTAATCATAGAACATTAGAGCTAGGATTTGGAACCATTGAGATCTTTTCTTTAACCTCCTCATTTTGCGGGTTAGGAAGGAAACTAATGCCTGTAGAGTGGAAATATCTTACCCAGGATCAGGTAATATTGATAGCTGACTAACAATTGAGCTAGAATTGTGATCAGATCTCATGACTCTCAAGCCAGTATTTTGTACCATAAGATTATATTCTCATGCATTTCCCTCAGAGTATCTCCTTGAAGAAACAAATAAAATGTCTAGGAACATTAAATAACTCAGATTTTCTGTTAATATTGAAAATTATTTTATTAAACTAGCTCTTTATGGATGGGTGTTACCCTAGTGTTCAGGAGTGAATGCTAAGACAGGATGAGGAAATATCCTTTTTTTAACCCCGAAAAAGTGGCATTTAGCTGATTCTCAAGCAGAAATGCCATAGTAGTCTCTTCTACCTTAAGCCTTCATTCTCAGTACTTCAGTATTATAGTGATTGGTCCATGATCTATCTTTTTGATAGGATCACTCATTCCAGTGGTGTGTATTATACCCCATTCACACTTTCTCTGTGATTCTTAGCTGGGTCTTCATAAGTCCATGACAGGGAATCTACCACAAAATATTAGACTTACAGATTTGGGTACCCATGCAACACTTGGGCCATACATGTCTTATGCCTTGTTTTCTCTCTTACGCTCTCAGCCATCTTTTTACTGTTTAGTTGTCTCTACCTGTAGTGGACAGTTATATCTCTGTAAGATAGAAGTATTAGTAGACTAAATCAATGGACTGCCCAACTCACTACACCTTATAGTGTGGACAGTAGGCATCATTCTTTTCCTTTGCTTTTTTTTTCTTTTTATTTTGGAGACTTTGTCTCCCCATCTCACCTGGGCTGGAAGTGCAGCTTCAACTCCCTGCCTGATTCCAGTACTGATTGACACAGAAACTTTTAACTCTTCTAGTAGGTAGCCTTGTGGACTTCTTCTTTTAGGGACTTAGCAAATTGGTGCCAGACTTAATGAAGATGACTGATGGATGTTAGCCCTCCTATAGCAGTGGGGACTACAACCATGGGCTACCGCACCTAGTCACAATAAGTATTCTTCATCCACTTGGTTTTTCCTGAGTTGATTATTAGGTCATAACTTCTTTGAGTTTTTGTGCATCTCATTTAGAAGTCTCTGTGTTTTCCTTGGCCTTCTTAAAGACCTAGAAAAACTGTTATATGCTTGTGCTCTCCATCTTCCATCACAGTAGCAAATATATTTGATTAACTTAGTACTCTTTTTTTTTTTCTGCTTCTTTGGTGTTAATAATCAGTGGGTCCACAAACCAATTTGTGTGTGTTGCATCTTTTGAACATTCTTATATGATCTCAACATTTACATAGGAGACACCTCATTGGAAGAGAGACTTTGAGACCACATCTTGTTCTGTCAAATCAGAAACTTTTTTATAGTCAATAAATAATAAACAGTGGCATTGTATATTCTTTCAGTGAGTTGTGTAACTGTAAAGGTGTGGTTTGGTACAAATACCATCTGTGAATGCTTATGTATTTGATTCTCATGTTTTCATTCAGTTTATTCACCATAAATGTTTAGAATATTCTTTATTTTGTAAAGGTAAAGAGAATTGGTATATGATTTGTGATAGGTTTTTTTTGTACATTTAATGGTCTTTTTTAATAGTAGTGCCATGTATGTATTTTTCCCAGTCAATAAGTAGAAGTATGTATATGTGAAATATGAATATATGTATGTGTGTGAGTAGACAGAGACAGATGCATTGGTATTAGGAATCTTGGTGTCCTCAAAATCGTCTTGTCTTCCAGTGTGAGACCACCAGCATTTTCTAATGTGGGTTTAATGTTCAGGAGGTGCTAATTAATCCTGCTGATTTGTGATGATTTTTCCTTTTTGTAGAGCCTGTCATTGTAGTAGTTGACTATTTACTCCAAAGCTGATACCTCCAGTTTTTAAATATTTGAGGAGGAAAACAATATTGTGTATTGGTTATACTATGGCTGGCTTCAGAAAGAACATTTTATTAAAGACATTTGACATGAAGAAACTTCTGATAATATACAAGTATTATATGTACTGTTTAGTAAGTGATGGTTGGGGATGCATTGCTTAGCTGATACCACGTTGGCCTTGCAATTGGGAAGAACAGAGTTTACATCCTACCTCACAACACTCACTGTGTGACATTAAATAGGATGTCATTTAACCACTGAGCCCCAGATTGCTCTCTAGGTTTTAGAGAGCTTACATCTCTATACTCCTGGAAATTCCTACACTGTGGAAATCACACTTTACATATTGATGTACTGATCTGGCTACATAAAGCAGAGGGACAGATATTATGCCATCATTCTCACTGAAAACATCTTTAAGTACTTTGAGGGACATGTTTCTGAATTTGCATGTTATAAAAGTAAGCCTAAACAGAAACAGTGTCTACCTTCTAGGAGTTTATGGTCTAAAATGCGTGCGCGCGCGCACACACACACACACACACACACACACACACACAGGACCTATAAGCAAACATCTCTCAAATCTTTAAAGAAAAAGGAAGCTTTTATATCATGTGCAAGTTAAATTCCTTATTTCCTTACTTGGGTAAATTCTTTATTCTTAGGAGCCTCCTTAGATTTAAAATGACAGATTTCAAAAAATCCAGAATATGCCCGGAAGGAATTTTTGTAAGTAGTCTTTCAGTTGTGTCTGACTGTGTGTGACCCTATTTGGGGTTTACTTGGCAAAGATGCTGGAGTGGTTTGTCACTTCTCCAGCTCATTTTACAGATGAAGAAACTGAGGCAAACAGGATTAAGTGACTTGCTCAGGATCGCGCGGCTAGTAAATGTCTGAGGCTGAATTTGAACTCTAGTCTTCCTGACACCAAACCTGGAGGACTATCCACTGCTTCACCTAGCTGTCCCTGAATTTTCTTTAGGTCTTTAGAAAAACTGTTAAAACTAATGAGCCTGTATATGATATGCCTATTTTGATTACCTTTTTTGGGTGGAAAACTACAGAATGAATGTTATTTCAAAGTTTCATGTTCTTGGTACTGAGGAATTAAAAGATTATTTTCATTTTATCATTTCAGGCATCATTCCTTTTCTCACTCTGTTAGATTTTTAAGTACATTGCACTTAATGTTCTGAATTGACTTTAAAACTGACTTAAAAAAACCCTCATTTCCTTCTCTCCCCCCCATTCTATGTATTCAAGCCAACAAATCTTTATTTAAACATATCTGTTTGCAAAACAATGTGAATTTGAGACATAGAAAGTTTCCCTGAGCACAACTCTGTCCTCACAATAACTCCTATGCTATAGCTTATTGTATATGTAGCATTTCAAGTTCTACAAAGTGCTTTCTTCACAGGCACTTCCAGATGACTGATGCAAGGAATAACATCCTCATTTTGCCCAGAGTGATCTAACTAGTAAATTTTGGAGTCACTATTTGAACACAGATCTCCCAACTCCTAGCTCCTGCTGTTCTGAACTATTTGCAGAATTTATAATCCAGTAGATAATAAGATGAAAAATAGTAAATTTTAATATCCACTAATAAGATTTAGAGCTGGAAGTGTACCTAGCATCATGGATTTTGAGTGGAAAGATCTTAGAGGTATTCTAATCCAGAAATGTCAAACTAGCTGGCCCCTGCAAGACTCGTGAGCACTGCCTGAACTACATTAAAATGTAATTGGGAAATATTTAACAAAATAAATAAAAATGCAATAAAACATAATGTTAATTTGTGGTTTTCTAAGTCAATATGTGGCCCACAGAAATCCATTTCTATTCAAGTTAGACAATGCTAATATAGTCCACAGCCATACATTTTACACACACAAGGTGGCCAGAGGTTAAGTGACTTGCCCAAGGTCACACAGGAGACAGTTAAGAGAGTTGGAGTCTTCTGACTTCTCTACCTGAAAAGTGTGAAATGAAATTCTTTGCAAAGCTTTTGGGAAAATCAGAATTATCCATGGGACAATTGGGGAAGGCTTCATAAAGGAAATTTTTGAGATGGTTTTTAAGAAGATGTTTACTTATTCTGTAGGCAGAAAAGAGGAAGAGAGTCATTGCAGTAGCAGGGAATAAAGTTAGACAAAAGAATATAGGGACTTGATGGAGGTGGCGAGGTGGGGGTAGGGGGTTGGATGAGTAGTCAGAGAGGTGAGTTTGGCTGGCCCACATAGTGGATTATAGAGGTCCAGTCCTCCTTATTTTGCAGTTGAGAATACTAAGATTTGAAGAGATTTCCTAAGGTCATCACAGGTAAGTAGTAGTGGACCAAGGATCTGAACCTAGGTCCTCTAGGACCTCTAACTCCCAGTTAGTGTTCTTTTTTATACCCTGTTGTTTAGAAAGGGTAGAAAGTCAGTCTCATTACATTGTGAAGGAGCTTGAAAGAACAGCCCAAGGAATTGTACTGAATTACAGGTAAGGAGCTTTTTGAGCAGAGGTCTTACCTCACTAGATCCATGCAAAAAGATTAGTCTGGCAGCAGTATGGAGGATGATTTGAAGATAGGGAGAGAGTGGAGTCTGGAATGCTGGTTTTCCAAAGCTTCATTGCTATGGGGCATCCTTTATTTCCAAGTTGCCAGAAATGGAATAAAAACAAAGTTTCCCTGGTTGATGTGTTTGGAATATACAGCAGGATGCCAATATAATAATGGAATCAACTATGAGAGGGCTTGACCTGCTACTGATAATGAGTGGAGGCTTTGGTGTTAATTTTGTAACTTCAGAATGATTGTCTCCTGTTGCAATTCTTATATAAAACTTTACTAGCTGGCTTGTTTCTGCTGAAATAAATGCTGATTTTTGGAACCAGCTATGGTGGTCTTTGAAAAATAAACTCTTTTTCCCTAAAAATTTCTCCTTGCTGCAGCTATAAATGCAAAAATATATTAATTATCAGAATATTTTGAGGCAAAATTTGAACTCATCTTAAAGTTCAAGCCATAAAAGAACTGTGCCCACCCTAATGGAGGTGTCTGTGGATGTCAATTGAAACATTTGAATGCATAAATTAATTTGGAAAGCAACTCTTGATATAAATCAGACTTCTTTGGTACACTGATGTGAAATAAGCATTGTTTGTTAGATTATCTTGTTATTTAATCTCTCCTATGTAAACCTGGCTGGCTAGTATTATGAAGTAATAACACAATTAATGTGATGATGGGATAGTTATTCTAGGTACAGGCCTGATCCTGCAGGTCTTCCTTAACTTGACTGGGATTTATGTACATAAAGGACTGCAAGATCTGGAAATTTTAATTAGCAAGGACTTGGGCAGGATTTTTCCCCCAAGTTGTTTTCCGTAGCGCAGGTTATTCCTTGGATTTTTATTCTTTCTGAATCATACATCTGTGGACCTACAAAGAACAAATTGCCTTCAGATATTATTTTATCCAAACCGGGCAAAGTTCATTAAAAGAACTACCTGCTGTCTTCTCCCTATATTGTGCTATGCTACTGTCTTCCAATTAGAAAGAAAGCTTTATTTATACATGAAGCTATTAGGAATTTCTAGAACAAACAATGAATGTTTCCTTTGATGTGCAAAGGAATTCTGTTTACCTATAGTAGTCACATAAATCCATGTCTAAAACATGGCAAAAACAAAACAAAAAAGCCCATCCGTTATCTCTGGTGTGAATTGGAAGACTGTCTTGTCATCTAGCCAGTGAACAGAAAACAGAACTTCTTTTTAACAGGATCACAGAGAAGTAAGTTTCTCTGCCATTTCTTTCAGAATCTTTTTGGACTAGATTGAGGATTCTGAAAAATTAATACTAAACTGGGAAGGTAATGCATGTAAATTTGTAGGAAAGGGAAAATAACATTTCTTTGCTAATTCAAGAGCTGCACATTTGACCCTACCCTTGCACATAGGTTGATTCATTATTGGATGAATTCTTTTTTTTGTTGTTAACTGAGTTTGAGTTCTCTGTGTGGTATTATTGTTAATGTGTTGTAGAAAGCAAACAAACATGTCATTCCTTCCAGAGTATTATTTTTATGAATGGAGGCTGATATGTGCTTAGTGTCTGGCATTTCTTGTCTCATGCTTAAAGGAAGAGTGAGCTGACTTCAAATTTTCCTGAACGGTTTAAAAAAAAAAAAGTATGTGTTTACTGTTCACTGTCTGTGCAGCATAACTGTGAAAGTGACACAATGAAATGCTTGTTTGTGATTAATTTCAAGCTAAGAAGCTTTAATTGGTTGGCTCCAAGTTGGCTCATAGTTGATGTGAAACATCATCAGTTTGATAAATTAGATATTCAGATGTATTATTTTAATGATGATTGTCTCTTCCCTATGATGAGTGCCACAGAAGAGCTCCCTGTTTCAATAGTGGTTATCTGTGATGCTATAGCAACATTCCTGGATGTTAGCAGAGTATGTATTTTTTTCTGTGGTTTTGTGAATCAGTAACCACTAAAAGATCTCAGACAAATCACCCATGAATGATTTGTTCAGAGTTTGCTTAATGAGAGAACTGTGGCGTAAGACTACATCACAATAAGTATGATGATACATTTTCAGTGTTTTGTTTGGCTCTTGACTCTTATTACTCAACTTGTAGTTTTACTGTCACAGTTGAAATATGCAGATATATTTGATTGAATTTTGGTCTATTTCCTGGAAACCTTTCAGGCCAACACTTGTCAAATCAGTATTCAAATTAGGGGAGATATTGACTGGAGCTAAGGTTTGTAGTAGAAGATTGCCTTATCAGGCTGAAGCTATAACTAACAATGGACCGGAATGCTCTGTGCCACATGCTGAGGGCATTATTGCTCACCGGAGGCTGCTTTTTAGAACCAACAGGAAGCAGTTTTCAAAGAGCTGAAGCAACAGTTTCAAGATACATGTCCTGTTTCTAACTGGGAGTGATGCACATGACCATAGCAGAAGGGGAACTCTGGAGTATAATTTGGCTGTCCTGATTTAGCCTCTCCCCAAAGCTAGAGGACTTTCATGGGTAGAATGATGGAGGATCTGCTTTTTTTCTTTTAATTTTTTGAATGGAGTATAGGTTCAATATGAATTAATAGCATGAAATACTAGGCCAAAATGTTGCATTAAAGTAGAAATAGCATCAGAGGAGGTTATAAGTCTGCTGTGTTCTGATCAAGTGAGACCTCATCTGGGCTATTGTAATTTGTTCTGGGTACCACTTTTTAGGAAGGATTAAAGAGTGTATGCAGGAGTGAGGCAAGAATGGCAAAGGGCCTTGAGAGGCAGTATGAGGATAAGGTGAGAAAATGCTTATTCAGGAGTGTGCTGCACTAAATGGTCTCTGAGATATAATCTCTTTCTGTATTCCTGTGATTCTAAATGAAGTAAATTTCCGTACAAAAAATGGTTTTTGAAGTTCATTTCTTGCATTCCCCCACTCCTACTTTTCCCCTCCTGATGGATGAACTATCTGATTATGTTATCTTACTTTAGTAAAATACAAAGAATGCATTTTTTTTGTTTTACACACTTTTTGTCACCTCTCCCCCTTTCATATTAGATAAGTATACATGCTTTCTACTTCATTTTATCTCTGACCTTATCAATGCATTCTCCCCAGTGGTACAGATCTCAACCCATCCATAACATTTCATCAGTTGCAACTCTTATTCTTTTCATAATTTCAATATGGGGAGTCTTCCTCCAGATCCTCTTTTATGAAAGCTATACAGCTATCTGTTCTCCCTCCATGATCAGCTAGCTCCCTATTCTGGCTACATATCTCTTTCGTGCTTTGAAATTGTCTTTCTGGATCCAAGTGGTCATTGGTAACATTCTACAGTGTAGTTATACCCATTATACTCCTCTCTGTTGTCCTTTGGGAGGTCTTCTAGTTTTAAATATTTGGAGATTGATATTCAGTGATTTGCAGCCATATAGCTTCATCATAATAATATTGTTTTTTAAAAGATTTGTTTTTTGTTTCAGGAGAAAAATTTTTTCAAGTGCTATTATTTTTGTTTTTCATTTGTTTCAGTCGTGTCAGACTTCTTATGATCCTATTTGGTGTTTTTGTGACAAAGATACTAGAGTGGTTGGCCATTTACTTCTCCAGCTCATTTTATAGATGAGGAAACTGAGGCAAATCAGGTTGAGTCACTTGCCCAGGGTTACACAGCTAGTAAGTATCAGAGGCCAGATTTGAACTCATAAAGATGAGTGTTTGTTAAAGATTCTGTTAAATGCTTCATTGTCTGATCCTTCTCCACATCATGGAATCAGAAGGAATTTGAGAGTTGGAAGGGCCCTCACCAGCCTTTTAGTTGCCCCATAACTTAAAGAAATCCATGCTATACCATTTTTGACTTAGCCAGCTGCTGCTTAAAGATATTCAAGGAGGGAAACCCAACAGTCTGGTAAAAAGTCATCTAATTAACTTTTCCTATGTAGATAGCTACATCAAATTCTTTTGAATTATTATGGATCTAATTCATTGTTCTCATACTTGATGAAATATTTCAGTATTATCTACAGATAGAAACACTTGTATGATCTCACCATTTATGAGGAGTCTCTCTTCCGTTTGCACTGGAATGCCCTCCTTGACAATGCTTTGTCAGACATAGATCTGCCTATTTTATCCCTTGCTTGATATTGATAAACTGAGAGTTGTTGGACAGAGAAATCTCTTGTTGAATTTGTCAAGAAATCGTTTATCATCTTAAGGTTATACAAGAGAAACATCTTGTTGGAGGGATACCTTTAATAATGCATTTTGTTCAACTGAAGCAAATACTGAATCAAATATTGAATTCACCGGGCATTTAATCTTTATTAAGGGTTTACTATATTCAGAGCACAAAGATAAATAAAATATGGTCTTCTATTTGTAATCTCTTCCTATGCACCAGAGGTCTACTTATATTAGTGCTTTCTGCATACCTCCAAAGATGTCTTTTGGGGACAGCACAGACTTAGCACAGAGTTTAGAAATATCTATTTTAACGCCTTTTGAATTTGAGATGACTTATGCCTTAAAAGGTAAAGTAACCGTCCTAAAGTCACTTGGAAAACATATAACAAAGATAGTTCTCAAATCCATAACTTTGGACTCCAAATCCAATAGTCAAGTCTTTTTTCCATTCTATAATGGGAAATTATTCTGGATCTTTCTTCCTTTTTTCTGATCTGTAATATGAAAGACTTCAGATCTCATAATGTCTGCAGTTCCTTCCAGTTTTAATATTTAGAGTCTCAAGTTAACTAGAAATCTTTGTGATGTTATTTGGGAGCAGATAACATGGATATGACCTCAAAGGCCCTGACTTCTCAAAGCAACTTATTTATTTGTTCATCTGTTTACTTATTTACTTATTCACTTATTTATTTATTCATTCTATCTATCTATCTATCTCTATCTATCTACCTATCTATCTATCTATTTTTGTTTATGCTTAGAGGATGGAATTTTCACTTTAAAAAGTACACCATAACTGAATCATGAACCTTATGGTTCTTGAAAAATTAATTTGTAATTTCTAATTGCTGAAGTTGTAGGAAAGGGAAAAAATAATTTCTTTTAAAAACAGTTTCTTTGTCTTAGAACAGAGTAAATATTATACAGCTGAAAAGCTTCTTGTTAGTAGGTCTAGAGAAATTATTAAAACAAATGCTTTGGTTTAGCTCTGCTTAACACTGTCTGCTACTTAAATTTGTTGACTGTAGAAACAGAAGAGGCTTGCATTGAACCAAGGGCCATTTTGTATTTTTTGTGGTTCATCCTAGGTAAGGAATTCTTCCTCTAGGGGACTGTGTACTGGTGATGAGGCTCTCAGTACTTCATCTAGTCTTATTATGCTTTGTTGTAGGGCTTGGTCTTTTCTAAACCTCTCTAAAAAGATAATACCTGCTAGAGCTCACAGTCAGCTGGCATAACCTTTAAGAACCGAGGGATATCTCTGTACTGCTATGAGGCACAGTGCAAGCCCTGAAAAATCTCCACCTTTAGACTTCTTTGAAGCCTAGCACCAATGAATCCCTGAAGGTATAAGATATTTTCTATAACACCTGAAATATGTCATCTTCTAAGGAAAACAGATGAGCCAGATGAGTAGAGGAGCAGGGGTTGAAGTATGATTATACATCTTCTTTTCCTTGTGGTTATCCCTTTTTATTAGATCCATAGCAGAAAAATTACAAGGTAACCATCTAGAATCATACAGATGAAACAACATCAAAGTTTAGGGCTTTCTGCCCTTAGGTGCAAATTGTGTTACTGTATTCTATGAATGAATGAACTGCTATAAACTAATTCTTATCTTTTTCTTTTTCTTTTTCTTTCCCTTTCTTTATCTTCCCCCTCCTTCTCCATTTTGTCCTTCCCTAGTTAAGGTGCTCATTAAGATTAAGTATATTCTACTTATAAGAAAGATGTATCCTATAGGACTGATTCTCCTAAAGTAGTAGGTATATGAAGGGAAAGACTAAAGAAAACAAGATTCTACCATGGAAGTAGCAGTCTGTATAAATCCTTGCCTAGTTAGACCAGTGCTGGAATGAGGAGGTCTGTGGGACGGGCCTGTGTTTTATTCATTTGGTCTGGTTTCTCAGGAAGAAAAAGGAATTCCCCATTGGGAATTTCTATTTGACTAAGGGAGTCCTGTATTCTGTGATCTGGGGTTAAAGATGCCTGTGCACCTTAGAGGCAAAATGCAATCTTAACAGTATGCTAAGGTACACCGTCTACAGATGGAGATTTTTAGATTATAGGAAAAGCAACTGCCTTTGTGGGTTCTTCGGGAGCAATTTTCTATCTTGTGGTTGGTCACTTTCAACTCATGGCAATAACTTTCCATTATAACCCCCCCAACTCCAATCAATATGTGCAATATTATGCAACTCATAGTTACATTATAACCAAAATATGTCAAATGTGGTTTCTGAGTGGCTGATTTACAGTAAGTCTTCCTGAGTCCCCAATGTGGATATGATGACTAATTTGAACTCTCATAGACTGGAGCATTTTTCTTCATATGAAAATTGTGGGAGGGTTAGAGAGATAGTAATGCAGTAAAAACCACTGTGTCAACTTATTCACACACAGATTGATCCATTGTCATCTCCTTTGCATCTACATGGTTTGTTGTGAATTATCAGCTCACCCTGGGAGAGATGTGCTACGAATTCTAATAACTTAAAATCTGAGAATCTATTAAAACCATATTTGTAGTTCAAAAAAATTGATATTTACTGGGCAGTGTGCCCAACAAGAGAAAGTCAACGAGATTATACACTTATCCTAAGTAACAGCAACAGCTCTGCCAATGCTTCATTTGAAAGAATATAGCTGATCCAAATTATACATCATGGTAGTGGAAGACATGAAAAGAATACAATATATCAAAATTAGAACCCATTTCAAACCACGAAACAAAGAAAGATTTCATAATAATGGTTACAATAATGTTTCAAGATGTGACGTTACCATATGTACACTGAATCATTTAAATTCTGTTTTAAATATGAAAGCATTGCATATGCACTCATCTCTCAATTATCCATGTTAATGGTATGGAGACTGGAATGGATAATCAAAAAATCATTTACATTTGGACTGGGAAGATTTTGAACAAACATATATGAATATGGATAGACTGGTACTTCACAACACTTAAAACCAGTATTGAAGACATAATATGACCTAGAAAATCTAGAATGTTGTGTAGTGTTCTTTTTCTGAAACTATTCTCAGGATTTGAAGTAGAGGGATACCCAGCATTGCTTTTTGGACACCAATGAAGTAGATAGGCTACCTTTTCTTTTTCAACTTGTGACAATTATGGTTCATAACTGATTAGAAGAGGCAATTAAGTGTTATCGTTTGAAAGGTCCCATAATGGCCCACACACTCTACGAAGAATGACAGTAAAAAGAGGGATCAGTAAAAGTTGTTGGCTAAAGATTTCTCCCCTACTTTTCTTAATTATGTCACTAAAATTTTAAGAGCAGATTTACCCAAACTATGGACACTGAAAATTGACCTTTTGTGTGGGGAAGAGAATTTCAGCGAGTCTTGGAAAATAAGAGAAAAAACCCTATGCTTGATCTTTTTATCTTTTTAAGGCAAACCTTTTATTGATTCCTTTTATTTTAACATTAGCTCTGTTCCTAAACAGATTCCTTCCCTATTTCCATACTTATTGAACCATCCCTTGAAATAAAGATTTAAATAGCAATTCAGCAAAACAAAACAACATAATAACTGTGCCAGGTCTACACTCTGATGTGTAATTAACTGATTTTCTGTGGGTTCACAGCTCAGTTGGCTAACTCATTTGAGTGAAACTTATCTGAGATTCAAATTCTGATGAGTTGAGCTACTATTCTAAATGTTTGCCAGCTATTTAATGAATATGTGATATAATTACAAAAAGGTAAACTTTGGTCAAAGATGGTATTTGATCAATGCTAATGGAAAAACAACTCTAAAACATATGTCGGTCGACTACTAGTAATAAAGTAATAAGACTAAAATATGCCCTTTATGTCATTTCTCTTTGAGTCAGCTTAGTATATGTCTTCCTTCCTTCCTTCCTTCCTTCCTTCCTTCCTTCCTTCCTTCCTTCCTTCCTTCCTTCCTTCCTTCCTTCCTTCCTTTCCTTTCCTCACCCTCTCTCTTTCTCTCTGTCCCTTCCTCCCTCCCTCTCTCCCTTCCTTCCTCCCTCCCTTCTTGCAAGGGACTCATCAGTTACTACAATATGTATCTCTCTTCCCTGTGACCAATGATTGACATCTTTGTTCCTGCAGAATCATTTACAGAAAATTCAGGACTTGTTTTGGAGTCATATTGTGAATAAAATTTGAAGAATATATGTTCTTAGTCCTGTGCATTTTCAGATCCAAATAGTGCCATAAGATGATAGCACAAGACAAACACTAACAGTGACTGATAGAGAAAAAAAAGAAAGGAAGAAGTTGGAAGTTATTTCTTCAGAATACTTTTTAGCAGATAGCTGTGGAATGTAATTATGACTTGCATTTTTTTTTCTTTTTGGAGGGGGAAGGGCAGGGCAATTGGGATTAAGTGACTTGCCCAAGGTCACAAGACTAGTAAGTGTTAAGTGTCTGAGGCCAGATCCTAATGCAGGTCCTCGTGACTTCAGGGCTAGTCCTCTATTCACTGCACTATCTAGCCACCTCTTATGACTTGCATTTTAGATTATTAGCAGAAAACAACCAATTGGTGCAGGAGTTAGAAAAGAAGGCCACTGACAGAAGAGAGTTTTAATTTCATTAGGTATGGATAATGTCAGGAATAGTGCAGTGACCTGCAGATACTCCTATGTCTGTTTGTTTTTCTTTCATTTATTTTAGAGCCAGTCAAAGACTTACGTAGAAAATGTAGATTGTTGGGTTTTTTTCCTGCTGGAAGAAAAGCTAAAGAGGATAAAGGGATATTTCTTTGTTCTTTGACAAGGAGGAAGAATTGTTTCAAGAAGATAAAGAAGAAATAGGGGCTTGAGGAGGCTAGGTAGAGTCTGAATAGTCTGAGCCTGGAGTAGACCAGGAAGAATAGGGAAAGAAAGAACATTGAATCAATATAAATGTTTCATAAGTTTGAGTTTCTTTCCATAGAGAATAAAGGATAGAACTGGATTTCTTAAGGAGGAAACTTCTTTCACGATGTGATGGGGATGGCCTACAGGTGAATAAGCAGGAACAAGGATGTCAGTCGTTGGTCACAGGGAAAAGAGATACATATTGTAGTAATTGATGAGTCCCTTGCAGGAAGCATAGATGCTCAGGAGCAAATGAGATAACACGTGCAAAGTACTTTGCAAACATTGAAGAACAACCTAGCATTAGCTATCATTACGTATATGGAATTGACAGGAACATTTTGGCCACATAATGTTTTCCTTGGGTGTCTCTTCAGGATGTGACAGAGAACTTTATAAGACTTGTCAAATGAGACAGCCACTAACTACCCACTTCTGGTAATCCATGTAGGGAATGATGACATTGGTTTTTAAAAAAAATCAACCTGGAAAACATGTCTTTGAGATTATGAAACTTGAAGCAGGAAAATGGAGCAGAGGTGTAATTTTTTTCAATACTACAGTTTGAACAGAGGAACTTTAGAAGTGAAAGAGTGGCACCAGTGAGTTGAGAAATAAATAAAAAGCTGGCTAAAAATGATTTTGTTGAACAGGCTTTAAGATTTAGAATTAAGGGGAACGTAAAATTAAGGAGTTGGAATATATAATTTCTTAGGGCCCTGCTGGCTCTACAAACCTACTAAAAGCTGTAATGTTGCTCTTCAGAAGATTAAAAAGAAGACCTATTTTAGCTATGTTTTTGATCAATAAAGGATAACTTATCAATGAAATCAAAACCATATTATCCTTGAGAAAAAATAACCGTGTTTGTCTTTAGAGTTGATGATTGATGATAAAGTGAAATCCAGGAATATGCTGATCTGAATCCTAACCTCAGAGAAAATGGATTTCGAATTTGAGACAGGTGATAGGTAGGATTCCAGAGCTTATGGTTCTATAAAAGAAGGCTATATAATAAAGTGAGAGTATCACCAATAAAGAGCTGACAATGGAAGCATAAGTCATTCTAGTGAAGAATGGAGCACTAGCTAAACATGATGAGAATGATATGGCAGCATTGAGGAACTCATCAGTAAATTCATTTTTAAAAAGTATGGGAAATGTAAGCAATGATACATTACTGGAGACAAATACAAAAAAAAAGTGGCAAAGAAGTATCAGTAAGACCAAGGCCCCATATGAGTTGGGATGAGAAAAAAAAGTCATACATCATAAAAAGAGAAATATTTAGGGACAAGAGCACTCTTGACTAGTGTGGAGGAATGATAACAGTGGAAACGTGGCAGAACTATTTGACTCCTTTTTTTTTTCTTCAATTTTTTTCTCCAAAGAAGGAGAATCATTTTTTATCTGTTAGAAGACAAAATCAAACATGTTTTACAGCAGTTGAAACACAACATGTATGAGGAAATTGTAAGAAAAGAATCAATACCAATCATTGAATTTGTTATCTTGTTTGTAGCGGTTACTTCCTAGAGTACTTAAATAATTGGTGAAGGCAATTGTGAATTGTAGTCAGTGAACTTTGAAAAAAATCATAGAAAACAAAAAAGGTACCTTAGAACTAGTAAAAGTCAGGTGTCCCAATTTGTAAAATGAACGGTAGAGTCTATAAGCTATAGATTAGTGTAACGCCATGCACCAGCAGATTCCCCAAAGAATGCTACTGTGAATAGCTTTTAAGATTCGGATTACACAGTAATAGTGAACGCTGTTTATTCCATTACAAATCAAGGCAAACATTCACAATATAATATTCACGACATTACATCTTATTATAGAAATCACAATATAGTGTTCATAACAGCTTAACGTTATAATGGCCACACAGGTTTCATTACAGTAGCCACAATATTTAGAACAAGGAATAAAAGAATAATCATCTGGTTTCCGTAAGGGGGAAACCCTCCTCACTTAATCAATCAATCAGTTCGTAATATATCAGTCTTCCATTCATGGGACAGCCTTTAACTTAATCAGTCAATAATCTAGATTCACAATTACTAAATATCATTAATCACTAGCATAGTCATTAGAAAACCATGTAAACCCTCCACCCCTTGGTGTCCAGCAAACTTAAATTTCCTCCAAGGGGCGGCCTTTTCTTCATCTTGACTCTGGTGGTCTCTGATTTCCTGGATCCCCTTCCATGGTCCCAGCTCCTTCCTGAATCCAGCAAACAGTCACCTAGATTCAGAAGCAAACAGCTGCCAAGTTCTTGTCCACTCCTCAGAGGTAGACAGCTCCCAGGTCCTTGTCTAGTCCTTAGGGCAGTCCCTGGCACACGTTGAAGTTCACAGGGTTTAGCACATCTCAAACCCTTCACCACTTCTCTTTCCTAGAACTCAAGGATCAGCCAGGCCATGAACAAAGAAAGTCTTATGCTGGTCATGCTTCTTCAGTCCTCCATCAGTTTAGCTGGCCCTAGGACCCAGAAGGAATACTGGCCTTCTGGGTGGCCTTCACCAGATTCTGGTCTCAGGAAAACTCCTTGTCAATTCTCAGTCAGCTTCCAGATGCTGAGACAATCCTGCTTCCTCCAACAGGAAAATTCTAGTTCTGTCTCTCTGTCTCTCTGTCTCTGTAATTCTTGGATATATACACACACTGGCCTCCTGTCTCATTCAATACCCTCCTTCCACGTCAGTAGGGGAGTTAGGGGAGTTCATGCCCTCTTAACAGGGGACAGGGCTCACACCTTCCATACTTAGCCCTAAGTTGCTAAGTGCTAAGTATCTGCTATTACAACTAGGGAACTTGATGTTGATTCTTGGGGGGAAAATCTTGAACAGGATTGTTAAGGAGTACTTTGTGAGATTTGGTCATAACATGAATGAGCAAGTATTAGTTAATTAAGAACAGAATCTCTCCTGGTTCCATACGTTTATCCAAAACTCTCCCATGCCTAGAATGAATTTCCCCCATAGCTTTGCCCAATAGCAGACACAAACAGATATGTAAACCAGACAGACACAGACACACACAGATTACACAGGAGGTGGAGGTCATGTTTCAGGTTTGACTTGTAATGGATAACCCCTGAGACCCTCATGTTGGACTCTTAAGATTTTTTGATTATCCTGTAGTGTTTTGTTTTATGTTTTGGCTCTAGTCCTGTACTTGTTATAGGGAGCTTCCAAAGAAGAAAAGCCCTGTATCAGGGTAGATATCCAAGTCCTCTGTAACTTACAGTTGTACAGAATGGCATGGGAGTAACTTAGAAATTAAAATCTTGTTCATGGCTATGCAGATAGATTCATTTAGAGGTAGCATGTATTTTAAACTCTTAAGAGTATGCTTTTTCCCATTGTGCCATCTCCGATATTCATATTTTGTGTATATGTATTATTGAAGATAGTGTCTAGATGCGTAATTTCCTTGCTGTAACTCCCAGGTGTGTAAATACTCTCTACCAATGCTATTCAGTACCTTCTCTGCAAATTATAGTCTTATAGAGTTACTTAGAGTGCTGAGAACATTTACTACTACATAAATTTAATTCGGTTCAACAAGTATTTATTAAGCTCCTATTTTATACAAAGAACTGTGCTGGGCACTGGAGAATATGCAAAAATTGTATAGATCCCTTCTTGCTCTTTTAGAATTTATGATCTAAAACCAAGTAATGTAGTGAAAATGAAATCAATTCATTTTGTGTTCAGTCATTCAGTTGTGTCCAACTCTTCATGACTCTGGGGACTGTCCATGTGGTTTTCTTGGCAAAGATGCTGAAGTGGTTTTCCATTTCCTTCTCAGTTTACAGTAGCAGACATTTATTCTGCATCTACTGTATGCAAGGTGAGAAGCAGTATGACAGAGTAGGTAGAGAACTAGCCTTAGAGTTAGGAAGACAAGTTCCATCTGTGATACATATTATTGTCTCTGTGACCCTATACAGGCGGATTTTCCTCTACGTCCTCTGTGTACCTCTCCCAAACTATAATTTGCACAGCGGCTGCCTATTTGTACTGGTAGAATGAGTTTCCTTACCTAGGTATTCCCTACACCACTAAAATCCTAGCTTCTGTGTAATATAAATGCCATGCAAAGAGAAGAGTCTAGACTAGAGCATAGAAAAGCTAAGTGAAAATAGATACTATTTCCAATTATTGTTGATTTTTTTCCAACGGCTTCTATCACCCCAAGAATGTTCAGAAGTTGCCTTGGACAAGATCATTCTGGGTTATATTTTATTCAGATAGTAAAATAAATGAGAGCGCTGTTTACATATAACATTTAGAGCAAGAACACATATCAAATAATTTGGGTGTGTGTTGAAGTGTTTAGCTCCCGAATGATCCAACAGAGTCTCCATAATGAAAGCTGACCTGTGATTTCTTGAAAGATGTTTTCGCTTAATTGCCACAATTGCCTAGATGTTGTTTATTGTATTGTCAGTTCCAGTCCAGGGTCCATATAATTGAAAAGTATTGGCTGATAACCTTTTTGTGAGTAAATTTTAAACTGTGACTTCTTTCTCCTAATGAAGCATATTAAATATCTCTAATACCACCTGTTTTTTATTGTAGGCTATCTAGGGCAGAGCAAAAGAGAATATAGAGTACAACTCTATACATTTATAAGGAGGGAGGGAACATTTGCAGCCAAGTTGACTAAGATCAAGAAAATAGCCAAATGACCAGAAAGGGGGGGGGGAGGGAGAAACAATAGGAAATGGGAGAAAAAACTTGAATCACTTATAGATAGAAAAGCTCTTGGGCTCAATATAACCCTTGGGGGGGGGGAAACCAAACTGAAACACTATAGAGAAATGATGTGTTCTAGGGAGAAAACACCTTAAAAATCTATCTTATTCATCAGTCTAGTTCTAGTATCTGTTTGAAAAGAAATTTCACAAATGACATGACTTAACTTATGAATTAACCCATTAAACAATATGCTTTTTGGCATAACATATGCAAAATAGTAAATATGCAATAAAATACAGTCAGGATAGGTATAATTAATTAAAATGAACTCTGCAAACTCAAAGAATAATTTTTCTGCACAATATTTATAAAGATAGTCCCTCTGGTGCTTTTAATACTTAAAGTTAATTATTTAAATATCACTAAAGAAAGTAATCATGTAATGATTTTCTTTACCTCTTGCAATGATAATTGCTAAGGCATAGTTATATGCAAGGAAACAAAATTATTTAATCCAGCTTTTCAGTTGTTTAGGAGCTTTCTATCATTTTCTTATTTTTCTTGATTTTAGAAATTTTTAACTATGCTTTTTTATTTATCCTAGTGCAAGCTCTTTATCCTATATGCCAGCCTGCCTCTCTACCATCTACTTTATTCTCACTTTTTGGATACTTTTTGATTGTATCTTGGAATATTTAGACCTACATGAAGTTGGGGAAGAATAAGCATTTATTAAGTACCTACTGTATTTCAAGGCACTATTCTAAATGCTTTATAGATTCTGTTTTTGATTCACAAAACAACCCTATGAGGTAGGTACTATTATTATCTCCATTCTTTAACTGAGAAACCTGAAGCAGACAGAAATGAAAGGAGTTGCCCAGGCTCATTCAGCTAGTGAGTGTCTAAGGCTAGATTTTCTCACTTCAGACCCAGTACCCTATACACTGTGCTACCTTTCCCTCTCTGACTTCCTTATTACCGTTCTTTTACCCCAAAATGAGAATTATCTCCATATCTCTTTTGGGAAGCATTCATTCATGAACCTGTTCATAAGAATTTTGATGGCAACATATTGAAAGCTACTAGGTAGACCAAAAAGGGGATGTCCTCTGCTTGCTTCCAAAAACTTCCCGTGGTCTTATTCCCCTCCTACCTATTTCTCCACCCCACCCCAACCCCGATTTTTCATATTCTTTTATTCTCAGAGTTAGTAGTTTTGGATCTCTAAATGGGCATGTAATATTTCTTTCTTTGTATTTACTTCTTAACACTGTGTGTTAAGTACATTTGATTTGGAATTAGAAATCCTGAATTTGAATCCTGACTTCTTTCACTGTCTCTAAGACCTTCCCTCCCACCCTCTTGGCCTTAGTTTTCTAATCTTTAAAATGGAATTGTTCCAGATGGTCTCTAAGGGACTTTCCCACCTCTTAATTCTATGATCTTAGTTTGCTGCCTCCAGTAAAGAAACCAAAACAAAATTTAAAAAACCGAACCAAAAACCTTCTGAAATTGGTTTAGTGAACACTTATTTTTATAAAGAATGACTTTCTGTGCCCCGTAGGAAGTTATCTGATTGGAATTTGGACATCTTCAAACTAACTTTGTCAATTCAATTAAAACTTTATTCTTGAATATTTTCTCTAATTAGGAATGCATCTCAGTTAACTTGGTCTTATAAATCAATGTATAAATTATTATAATCTGGTATATAATTTCTTTTGTTTCAAGAAAGTACTGATGTTTTTTAACTCATTGTAGCACCTTTTATTATCAAGCCTACAAAGTAGTAGTTACTTAGATTCAAAATATAAAGTATAGTATAAGTGTTAGAGTATGGAAGATTGATTTCTTCTTTTTCAAATGTTCCTTTTCACCATTTCTTACAGCACAATAGTATTCCATCGCAATCATATACCATAACTCATTCAGCCATTCCCCCATTGACGGGCATCCCTTCACTTTCCAATTCTTTGCTGTCTCAAAAAGAACAGCTATAAATATTCTTGTATATGTGGGTTCTTTTAGTTTTTCTTTAGTCTCTTTAGTGTGTAGAGACCCAAAAATGATATTGCTGGGTCAAAAAGGTCTGATACTTGGTATGGATGTCTTATTTGCATGTATCACTTTATGCTTTATTCTTCAATTATCTGCGTAAATGCTGTATTCCATTCAGTAGAATATTAACTCCTTAAGGCAAAGGTGGTTTTGTTTTGTTGTTGTATGTCTGGCTCCTAACACAATGTCAGGTGTGTAAGAAGTGCTGATTAAGCACTTATAGCATGTGAAAAAGAAAGAAGATTTGATAGGGGGTGAGGGGATATGAATATTAATCCTAGTTCTCCTAACTAGCTGTATGTCCTGACTTTTAGGATAATCACTTTCCTTTCTTTGGGTCTCAATTATCTTACTCGGAAAATGAAGGAGCATTTGGTATTAGAAGATGTTGAAGGCACTTTCTACCTCAAGCTTAGTAATTCTAATAAAACTTTGAAATATCAGGAGGAAAAGTTACAAAATGTCATTACCAATCAATATAGATCTGCATTTAACATCACATTTATTATCAAATTTTATTCATTTAAAATATTTGAAATACGTCTTTTGGAGTTAAAGGAATTCAGTACTCTGTATGTAACAGCTGCAGATTGCTGATTCCTTACCTTCTACAAATGATAAATATGGAAATCTCATTGAAGGAATGAGTTTAAATTTAATTTGAACAAAAAAAGCCTTCTGTGAGGTCAGAAGCAAAAGGATGTTGTTATTGACATGGAAGATCATAGAAGTCTTCTTAGGGGAGGTAACATTTAAGATGGGCTTTAAACACAGCTAAGAATTCAAAAGGGATGAGATAACACAGCTCAGACGAAATAAGTAGTCTTAGAAAAAGAATGTAGGCAAGCTCAGTGAGTGTGTGTGTGCGTCCACATTCAGACATGCACGTATCGAGGAGGGAAGAGAAGTTGCAGAGAAATCCATTTTGGTTCAAGATTAGAATTTCCTGTGGGGGGAAAATAAATAAGTTGAGGCTGGGGTGGTACTGGATATTGGAGGGCCTTGAATGCTAAACAGAGGAGGTTGTTTGGTAGGAAAGAAGAAATTTGTTTTGCAATTAAATACTATATAGCTAGACTAGCCATAGGAAAGATTAAATATTTTCATCTAACTCTTTGTATTAAAGCATTCATCCAAATTCATAGATATTTTCTGATTTAAGTTAACAAAGGGAATATTTGGTGGTAAAACATCAGAGAGAAATTTCCATTGCTTATTTATTTGAGTCCTGAAATTATGAGGTGAACAAATCTTTCTGGTTACATGCATTTTTATCTGAAATTCTTCATAGTTGCACATTATTCTCCAATTTCTCATCGAAGTATAAGAAATATATGGCATTTAATAAAACAAATTACTATAGTACTTTAAGGTTATAAAGTACTTTTCTTACAACAAGGGTGTGCAGTTGGAATTAAATTAAGTTCATAAGCAGTTTTAAGTGTCTGGTACATGCGAAGCATTATGCTTGGCACAACAAATACAAAGACAACTGAAGTTGTTAACTCAAGGAGATTAATGTATAAGATGGGAATGGATAGCATGTATAGTGATAAGTAAATATGCTCTATTTATTTTCAATGCATTTTTGAAAGGGTCAGAGGAAGTAGTACAAATTACAGGACAGCACCAGAAAAGTCTCTTCTAGGGTCATTTTATTATAGATTTAGCTCTAGAAGGGTCATTAGAGACAATCTAATCTAAACCCTTTATTTTAACGGAAGAGGAAATTGAGGTACATAGGGTTTAAGTGACTTGCCCAGGGCCAATCAAGTTGCAGATAACAGAGACTGAATTTGGACCCATGTGCTATGGCTCCAAAACTAGTATGTATGTCACTGCACTGTTTTGTCACCTGAGCTGCCAGCTCAAGTGACTCCTATGATACCACTTGAATGGGAGCCGAGATTCCAGGATATGGAGGTAAGGAAGCAAAGCATATATAAGCATTGGGAGCATCCTCTGAAAAAAACATGGGAGGCAGACAAGGGTGTGTGTGTGTGTGTGTGTGTGTGTGTGTAATATTAAACATGTCTGCTGATGTATTGATACAGATTGTGAAGAGATTTAAATTCTAATAGGAGTTTGTATTTTAATGTAGAAGAAACAGGGAGCCATTGACATGTATTGAGTGACATGGTCAGATCTTTGCCATAGGAATATCAGTTTCACAGTTATGTGCAGAAAGCATTGGAGAAGGGAAAGATTTAATGGTTGGAGGGAGACTGCTTGTGAGGATATCAATTAGATACTGCTGGTCATTCTTTGATGTTATCCCCATTTTACAGGTGTGGAGATTGATGTTGTTGCTTGTTTATGGTCACTCAAGTAGGTTCAGTTCAAATCACCTTTTGAGATCTGTACTAAATTGCCTTCACCTTTCAAATATTGAAATCAGAGTCTGTTTTCCTGAGGACGCTATGCTTACAGCTGTTTTGAATAACTGGTGGTTTGAAGAAGATTATTAGTGTGGTTTTTTTTACACATTCAAAACTCAGACCCTGTTTTGTTACTTGTCTTTGAAGCATCAACTTGGTTAAGGAGAAGGAGTTGAATTAAATAAATTTCAAACTTGTTTTATTCATTAAGTGCTACAGCTTTTATACCTCTGGTAATATTTAATTCTGCATTTGAATTCTAACATATAATTTTTCTTCTCATGTGTATTTCCATAAGACATTTGAAACATTTCCTGAAATGTATTTTATTCATTCATTTTGTATCTAGGGAATTCCATTATAACAAATTGCTTCATATCATAGAATCTCATATCTCATTTTTAAAAATGTACCAGTAAATTGAGATGATCACTTGTTCTTGATTACTTCAATAGATGACTTCAAGTAATTAAAAAGTACCTTGAAGACTTTTTAAAAACTTCTTTTATCAGTACTGTGAAAAGCAAGTTTATTTGATAATTTCCTTGCTGTCTGGGCCCCATTTTATGAGTTATTGACTCTTCACAGTTTTTTCTTGTTGCAGTGTGACTGACTAAAGAACCCTGTAGAAGACCCTTTCTTGACTTGAGGGCTCCTTGAATCTTTAAATATTAATTTAAAGAAGAAGAATACTTGACCTTTTGTTGTTCTACACCTCAGAACTTGACAGTGGACAGCAGCACATTGCAGCATGGCTCCTGCTGTCATTCAGAAAAAAAGCTGTGTAACCATTCCCAGTTTTCCATGAGTTTGGGACAACCCTCCTGGGATAATGCAGATGGTACCTAGTTTTCTATGGTCCTACAGGAGTATAACTGTGATAGTTAGGCTTTTTTTTCTCTGTATATATTGTGGATGTGTGGCATCCATGCTGGTGGTTTCTTGAACTTCTGCTAATTCTGGGGTAAGAGAACAAGAATGTAATCACCCCAGAAATTAGGAGTTAGTTATTTGGCAAGCAATCATAGTATCTTCTTCTCTTGGGCTCTAATCTCCTGCCATAAAACTGGAAAAAAAAAAGTTTAGGAAACAGACCACTTAAAGGAATCTTACTATATAAGTATGCATTAATGCATGCATTTTAATTAAGAAAACCCTAATATATTTGAACAAGATCCATAGGTTGTAACCTATGTAAGACTGGAATGCTAGACTGGGATCTTGTTGTAGTATTGTTTTGGGGGGTTCATAGCCTTATAGACAAGGCTACCTTTTACATGGTTTTGGTTATTTCTAGTACAGTCCACTTGAAGTGTGGTCTGAGATGTACATATCTTATAATCAACTTCACCCCATTGCAAATAATGCTAATTATGTTTCATTGTATTGTGTTGCGCAGATTTAAAAACGAGAAACCACCATCTAAGAAAAGTCATCCTAGGCTTTTCTTTTTCCACTGATTTCCCCCATATTTATTTTTGTTGTGTTCTTTAAACAATGTGTATTCTAAGAAGCCTTATATTAGTCAACTAGTGGATATTCAGTTTTAAAAAACCCCATCAATGTACATATTACACATGCCTTTATATTAGGCGTAGCGTGTACCAAGAAGGAAAAATGTCATTCTGTGCTGTAGTCCAAAATTTATTTAGTAACTTAGTATAATACAGAGCATTTAGTACTGGAATGTACTTTCAGGGTCATTGAGTATGACCCCCCTCATTTTTTATTCTTTCACAACTATAAGAACTAAGGCCCAACAGGGTTAAGTGATGTGTCTTAACAGCACACTATTATTTACCTTGAATATTATGTCCAATGACTCAGAATCTAGTATTCTTTATCCTTCACTATGCCACTTCTAGTCTCCTAGGGAGCGAAATGCATACTTACGAATTACATAAGTATAATTCATTCTACGATGGATATGGTGGGGGGAAAGGAGCGATTCAAAGAAAACTTATCTCAACTGAGATGGCTTTGAGACAATTGCAATTTGACATCCTAACTTCCTGTACCAAGTTAGTGGGTCAGGTTTTCCTGAGTGTCTGCCAACATCATAAATGGAAAGAATTATTACAGAGAAAGAGCCAAACAGGAGTTCGCTACCCAAATGTGATGAGAGAAGCCAGTTGACCCGGGCTATCTGACATTTAAATGCTGCTGTTAATGAATACTTTGTGTGGCAAATTGTAGTCTTTTTCTTAAGATGATGTTAGTTGTTTATCAGGGAAGAAGAGGAAAAGGGTTGGGCACATACTTGTAAGGCTCATGATCTTTCCCAGAATTTGGAAGGATAAGGGACTGACTAAGAATTTGACATTGGATGTGTTCCCTTAATTGTGGCTTTGGCCATTTGGAAGGGGGGAAAGTGCTAAGGAATCAGAAGGTGATAATCTGAACAATGTAGAAGCTATTTAATGAGGGTAAAAGCAAGCATTTGGCCAAGTGAGGACTTGGAGTTGGCATCTAAGTGTAATTGCTTTTAGGCAGCGTGGTATAGTGGAAAGTACACTGGATCAGAAGTTACAATGCCTGAACTGGAAGCTGTTTTTGTTTTGCCATATACTACCTTGTGTGTCCTTATGCAAGTAATTTCATGTCTTACGACATCAGTTTCTTCATCAGTAAAATGAATTATTTCAGGTGATCTCTCAGCATCTTTTCTACTTTGAAGTGCTATGATTCAGATTTTTTGAAAGTCATGAAATGCTTAACAAGGGGATCCTTTTGTTTCATAAATAAGAGTCCTAATAAAAGGTATAGATCCTGGAGGTAGAGATTTGGGCACCAGTAACCTGAAAGACAGTGGTCCAAAGAACAACATCAAGACTGCTAAAGTTTCTTGATGATCATAGGGACACAGTTGGCTCTTCTATAGTGGGGACCAACAAATACCATTTTGTTATTTAAGTTGTAAATTTTGAATATAATAACTTCTTAACAAGATAATAGTTGGTTTTCTTTAACAGAATTTTTTATTAAGAGATTCACACATTATTGAAAAATAAAACAAACCCAAAGCAATTATGGCATGCTTAAAACATATTCCAATCTAAATTGAGGGAATGGTCTTGGAATCTTGTCCCCCACCCCCATTGTCTAGAAACATTCTTTTCTACACCATTACAAGGCCTGTATCTATATTCACTGTGGATCAGCTAATAGGTTAATCCTAGCCCTAGTAGACAGTGTCTCTTCATCAGAAATCATAAACTTACCCTATTATCTAATAGAAAGATGATTTTTCAAAACTTCTTTATATATCTCTTGATGTATGTTGTCTTTTGAGATTTATCTTCTCCCTTACCATTCTTATTTTAAACAATTGCTAGGAAAAGAGTAATGATGATAATGCTGTCTGAGTTATTGCAGACTAGAAGGAAAGGAAGCAAAAAGTGCTTTATATCACAGAAAAACACTTTTATAATGATTTGCACTTATGCTTTCAGTTTTTCTTAGTTTGTAAAGTCTCAATAATCATATAAACTGCTCACAAATTCTAACTCAGAAGACCAAAGCATACTTTTTTCCTTTATACATGTATTATGTATGATACTCACTTATAATAAATGTTATTTCCCCCCCAAATGAATGTGAAGGAATGTCCAGTGATGTGGTCTTTGGTTAGATGTTTTTCAAGTCAGAGAATAATGCTCTTCTGTAAGTATCTATGTATGTTACATTTTTATCTAATCTTGGACCTTTTTAAGGGATTGTAGTGAATTCAAGTTAAATCACTGGTCAGTGTGAATGATGCAGGCTGTGGAGTAAGTTTCTCTAGAGTTCTTTAAAAACATAGATTTTTTGGGGGGGAGGGGTGATGGCTTAAGGCTTGTTTCAGGAAAAGAGAACAGATCAGATGAACTCCTGGGATCCCTTCTAGCTGGAGGATTATATAATTAAGAATCACTTCTAGCTTTTTGCTCCTGGCAAGTGACTTGCCTTTCCCTTTTTTCTGCTTATTCTATAACTTAGCTTTCTACAGCTAGAAAATCAGGGGGATATGGCATGTACCTTTTTTGTCAGAGGACTTGGGGTTCTTTGCATGACACTACAATTTGTGTGCCATGTAGAATGTAACTACAATAAAGTTCTTTCCTTCATAGGTTTCCTATTCTCCTTTTATGATGATAGATCCTGAAATAGATGAAGACTCTGCCACCCAGTGAAATATCAACAAATACGATAGTTAGACATCCTGGTGAATTTCCCACATGGCTCAGGTTGGAGAATATTCAGTATTTCTGTATCTTATTCATTCTCCATGACCTTGGATTTTCTTCTTAGTTTTTGTAGCATAAAACATAAAATGACTAGTTTCCTGGTCTCATGGCCTAGTCTGTTTGCAGAAGTATATGTGAGTTAGACCCCTTTTAATCATTCATATAATGATTGGTGGCTCCCTGTTGTTAAACCACATTTATTGATCCATCATCGTTGAAGTCCATGGCTGAAGGAACTGGTACTGTCAGGCATTGATTGACTGGGAAGGAAGCGTAGAGCTATTCTAACTCACTTTTATTTTCATCAGCAACAGTTACAGTAGAGAGTTGTGCAAGACTTCTGTGATGAAGCATCACTTATCCTGTATGTATTAAGAGGTGTCTGATTTGACTGAAATTGCTGGGATAACTCAAACTGCTGCATTTAAAATATTTAGAACAGAAGAAACTGTCCAAAACCTTCTTATCCAACTTGGCTAATAGTTTAGGTACTGGAAAATAAATTTAGAAGAGGGGGAAAGAACAGACTGAATGTGAAATGCTTCCAAAGCAAATAAAGCCCCATAATATATGTTAACATTTTATTGAGGAGATGTTTCTGCACAAATTATACTGGCAGACAAAACAAGTATGTTTTTGTGTAAGTTAGGTTGGTTCATGACTGTACAAATAATTATATCCAAGTCATAATTAATAGCTGTCTGTTGGTACTATTTCTGCATTTATGCCAAATTCAGAGTCTTTCAGTAATCTATGCACAAGTAATGTAGATAAGGGCACAAGTGAAATTTGATAAAGATCCTAATTGAAAGTGTCATTTCATCTCGAACAGCACATACATTTTGATATTTGAGATGGGCAATATTTGTTATTATAGATCCTTTCAACTACATGCCTGTTTTTGCATGCATTTCCATGCTCGTTAACCAAAGGAAACCCAAGACACTGAGTGAAGGTCTGTTAAAAGAGTGAAACCCCAAAAGAGGATAGACAAAAACTCCAGTTTCTAGTGACATTTTACCTGTGCCTCAGAGCCTGTATCTTTGCTAGCACTCTCTGAATGTTTTATTTTTGTTATAATTACAGTATCTTGCCTGCACTTTGTCCCTCTGATCCTTTGTTAAAGCCCAGATCACTGTGTGCAGACTGTGCTTGTAGGTGAGATTTATTGAGTGACAAGTAGCTGTAGGGGTAGTACGCAGGCCTCTGTACCTGAGTAAAGTATTAGACATCACAAAGCTTTGGGGGGTGGGGGTAGGAAGGGGAGGGTGAAGGGGGGTGGGGAAAAGGAGAAAAAGGAAGAGCAGGAACACAGCAGCTCCTGGATACAGATCAGACAAGAGGTTCTGCCACAAATCACCTAGAAACATGTCAGACGCTGCATGTTTGTTGTTTTACACTGAGGGCACAGCCGTAGTCCAAAAGTATTGATTCTTTTCTTTGTACAGAGACAGAAACTGTCAGCTCTAGCAGGCTGACCTTGGTATGGCTCAGACAACTATTCCCCACCCTGCCTACCAGATGAACCCCACAGGAAAAGTCCAGGCAAGATATGCCAATGTCCGTTTCACATAAACAGAGAGAAACCGATGAAACCGATGTCTGCCCAAGCAACCCCTTCTATTTCCAAAACATTTTTCCCCTCCCTGGCCCTCCAGAGGTCTAGGGTAGCAGTTCTGCACTGTGCTCCATGTGACAGAAATTTGGAGGTGGTTGTTCCTCTCTTCTCTCTCTCTCTCTCTCTCTGTCTTTTTTTCCCCTCTCCCTCTCTGTCTCCCCCTTTCTCCCTCTCCTCAAAATGTTAAAAAAAACTAAGCCCTCAAATTTTGCTTAATTGTATGCACACTTGAAGGGCTGGGTTTGATTGTAAAGAGAAGAGATGCATAAACAAAAATGTAAACTAACAAAGAAGAAATATCTATCTGAGAACACTTGTCATTTGAAAATATGTTGATGAGGATTCTCCTTTTCTTTTTGTTTAGTGCTGTAATAAAAGGGAAAAGAAACTAACTTTCAACATCAAGTAGGTTTTTAAGCACAATTTTAACACTGAATAGAATTATTTTTCAGTGGCTGTATCCTAGTAAAATATAACCAAGGGTTTTTTTGTACATATGAAAACTTTCTAGGGGAAATTTGGAGAGTCTTAAATTGTTTTGTTTAATCTATTCTGAATTTAAAATAATTATTACATTTTCAACTTGATCTTTGTGATCTTTCCCATTTTCTTTTGTCCTTTGTCAGTTTTGGATGCAGCAGACTTTTAAACAAGCCAGAAATGCAGGGCAACAGTAAGCTCTCATCTATTAGATGAAGCTGATCCTCTGTTGGGTGTGAGTGAATCAGGAATGTTTTGCTCTAGTAAAATGAAACATATTGTAGTTCACTCCTTGCTGAAGTATTGTATTTTATTTTGACTAACAATAACAAGGAGAATGTCTTGCTCTTTTACTTTTGGAATGTTGTCACATGAGCTTTGTGCACAAGATAGAGAAATCTACAAGGACCTTTTTTGCCTTGCCAAAAATCATACCATGGCACAAACTAATGGAAAAGAAAATTGGTGATGTTACTTATTGATATAAAAGACTTCTCTCTCACCCCTCCTTTTTTTTTTTTGGTGAATAAAGCTTTCTGCTGCTTATCCCTCTCTCCCTACTGCCCCCCCCCCCCCAGGAGACAGTGTTTTCTTATTGTGTGAATGGATATCTGCCTGGCTATTAGCTCTTCTTTAATACCCCTACAAAAATGAAGATTTTTTTGTTAAAAGAAAGTTTTCTTCAAGATAAGAAAAAAATTCTAGGAAAATGACCAATGGTTTATCTGTTTACTTATTTGTATGTATATACACCCTTTCAGTTTTTTAAAAAATAAAATGTTATCGTGTCAAACTGTATATTTATCCCCATTCATGGTGTTTAATTTGTAAGGGTATATATATGGATAGCAAAATCACAGTGGATCAAGTTCATTTTCTGTCAAGTAGCCAGTTTTGTTTTTAATAAGATGGGATATCACCTTGTGCTTATGTTTCTAACTCAGCAGGAAAATTTTTCAAATTTTTCAACATAAGTGGTAGTCTGTGAAATGAAGAAGGGCCAAATAAAACATTGCTATCTCTCAAGCTGATTTCTAGATGTCTTCTCCTCCCTCCTTTGGTCTCTTAACATCCCTACCCGCAAAAAACTTAAATTTGGAGACAAGACCAACTGAATAATACTTTCTGAAATATTCAAACCATTTAGAGAATATGATACAGAGCTGGCATAAAATAGATTGGGAATAATATAGAGTGGTAACTGCAAGTCACAAACACTGTTGAAGGAAAAAAAATCCTAATCAGGGAAAATTAAAGTGGAAATATACGAGGAATGCTTGGCATTATTTTTTTAACTCCACACTTTTCTTTAAAACTCTATGCTAATCTTCTATCTTTTCCCTGTGTATGTTATATGCCTTTGATTTACTACAGAAATTACATTGCGTTTGAAAGTGTCAGTTGAGTTATCCTTTGCCTTGTTAGTATCGTCTTTGATTTCTTGGACAGAGACATAAATCACTATCTAATATGCAGGTCTTTTCAAAACGCACCCAAGGTTTATTGCCAGTAACAGACTAGTGGCCTTATGTGGACTTTCCATGAATAAAACAGATTGATGAGCCATTTTATAGCATCGCAAGCTGTATTATAAATACATCACCCTTTTTCAGTAATTTAACGTGAAGAACAAGCTAACGAGCTCCCGGCCATGATCGGCCCAGAGAGCTGGGGATTCTGTTGAGCTGAGATAGGACAAGTGACTGGTGGAGGATAAGAAATTCAAACCCTGTAATGTTTTCCCCAGTTCAGTGACAAAAATCTTTGTAACATGAATCATTTGAAACAACAGTAAAGTGCAGGCAGCATTTAGAGTCTGTCAGAGTAATAAAGTGAAATGTAAATAAATTGGATTGGATTTTACTTCTGACTGGTGATTATAGCAAGGTGTTTGACTCGCTTAGTCAACCCCCCCCTACTCCCCACCCCCATTCTCTGCCCCTCTCCCTTCTACCCCTTCCTTGAAATTATCAAAGAAACGCAGACAAATTGCATTTAAACACATGCTTGGATTTGGCATTTTCTTTACTTGACTGTGAATGAACTAGTTAATATGGATTTAATACCTTGAGGTTCTCTGGTGAAAAATGCTACTTCCCTAGAAACGTTGTTTCTATCATAGTCTTTGATTTTTCAGGGTTTTAAACACTTTGTTTTTTTAGTATCTAATTAATCTTTTTTTTTTTTGAAGTGGGAAGAGTGAGCAGGAACTCAGGATTAATAGCTATTTTCTTCAGTCTTGCTAAAGAGGAAACTGAGGCAGGAGAGATGACCTTCCTCACTGTCCTTAAAAAATAAATAAGGAGAGCAAAAAAGGGAGAGACGTTTGGTGAATTAAATGAGCTTTAAAAATGAAGAAATGACCAAAAAAATTCCTTTATACATTATATATCTGAACCCTCAAAAAATCATAATTCTCTTCCTATGTGGACCCATATCTTTGTGATTACGTGGTAGATTCTGAGCCCTCAGTGCTTCCAAAGGCACGATTACTTGCCTCATAGATCTTCTCTAAAGCGTTTTGAACCTGGAGGTTTTAGATGACTTCTCTCTTTTCAGAATGGAGTTAATTACAGTATGTATTCTGCATAATATTGCTCTTCCTGTATTTCCAATTGAAGCAGTTCTAGACATTTTTGGAAACCAGGATACAGCCTGAAATAGCAACAGTTATTTCTATAAATAGCCGAGCAATTAGTGCATTGTAAAGAATTCAGATTTGCTTTTTAAAAATAATAGTTTTCTATTACAATGGCAGCCAGGCAGTTTGGCAAACCTGACTGTTTACTGCAGACATGAAATGCCTCAAGTGTACAGAGCAAAAATGAAAAACTGAAAAGGTTTTAATTAGTCTTTACAGAATTGGTAAGAATGGAATATTTTACAAGTAAGCCGTAAATACATCAGTGATGGCCCTAACCTGTAGGGGCTCAGTCCTGGCAGCACTCACACATTATGCATCTCAGATTTTTGTGCAATTTAAATGGAATGACCCCGTTTATACCCTCTGTTCCTTATTAAAAATGGTTGACAAGTCAAATCCCATTTTAAAATAAATCCACAGACAATCAATTTTGTTTTGAGTTTAAAGAGCTTCCTTGTCTTGTGAATGGCAATATGCATTTTACATTCTACCTTCAATTCACAGTACTTGTGAAAATAGAAAGTGCTTTCAACATTATGTTCTCTTCTCTTCTTGCCTCCTATACTAACTTTGCCCTTACCCAAACCACTTGCTGTATGGCAGTTGAAGTCAAGGGCTATAATTCTAGGACTTAACTTGAGATTTTTAAACTTCAAAGACTTTTAAAATAAATTCCTATGGGAAAATCTGTTCAGTGACCCTCTGTGTGCCTCGGTTTCCCTTTTTCTCCTGGAGTAATGCATAGCCTTTTATGGAGTGGTACTTTGAAGCACATTATTGAATAGATTTCCCCATATCAGTAAATAGTCATTTAGATAGTGTTTTGTGGAATTTCCTGAAAGTTTACAACTCTTTGAATGGACTTGGACATTTTTATTGTAAACTGGACCCATCAATTGTGGTGCCATGCCATTGTGTCAGAAACAAATGGAATTTATAGCATAGTGCCATCCAACAAAGTAAAATAAAACATGTCCCCACTAACTTCATTCCTCAAAGGAATCAAACATAGGATCCTAGATTAAGAGCTGGAAACACCAAACATCTAATTTTATAGATGATGAAATTGAGGCCAAGAGAGGTAAAATTACTTGATGCAGAGCCTCATAGCCTGCAATTGACAAACATAGGGTTTGAACACAAGTCCTCTGACTCCAAATTCAGCCTTCTTGCTATTCTAAATGTAGAACCATAGACATTTTAGGTCACTAATGAACTTAGAAATCTTTTAGTTCAACCCCTTATTTTACAGATGAAGAAACTGTCTGGGAAGTTTTGCCTTGCGTTAGGATCATACAACATAGACCCATTTAATTATACCTGACATAATGATTGAATTCCTGAGAATCATTAGAAGCTTATTCTCTGAATGCTAAAAATCCTAAATTAGACTCAAGGGCAAGAAGGCCTTATGCTCCATCCCCTACCATTGGCCAATATAAGCTGCTAATTTGACTACCTACTTTAATGGTACTTTTCTAGGGGGAAATGATAATATTGGAGCTTTTAAAATAGGTATATAGGAAATAACAAGTATGTTTTTCTGAATCAAATGTAGTAGGTCATTCTTTCTAGATTTCATGGGACCATAAATAAAAAGTTGGAAGGGACCTTAAAAGTCATCTCATTTTATCCCATCATTTCCAAGTTTAGTGAGCTGAATCCCATAGACTTTACATTCGGCTGATGAGTTCATCCATTGCAGAGCCAAGGTTTTAATCCAAATCTTCTGACCACCAATTCATTGCTCTCTTTGATATACCATACTCCACCTCCCTTGGTAGGATTCAGTAGCATGTATTTCTAGCTATTGACTTTGTCTTCTTACTTTGAGACTCTCAGATAGCCTTATGGATGCTAAATCCAAATGCTGGAGAGCTACTCAGTGGTACCTGTAAACGTCCACAGGGGGAAAAATCCTTTTCAATTTGTAATAAGGAGGCTGACAGGTGGAGGGTTGGGAGGAATGGTGATGGTAAGTTACCTGTTATTTTAATACAATGGTAAAAGTATGTTTCTTTGATTTCTTTCATATTGTAGCACATGAACTTCAATTGGGCTTTTAGTCCTGAGAAGTACATCTCAGGAGTAGCTCAGCATAGGAACTATAGACATTATCTTCTCCTACATAAATTCAGAGGCTTGGACATTAATGGCTATAATCAGTAGTTGATGTTTCAGTAGGATGCTACTAGCTCTGAATATAATCAGATGATATGCTTTCTGTGTGTATGGGCATATGGGTGCAGTTTGGGTGTGTGCATATGCGTGCATACACTTTTCATCTTTCAAGAAGGAAGATGCTTTCTTAGCACAGAGACAAAACAAACCTCTGGGAAAGTCTAGTTCTTATGTGACATTTTACCAATTTGTTACCTGCCCTTGTATGAATTGTCTCCTTTAGAGAGCATCATTTTGCTAGAAAACTGTATTTAGGGATTGGGAACAGAGATCATTACTTAAGTAACTTGTGTTAATTATGCTATTTGCAAGATTACCTAATGTAGAATTGTTCATGAAGAGTAGAAGGTACTTGTCAGATGTTTCCCTTAACTGTGATATTCTGTGTGTTTTACAAATGACAAAAATCACAAATTTGATGGAACCTCATTAGCCACCCCTTTGCTTGCCATTTAAGGAAAATTCTGTTATTAAACATGCCAGAGTAAGCTCTATCCTTGTTGTTTGGCATCCAGGTCCATGAATGATATGGGGTTTATGACACCTAAGCTCACATCCAAAGTTTTCTAGGAAGCTGTCACTGCAGCATTAGGAATCACATGTATAATATGCTTTCTAGCATGACATGCATGCTACACTTCATAGGTATTAAGTATAACAAGATGTGGGTTCATCATTGCAAATGCCTATACTCATGGAAGGAAACAGACTACGACTTGTCCTGAGTTAACCCTTGTTTGTCCAAGAGATCCTGTGGCTCTTTGCTGTGTTGCCTATTATCCTGCTGATAGCATTCTGTAGCCCTTGTTATATTTGTTTACAATTAAAAGGACAAATTCACTTAACCATATTGTGGTGGCTTTTGGCTGTCAATGTCATATGAAGTCAAAGCAAACCCTCCTAAAAAGCCTTTGCCTTTTAGGCAACGTAGGTGTTAAACTTTCCTTTACTTATTACATACACATGTTTGTCTTGGCACCGTGTATACAACTTAGTTATTGCTTTGTCTGTGTATTTGTTCGATTTTAGATTATAAGTACTGGAGACAGAGACTATATATGTAACTTGTTGTTTATACTAGAGCTTCTCTATTAAAAATGCCTTTGGGAACCATGCCCTGGGATCATTTTAAAATGAAGCTCTTTTAGTATTCAGTGTCTGTACATATAGGTTGTCCTTTATATATGAAGAAGACTCTATGTTCATTTCAACAGCTGAATGAATGATTTCTAGACTGGAGACAGATTTCAGTGGATCCATCCACACACTCTTTTCTGCCCCACTGAACTTGTAACCTTGGTCTCATTAGCATAATGTTTTTACTAACTGAACTGGCCAGTCTAAACTCCTTGGAGTGGATGCAAAGTAGATGTGTGCTAATTGAATCTTGTGCTATAACAGAAGTTTTTAGAGAGACTCCAGTGAAATAATGAATGCTGGGAGTAGAGGTAGATGGAGTAAAAAATACCTCTTCAATCTTAATTATAACACTTTTCTAATTACCAGTTTATTCTCCTCTGACAACTTTTAAATCTAAGAAACTACCACTTTGGTTATACCTTGAACAAGAAGACTAGGTTCCCTTGTTAAATGTCACTGTTGTCTTTAGATTCACTTGGACTTAACATGCCAAAAGCAAAAATTGAGTCAGTGCACATTATTCTCTTACCCCTGGTTCCCACCAATAGTTGTATCTTTCTCATTCTGATCTCCACCAGTTTTTTTAAACCATTTTTTCCCCTCCTGTAGTATTGCGGCTGACAAAAGTCTCATTCTGACATGAACCTTACCCTGAGGATGTTATTCTTCCTGTGTGCTCTTCCTTTCTTCCTACCTCCCCATCCCTGCCACATACCCCACATATCATATGTATAGATTTGGCAGCTGACACTATGCCTGTCCTTGTTATATAACCCACCACCTACCCATTTTTTTGGCAAAGGTGACCTGAAACAACAAGTTGCAACAAAAGCATTGACTTAATTGGAACATGTGCTGTGCTGAAGTCTTCAACAAAGAAGGACTGATAGACATCAGGTAAACATAACCATATGTAGATGTTTGCCTGAGAAATATGAGCCCACGTGAGAATTGTAGTCAACAACCAAAGTGCATTTAAGTAAAAACCATGACCATCCTCCTTCCTCTTCCTTCCCCACTGTTTCATTGTATCCTCCCTCTACCCCCAACACATGTAATACTCTAAACCTGCTCCTTCATGTCTACTCATGGGTGGGCACTATCTGATAAGCAAAGGAGGGAAATAAAATTGTTTTTGATTCCTTTTAGAATTTGTTGCTACCTAGAGCTTGGATGCAACTATGGATACTTTATAATGATTATCTTCTCATGCCAACCCTTGGCCCATCTGGTAGGGTGCCCATTGTCCCCTAGATCAGAAGTGGAATTTAGTCAAGAATGTGTATAATTATTAGGAAATAGAGTACAGTTTATAAAAAAGGAGTCTGGCTGGAGTATCTAGAATTTAAATAAAGCCTTAGCTTAGAATATGCCATTCTTGGGTGTTAGGGATCATATCTTTGAAAAGCCCACTGCAATTTCTAGAATTTAGAACTGAATTCATTTTAGAAATCAGTCCATTCCTTCATTTTACAGAAGAAGAAACTGAGACGGGGGTGGGGGAGGGTAGGGAATCTTTTTTAAGACCCAGAACTGGAAGGAACCATAGAGTTAATCTGGTTCCGTTTCCTCATTTTATAGATGAAATGCTTACATGTAAATTTAAGTGATGTGCCCGAGCTTAGACAGGTAAACTCTAGGACTGGGATTTCAAGTGATACTTTCTGATTCTAGATTCAGTGGTGTTTCCAGTATTCCAGGCTGACTGAACCAGAATGCTATATCTTTATCAAACATACTGAAACATTCTAGAGTTCACCTTCAGTCTAGTTGGATATTCCTTAGCCTCAGTCAGTCCACTGAGTATTATCAACCCACATTTTCTGGCTTCCCTGGCTTCCTTCAAATCCCAGCGAACATCCACTTTCTAGAGAAGTCTTTTCCAATTCTTAATTCTAATACCTTTTCTCTGTTGATTTATTTCCTATTTGTCCTATATCTTGCTTGTCTGTACATAGTTGTTAGCATGTTGTTTGCCCCCATTAGATTGTGGTCTCCTTGAAGACAGGGACTATCTTGTGTCTCTTTTTGTACCCCCAGAGCTTAGCCTGGTTCCTGGCACATAATACGCCCTTAATAATTGTTTATTTTAAATTTTTGTTATTATTACCTTCTGAGCTCTAGACTGGCATGTTTTACTGGTATGGGGACCAAAGCAGGGTACAGGGACAGCATTTGAATCACTAGCCACCCTGAGAACTGCTCTCTAGAACTTTGATGGCATTGCTAAAAGCATGGAACTTCTTAGAAGTGGGGAGTTAGTTTGGAACCACTCAAGACTTCTGACATTTGCTAAGTCCTGAGTCAATAAAAACTCCAGTAACAGGCCTGGAAGCAACCCACATACTTTGAGAGCTTCCTTAACTGGGATTTTGTTCAGATAGAGTTGATGCCTCTATACTCTATACTGAATGTGGGAGGCTCTAAACCACCTTCCCTTCAAGGTATCTCTTTACTCTAGGACTTTGAGGTATAATTTCCCCCAACGGCTCAAGATCCTGATCTGTAAAATGAGGGAAATTGTCTCGGTGATCTTTGAAATAGATTCAGCTTTAAATCTTAGTCATTATGATGAACTGTTCAAAAATATGATTCCCTACCACGAAGAAGGACTTATTTTATGACTTTTGGACTCTAGATACAGCATCTGGGACTTTGGGTTATATGGGTTATTTAGCTCAGTGGCTTCACAAAATGAACTGATTCCATCTTGAGTGAGATGTACATACAGCATACATCCATGTAATGTGCTAAGAGATTGAGTTATCTCTATGCAGACACTTTTGTGACAGGCCCTCATCCTGAAAGAAAAAAAAGCACCATAGTATAATAGGTACAGGGGAACGATGTTAGGTTTCATAAATATAAAATTTAGTTAGTAAAATTTTCAAATAGTTACCTGAAAAAGTGTCAAAATGGGATTAAAATTGTATTTGCCAGACTTGGTTCTTTTCATCTAAGGGTCTCAGAGCACTCTACTAACAGTATCTTGTTAATTTTCACAAGAGCCAGGTGAGGTATGGAAGTAGCAAGTACTATCTTGCCTATTTTGCAGACAAAGAATGTGATACAAGAAAATTCATTGACTTTCCCACGGTAACACCGAGTTCAGAGTAAGCTCTGTGCTTTCTTTCCCTTTCTCTCAAATCTCCCCCTGCACCCTCAATCAAATGCTCTATCCTATAATCCAAGACAAAATTCTGGGGAAAATATTAATGATTTTTTTTCCACCTGTGAATAATAAACAGTGACTCTGAGGGTCCTGGATTTAATTAAGAATTTACCCAAGAGAATATTGGCACAGCAATGGCGTGTAACCCTCTATTCTTATAATAACTAAGTTGATCAGTGGTTTCTTCCTCCAAAATTTTTCTACTTTACATTTCTGCAAGCTTTAATGAAAGAAAACACTGCAACAACAGCATAAACTGAAATAAACCACAAACTCACTCCCAACAATTCCAAAGCAAAAGAAAAACCACTGTTCACCCTTTATTTGGAAGCAGTTTCCCCTTTTCACTCCCCTTGACTTTATTTACTGTCTTATTTTATTGCTTATTTACTGTTGCTTTCTTGTTTCTTCCTTTGGTGCTTGTATACTTGTTTGCCACGTTCACAGTTTTAGGTTGCTCTTGCACATTTCTTTTAATCTCTAGCATTATTGTTTTGAAGATTAATGTTCTTAAACACAAGGGCAGTGGGTTTTTTTTTTAAAGGAAGTCTATTTTGGAGAAAATTCTGTAAATTTACATTCCTAAGAGAACTTTTAGCAAAGATATGATGAATATAAATATTTGGGGAATTTTTTAGAAGTTTAGTTTTTATTGATATGTATGAACATTTCATATATTCTGATTGCTTTGAAACATTTCACTAAATTTTACCTGGATTTCGTGGATTAACAAGGCACATAACATATTTGAGACTATCATCTTTGAGCATATAATTCTTTCTGTAGGCTAATACATACTAATCTAGTGCCTTTGGGCTTGAAGTATATTGTAACATGAATATTCAAGATTTTAAAAATTGACCACTTGTTTTTATTACCCTTAAGACAGTCTTCGGAAAGAAAAATACTTGAAAGCTTCTTAAATATAAGGTGACTGTGCTTGAAACTTGTAGAAAGAAACTTCTTGTAGTCAAAGCTAAAGCAGTTATGAGAGTTTATGCCAGAAGAATTTCCACAGGGCAGCTTCTTAGAGATCACTGAGTCTATCAGAAAACACGTATTAAACTATATAAATGCTTATTTATTTAAAAAATTTAATTCAATATTTACTATGCAGAAGAAATGCTAGGAACCAGAAGTTGAGTCTAATAAAATGAAATATGACATGGTCCTTGCCCTCAATTGTAGTTGACAAAATATGACATAGAATAATAAGGTCATAAATTCAGAGCTGGAAGAAACTGTAAAGGTCATCTAGTGTGACTCATTTATATACAGATTGGGAAACCAAGGCTCAAAGAGAGAATGGGAAGTGGGTCTGGGGAAGAGAATAAGCATTCATATAGCAGCTACTCTTTACCATGTACTGTATTACGTGCTTTTTTTTTAATAAACATTTTCTCAGTTGATCTGCACAATAACCCTTCAAGTTAGGTGCTGTCATTACTCCCACTTTACAGTTGAAGAAACTGAGGCAAACAGACTTGCCCAGGGTCACACAGTCTGTCTGCGGCCAAATTTGTGCTTAGATATTCCAGACTCCAGGCCCAGTGCTCTATCTGCTATGTCACTAGCTTCCTCAAGAGGTCAAATGACTTACCTGTGACCATGAGACTGGAAAAAGGACTGCAAACACGATCGTCTTATTACAAACCTTATAGATTGTGGGAGTTATGAAGTTAGTAAGCTTAGCTAATGATACATCAGAGATTAGAAGGCTAATAGCTGACTTTCTAGACCTTGGTTCCCTATTCCTTCTACTATTGTATATTTTCATTTTTTTTTTTCCTATTGCTCAGGATCTGGGCTCCTTCTCCTAACCCATACTCATACTGTCAGGTCACTTCTCTGGAGCTCTATTGGCTATTTTCTCCTCTCAGGATTCTAAGTGTAACCTTGAGAAGTCTTTTTGTTCACAAGCCATCGCCTGGTATGTTCTCCTCAGTATTAAATGCCAATTATATCTTCTTATGATCATTTAACCAATGCACATTATTTAGCTTTTACTAAAGAGTGTGTACTGAGAATGTATAACAAAAACTAAAAATACAGTATCCTTCCCCATCTTACCACTTTGTCCTCAGGATAGAGGGGGCTCAGACTTAAAAGTTTTTGCTACAAAACATTTTCCCCACACAGTTCATGTCTGGTTGTGACATTGCTAGTGGCCTAGGTCAAGGGTGGGGAATCTGCAGCCTTGAAGCCCCATATGGCCCTCTAGGTCCTCAGGTGCAATCCTTTGAATCAAAACTTCACAGAACATATCCTCATAATAAAGGAATTTGTTATGTAAAGTAGAAAAATTTTGTCTGTCTGTTTATCTTTTCCTGCTATTAATCTATGAGTAGAAATTATGCCATCTAAACTTTTTATCCATGCTTTCTAGCATAGTCTTTTAAATTGTATGTGTTTTAACAGCTTTTTGTTCAATGAATAGAGCAACTTGTTGGACATATGATTGGGCCTGGAGTCTGGGCCACACCATATGTGGCCTTGAGGCTGCAGATTCCCCACTCCTGAACCTAGGTGCTTCCTTGTATGCAGGATACTGTATTTTTGACTGCTAGGTTGATTTACTTCTGGGCTGTATGAAGCAGGTCATTCTTCATGGGTGATTCCTCTGGCAAGCATTCTTACTGGCTTTAATTACTGGACCTCTAATGGCTCTTCCCATTTTTCAAAGTTTACAAGTTTGTAATGCAGAACATTGCATCTTTGATCCTTATTCAAGATCAAGAAAGAAAAAAAACATAATAGTGACAGAAGAAACATAGATGCTAAGCATTCCCAGCCACGTGGCAGCTAGGTGGAGAGATCCGTGGTCCAAGGCTTCTCACCTGCAGCAGTTCTTTCTTCACATGCCACTAGGGGAGGTTGGAAGGAAGGAGGAAAGAGAGAGAGAGAGAGAGACAGACAGACAGACAGACAGAGAGACAGAGAGATAGATTTCCCTACTTGGATCTTTTTGTATGTACCTTCAGTTCCTGCTTAGGAGCTAGTAAAAAGACCTTTTGTACTTAAGCAGTAAGTTGACTAGAGAGAGTACTTGCATGTGATCCATACAAAGGAAAAGGGAATGCAAGATGGTCATTATTATCAGATATATTAGAGTGACCAAGAAGGATTTGTATTGAGAAAAGATTATTAAATTTGGTAATTAAAAGGTCATTGCTGAGTGTTCTTTTTCTTCAAAAAGAAGGCTTTGATTGGGTATGTGTGTGATAATTTCTTAAAGAACATTAAGAAACGTTCTCAAATCAAGGTATATAATCCTAAAAAAGACATGATTTTATATCTACCTCAAACAGTACATACACACACAATAAAATTGTGCTGTATGTTTAGTTCCAAAGAATCATAGATTTAGAGGTGTTATTATTTACTTTTAAATCTTCACTTTCTATATAAATTGTTACTATGACAATTCTTTTTGTTCAATTTATGAAAGTATTGAAACTGAACACAAATTCTTTGTTTTACTAGAAACTGTGTGTGTGCACGTGTGTGTGTGTGTGTGTGTGTGTGAGAGAGAGAGAGAGAGAGAGAGAGAGAGAGAAAGAGAGAGAGAGAGAAGCTAAATAGCCAGTTTGGAAATATTTGGTTATTTGATTCAGAGAACTTTGATGGTGTGAAATGGATGAGTTGGATTCAGAAAACCTCTGTTTTACTTATCTTGATCTTACTTTCCTCATCTGAAAATTGGGAATAGTGATCCTTCCGTTACCTATCTCATAAGATTGTCTTGAGGAAAGTTCATTCCAAATGGAACATGTAGAGTTCCAATTTATCTTTTTCCCCTTAAATGTGCTCTATTTTTTTCCTCTTGACTTTACTGTTTCTGTAAAGCATCACCATTCCCCAGACTCCTATGTTCAAAATATTTTGGCTAATTTCAGCTTTTTCTTCTTCGTTTCTTCATTTACCAAGTACTGTCGAGCACAGCTTTGTAACCCAGCCTTCCTTTGTCCTCTTCTTTCTGTTTTCACTACCCTCCTCTTAACTCATGCCTTCATTAGTACTCACCTGGAATACTGCAATCATTTTTTTATGCTTCCTTATTTCCCTACTGTCTTCATCAATCCATCCTTCTGTTATACTATCCATAATTCTGTTAGAGTAGTGCTCCTCAGGCTTCGTGTCATGTTATGCTTCTGTTTAGAAGTCATCCCTGGCTCCCTATTGCCTAATGATAATTATTTTTGAAAAATAGCTATCAGACTCCTTTGCCTGGCATTAAAGGCCTTCTGTAATTCTGTGCTACCTTATCTTTTTAAATCTATTTGCACAGTTACTTCTCTGTCTTAAAATATAGTATATATTTTATAGTTATCTTTGTCCCTGTCCTCATCTTCCTGATTGCCTGCTTCTGTCCTTAGAGGAATAAATATTCTCTCTCTGCTTCATTGCCTGTGAATTCCCAACCATTCCTTAAATCCTGGTTCAAGTTCCATCTTAACCGAGAAGCCTTCCATGATCTTCATTCTCCCATTTCCCGGATCAGTAACAACTTCTTCCCATCAGATATCAACACTTTCTTTTAAACCTCTCTTCCATTCATTATGTAACATTGTTTGTTGTAGCTATTATAACTCTGTAAGCTCTAGCGACAAGAGACTGTTATCTTTCTGTGTTCTGCACATAGTAGGCACTTAACAATTTGTTGAATGTTGACTTCATGTATGAGCTATTATTCTTTTGGTAACCTCTGAAAACAGTGCTATAAAATTAGGGTCACTGTTTATTTTGGCTTATGAAACATTATGATAAGTCTTAACAATGATGAATGGTTTTAAGACAAATCATAAATGTTGCTTAGTAACTTTCAACTTTGGGTGTTTGCATATTGTGGTAGACTAAAGGCTCTGCCAGTGAGTTGGCAGATATATGGTAGTGATTTATTTGTTTTTTCTTTCTCAAGAATGTTATATTAAGATTGAACATGGAAAGGTGATTATCCTAGTTTAGAAAGTTGAGAAAATCTTTGTTGAAATATAACTGCAGTTAAGTACGATTTTATGTATAGGTCATGTCACATACAACAGATTTCTAAACCGCAGTCAATGGCCCTCTTATTTCAAGTAATAGTTAACGAAACTCCAGTACAGTAAAGAGAATGTGAACATTCCCGTAGAGGTCACTGTAACAGAGTTTGACTTGTATTTTACTCCTGTGTTTGGATTCTAAGTTATTAGTACAGTAAATATGAATGTGAATATATTCCCTAGTATTTGGAGACAAGATCTCATTAAATAATAACAGTATCTTATATTTTTATGTTGTGTCACCATCTCCAACATTACTTCCTTGGAGTTACTGTCTGAGGTAGTTAGTGAAAGTATTATTATCCTACCTTTACAGATAAGGAAAGAAACCCAGCCATTATCCCCATGGTCATATATATTGTAGTATTCAAGACAGGATTCAAAACAAATTCTCCACTCCAGGTCCAGTGCTACTTCTCTGAGCAAAATGTTAAGAGTTCTTAATCAAATTAAGATTCCTTATATTTGGAAAACCTTTTTTTCCTGTCTGTTCCCTGAGAAAGGCCTGGCAGGTACAGGGAATTAAGGGGAACTCGACTCCCCTTATTTCCTTATTGTTTATATTAGTCATTTTAGATTTCCCCTACCTTCTCAAAAAAGTTATTTCTTTGTAGGTATTCAGAATGTAATATTCAGGTGGTATAAAATAATTTAATCTCCTTTGTGTTTCATTATTAAAGTTTGAGAATAAAGCAGTGACATTATTCTGTTCTGCTGCCACAGAAACTCTCAAATATCATGGACCAAGGCTATACATTCTCCTTTGCAGTTTTGTGAGTTGTACTGATATCCTGCCCTTCTTTCTTCTTAAGGACTAATTTCACATTTAACCATCCAGCCATGAATCAGGTCTTTTGATACTCCATGTATTTTCTGGGTTGTGTTTCTACAATTCCTATTTTTTTATTTCCTCTATATTTCACTGGTGCATATGTGCTGAATTTAAGTATTTGGATTAGTTTAATGCATTTTGTTTGGTCTAGTGAGGTAGAAGGGGTAATTAGATTGTTTTAAACAAGTGTAATCATGTGAAGTGTTGTCCCATAGAAATGAATTTGTAATCCATAATGATCTGCCATTTCACCTAGTGCATAGATTTGATAATTTTCCACAGAACCACTTCTAACTAGGTAAATAATCGTAAGATTTAGACCTCTTAGAATAATAGCCTCAAAGTTGGAAGTCACCTAGGGGGCAGTGGGAGAGGGTTATGTGGTTGGTATGAATAGGTTATGGTATATTAGGAAAGACAAATTATGTGAGAAAAGTGGTATGTGATTGAAAGGGGAGTGAACTGCTCATGATGAAGACAGTAGACACATTAATGACATTATGTTTTATTAAAGTATTATAAGATATATAATGACATTGGTAGTAATAACTTCTCTGTTTAAATGATTTGCAAAGTGAATTCCTCATATATTATTGCAGCATTACAAATATTGTTATCCTTATTTATTCAGATAAGGAAACTGAGTCACTGATATATATGGTAGTGATTTATTTGTTTTTTCTTGTAGAATCTCATCATTTTACTCATGGGGATCCTTATACCCAGAGAAACTCTGACATGTCCAGGAACATATAAATCACAAGAACTGAGCTAAGATTGGTGCCCTATCACCTCAGGCTACAAATTATTGTTTGTTCCACTTTGTAGTGCTTACCATCTCTTTAGGATAAGAGAATTTAAAAATTCAAGATGTAGGAATGGGGATCTTTGGAAGATTATGACCAATAAATAAAAGTCCAGTTGAAAATGAGTAAAGTGACATCTTTGTGACAGACGTGGATATATTATACTTCACTGTATTTTTATTAAAAATGAAAGTTTTCCAGAATGGGAATCAATTTAAATCTTTACTTAAATAGAAGTCATATAATTTAGAATTTCAAATAAACTGGATAGGAGAGTTTGGCTTAGATATGCATATATTTTACATATATCGTGTGTGTATATATATATGTATATGTAATATTAAATGCAATATCTTTCAAGTGGCTTTGGAATTCCATAATCTACTTGGCCATAGAAACTTCATTCATTTGTAATATTAATTTTGAAATATGGTTATTCACAGAACCTTTTGTACTATTTTAAAATGGAGAAAACAAAGGAATGCCAGAGTCTTAATTTAGTACTACTGTTAAACGAAGAATTTATATTGGATCTGTAGTCAGTGGATTTGTTATTTTATTATCCAAAAATAGATCATCATAATTTGCATAGCATATTCTGTTTAGTTTTTTTTTCTTAAATATCAAGCCACCTAACATCTTCACTAGTGGAGGAATATAATAGTAATAATACTACTAATAATAGTTGGCTTTATGAGCTTTTTTTTTCATTTATACCATGTGAAGGGATAAAATGAGTTGTTTAATATGTTGTGGGAATCAAGATATTGTACACAGAAGCACTTACTAACAGATAAAGATGCTAATCAGAAATGAAAGAATAATAGCAATCAGCAGCAGTGACTTGTGATTGCTATCATTTCTTGCACCTTGAAATCATTAATGAACCGTGTGTTTGACATGTGTGTGCAGAAGTAAACAAGCCAAACCAGTGAGCTTAGTTCTATTCTTGACATTTATAATTAGTAGCAGAACACTAAAATTTAATGTTAGAAAAATATGACTTTAATAAAATCTTACTCTGGTACTTGAGAGGCCGATAACAACATTGTTATAATTATGAATCTCTCAGCATTTCCATTATGAACTCTATGTTTAAAGGGATATAGGATTTAGTCAGAGAAACTTGCTCTGGGCTAAAACTCACTTCCATAATGTTATCCCAGATCACATTCAGAAGTTTTACAAAATGTATATTTGTTTTCAAAGCTTCATCCTATTCCAACTCCGTGCTCTCAAAAACAATTTCTGCATCTAAAAACAACCTGTGTTCTTGGCAACTGTCTCCACATCCCCCACCAAAACAAACAAAAAACAATGAAAATTTCCAAATACCTTATGCTTTATTGGTAATTATTGAATTTCTATCTTTAGTTCATACTGGTATTTAGGAGCACATTCATTTTCAATTATTGAATTTCACTTCTCAAATGGAAATGGTCATCCTTTTTAAATCCCCCAAATTTGCCTTTTGGGAAGTCAGCAAGTCTCCAGATATTCTTATTAAGAGCTTACTATATGTTAGCCACTGTGCTAAGTTAGGGGAAATAAATGAAAGCAAAACAAAAATTCAATTTTTACCCTCAAGGAGCATTTATTCTAATGCAAAAACAAACTGAAGGAAAATGAAGTAGAGGGAGGTGAGTGGGAGGAAAGGGACTAAGATCAGGAGAATGATGGCAAAATCACTCTAGAGGATCAGATACAGGACCAGAAGAATGATGAAATATGACTTGCTCTGAGTCTTTCAAAATGGAGGTTCTAAAGAAATGTACGAACAGGAGAAAGGGGCTCCCCTGTATTTATCTCCATATCCATATATCCAAGTTCTGTACATGTATAACAATATCTACAATATTGGTAAGTCAAATGATGTCACTTATGAAACCTGAGAAAAAGAAATATTAAGCAATGCTAGGAAATGTAAATTGAGAATCTTCAACTAGATTTTGTACTATTATGCCTTCCAGATGAAATCAAGTCTTCTTCTGCTTAAGTCCCTATTGTATAAGATGAGAAAGATGCTAAGGCAAAGCAAGCATATATGGTAATTTTCAAAGACTGCTACTGTTGAGGTTAAGGAGGGGAATAAATGGTAATAGATAACATTATGATGCAGCATAGTGTCTTTAAACAAGTCTTGAAACAGTATTTTTTATGAAATCTGGGAATGTGACAATCTAGAGCTTTATTAATCATGTATGGCAAAGGGCCATCCTAGTTAGTCTTTTGGGGGCAAATTATGATTTGAGTCCTTGATCTATCAAAATCGGCACTTTTTAAATCTTTCTGAAAGCTGACTTAGGTAGGAGCATCCTCCATTTAATGAAATATTCTTTAGGTTCTGTCCATGCCAGATTTAGCTAAAGTCATGCAGGTTCATTGTTATATTAGTTCTTTCAATTCTTCAAAGCACCACCCACAAACTTGAGCTGTAGTTGAGATTTCAAAACTGAGCTTTAAATGATTTAGATTTTTAATGTATATTTTAAAAAAATACACTTAAAAAATTCTTATGCACTTGGTTTTAGCTGGGATAGGAAATGGAAATAACAAGACACTCTTAGAAAATCTCGCTTCTGTGGACTGCCCAAGGTTGCCAGAAACCACGAAGCAATGGAAATATCTCGAGAAAGCTTGTTTCTACAAGACTCCCAGACTGATTACCAGACCAAAGAGGTTCACAGAAATTTAGCTCCAAGCAAGCATTTAAAATTTAGGAGGCGTATCTAATCCTGCTGAGGTTCACCCATTGCTAATTATAGTTGTGTGTGACGCCCAAGTGATTTTGATATCAGCCACATCACCATGTGTCTCTGATTTTGGCATAAGCCATTTAAAAAAGATTCTTGCCTATTTCATATTTGTCTACCTGGATGCACTGGGATGAAAGTTTACCTTTTTTTTTTTGCCTTGGTTCTTCACTTTGTATTTAAAATTTTCCTGTCATGTCTACATTTGGGCATAATTATTTCACTTTCTAGGTACTAGGTCAGTTGTGAGCATAACCTATACCTCTGTTGTGCTTTTATTGTAACCACATAAATGTAATTTGGACTTGAAATATTTGCCCTCAGTTTACATTACCAACTTGGAGCATGGTTTGCTGTTGTTATTTTTAAATAGCAAGCAAGAATATTTTTAGGGTAGAAGTTGCCCACTTAGCATACATTGGTTAGACCTGCCTCTACGAGTCCTAAATAAATGACTTTGAAGTTGAGAATGCTTTACAAGATGAACTGTTTTGTTTATACTATATCATATCTTATCTCCAAATTTATGCATGCCCATGCTTCCTCACATATTTTTAAAGTGATGCATATAAATAATTACTACGTATTTAAAATTAGTATCTGTGCAAACTAAAGGACCTTTTCTTGGTTAGATGATCATTGTCACATGTGTATTCATCAGACAGCTTAGTAGTTTATACATATTCCTCACAGAGTATGTGTGCCTGGTTTGATACTGACAGTTATTTGCACAAAATTATTTTATGACATTTCTGGTCCCTGTAGAAAATTATAAGGTCATGGTGGGGGGAAGAGATGGAGAGAAGAATTTGATATTTTTAAATATTCAGTAAGATAAAAAAATCCTAGTATTGTTATTGTTCTTTTAAAAAATCTATATTGGAATTTATTGTTCAAGATTCTCTAACCTATTTTTCTCATTAGTTAGAAAAACAGCATTTACACCTTTATCTTTTAGAATAATTAGAGAATAAATGATTTTGTATTGTATCCAGACTCAGTATCAACTCTTTACCAGTTTACTAAGTAATACTTTTCAAGCAACAGCCCACCTGTTTGGCTTATGTGATATTCTGGTGAGTGTAACACGGAATTCTTGCAGCTTGACTGAAAAGCCCTTCTTACAGTTCATTTACTCCCTTTAGAATATTTAGTTGTCCTGTTTTAATTTGGGAATATGGTACTGTTTTTCACTTTCAATTCTTTTTCATCATTTGAAGAAAGTTAGATGGACAGATTGGTCATCTAAAACCCACTTCTTGGAGGTATAGCCAAATGTTCTTAGTCATTCTTTATTTTGTACTTAAGCTTGCCAAAAATCTTATTTAAATGTTTTATTCAAACTTAGAAATTAAACTTTTCTCAATATTACCTGTATCTTAAAATGAATACTCTTGGAAGAAATATTACTAGAATTATTTATTTCCCTGCTGTATATAGTATAGGACAGCAGAAATAGGGTTCAATAAACTTTCAATTGTGGTCCTAGATCCATAATTAATTAGCAATGTCACCTTGGGTAATCCACTTCTGTGGAACCATTGCAGTTATCTCAAACATAAAAATAAAAGGGTTGGATTTTTGGGTCTACGACCTGGACTGCCTTTCTCTAATTTTGACATTTGGTAATTCTAAATGACTTTCAATTTAGCTCATTAAGACCTTTTTAACACTGATCTTTTGTATTTGATCTGTTTATATAACTTTCCCCATATTTATTTCTATTTTTATATATATATGTGTATATATATATATATTTATATTTATATATATATATATATATATATATATATATATTTATTTCTATTGTAAACATGTACAGTGTTGTTAGCAATTCTCTTCTCACCACAATTTCCCAGGAAGTCCATCTTTTTTTGAGTTATAGGAACACACTTTTGTGTGTTCTATTTGTAAGTCTATTTTTAAAGTCTGATAGTGAAACTTTTAAACAGCTTCTTCATAGATCTCTCTGTATATACACTTCCTTTAAAGTATGCATATAATTCTCTATGTCCTGTTGTCCCATACACTATACATTGTGCATATGTGTACTTGAAAAAATTAGCTTATGAATTCATTTAGTAGAATAATCTTCCCTGTGTCTTGGTATAATAACAAAGTATAGCTTCCAAGTGTATAGCCATAAAAATCCACAAAATTCTTCTTGGTTATGAATGTCTTTCACACTAGTATTTTTGTGACATTTTAATAAAAGTGTACATGTTCTACCAAAATTCAGTTGAAAAACCTGCATTTATTAAAATTACTTATGTATTATAAAAGACTAAAATTATAGAAAACTATTTGAACAAAAGCTAGTTAGGATATATAATATGTTTGTGTATGTGGACTCTTGGCTAATCAATTCTATGTAGCAGAGCCTAAGGAAAAGGACCTCAGATTGTAAAACAAACAAAATTCATTGTTAACTTCCACAAATAAAAATGTTTATGCAAGAGACTTATTACCTACCACTGTTCAGAATAATTTATGGATTGAGGTAATTTATGATAGTGCCTTTCAAAGAGCCCAATTATCTTGTAACTAGTACAACATGGGATAGAATTAATCCCTTTTTAACTACAGTGAGAATATTCAAATGACTTGGTTTCATGAACTAAATATCTAAAGCAGACAAATCACAGAAAATCATGCAATAGGAGGGCTATGAGAGAGTGCTACAGAGATTCCAGGTCATAGTGTTTATTATGAAACATTAGTTACTATGAAAATCTGGTTTCCATATGGGGTATGTTACATGTAATTTATGTAAACCACATTAGTAATAACTTCTATCAAGTGGTACTAAACACAAACTCTAGCCACCATAATGGTGCATGTAAATTGTGTGTGAGGAAATTGCCAATGTTGGGTTAAGTTTTTTATTTTATTTTATTTTATTTTTGCTTTTTGGAGGGCAATTGGCGTTAAATGACTTGCCCAAAGTCACACAGCTAGTAAGTGTGTCAAGTGTCTGAGGCTGGATTAGAACTCAGGTCCTCTTGACTCCAGGGCTGGTGCTCTACTCACTGCGCCACCTACCCACCCTGAGTTAAGTTTTTTGAGAGAGAAATTCTCCAATTGTTAACCCTACTTCACAAATGACAAAAGCATACTTCCTTTATAAATCTGTTTCCTTAGGCCATGGCCTTGTCATGTTGGAGAGATAGTTTAAGAAGATGATGTATACCTTAAGAAATTAAATGTAGTATGTGCATTAAGCTCCTCCAAGGCTCAGACCTTGTGGAGAGACTGCCCGGTACTCCCGTCCCCCAAACCCGCCAGACACCGGACTCTTGTCATAGGCCTCGTGCCCCTGCCGCCTCCCGTGTTTTCCTCTATGGTCTCAGGCACATAGTATGATCATTAGGTGTTCAGTTTCCCACCAGCTTTCTATGAAAAATCAAGGGAAGTGGGCCATGGTTGCTGTGAGCAACTTTGAAGGGCAGGATACCTTTAGAGAAGCTTGATCAAGGTGCCGTCATCATGAGACCCTCTGGATCAGGACTGCAGCAGAGTTCCTCTATCTTGTCTTGCTCAATTAGTGGAGGCTATCTTTCCATTTTTTCTCTGCCTCCTGGGAAATAGCAGGTGGCCAGCATCAAAACATGGTTGGATTTAAGCCTACAGATGTTCCCCCAACAGCCACGTAAAGTTCCTTAGGGCTGGCACTGATGCCTGCATTGCTGACCTCATCACCTTCCCTCTGGACACAACCAAAGTCCAACTGCAGATTCAGGGAGAGAGCCAGGGAGCTATCCAAGCTTCTTCTACCACTGCCCAATATTGGGGTGTCATGGGCACCATTCTGATCTTGGTCAAGACTGAGGGCCCTGAGTAGACGCAGTGAGGTCCCGCAGCTCCCACACTGCCACCCTAAACACCCATAAAAATATGAGCCCAGACAAAGCCTAGGACTCTCAGACCTACAAAACTGCAGAGAACACATATCTCGCTGAAGACAGCTCAGCAGCAGGGGCTCATTGTGGTGGCTGGGAGCGGAGACTGAAACAGCCTGAAGCTGAGACCGCAGGCAGGCCTGGGACAGTGGGAAGGAGCCGGGCTGAGCTGAGCCGGGCTTAGCTGAGCCGAACCCTGCAGCCAGTCTGCAGAGGTCCTACCACCTCCAGCACTTCCCACGTCTGCCAAGGCATGAGGAACGGGTATGGGAGAGGGGCAGTTCGCACAGCAGCAGAGCAGAGACCCAGAGACCCGGCCAACCCAAAACCACAGCTGCAGCCAGGCAAGGCCCCAGGGCGGCCATGAGGAGCCTCCCAAACTGCAGCTTGAGTCTACTTCAAAGAAAATCTAAAGCACCTGCCTTACAGGAGCTTCAAATCGGCAGATACGGTTAGTGAAAGTGAAACTTTGAAAATTAATTTGGGGGGTGGTAAAGCAGTTCAGCCAATCTGCCCCTGGGGCAAGGAAGCAGTGGGGGAAGGGAACTGCTGGAACTGGAGGCGGCCCCCACCAGGCTGCTTCTGAGCCCCTGGCCTGCGGACTCCGCAGGGGGCCTGAATCGATTGATCAGGGCCAAGTGCTCTTGCATTGAGTGGCCTGGATCCGGATCGTGGTCTTGGGTGGAGGTCCTGGGGTGCCCTTTCAGCAAGCCAAAGCTGGGGGGACTTGTAATACCCCCCTAATAGCTCTGGCAGGTGGGAAAACCCCAGCTATTTGGAACAGAGCTTCCCCTTGGAAGCAGAGTTTCACAGACCTAAAAAACCCAACCAATTAATTGACTGGCCATCATGAGGAAAAGGAGGCAAAATAAAAACACCAATAAAAATCTAGAATCCTTTTTTGTGGATAAAAAGGGTCAAAGCATGGAATGGGAGGAAGAGAGCCCAGAAATCAGAATTCCCGCACCAAAGGCTTACAAGACAATTGAAGAATGCCTAGAAGCTTTACAACAACTGAAAAAGGACTTTGAAAACCAAATAAGAGAAGTGGAGGAAAAATTGGGAAGAGAAATGAGAATGATGCGAGAAAATAATGAAAAGAAGAGAGTTAACCTGACTGAAGAAAACAACACTTTAAAGAACAGATTAACCCAAATGGCAAAAGAGGCTCAGAAAGCC
>CM053599.1:84807641-84827137 GCA_028646575.1 Pseudocheirus occidentalis
TGAAGGTATGTTTCCCGGCCTAAGCTTGTGCAGGTGGCAGCCAGAGATACCAGGGTACAGTGGATGCCTGTAAGACTATCACCAGAGAAGAGGGTCTTTGGGGCTTATGGAAAGGAACTTCACCCAATGTTGCCCGCAATGCTCTTGTCAACTGTGCTGAACTGGTGACCTATGATCTTATCAAAGATGCTCTCCTGAAAGCCCACCTTATGACTGATGACCTTCCATGCCACTTCACATCAGCCTTTGGGCCTGAGTTCTCCACCACCATCATTGCTTCCCCTGTGGTCAAGACAAGATACATGAACTCTACCGTGGGCCAGTATCCCAGTGCTGGCCACTGCCCCCTCACCAAGCCTTCTACAAGGCGTTCATGCTTTCCTTCCTCCACTTGGGGTTCTGGAATATAGTGATGTTTGTCACCTATGAGCAACTGAAACGGGCCTGGATGGGCACTCACATTTCCTGTGAATCTCCCTTCTGAGCCCTCTCCTGATAGCTTTCTGCTTTATTCCTCCTCCCTCCCCCTTTGAGTTCATACCCCATCTTGCCTCTTCTCCCCTCCTATTTTATTTTCCCCTTACTCCCCTCCTCCTCTGCCTTAGTACTGAAGGAGCCCCCTGCATTACCCCACCCCCTTAGAGTTAGCCCCATTTAAACCTCCATCCAACCCATTTCTTCTGCCACTGTAGCCTCACTCAGTTCTTAAGCTCCTTACTTCTAATAAACCCAGACCAGAACCCCCCCCCCCCACATACACACAAAAGAAATTAAGTGTAAGTCACCAGAATCAGTGGCCATATATCTGAATTCTGAACTTAATATTTATCTAGTGATTGTTATTTCATTTATAGATAGTTGATTTTCAGGGTTGGAGTTTTTTATTGTTTATAACTATGTTGATTGTGACCTATACAAGAACCTTTCCCCTATTTGGGGGCTGGGGTAGAAGAGGATGAATTGTAAATATGAAACTTGTCATTGATGAATAAGATGTTTTTCAGAGAAAGAACCACATTGGCATTTATAAAAGAAAAAAAGGACAAATCTGTGACCAACTTGTATTTATTGAAAGAAATAATATCTTTAAATTAGCAATGATGGATCTAATCTGTGTAGTTTCCCTGGAAGATTCTTCTTACAGGAAGAGACTGTCAAGCAGAAGTGGTCAGTAGAGGGTATGAAGTCCTGACATGGATTTAAAGGTTAGTTAAGATAGGAGAAGTTTGAAGAAATGACAGATGAAAGGCAAAACAGCTTCATATTACAGAACATGAATAGAGCTTAATTCTGTGATTTCTTTAGTTTTAGTGGCATATAAGATAAGGAAGGGAAAAATAACAACAGCAGGTAAAAGGATATTGCTAGGATCTTCAGGAGGAGCCTAAAATAAATAAATAAATAGATAAATAAATAAATGCCCAGCAGATAAACTAGATAACTTCCTAGAAGCCCCACCACCCAGAAAATTAGAATAAAGAAGGAGTTGTATTAGCTATTTTGAAACCTAATATTCACCTACCAGTTCTTATAGGAAAGAGGTATTAGGTAATTCAAAGCCAAAATTTACTTTCACATTTATATCCAAATAAATCTCTTTTCATGAGCATCTTTTTATCAGCACAATCAAAACTACTACTGTTTAATTGATATTATTTTACATGCCATGAATTGTGTTGACAAAACTTTGCAGGAATGACAGAATGAGGATCCAAAAAGGTATTGGTAGGTTAAAACATTGTGCCAAATCTCTTAAAATAAAATTTAGTAGGGACAAATGTGAACTCTTTTTGTTCTCCTCAAAATTTGATTTTCTTAGTACAAGATAGGCGAAGCATGTAATAGTTCATCTGAATAAAAGATCTGGTTGTTCTGGTAGACCACAAGCTCCATATGAATCAATGTTGTGATGCTACAGCCAGAAAAAAAAGAAGGATCTCATCCAGAGTCATCAGTTTCAATAATAAGGAAGTGATCGTCCCTCTGTAATTTGTCATGGTCACACCACATCTGAAGCATTATTTTTAGTTCTGGGCAGGATAATTTAGGAATGACATTAATTAGCTGGTGAATGCCCAAAGAATGGTGACCAGAATAGTAATGGGCCTTGTATTCATGACACATGAGGGTCAGTGGAAGCAATTAGACACATTAGCTAGCTACCTTGATATATTGGAAGGTATGTCATGTGGATGAAGGATTTGATTTGTTCTATTCAGCCCCAAATGGCAGAATCTGGAAGAATTTGTAGAAGTTAAAAGTGTCAGATTTAGGCTTGGGAATTCTGGAATAACACATCAACACTAAAGCTGTCCAAGAGTAGATTTGGAGTTTCTCAAGAGGGAGGGGTTTCCCTCATGGAAGATCTTCACTCAGTGACTGGTTGATCCTTTGTGAGGTGTTCCATCATGGGGATTCTTTACAACTGTATTATTAAGAGGGATATCTGTACAATTCATTCACATTAACATTTTCTTTAAATGCATTTATGTTTCATGAGTTGGACTAGATGGCCACTGAGGCCTTTCTTAATGGCAAAATTCTAAAATGCTGTGCTGCATATGTGATTATGAATACTTTGAAAATTATTTGGTGCATAAACTAGGGAAAGAAGATTTTGCTAGACTCTGAGCCCCTTGTTTTTCTCTATATCCCAGTACAGTTCCTGCCGCATTACAGGCATTTGATTGTTTATATTAATACTTGACCCATACTGATCAAGGTGTAGGAGAAACAGTACTGTAATACCTTGAATGTTTTAAGTTGAGAATTCAGGAAAACTGACAAATATGGAAGAATCATGAAAGAAAAATATGGCAGTATCAAGGAATATGAGCTGATTATTGTAGTTACTTACAATGAAGCTTTCCTGGTGAATGAACCGAGAAAATTAAGACCTGTTTTGTTAAAAAAGTAATAGAAGATTGAGAAGATAATGAGAAACAGTGGTGGGTATTTGGTTTCAGATTATACTTCAAGAAACACAAGGGGAAAAAATTCAGATGCATTAATACAAAACCCAGCATAGTTGTATGGCCTAGCAACCAGCTGAACGAGGATATATTCCATAGTCTGTTTATTATAGAACCATTTCATACAGAGCCGAAGATATAAGGAACTTACAAGGTTTATATTCCTTTAGCAGAAATTCTTATGTAACCAGAATGCCAAGATCCTCCTTTGGTCTCAACCACTCTAGCTACCCCAGCCCAAGGCTAATTATTCATCCTAGGTCCATGTCCAGAGGCACAAACAAACTGGGCATCACAAACAAGACTTGCTAATTAGCTACTCTGAATTTTCTTTAGTTATTCATAGGACCAATGAAAGCATCCATCCAACAAGGTTATACTCTTCCTGCATATCTGCCTAGTGACCTCACAGAAGATGGGAGCATTTCCTTAATGGGGCCAGGGGACCCCTGAAAGTCTGGTCTACTACACATTAACAAAACAGATTTGGAACATAAAAATCTTGGGGTGGGCCATAATAGGAGATAAGGATATAAAAATAGAGTGACCACAGAATGATGTGTAAATATAAGGTTTTTTGCAGTCCTTTCCTATTAAAGAATCCTTGATGCTTTTCCATGTGTAAAGTCATTGATTTTCAAACGGAAATCAAACCAGTCTCATCTACTAGTGATCACAATCCACCTTTATATTACTCTTGAGGTTAAAATGACTTAAAAAAATACAACAGCTTTGATCAACAGGCAGAGTATTATTCTTATTTTACAAATGAGGAAAGAGAAATTTGGTGAAGTGAGATGACTTACCTATGGTCATGATCACACAATTGGTAAGTTTGAGAGCTTGCACTTCAGTCCAGATCTATAGATTCCAAAGCTAGGGCTCTTTAGAACTATAGTGAAGTTCAATAAAGAGACAGGCTTTTGAACGATAGCATTAGTACAAAACTAACTGCTATTAGTTATATTGTAGAAGCAAATTGCATAGAAAATTATGGATAATTTTGAAAAAATGAAATACAGGTGGCTCATTTGAAAGAGCCTCCAATTAAAACCACATTGTATTAAATAGAGTCTGTTTTAGATGAACTATTCTGTATGCTAAATGTCAATGAAAAAAACATTTGTAGATGTAATAGCTGGTATTCAGATCACAGGATCCTAGAATGTATGACTTGAAAGGACCTGAAATTCCAACTTCCCCATTTTATAGGTGAATAAACTGAGGCTCCAAGGGCTTAAGTGTCTTGAGTGATTATAGGGTTGGGTTTAGTATGGATGCTTGAGGGCACAAACTGATTACCAGGAAGACTAATACCTGTGAAACAATCTTGTAGTGTTACTCAGGAATATTTTTGTTCATTATGGATGAAAAGACATCTTCTGGCCTATAAAAGGTCAAGGCAGTATCCAGTAACTTTGTACTAACAGGTCCTAGCAATCGTCTGGGGCACATAAAATATAAGTTACTGACAGAAGAACAGTTCAGCTTGTGACCCAGCCATCTCCACACACATACAATGCCCTGTAAAAAGGAGAAAACAGAATGAATGTGGACTAATGGTTTGTCTTCACAAGACCGGATTTGAACCAGGCTTTCATAGTTCAGTGCAGTTCTCTGGTCTGGGATTGGATAATACTGCTATAGGATGGTATATTAATGTAGTGCTTTGAGACACAGCTTGATGTTGTGTTTTGAGGGTCCAGTCTGGAAGGCCTGGGTTCAAGTCCTGCCCCTGACACCCTACCAGTCGTGTGTCTGTGTCCATATGGCTTAACCTCATTATTCCTGGTTACTCTCCAAGACTATAGCTGTTTCTCTGAATTGATGGTTCCCCACACCAATGAAATTACAGATTTGAATCCAAAATTAAAAGTCATACTTTGACGTTATCCAGGTTACCTTTTCTGAGAGTCGAATACAAGGGTTCTTAACGTTTTTTGTTTCAGACTCCTTTAGCATCTGGTACAACCTGTAGACCTCTTCTTAGAATAGAATTTTTAAATATAGAGGTGAAAATATGTAGGGTTACAAAGGAAACCAATTCTATTGAAATTCAGTTTTCAAAATATTATAAAACACAAATTCACAGAGCCCAAGTTAGGGGTTCTAGTAGACCACAAGTTTGATATGAGTCAGTGTTGTAATGCTGTAGCTGGAAACAAAAAACAAAACAGCCAAAGGACCTTAGGCTCCATCTAGAAGCATCACTTTCAGTAATAAGGAAATGATCATCACTCTGTAGTTTATCATGGTCATACCACATCTGAAGCATCATTTTGTTTTGTTCTGGGCAGGGCAGTATAGGAATGACATTAATGAGCTGGTGAATGCCCAAAGAAGGGTGACCAGAATGGTGATGGGATTTGTATTTATCACCTAAGGTTGTCAGTGATTGTCTCCTTTTATTAAAGTCCTAGACCAAGAATGTAGAGAAGGAAGGATAGTTAAATATTATCTATTCCACTTTGTTGAGAAGGATACTGAGACCCAGAGAACTTACATAGGTCACACAGGTAGTAGAAGTGGTAGAACTGAGATTGAAACCCTGATGCTCTGAATCCAAATCCAGTGCTCCTTATACATCACCATGTTATCCCTGTTCATGTGAACACTTAAATTACCAGAGCCTTTGTCACTATGTTATGAATCATACTCTACCAATGTAGCTTAGAAATATTGCATCTCTGTTTTGTCCTGTCACAGTTGTTGAAGGTACCCAATTATAGTCATTTTGAGTGACAGTGCTCTCTATCTGTGACTCCACAATCTGGATGGTTAGCCTGATTTAGCAACAATTCTTTAGCAAACCATGTAGGAGAATCCTTTTCATTCAGAGACCCTTTCCTTTAAGTTGCTACTCAATTCCCCTTTAAATTTTTTTACTGTTACCTTCCTTCCAAACCTTCAAAGAATGTCAGCTTATTTCTGTTCTCTATATTTATCAGTCAGTACCTGGGGCATGAAAAACCCTTTTAAGGGACGCTGTCCTTTGTTTTGCAGAGAAAAAAAAATCCCAAAGAGTTCCCAATGATTGGTTACCCATTTTTAGAAATTTTTGTCAACGGAAAGTGATTTTTAGATTGGTATTACTGAAGCTGGGCAAGACCAGAAGATTTGTGGAGACTAGCTGTAGAGCTCTTAGTAGCCATCAGTAGTGTTTGTATCAGGAAAATAAACCTCAGGTTAAATTTTTATGTTTGGGCCCTTTTAGGGAACGGAGGTGTGTTGTGGAAGGTCACAGCAGTCCTTATGGAAGTCATAGATTAAAAAAAAAACAACATCCAGTGCTTTTTTAGACTAATCCTTTAATTGTTGGGGAGGATCCTTAGTCCTCTCTTATAAGGGTAAGATTATTGACTTAGTCATTTTTTCCATATTTCAACCTTGAATAGGTTTTTACTTCATAAATTTGCCCTGTTAAGTTTATCCTATTATAGGATGGCCTACTGTTAAAAATCCACTACATTGTGTTCTATTGAACAGCTGTTACCTCTCAGGGCAGAGTAGGCAGCATTTGAGTGGTTCATATATGTTTTTAGTTTTTTTAGAGTGCTTTGACAAATAGAAGTGGTATATAAAGCTACTGGGTTTTATTAAAAAGCCTGTTTGTGAGCGGTCCAAGTAAAGGCTTGGCTATACTTTTAATTCAGCTAGATTGTTCTGTTAAAAAAAAAAGACTTACAGAGAAGTGAGGTTGAACTCAAAGAAAGAACACCTAAATGCTGATATGCAGTTAATTAGCCAGACCTTATAGATAGAAAACTGACAACTCATTGTAATCTAATTGTAATCTAATCTTGTAATCTAATTCATCACTGATGTAATGGGTTAATTTTGAGAATGCATCTCTACATCTTTTAGCATATTGATCTTCTCTAGTCTTTTGGCTTTTTCTTTGGTGTAAAATTCCTACCTTGTGGTGTAGGGCAAGAGGTTTAGAGTAAAGAGTCATGGTGGGTTCAAACCACTACTCTTATTTACTATTTTTCTGACCCTAATTGCTTATCCCTCCCTTCCCTTAATTTTCAGTTTTGATTCTTTACTTAATCAGTTTTGACTCTTAGACTATCATTAGAGCCGAGTAGATTTCTGTACATGATCTGATATATGCATTGTTCTTTCCTGTCTTTGAAAAATACTATTCTTTTTGATATTAATATGCAATTGAAAATGAATTATAAATATCACTCAATATGGTTATTCACAATTACATGTTTTGTTATGATCATCAGCTGTGGATTTTTTTTTGCCCGTTGTACTTAACCTAACCATGCCCCCCATCCTCACCCTCACCTCCCAACACACACATATCATGTGATGCAGCGATATTGGCATTCTTGCTGTTTCTCACACAAGATACTCCTTTGCCTCCCTGACTTCATATTTACTCACTGTCCCTCATGCCTGAAACTCTCTTTCTCTGTCTCTGTTTCCAAGCTTCCTTCAAGTCTTACCTAAAATCCTAACTCCTGCAGGAAGCCTTACCTGGTCCTCCTTAGTGCTTTCAGGCTGTTGACTATTTCCAATCTATCCAAGATACCTTGTTTGGACATAATTTTGCACGTTATTTTCCCTATTAGACTGTAGGTTCATTAAAAACAAAGACTTTTGTTTTGCCTTTCTTTTTATCCCCAGAACTTAGCATAATACCTGATATTGTAGTAGTTGTGTAATAAATACTTGTGGACCTGTTGACTGTGCCATCTTGAGCTAATTTTACTCTTCTTTTTTTTTTTTACCCAACATTTGGGTTTTCCTCTCACTTCCCTCTTCTCTTTCATTAGGGGTTCTTAACATTTTTGTGCCACTGCCCCTTTAGCAGTCTGATGAACCCTCTGGTTCCCTTCTCAGAATTCTGTTTTCAAATACATAAAACATAAACTATTACAAAGGAAACCAACTACATTGAAATACTTATCAAAATAAATTTTTTTAAATTTCAGGGATCACGGATTAAGAACCCCACCATATACAACATAGCAAAATCTACTTGAGGAAAAATGTCATCTATTGGTACTTGGGTTTTATATAATGACATAACTAATTTATTGTCTCAAGCAGCTGCTGTATTTATGTTGGAGGTTCTTTGCTCCGGAGATAATGTTATTAAAAGAAAAAAATATTTTTAAACCAGGGTTCATGTGGGAAGAAAAGAAATAGTCAGACTGTGGCCACTGGACAGTGGCTTTTTGCCTAATAAATCTGAAAATGTGAGTCAGGAATTATGTGTGTACTGGTAAAATTGGTGATAAAACCAGAACATCAAAGGCACGCCTTTCCTGTTAGTTCTGGGTACCTGTATTTAAGTGATTCTCATGACCTAAAGATGACTTAACTTTATAGAGAAGGCAGTGACAATCCTGGTCAGCAATCTTTTATAAAATGCCTTATTACTTAAAACAGTATTGGGCTTTAGTCCTTACATCTAAATTCAGTAACACATTGAGATAGTTATGTGCTTAATAAAAATGTTATTTATTACAGTGACATTTTATCAGAATTGAAGTCAGTGAGTATTTTTGTGGAATGCAAAATGTACAAAGGACTACAGATCCCACAATACATTGCCAGACTTTTTATTCACTTTAACAGCCCTATTTATCTGGATGAATTTAGCCTCAGAGAAGGGAAAAATAAAGTTTTTGCAAGAATAATATACTTTTGGGGTCCATAGCAGTTACTGAGACATTTTCTCTGAATGTTCTTTATTTTAAAATGAAGCCTAATCCTGAGTATCACTGCATGAACACCAAGTTTTTCTTAATTCATATACATTTCTATAGTAACACATGCCACAAGTTGGTAATCTGAAACTTAGCAAACTTGTTTGTGTGCCCTTAGATGTATATGTTTCTCTGTATACGTGGGCATGTTTCTCTAGTGTCTTAACAGTTACTGTGTGTGTCATCTTGGAGTGTATCACTCAACAAAGGCCTCCTTATCTTCTTGAAACCCAGTTCCCTGAATAAATGGATTTTCCTACACCTCTAAAACTTCTGCAACTCTCTGAACTCTGATTGAACAATATGGCTGGCAAGTTTTAGGGACAGAGCTGAGACACAGACCAGAGACAAAGAAGCCCCTGAGAAGGCAGACGGACTTATATTGCTTGTGGTTTTTCAGTACAGCTGGTTTCAGATGTGTCGGCCTTGTTCTGCACTGGTCCCACTGCCAAAGCAAGACTGTCACACAGCTGGTAGTACTTACTGTACTTGCGGGAAAGTATGTGATTCATTAGTTGGAGACGTATGTTTTTCACCAGTTCTGGTCATGTTTTTGTTAGGATGTGGTAAAAGCATAAGCAGGGGGTGAAGGGACAATGGAAATATGTGACTTGTTAAAGATTGGCCCCAAACAGTTATTAGCTAAATTGTACACCATAAACCATCCACTGAATCTCCTAAGACAAATGGCTTAATTCTTTCTTCTTCAGTTGAGGTCATTTAGTCATAAGTGGTAAAAATTATCAACACTGAATCTTCTTTTCTTCTTTTTTTTCCTGTAAAGTATTATGATCCATTTAAACCCCAAACTATAATGTGAAGAGAAGTCATGCAAGTAAAAGACATTAATTTGCTGAAAAATGCCCATGACGAGTGAAGAACTTTAACTAGAGTGAACGGCTGCTACTGATAAAATATGAGTATGGCATAACGGCTAATAAGAAACACTTTTAATACCACTGGGTGTGAGGAGAACAATAAATGGGAGTTTCTTTGTCCACAGATGATAAAGCAGGATGAAGTTGTACAGCTGAGAATGAGGGACTGTCATTTCCATTAATTATGGTGTCATTAATAGGCTTGGATCCCACTCTCTGACAATGGTCAGTTGGGGGTACCATGAAGCACTGCTGGTGTGAGTTGCATCTGTTATTGGGACATTATCTGTGAGGTAGTCTCCGAGCTTCTGAATATTTTACACCTGCACAGGCCTACCTAGATTCATTTAAAAATGACCACTGCTGCGCTGTTCCCTTTACATATGTAGATATTTGCTTTAGCCTTCACTTTCTCTATTTCATTCAAACACTTGCTCCTCCAGCCCTCTCCCCTGCACAACACAGTCACTCAGTTAAGTATGTACTAACCACTGCCCACTGTGCCAAATGCTAGAGATACAAGAAAGAAAAAAGCAGCTCCTGCACTCTGGGAGCTCACATTCTAAGGGCCGAGACAACATGTGAATGATAGTAGATAGAAGGGAATCTTAGAGAAGATTTTGTGAAAATTTCCATGATAAATTATTGGTGGATTGGCCCCTTCAAAGGGATATTGAATCTTAGCCCACCCCCACCCCTTTTCCTTCCTGTTAAGCTTTTCTTACACTTTAATGTACCATCCATACTTCCCCACATATCCCTGCAATTGCTGGACTCTGCAGAATTAGAACCAGGTCTGTCTCTGACAAATTAGCTCAACTTGGCTGCTGCTGAAATAGAGGAATGCACTCAGGGGCCGTAGTCTATGACGCGGTTTAACAGAGCATAAAGAGGGGCATCTGTTACATGCCTGATTTCAGTCGCCTCACTGTCACCTGAAAGTTACCAGCTCAGAGGCATGTGGGTGCTGTTTGGTAAACAAGAGGCAGGTATTAATTAACCACACTGTGTGTAAAGTGCTGCTTGTCAAATCTCTGCCATCTCTTTCACTCAATGCAATGTTGAAATGAGTTCCTCCAGGATTTATTAAGATGACCTGTGACATTGAATACTTGAGTCTATACTTGTGGATACTCAGATTGACCTTTGTCACCTTGATTTTTTTTCAAAGTCCAGAAATCTGTGTTTGTCATTTTTCAGTCAACTGACTAACCAAGAGAGGCTAGAGAACACTGTGATTGCCTTTCTAGAGTCTGGTTTTTCTTTAAATTAGGACACTGAATTCTGTACAGAATTGTCATCTGTATTTTCTTTCAGTCTTCTGCAGCCCACCTTCTACTCCCCCCTCCCCATCTGATGATTCCTACTTGATTTGAGGTCTGAAATAATGAGAACACCTCTGCATGATCAAAGTTGTTTCCTGCCTACTGGTTTCTACTGCAGTCCTGGTATATGTGTTTGGTAGGCGACAAACAGCTTGTTGTAATGTATTTGCAGGTAATACAATTAGCCTTCTGTTCTATTCTCAGCATAATCATTTGCTTTTGCATTCAGTAGTTCTAATGAAAAAATGAAATTTTAAAGTCTTATTTTCATTTAGCATTGTAATGATTTTAAAAGTTTTAGTTTTCAGCTTATGGAATGTTTTATAGAGGATCATGTGTGCTTGCATGTATTGATGAATTGGTATGTTGTCCGCTTTTCATAGTCTTATAATTCTTTTGGGTATGCTACTTAAGGTCTACCAAGGTCTGCAGGCAAACATAATAAGGTAACACGGTGTCTGTGGTTATTTTTCAGTATACACATCTGTGCTAAACAGACCATTATTTCTGTAGCTTTTTGTTTTGTTTTGTTTCTTCTGAGGGCCCGAGCTAGCTCCTCATCCATTAGAAGATGATGTAATGCCAATGGGATCTAGCCCCACACAGCTTGAACCCAAAACGATTCCAGTTGTCAGTAGTTGAGTGTGGATGACCAGAAGGTGTGATGCATTCTCCACTGTATTTAGAATTGTTGCATTGGAAATATCCCACCCAGTTATGTTGGCCCTTTGGTCTTTGGGAAGCTTCTCCCGGCCACACCTGCATTCCTGCAGTCCAGACCCATCTTTTATTGCCAGCAATCTTTGTGCAAAGATATCCTGGGCTGAAGGGGGTGGGGGTGGGGCGGGGGCAAAGGAATCATCCTTCTCATTATTGCTTAGAAGGCAAGGGCAGGAAGGGAAAGACATCACACTATCTAGAGAGTTGATAATGCCTCAAAAATCTCTTTATCTTTGTAAGATGTTTGCTGTGAAGTTTAATAAGCCAGCTGTGATTTTTTAAGCTGTTGAATTCTGTTTTTTATTTCATCCCCCCACCTTTTTTTTTCCTTTTGTGTTTCTTTTCCCCCACCCCCACCTCCCCTTCCTTATCTCAGGGGAGTTTCTTGAGAAGCAAGACTGAGAAAGAGCTGAGGTTTATGTTAGAAGAAATTAAGGTTAATGATCATTGGCTCATTTTCATATTCTGTGGGTGTGGATGGAGGAGTAATCAGTGCAGGTGGCCTTGCCAGTTGGGAGTTTCTCTTTGTCATCAAGAAAATAAGGAGAGAGCAGGGATTGAATTACCACAACTATTTTGGGACTAAACATATTTCATTTCCCGATCGGGTCTGGTTTAAGGACACAAAGCTGACATTAATTTTATCCAAGGAAAGCACAGTAATTTTTTTTTCATAATTTGACTGAATGCATGGGGTAGATGCATGTTCAAATTTAATTCTAGTGTAATCTTACAAATAATGCCCAGAAAAGCAGAGGGCTTTTTGATTCACTTTGACAGTTTATGTTTCTGTGCCCAATTACCACTTACTTATTGAATGTTAAAGAGCTGCTTTTAAAAATGTGTACCCTGACTGCACCAATTGGCTTCCCAGCTGCCTGCTATTACATATGAAGGTACTCCTTTCTAACTTTTTAAAGGATGTACACATTTGAAATAGTTATGTTTAGCTAGCAAAGGAAGTGGGGGATTTGGTTGAGGAAGTGCATGCTGGCCTTGAAAGAATATCTAGTGTGCATTATAATTTCAGCCACATAAAGACTATTCTTTAAAGAAATACATGTTGAATTTGCCGGGGAATGGAGAAGGGGGAGGGCAGGGACCTGAAATGACCAAGTAAGCCACATAAGTAAACCTGAACTCAATAAGTGTATCAGTTCCAGTTGGAATTCTTTCTCACAGCTTTTATGTGTTTTTGTTGCCACTGATGTAACTTGTTCTAAGTAAGAGATTCTGATTCTGGGTCTGGAAAGAAACACATAAAAGTTGGCCATAGACAATAAAAGTCATTAAATAAGAGTATAAATAATTGCCATGCATGATAGGTTTTATTTTTTAGTATAGGTGATCTGATTTTTTAAAATGCAAGCTTTAGCTGGTTGTTCTGGGTGTGAATATAGCGCCAGTGTAAAACTAACGTTTATGTTAGGTGAGCATTTTGGGGAAGGAGAAGTGTTATTCCCTTCTGTCTCCTTCCAGTTCTATGGATCTACTTAGCAGTTGCGTGGTTGATGCAGGGTGTGAAAGTTCAGTTATCATTACATCAAACAATTCATTGCCCCATTGTAGTTCAGACTGAGTAGAAGTCAAATCCATATTTTCCCTTCAGTTCTCAGTGGTAGCAGTCAACATCCAGTCTGAATATTCATTACATATTCATTAATATGAATAGTTTTCTGCTGTACCTTTCCATGACTTATTAATAACTTATGAAGAGCCCATTCCCAAACATACAGAGGGCAAAAATGTCTTAGTGGTTTCTGGAAACTCCATGTAGCAAAGTGATGGGAAGGCTTCTCATCAGGTCGACAATTTTGAAACACTCAGTTAAGATACTTTTTTTAGCATCCCTTTGCAGCAAAAATTAAAAATTTCAGAGATTTTTGTAGCTTTTAAGTAAAGCTCTACTCTAGGCTAAAACTTGATATGAATGAAAATCTCCCTGGAAACTTGTAAATTTTTTAAAAGTTTAACCTTTTAACATATCATTTAATCTCTTTAATAAAAATTGAATTGAAAAAAAAAATCTTTACATATGACAATCTCAAAGGTAGCCTTTTTTCCTTTTTCCTCTGCCCCTTGCTCATTCTTTTTCTCCCCCAATGGCATAACATAAAATTGGCTTCAATGGACTTTCTTAAAGGCGTATGAGAGAACACCTTAGACTTTAGACAAGGGATCCATTCACAATATGTTCTCTGCTTATTTGGTATTACCAAAAGCGAGCAGCCGTGAATATTGTCTCAGTTTAATATTTATTTATCAGACATGGGGAACATTTAAAAAAGAAAGAACTAATTAATATTTTACTATGCATGTGAGTATATAGTTATATAGTTAGTTGCATAGAACATAAATTGAACTTCTTAGAAAATTAACATTAAAGAAAAACCCTCTGTGCTATAGTAATGTATAGCATTCTCATTTCCCTCGCTAGCTTCTACAAGGTGTACTTGCCCACGATTCCTTTTCTCTGATTACGCCAGCCCTATTTCTACCTTTTTGCTCTCTCCCTCTACTTGATCATTCTCCCTGTCTCTTCTTTTGGTCTCTTTCTGTAAGTTATGGGTTTCTTAATTTCTCTTCAGCAGAGCATATCCAATATTACAAAGTTCCTGACTTTGTCTTTCACCCTGATTACTCCTGAGTTTGAGAGAGCTTAAACTCATGCCCGTATCTAATTCTGCATCTCAAAACAATCTTCTCATTTTGTAAACTGCCAATGTGTGATTCAGAACTCTTTAAATATGAGGTTTGCTAATTTGTGTTTTCTTTTTTAAATATTTTGATAACTTTATTTCTGTATAATTGGTTTTCTTTGTTATCTCATATACTTTATTTTATGTATTTTAAAACATTATTCTGAAATTACTTCTATAGATTTCACCAAACTGCCAGAGAGATCCATGATACAGAAAGGGTAAACAATCCCTGGCCTAGGACCATGACCTATCCTTGTTAATATATCATACCGTCAGGTAGTCAATTAGTGGGTCCATTTTGTTTTGAAATCTTAGCAGAATGAAATTTTCTTTTATAAGGCTTCCAGTGAGCCAAGATATTTGGATTTACTTCCCTGGTCTGCATGTAATAAAATTATTCCAGTTTCTTGCCTACTTACATTTTTTAACCTCCTACTTCCTCTTGCCCCAGTTTAATCATCATTAAAAACTGAGATACTTAATATAACTGGTAAAATAAAACGATATTTGAGGTCAAAGAATCTAGGGAATGTAGAAGATTCAGTTACCCAGCAGCAGCAAAGTTGCATGTAGTTAAATGTTCAAATTATTACCTGTACTTGTAGGAGTTTGCATTTTAAATCTTGAGCCCAATTTTTAATTACTGCAAATCCTAACATTTACCAAACATGTTTTTAAAAGTTGCCTTTCAATCCTGAGCATATAACAATTGCTTGAGAATATGCTGTATTTCCTCGAATATTAAAAACTGAGTAGGCCTTGATGTATATATATTCTGTGCAAGTCAAAACTGCCAGGTATTTGCAGAAATGTTAGCTTTAGAGAAGAATCAGCTACTTTCCAGCAAAGATTTATCTCTATACCTCTATTCATTTTTGAGTTGGACTGGTGATGGGTAACTTTGGGTAAAACTGGATTGACTGCAGCATGTAAAGTCAGGAAGACTTGAATTCAGATCCACCCTCTTATACTATCTGTGTAAACTCTTTTTGTCTCAGTTTTGTCACCTGAAGAATGGGGCTATTGATAGCATTTCCCTCCCAGAGTTGTGAGGATGAAGAAATGATACTTATAAAACACTTTGCAAACTTTAAAGCGACAATAATAATAATTGTCATTATTATTTCCTTGGTATAGAATAGAGAGTGTCTACCAATGCAGGTTCAGGAACTGACTTAATGTAAGTTGAGGAACCCCAAAGTGCAGTATGACAAATCTAGGAGCACCAGAGGACAGTGTATATGCAGTGAGCAGGTCAGCCTTGTTACATAGAGATACTCATAATAAAGAAGGACAGTCAGAAAGAATGGAAACAAGTCAGGGTCACTAGGGCCTGGTGAAACCAGTAAAATGTAGTGAATTTTTATCAGGTTCTTATTTGGATGGAGCAGAATTGAGTAAGTGTTGAAGGGGGAGAGAAGAAACTGGACTTGGGGACAGGGACTGATTCATTGGGGGTGAGGAGGAGGAGGAAAATAAAAGGGGAATTGGGGAGGATGGCCGGACAACAAGTTGATCATCAAATTCCCCTCTTGCAGGAAAAAAGGGGGCTTTTGGTATTATCACTGGTGTTATTTTGATAGGGGATTGGTGCTTTCTGGGGCTGCTCCTGGTGGTGTTGGGAAGACCTTTTAAGAAGTTCTACAATTCTGTCTCGGACAGTTGTCAAGGCACTCTGATAGGTTAGAGGCATACTGAGGGTCATATAGGCACCTCATGTCAGAGACTGGAACTGTAGTGTCTCATTGACTCTTATTCCTAACTGCACTAAACCCTATTGCATCAATTATATGTATGTATGTGTGTGTGTATGTCCCTTTCTGTTATTGAAGCAGCCTATTAAGTAGGATTTTTCTCCTATTTCTATATGGCATATATTTGCTTTCACAATTTGTGCTCATACGTTTTGTATTCATATGGACCTTTGTTCTTTTCCCGATTTAGTAGGTCCTGCATTCATGTAAGAAATAATGCAAACTGTTTCTTGATATAAATAAATCCTAATTTCAACTCATAAAATAGGTACTTTTTATTTCTAATCTTAACTTGTGTACTTAATGCCCTTGATATTTCTTAACCATCTTGATGGTTCAGATCATCCCACAAGGGTAAAACTGTACTCACTAACTTAATTGAGAGAGCATTAAATAAATCCTTCTGAAAATTCTCTTTGGAAAATTAGAAGAAACTGTAAATCTCTAGGTACTTAAACTAGGTAAATGATATGTTTATCTATTGTTTTTGTCACATTGCCCCATTTATGGGCCTAGTGTTAGTAGACTTTGTATACAAGCATTGTGAATGTTGAAGAATTAAGGAAGAATTCTAGAATTGGGGGGTTGGAGAGGATTGTAGCAATTAGCCAGCATAGTTTTTTTATTTTTATTTTCAGATAAACTGAATTGTAAATGTTAAGTGACTTGCTTAAGGTAATGAAGTTAATAAGTGACAGTGCTGGAATGAGGTCTTTGTTTTCCTAGTGTTCAAAGTTTTTTCCATTGCCATTATAATGGCATGATTTTAGAATCTGAGATGTTGATGTGGTTTTTTTTAGTGTTGCTGCTTTGCTTAACTTGAGAGTCAGTTGAGTTAGTGACTTCATAGATTCTATGAAATCTGGGAAAGAGAAACTTTTCGAAGAAACTTGTTAATTCAATAATTGTTAATTCTGAATTATTTCAGACCATTAGATTTGAAATGCTTGGTAGTGCTTACTAATCTTCCAAATAAGTTAATTGTAATATTGATTTCAGTTCTACTTTTGATATGGCAAAAGCATTCACTTTCCCCCTTCCTCATCCTACCCTCACTGAAGCCATCCCATCCTAATTTGCTAACCACAGACACATTACAGGCAGTGTTGTGGAAGAAGATAATATCTCTCCTTCCCTTCTTTAGAGTGTGAAGGCAAAAGAGCCTGGTGCTGGCCCAGGCTGGGGCTGTCCACCATCTGTGGAAGGAATTCACAATCCCAGACAAAAGAAATTGGCAAAGTCTTCTCTCTGTCTGTTCTCCAGATCCTCAAGATAGCCATAAAACACCTGGACAAAATCAGCAGGTGATGGCAAGGGAAAGAGAATGATCAGTCACAGGCCTTGTTGAATCCTTTGAACATTACTTATAGCCTGGACATTGCTGTCACCAGGCACAGTTTGATCTTGGGTGAGTTTTCTGGAAGAACTTTACTCCCTGGCTTTGTGACAACAAGGGGAACCAGATAATGCTGAAAAGAGACAGGGGAAGAAGAAAGCAGTGGTTTGCCCCCATTAACTGTGTTATAATTCTAGGTTCGGTTATCTCTGTTTGTGTAACAGAATTATAAAGAAAAGAATCACATCAATAAAGTATATTGTTTAGATCAGAGCTGTAGGTCACCTGAGTGACCAGCTGTATAAAACTAGTACTGAAAAGATTTTTGTCCTTTTCCATGAAATAATAAACTATTTTCAAAATACACATGTTTAGCCAGTATTGGTCAAGGGAAAAATGACCTTTTGTGTCATCTGTTACATTTTCACAGCTTTTCTGAAATCCTTGTAATTGTACTTCACTTCTGATATACCCTTCTACTCTTTCCTCCTTATTTTTGTCCCCAGAAGTTCATTGTGATTTCTACTGATAAGTGTTAATGTAACACCGCAGCTCTTAGGAAATATCATCACTTTAGTTTTCCAGAGTTGTTTTGAGTATATTCATTTTGTGTAATACGGGCTTGCCTATACGTATCTCTCTGTGTTTCTGAGCTGAAGTTTAGCCAAGGATCCATAGGATCTAACAGACATAATTTTGGTTGTCTAACTTTTCTTTAAAGTTATCATTTAGCAGCAGAAATACAGATTGTAGATTCTGTTTGGAAAAGAGCATTCTTTTGCATAAACTAAAAATCTGGCCGTAAAGAAACTGTTTATTTGCCAATAGAAGGCCTGACCAAAGTTCTTCTTCCCGTTAACCCTTTGACAGTGGGAGTTAGAGTTTAAAAGCATTGGTGCTTAACTTTGCGTCTGATGGGGCTGCCAGTGTCAAGGGGTTAAGTCTTTGCTATTGTCTTGTCTCTGTTCCAAAGTGGAGTCTTTACTACAGCAAAAGACTGACTTCACAATTTAGTTTCAAATCCTCCCTGTCTCCCTTTTCCTCTTTTTGCAAATATAACCCTTCTTCATATAAGTGGTGCCAAGCTTCATTGAATCTACCTCTGTTTTGTTAAGTACATTAATATTGTGTTCTGTCATTCATTACATGAGAATTAGTTGTCCATTACAAACTAGGGGTTTATGTTTGTGAACTTGATCTTCCAGGGAAGTTTGCCACATAAAATTCTCTGCTTAAAACACCAGTCCTTTGGGGAGTTGGTATAAATTTTACTGAAATTATGATGTAAAATTCAGAGAAGTCAGATAGAAAGGACTGCCTTACTTCCTACGAGAAAACCTGAGGAATCATTGAGTTTCCCTAGACACACACACACACACACACACACACACACACACACACACACGTACACACACACCCCTTTTGTTACCTTTTTTTCTGTATAGTATCCTTGGTGTATGTTACAGAAAGTGTTAATATCTTAGAACAGCAGTAATAATAATCCTTTCACTCAGGCTAATCATGTGCTAATCCAGTGGTAAGTCAAAAGTATTAGATCATTTGAAATTCATTGTGTCAGCTCAGTTGAAATAACTGGTATGGTGCTATAAACATTTAGAGAAAGGGAGTCTTTGAACCCAAATAATAATGTCAAATAGTTTGTTAGTGTTACATGCTCATGTTTAAGGGTTTCATAAGCTTCAACCCATGGACAAGAGCATTTCAGTTTACATCAATGCATAATATATTATTCTTGCTGGAGGTTTATTTTTATTTTGTTATTTAGGGAAAGTTCCTTTTCCCTGGCACTTACAGACTAGATTTTTTTTATGTTAGAGTTTTCCCTTTTCTGTCATAGAAAACTTAATGTGTTGGTGGATTGTTTCTTTTTTGAAGCAGTTTTCATTTTTGTAATACCTTATGTAGTATGTGGAGTCTCTCCTTTTCCTCACTTATACACTAGGACAAATAGTAACTTTACATGTTTGTTTTATTTGTAAGAAATTTAAGGTGGAAATTTTACTTCATGTTCTGTCCTTTTACTAATCAGACCTGCTTTTTCTTTAGTACTCTTACATTTTCT
>CM053599.1:84827637-84845588 GCA_028646575.1 Pseudocheirus occidentalis
AGTTTGTCCGGACCCGTTCTTCTCCTCCCAGTTAGCAAAATCCACTGACCTTTCTCTTAGCTTTTTTTTTTCTTCTGGCCTGATAGATGTGGTAACTGTGCCTCCAGTGCAGCTGATCTGCTCTCCTATAGCCGTGGTTCCCCGCCCGATGCCCCAGGGCTTGACCCAGGGCTGCGGGTCCCAGACTGCTGCAAAGAGCCCTGCCTGCTGCGCTGCCTGTAGCAACAGATGTTCTTTCTGTCTTTTGGAGAGTTTTGGAGCTTGAAAATGCTGTTTAGCGTCCCATTTTATGAGGTTTTTAGCGTGTTTGTGTGGGAGCTGTGGTGCTTTGCTGCTTCTATGCCGCCATCTTGGCTCCTCCTCCCCCCCATTCGTGAAATATTTTTTAAAAAGTCCTGAACATGAACACACAAGATTTAACACTAATCAATATAGACAACCCTGCTTTTTAAGAAAGCCAAATAGTTTTTTGCAGAAAAAAAAAGATGGTATTGAGTCATTTCCAAATAGGGACAAATATAATCAGTATATTCACACTTGCTCCTCATCAGCATCCCAAAAGCAAAAAAGACCTGAAAGAAAGATAGTATGTGACAAGAGATACAAAATTTTGGTTCAAAAAAATTTTCTTTTTAAATTGTCATTCTAGTCAATCTAATTTACCTATAAAACTTCATCAGTATAATCCTATTTGTATGCTGCCCCACAAACATTACATAGAATGCAAAGAACACTGTGATAGGAGCATCACTGAAACATAATTCTATTCATGTTTAAATATCTATGTTATTGTTTTAATTGTATACTGAGTTCATTCTTTGCTATCACTTTCTGGCAGTCACACTGTTTGCATCAAAGTATAAGTAAAAGTAAGTAGTGGCTGGATCTTAAATGGAAGCCTCTTTTGATTCTTTTTACTACTACTACTACTGCTACTACTACTACTACTACTGCTGCTGCTGCTGCTACTGCTGCTGCTGCTGCTGCTGCTGCTGCTGCTGCTGCTACTACTACTACTACTACTACTACTACTACTACTACTACTACTACTACTACTACTACTACTTTTTTTCTTTTTTTTAAAAAAGAAAATAAGCAATTTGTTTCCAGTCAAGAAAAAGAGCCAGCAGCTCTCTACTGTACCTTTTTAGAAATAATCTGATACATTTGGGAATTGTACCCATCCCCTATCCAATGTCCTCCCTTCTCACCTCACAGAATTCTCTTCCTTCAAGCTTAAACACCACTCATGTGAAACCTTACTTAATGTCTGATCCTTTCAAATGCACTTCCTCCAAAGTTACCTTGTATCTAACTACTTTGTAATTTATATTTATTCTACACATACTTTGTCTCCCCCCTCCAATTAAAGTATAAGCTCATCATGAGTAGGGATTGTTTCATGAGTTGTATTTGTATACTCAGTGCATTGCACATTGTAGACACATCAAAAGCCCCTAAAAACACTAAAAGATTGATTATATTTCATCAAATGCACTTCTGTGTGTCTTACAGATACACTCTGGCTAGATATTAAAACATTCTCTTCAGGATCCTCTCAGCTTGAATATCCTTGGTTCTACAGAATATTAAATGAAATGTGCCATTTTGTCCTTGCTGAACTGATTTTACAACTTTTTTATTATTAAGTAAGTACCACACCTGAAATCATTTTAAAGCATATGTTGTTTTATGTGAGTTACTTAAGCTGAGGTGGGTGGATAAGTGTGTGACAGTGCTAGGTCTGACTTAGTAACTTGAAGCAAGATACACATAGGTAGGTGTCAGGTATGTTACTCTGTCTTATGAGGGGGTGGGGAATACAAAACCTATAAGGAAAAAGGGTGAGAAAATGAAAGTGTGTGTTTGACAATGCCTCAAAGAGTGTAACCATTCCATACTGTAACAAATCTGGGCTTACCAAGAAAGGTGTTACGAAAGCAAACCTTTTATTTTGACGACTTAGATATCTTTAATAAGGGATTGGGGGGATGGATTGGAAAATAAAAGGAAGCGTTCTGGACTACGCACCATGTAAGTACATCCAGTACACACTTCATTCACAACAGCCGTTAACTAGAATTTTGTACTTAAAAAAAAAACAACTGCCTTTAAGTAAAGGGATTAAGGGGGATCACAAAAAATAAAATAGCTAATCATAGTTACATGATAAAGGCTTTAAAAAAACAAAATTAGCCCAGAAAATGGAATGTTAACTGGGGGAAAATCTATATCATATGTCTGTGACAAAAGTTTGATACCTAATATATAGAGAGAACCAAAAAGAATCGGACAAAATACAAAACAGGTCTCCAATGTAAGTATATAAAAGTCTCCTATATGCCAAAATGTTTTTGACAAATGTTTTTATAATGCCAAGGAAACAAAAAATTTCCATCAGTTAAGGAATGGCTAAACAAGTGGTTGTAACAAAATGTAATAAAATATTACTGTGTGTAATAAAATATTGCTGCATATATTGTCACACCTAGTGCTGCTCAATTTTGCTGAACTAAATGTTAGTCCTCTTCTTAAATCTTTGTTATGATAAGATATATTTGTTTGTTTTTCTGGAAAGGGGGAGGGAAGACATACTGGGGAATGCAGGCTGATATAAAAACAGAAAGCTATAAATAAAAAGTTTTTCCCATCATATATTAAGTGTAGCTGAGATATCATATTGCCATTAAAAAGCTACAAGACCTCCTTCACAAAGAGCAAATGCTAATCCAATACATGAAATAGACCCAAATCTTTGGTGTAGATATTCACTCCCTTCAGTGGGACAGATCATAACCACTTCCCCCGTGTCAATCCTCTGTATTTCCTAGGCATATCTTTCTATGACATGCATATAGAATCTATCCAATGCTAAACGATTTAGTAACTAGATTATATTAGTTATTACATTAGTAATATTAATTTATTAGTTATGCATAATAGTGGATATAAAACCAAAATGATTATATTCCTGATCTGCATACCCCCAGTACATTATATTTGTTTCATACATATGTTGTATATACATATTCCCAAATAGAATGAAAATTTGTTGAAGGCAAGGGCTGTTCCACTTCTGCCTATATTCACAACAAGTAGCTTACTGATCAACTTATCTGAGGAGTTGAAAGAGCTATCTTTTAAGCTTCCTCCCAGCTATAAATATATAGTCTTGTGATCTATTCCAGGATGACCCATCTTCAGAAAGAGCCAACGCCAGTGAAACACCAAACATCTCTTATTACTCTTGCTTTCCTTCCTTGCCCACTACTCTGACTTGCTATCTCAGAAACCCATCCTTGACTAATAGGCATCAGCATCCTCCCTTGCATTTCTCTCCCTTTCCCCCTTTTTTCTTCTTGACCTCAGGCCACCCTGAAACCCATCCTGAATGGCAAAATAAAGGAAATGTCATCACCAAGAGTGCCTTATCCCCTTGCCTTTCATGGTCAGTGGTTGAAGCTACACCAATAAAGAGCCAGCCTTTGAGTCATATGATTAATTTGACTAGTCCCTGCAATTGAGTCTGCATGCCATATACAACCCATAAAGAAAACAATGCAAAAGACTGCTGCTTATTTTCCACCATTATAATTTTTCTCTGGAAAACTCCTTTGGAGGGAAAAGAAAATCATGAAATCCCTGGGTTCTGCTAAACATAGTCTGATGAACAGAAGAATATGGGGCATTTTCTTGGTAAGCAACTTTGCTTCAGGTGAAAAGGAACTTCAGATTAAAAAAAACACATAATGAAGAATAAGTGGAGTTTCCTGAGGAAGGCACCGAGAGATTTCATAATATCAGAAAGCAGACATTCTCCCAAAGAAGTGTTATAGAGAGAAGCTAGATTTCTAATGAAACAAGTGAAAGAGTATAACTAATAAGAATATGGAGGAAGGGCAGATATGATCAGTGAATTTCAAACTAAAGAGGGGGAAAAATTACCAGGTATAGCAAACAGTACATGACACATAAGTAAGCCCTTAATACATGACTGATGATTTATTTATTAAATGAGATAACAAGGATGAAACAGCATAGGGTTATAAGTATGGCTTTGGAACAATAGCAGCAGAGGTGTTTAGTAATTCACTTGGAGACAGACATGATATACACAGGCTAAGATGTTTATATACCAATACATAAAGGAGGACTAGCAAATTGAGCTAGAGATTGTAATATAAGGTACATATTATATTCATAAGTATTACTGAGACCTGTTGGAATATGATACATGACAAGAATACAAAAGGAGAATTATATGCTTCATTCAAAGGGTACAGATTGGATAGAAGGGGAACCAAAGTATCATGAAAAAGACACTCCTATATGGAAATATATACCTAAGGATGGGAGAATATAGCTGGGTGAGAAACAAAGGTGATAATTATGATGAGAGTATACTATAAGTTACCAAGCCAGCTGGAGGAATTAGATCATAAGTTCCTGACAGAGGAAAAGCCATCAGAAAGGAAGGATATAGGGATGTATTTGTGATAGAAGACATCAACTAGCCAGGCAATCTGTTGAAGCTGTTTCTCTGCCAAGAGCAGAGGGTTAATAAATTCTTAACTCAGCTTGATGATAATTTTATGTTTCAGAAGTGGGAGGGGCAAAAAAAAAAAGGAACTGCTGTTCTAGGCCTGGTTCTGACAATTAAAGAACTGTTTGGTGGGATGGAAATGATGGGAACCTGGGGAGGCTGTGACCTGGACACCTGAGATATAGTGACAGACATGGAGGGAAATGCCAAGCATAATCTGGCATGTACCCTAGATTTTAGGATATCATAAAATTCTGAACAAGCTAAAGGCACAAAAGGGCTGTTTTTGATTCTTATTTTGAAGCTGTATGAGGACCAAAAAAAAAAAGATTTTTAAAAGGTATAAGACTATTATTCAGTGTGAATAATGATAACTGAAACAAAAGACAAAATTACCTACTCGATCTTGTTTCTGTTTTCTCCCTAAAAGAGTATTTTTTTCCTATAAGAAAAGGTTTAAAAAAAACTAACAGGAAATTGAAATCCAAGAGAGGATGTGAGGCTAGCACTTGACTGTTCTCAATGAGATCAAGACACATGGCTTATAAGGAGCTTAAAGAACTTTTGGAAGTATTTAGTTAGCCACTGTCAATGATGTTTGTGGAACAAACAGGAGAGATGTTGAAGAACTGGAGGTGGATCATGTACTCAATTTTGAAAGGAGAAGAAGGCTGATACTTCAAACTATAGGCTGACTAACTTGATATTAATTCCTGTTAAAATTCTAGAATACATTATAAAAGGAACACTTTGTGAGCACTTGGAAAGAAAAGAGATAATCAACACAAGCCAGCATGGATTTATAAAAAGCAAGTCAGAACCAACCAACTTAATTCTCTTTGCTGTTGTTAGATAATGGAATGCTATAGGCATGGTATATCTGGCATTCAGCAAGGTGTGTGACAAAGTACCTCAAGGTATCTTTGTAAACAAGATGGACGAATGTAGACTAAATAAATATACAGACAGGTACATTCTGGTATTGACTAACAATTTGACTAACAAGTTCTGAACAACGGTAATCAAGGGTTTAATTTCAACCTGGAAAAAGGTATACAGTGGGTCAGCAAAGGTTTGGTCTTTTTGGCACTGTTTTATCTCATTTTTAAAAATACAACAATTCTGATAAGATGAATTTGAATAGCAAAAGATATGTGGTTTAGATCACAGATACAAAACTGTAAAGAAACTTCAGAGGTCATCTAGTCCAATGCCTGCATTTTACTCAAAGGGATATTGAGACTAGTGGTTGTGTTACACCTAAAATCACACAAGTAATATCAGAGGCAAGATTTGAACTGGGAATATTGGGCCTGAAAAATCCCTTGCACAATTCTAGAAAGATAATGGTTCATGATGAAAAACATCTGAGTTTTAATGAAATGAAACCAAATATGATATGAGAATATGATATGTCACTCAAAAAATTGATAGAAATATAAAATCAAGAGCAAGAGAGTCATCTTATAATACTCTATCCTGGTCAGGCTTTTAGTAGAATTACTCTTGGTTCAGTTCTAGGAATCTCATCTGACATTGACTCAAATGGAATGGAGTTCAGAGAAGGGCTACCAGGATGTTTAAAGGTTTAAAAGAATTTGAGGTTGGCCCAGAGAAAAAAATAAGGACATGATGTCAATCTTCAAATATTTGAAGGTTGTCATGTGAAGAAGGGATTTAACTTGTACTTATTTCTGGTAGGTGGAAACATAAAAAGTAGAAGCTAAAGGGAGGCAAATGACAGCTCAACAAAAGAAAAAATTCCCTAACAGAACTGTCTGAAAGGAAATCTAATGCCTCAAGACACAGAAAGTGTCTTGAAAGATCATCATTGGAGAAAGATCATCATTGGAGATCTCTTTTCTGTCTGAGGCTGGATGACCATTAATTAGTAGTAGTGTTGAAAAAAGGCATATTTTGGACAAAATAACTTCTGAGGTCTCTTCGAATTTCATGATTTTATAATTTAAGATCCCAACACATGTTTCTTTGTTGTCAGGTTTCTGTTTCTTCGTTTGTTTTTTGCAGGGAAGGGAGGCAGAAGGATAGAGATGAAGTGTGTAGGAAGTGAAGAAGTTTAAGATGCTGGATAGTTAAAAGAGCTGGGCTGTTGTTGTTTTTCCTTCCCTTAAGTGGTTAAAGAGAAGAGCTAAACTGGATTAATATGACTAAATAATTGCTGAGGTGACTTCTCTTGTTCCCTTTTCCCTTCATGATTTTCCAGTGTGGTCTAAGAAAATTATGAGAGCAAGTGTCTGAGAATGCCATTGGTTTTATTTATATATGAAGGCCAAGAGGATTACAAGTGTATTTTTAAGACTTCTTTCCTATATATTAATAGATGTGTCTTACATATAAACAAAGTATAGAACTAATGTAGCATAACAGAATTTTCAATTATTTGAAACTCACAGTAGAATGGTACCAATTCATATCTACATTTTTGTTACATTAACCTCTCCTACCGCAACTAACTTTGGTGAACCAAGTTAAGATTCTAAATCTCTTGCTCCTGAAAATAAACATATGCTTTGTATAATTCAGAGGAACTGTAACTGAATCGGGCCAAAATAGCTCCTAAACAGATTTAAAAGACTAATATGCCCTCTTCTGGCTTTAAAAAAAAAATGAAGGTTGACTTTATTAGGAGAGAAAATTGAATAAATGAACTGTATATATTATTCTCTTAACACTACTGATAATCATCATATTAGAAACCAATTAAACTGATTTTCATATACGTGAGTATTTATTTGAAAAGTCATGATAGTATGTTGCCTTTCTGCTACATAATGGCTCAACAGTTGGGCCACAAATAGTCATGATTTGGGGAAACTTCATGCTAAAAAAAAAAAGGTTAAGAAAAGTAAGTGTAGGGTCAGAAGGTTGATTAAGAGAATCAAACCATATGAAATCATGCACACATCTGAGGCAAATGTCTAATCCAGACTGCAACAGAATTAGCTTCTCTATATGCTGCCCCATCAATAGGCTTCCGTCCTAATTCAGCCCTTCTCTTGTGGCTCAGACTGCCGACAGAGATGCCAATTAGTGTCAGTTCTGATGGTGGTTTTAGAGATGTGGGCCCTTGTTTTAGAGGAAGTGGGCTGCAACCACCAACTTGCTTCACAGAGGCAACCTAATATCCTATTAGGTAGAAATGACTTTTGGTCACTTCCTTAAGGGACAACATCAGGATTTGATGGGACAGTCAGAGGTGAACCTCACTACATTTCTGCATTTACAATGTTGAGGGAGATAGATTTGCTTTTGTAAGTTTCCAGTTCCTTATTTCATCTGGCTGCCTCTCCCTCTCTCCTTCCTTCCCTAAATCACTTTTCAGCCCCAGCCTCTTGGAGTGGCATATTTTTCATCATGTGTGGCTGGCATAAGAACTAAGTACTTTCATAAGGAGAGACATTTTACTGGGAAAATAAAGCACATTCTATGGTTCTACCACTTAAATTTTAGGGATTTCCAAAAACAAGGAATTTTCTCCTATGGAATGTTGTTCTGAAGAAGTGTTCAGTGCTGTGGAAGGAAGTTTATGACTTCCCTGTTATGCGTCTCATTGCCAAACTGGTGTTAGATTCGTGTAAGTCTAGCAAGAAGCTAAAGTAATCCTCCTGCTTAGTACATAAAGTGCTAAGAACAGGCTCTGCAAACAGGAATGCTCTCACTCCTCTTCGCAAAGACTGGTCTGGAGGCTCTAATCCAGCATCAGACCCACGTGCACATGTTGTGTTAGTGCTAAGCCCTGAATTTATTTCTTCTCCTGGTATTGGACATAGTACCTTATCCACAGAAAAAAATTTGCCCTCTGTTAAAAGCACAATTTAGTACTCTTGCATTAAAATACGAACAATAGCACTGTTTCCCCATTTGTTGAAATGTAGTGTTAAAAATCAAACAGAGGTTTACTTAATAGCACACACCTAAATAACTTTAAAACATTTAGCAATTGAGCTTTCTTTCCTTGACTTCTAACCTTCCCAGAACTTTTCCCCAGCATATTTTAAACTGATCAGTGGAAGAATACGATTGTGAAACATTAAAAATACACATCTATTTTACTGTATTTATCTGGAAGGGCTTCCAAACAGACAAATGCCCTTTCAAGACTAACTCTCCTTGGTCTAGATATGTTGGATGGTTTGTGAAATTAGGCAATATTTTCACACATTTCACTGCTTCTTCATTTTTTTTCTGTTGGACAACACACATTCCAGCAAAAATTCTATTGGTGTTTCTTTCTTTAATTTTAACTGAATCTATAAAAGGCATGAAGCAGGCATACAAGCTTTAAATTCTTCTTATTAGCAAAAACTAAACTCTCAGAAATTTAATATTTATCAGATAACAGGAAAAAGATAGAGCCCTGGTGTTTTATAATTAGAAAAATCCTTCCAAATCTTGATTATTAAAATGTGCATACGATTCAGCATCAATTTTCTTATATAGTTATTACTTAGATCAATACTTTACAAATAATAATAAAAATGAGCATATTCAAGTGAATGAACCTTTGTAAAAATTTGTATATTAAAGACTTCTTATATAAATAATAATATAGGTTTGAATTCAATTTGATTTGGATCTTACATGTGCAAGTCAATTTTTTTATCTGAAAATTGTGAACTAATTAGAATAAATCACTGACAGTTTTTACTTATTTAACAACCAGAAAATCAACTTACTTCAAAATAGACCTCTAAGCACTGTTTATGAATGAATTCAATCTTAATTAAGCATTTCAGTATAAGTAGAGATTTTTTTTCATATTTTTAATAGCCATACTTCTCTTTCTCTGCATTTCTATATGTACAAATGCATGTATATAGATGATATACATATATACAGAGATAGATTATAAATGCCAAAATAAAGAATAAATGCTGCATTAATATTCATTAGATTCCAACACTTTTTTTTAAATTGGGAAATAGTGAGCTGCCAAGATTATTTTGGCAAGGCTGAATGACATTATTTTAATACAAGAAAAACTGTATAAAAGTACTTTTAAAATGTAAGTTTTAAATAAATAAATAAATAAATGAAATGTAAGTTTTTTAAATTTTCAATCAAAAAGGTCTGGTTTAAAAGAAGAAAGTAAATCTGAGTGCCAATCTGTTTCTAATTAATTGTTTTGTGTAAACTAAACAGTTATCATACTATACAAAACTCTTGTTCTTGGGAAAGAGAGAATACCAATTCTCTAAATGGACACATATCCTTAAAGTCAGTTGTTATGTTACATAGTGTTTTGCTTCCAGTTATAACTGCCAATATGGAAATCAAAATTTTGTGACCAAAACATTAATACTTGGCTTCAAAACATATTAAATATATATTTTTTCAAGACAGCATATGCTTATGACACTAGAAATTTAAAAAAGAATAGAAGAATTTGTATCAAATCAAAATGTCCCAATTCAAAGACTAACTCTTTAAAGTATGAATTTATATTTATTAATGCAAATGGCAAAGTAGAGCATTTCATACCATATCTGCATTATTATGACTTTATTTCAATTTCTAGAAGTCTATATGTGACTATAATGACTACTGGGAGGGTGCAGAAAATAGAATTTCAGAACTCAAAGGGAGGGCAGTGACTCTATAATCCAAGTCATCTCCCACCAACATTATATTGCATACCCAATAGATAGTCATATCTAGCCTTTGCAAGAAGACCACTGGGGATGCCAAGGCTGTGGGTGGGGGGAAATTTGAAGATATGGTATTCTACTTTTCTAGATAGTTCTAATTGTTGCAAAACTCTTTACATCAAGTCTATAATTGTTTCTTTGTAACTTATGCCCATCACTCCAAGTTCTGCAATATGTGGGTCAATCAGCACAAGGACATCAGAGAGTAATCTTTTGACATCTCAAGTGACAAGAGAAACAACACTTGCTTGGTTGCCCTAGTTTATCAAGAATATACTTTTGGACTGACTATTCTTTAAAAGTTTTATCACCTATAACCCTGCAATCAAGAATTTCATTCATCTATTTCTTAATGAAGAAAATGGAGACCTTCTTACTTCACTTAATATTAGAAGAAAAATGCCCAAAGTGGGGTTTTCAGAAAAAAAAGCCAGTGAAGAATAGTGTAGGACTCTACTCATACTGAAGCTGTAGTAGCATTATTTAATCAGCATTAACCATGTGTGAGTACATGGTAAATGGAAATCTAATAAATATCTTTTTGACATTTATCTTGTAGAGATGTAAAAGAGGGAATTCAAACTTTCTCAAAAAGAGCAAAAAATTGTTTGAGAAATCACTTAATAGAAGCTTTTGCTTAGACTGTGAACTCCTAAAAGAAGAGGTTTTCTTATATATACCAGTCGAATTGCTTGAAAGAGATCACTTATGAGAAATTTTAAAATATTTTGATAATTGAATGAAGAAAAGTACTAAAGCATGGCGAGAAGTAAGGAAAGGCTCAGGAAGCTCAAATTTTTCTACATGAATATTATGGTAGAATATTTGTGTATAGTATTGGCATAAATATAATATAAGTGGCATTGATAAAAATGAAGACAGTGATGGAAAATGTAAGACAAACATGGAAAGAAGTAAATTTGAAAGAGAAAAATAATTTTAAGGGAAAAGAATAATAAAATAAATGCTTTTAAAGGTAGAAGAAATGAGGTGATACAATGTGGTTTTACTCACAAGGAACAAGTTTGGTTGGCATGGATATCAGAAAACAAAGCAGGATAATGTTTCTAAGGTAATCTAGTCTACCATAAATTGTAAAAGTACAAATAACAATATTTATCTGATCTGTATCACTTTAACATTTGCAAAGTGCCTTTTCCTCGCAACCTATGTTATATATTAGAGTATCTAAATATCAGAGAGGCCTAGTAATTTATCCACAGTCACACAATTCTTAAATATCAGAGCCAAGGTTTGAAACGTGACGTTACACACTGACTCCAAGTTCAGGGCTCTTCCTACTCCACACCCCTCTTTCACTATTTGTCACAATTTCACTCTACATACTTTTGATCAATACTCATTTTGGAAGTTCCAAATCTCATCAGAAAAGTGACTTAGCAATATTTGCACTTAATATTGAGGATTAAGTAAAATTATACTGAGTAGATGGGTAAATTACCCTCCCCCCTATTTTCTTACCCTTTGCTATACCCCACTGCACTAGTCTGGGGAAAAATTTTAATTATAAGAGCAAGTACTGAAACACTTGAACTGAAAATACACTTAGTTATGCTCACACATGTTACACAAATGCTCCGTCAGTTAAGGTGTTTTTCCTTGTCCTTTATATCTGAGGTGACTATTTAATTCCCATATCTGGGCACTTAAAATTGCCTTCACAAGCAGATTTTTGCTTCTTCCCTTATGCATAACTATATGTTTCTCCAGAAATGTGACCTTTGCCAAGAATGCAATATGCTCTAGTGGCAAGAACACTGGAAATTGAATCAGAGGACCCACATTCATAACCTGGTTCCTTAATCCTACAGATATTCCTGAACAACACCTTCCCAACCCTCTAATCAACAGGGGTAGGAATCGGGGCAAGGTCCTTAACTGAACGTATTTCAACAGTGCCTCACCCTTTCATGGTCAGCCTGGGACTGGGACCTGGCCATTAGACAGGACTAGGGACTAGAGACAATCTTCCATGCCCTTCTTTTTGTAACCTCTTTCTCAAGGACAGATAAATCAACAACACCTTTATTCCTGGGCAAAACTATGGCAATCTATTGTCCAAAGGTTTCAGTCATACACAGGATGTAGAGAGGGCACAAAGCCCTCCTGTGTACTTTCCCCTCCCCTTATATCTGTTTTTGTGTGCATGCTTTTTATCCCATTAGACTAAAGGCTTTTAGACAGCAAAGTCTGTACCACACCTACTAAACTCTCCTTAGCTCTTAGCACACAATCTGTCACACACATGTTTGTTGAATTGAATTTTGCGTGAGGATATTACATGGTCTAGCAAATACACAATGGCGGACAGGAGATAGCAGAGGATTTGCTATCCTACTTAGCTAAGATAAAAGAGCTACAGAAGAGACAGCGTACTAATAATGCATTTGAAGAAAGATGTGCTATTTTTCAAGGGATGGACAGCTAGGTAATACAGTTGGATAGAGCGTCAGACCTGGAGTCAATAAGATTTCCTGAGTTCAAATCTGGCCTTACTCTGTTACTAGCAGTGTGACCCTGAGCAAGTCAATTAACTCTGTTGGTTTCAATTTCTTCATCTGTAAAATGAACTGGAGAAGGAAATGGTAAAACCACACAAGTATCTTTGCCCAAGAAAGCCTCAAAAAGGGAACACAGAGTCTGATATGATGTAACAACAACAAAGTCAGTGCTTCTTGAGTTGAATTTTTGGTGAAGATTTTTAAATCATTTTATGTTGTGCTTTTGAAGCGGCATTTGGGAGTTCACTTTGCTTGTCTAGTGGTTTTCATAACTACCAAATGAACTACCGTAATTGAATTCACTGAAACCTGAAAAGGATAGCAAACAAATACAAATCTTCACTAAACACTTCCAAAAAGTTATTGGAGGTCCCCAACAGTTATGGATGAGGAAAAGAGAGTTTATAAGAGTAAAGTGTTGGGGAAGTGAAGAAGGAAGTTTTTGCAAGGGATCTGTGAAATGGAAGAGACTAGGTTGCCCATGATGATTATAATTAATACTATAAAGGTCATGTTGGGCCATGGAGATGGTTCTAGATCTCTACATTAGAGATGGGAAACTTGGGTTGTTTTACATAAGGAAAAAATAGCATCCAACAAAAATTCTGTGATTCTATAAAAAGGATTTGATCAATTCAATTCCTAGGCTGGGAAAATACTCCTTCGGACTGTCAGAAAGCAAACTTTTATGCCCATTACTTTAGTCTACAAATTTTAGTCATTATTCCTCTTCCAGGACAGGTCATTCTCCCCTCTCCCCCAAACTTAAGATTACAAGACCATTACTATTCAGAGAGCCAAGTATGCAGAATTGAGAGCAGGTCAACACACAGGTCTGTACATAATCATCCATGAATGTGCACAATTTTTGCAAGAATGAATATAAATATATATGTTTGCATGTATATATGTTTATATGGCAGTGTTACTAATCAGCTCTCAAAATATATTTAATTTATTGCTCTGAAGCAGAAAGAAAGTAGCTGTCATTTAGGGAACCATTTCTGTCACACTTTTTAATAATGTAGCTCCTGTAATTACACTGTGATTCTTTATATTAAGGCAGTGAAAGCTTACTTAGTTTTAGCATGAAAAACAATTTATGAAATTATGGAAACAGACTGAATACAGCAGTTCATTTGTCGAGGCAATTATCCAGATCCTTTTCAAAAAGGGAGGGGGGGGCAGAAAAAGAAAAGAAAAAGAAAGACTGTGATGTGCAAGAAAAAAAATGTTTTTAATTCTATGCTATAATACGTACAATATGTCTGTGGTTGTATTGGATTATGTTAATAAACTTCAGTTGAATTATATTTGTCACAACACAAAGAAAGGGCACTATCAATCGTCCTACCAGATATTCTAAATTAGTCACCAAAATGTCTAGCCAGAGCTTCCTCTATGACCCCCAGATGAAGGGAAAGGATTATTGAACAGTTTTTCCTGTGGGACTTGCCCAATTTTTCTAGTGCTCAAGTATTCTGAATAATCTGGAAAGTTACTGCAAAATCATCACAATAGACATTTTCAAACATGTGTACAATTCCCCTGAACACAAATTCCATGTTGTTGTTGGCTGCCTTTCCATCAATCAACGACTAATTTCCCTAGGACCTCCTCCCAGCAAGGGAATTTTTATTTTAGCATTCCTGTTTTAAGTATTGCTTAGCTAATAAAGCAACTAGATATCTGAAACTAGATATGTGGAATCCAGAAAAGTTTAAGTAGGTACATCAACACAAAGAAAAACACCCCAGATTTCATTGATAGGAAGAAATCTGTTCTTAAGAGTTTGGTCACTAAAATAACAATTGAGAAGAAAAGCATCATAAAAGCATGCAATCTAGTGAGACACAAAATAAGTTTAATAAGAATTCCATGAAACACTAGTAAAAGCAAATAAGTTGATACTATACAGTTTTATGCAATTAAAAAATAATTACATAAAAATTTCTCAAGTACAATAACATTTTTAGTCATGTAAGTTATGATCTTTCCCTACTGAAGATAACACAATTTTTTTTTCTTTGACTAGACTGCTAGAATGTCAGGAGAAGATAATGCCAAATATTTTTTAAATATTATTTTGGTATTTAATTTGTAGGAAGAGGGAGGGGAAACTAACACTAAATAAAATGAAGTGCCAGAAAACAGGGGGCAAAACACAAAATAAAAACATCTAAACCTGGATTGTGAATTGTGAATGTGCTACAAAGTGTTATAGGTAATAAAAAGTGGATGGAGTTCCTTCTTTCCACATCTGGATATAGTTTAGAATAGTGATTTCCAGAAACTAAGCAACAGTTCAGGCTGACTAGCCCCTTTCATTTACAAATAAACAATTAATGAAATGGGCAACTAATTTTCAAAGTGTTCATATTCATTAGTCTGTTTCCTGAGATTAAGTATCTGCCTCCTGATACAATACTATACACATTAAACAGTCACACATGACCTCCACTAGCACCTTTTTCCCCCTCTTCCTCAGTTTAATACTTCAAGAACAATAATTTGAAAATTAAATTCCCTCTAGTCCCTTAGAAAAAAATGTGCTGAACACATAGGATCAAAAGTTAAAAGCTGCTCAAATGGGAGGCTTCATAGAAATCCCCTTGCCAATTCTTAAGCAAGACTGCTTTAAAACTGTTCCTTTCCAATTAAATTCAAAAACATCTATTTGTCAAGTGTCTGTTAGGTCCAAAGCACTGTGCACAGGTTGGGGATAAAAGACAAAAAAAAAACCAAAACAGGTACTGGCTGCAAGAAGTTTGCATTCAAAAGAATTGTTTTCCTCATTCAGAATTCAGGATATTTCAATCCATCTAAAAATGTAAATCCATTTCAAAAAGATATCAAAACACACTCACAAAAATCAAAAACCTGTATTCATCACCTATTATGTGCTTAAGCACTGTGATAAGTACTGAGGATACACAAAGAGGCAAAAGATGGTTCCTGCAGGTAACTTTGTGCCTGTTATACAGAAATTATCTTTTCTGGGACAGAAAAGAAGTTCATCCACATGTATGTCTCTCAGAAATGTTGCAAGCACAACATATACATGATTATTACTTCTGAAGACAAGAGGAAAGGAGTGGCACCAAGGTAAATGTATTATGAAAAAAGGAAGCAATAAAAGTATGTCTCTCTGCCATAAACTATTCAGAAGTTGCTTTGTTTTCCTTGATAGCCTGTGATGTTGGTAGGAGGAGAAAGAGAGAAAGATACTAAGTGTTCCCTAAGTAACTAACTCCCTTCTATCTTGAAGCTCAGAAACGACCACTTTTCAATCGAGAAGCAATAAGAAACAATAAATTCCTCCTTGGGGGAGGAAGGTTAGGAGGGGACTTGGAGGTCATCTGGTCTAAAGTGTATCTAAAAAGGAATCTTCTCTATAACAACTGTAAGCCATCACTTAAAAACCTAAATCAATGGGTGGTTCACAACTAAATATTCTTTAACTCTGCCATCTTGACTCCCACCCCACCATTCTACTTTGAATAGACTAATGGGACATTTTTCCTTATGTTAAGGTGTAATCTGTCTCTATCACTTTAAACCTTATAGTTCAACCTTCTAGAGTCAAGCAGAACAAGTACAATCTATTTTCCAAAGACAGCCCTAACAAAGTTACCTGAAAACAGCCTAGCACTGTCATCCCCAAGTCTGAAATCTTATAGTAGCTTGAATTCACTCAGTTCTGAACATTTAATTCCCAGTTCAACCACATTCTTGAAATACCAAAGAAGTCAGCTTTGGTATTTTTGGAAACCAAAGCACCAGACACTTAAAATTTCCAGAGAAGATACAGGTAGAAAATGGGCTTTCCATTCCAGTATGATATCCTAAAGTGTTCTCAAACATCAAAAAAAAAAAAAATCTTTTCCTATCTCCCACCCCAACCACATAACAATTAGACTGTTCAAAGGTGCAAAATGGAAAGGTATTTTTTTAAGGAAAGGTTTTAAAGATCTATTTGCGAATGATGGCAAATTAGGGGGGGTCAAAGGAGAATGGAGATTCCTGCTCATAGAGATGGGACTAGATTACATCTGTAGTCTCAACAGAATTTTGTGAGTCTTAGTTACCACTAGCTAAAGTGGTAAAGAAAAGGACTTTTGATTGGCTGCTGAGCCAGAATTGGGTGTGCCAAATAAATCCTAAGAAGCACACAAAATCCAAATGATAGCAATAGCAAAAAGGGAAGGGGGAGGGAGGAGAATGCATTCAAAAGGTATTAACTAAAACAAACTTTTCCTCCCTGGCTGTGGTCAGGAGAATATAAGCATCCAAGTGGAAAGGAGCCATAACCCTGTTTTGACTTTTGTTCTTGTGGTGTCAATTCTTTCTTGCCTTAGGGGAAGAGATATTGGAGATGGAATGCGCTAAAGCTGCGACCTTGTGAGATCTGAAAGGTCAGGAGATTCACCAGATATCTAGGGGCAGGAAACCTTGCTGGAGTTTGAGGAGAGTCCAGCCAATGTGTCATAACAATCTCAAAGGCAAAGGAACAATACCATAGCCAAGATCAAGCAAGGAAACAACTGCAATCTTTGTGTATGCTGCTGTATTTATAAATGAATTACATGAGGTGAATGTTATGTAGTAACTCCTTTAAGATTGAGCCCATTCTCCTCCAGGACAGGGGTAGGATAGATAATTAAGACTAGGTTCCACATTTGGTAGAAAGAAGAGTTAACTTCTGACTGTGCTATATCATACCAATGAATATCTCATTGTAAAAGCTAATTGATATTAATTGATGAAATGATATTAGGAACATAATCCCTGATATCGGGACAAATACACTGGCATGTGAGTTCAAGCTAATAGCATTAAGAAAAGAACCCTACAGACACTAAGGGACATCCCTAGAACCCAGGGAAAAAGAGGTTCTACTTTTGCAGCTACTTGCCAGTGAAAGCAGTAGTTTAGATAAGGATCAAACCCTGTTATCTCTCTACCACCTCCCCAGTCCTTCTCTGTGTTCTCTCTCTCTCTCTCTCTCTCTCTCTCTCTCTCTCTCTCTCTCTCTCTCTCTCTCTCTCTCTCTCTCTGTCTCTCTCTGTCTCTCTCTCGTAAAAACCAAACCAGAACAAGACAGATTTCAGTTCAACACCTTCTAGAGGTTATACAAATTTTGTTGACCTATGATGGTACATTTTACTCTAGGAAATAATTTATGTACAGAAAGTCACTGAAAAAAATTTTTGTGTG
>CM053599.1:84846088-84896141 GCA_028646575.1 Pseudocheirus occidentalis
ATAATTGGTGAGCATGGTAATAATTCTTTTATCTTTCCACGCAAGAAGCGTAGTATTATTCTTTCTGTATGCAACTGTTTTAGTGCTTGAGAGGGGCCATCCGAGTGATATGCTAGAATTCCGATGTCCCCTGAGAGGGGACAGCGGAGTGCAAAGGGTTAAGTGAGTATTTCTACTTCGTAAATTAGTGGAGCTTAGTGATATATTGTTTGAGGTGTGTGTGTGTGTATATATGTGTGTGTGTGTGTGTGTGTGTGTGTGTGTGTATACATGCATATATATGCCTACCTCTAATCTACATTCATTCATCTGCATATGTATTTACATAGAGCTATGCATACGTGTTTATACTTGTTTATGCATGTAGTATGTGTATACAGACAGTATGTCAGTAATCCTAGATTTCCCTGAAGTTGTAGAGGGAGATGTTTTCCTGGTTTATGTAATTACCATAGATTCTTGCTCTGTGAATGATCACAATAAATACTTTCTTTCTTATAAATCTTCATACAAATACACACAACAGATTTACTAAGAGTAGTTGGAGGAATATAAGTTCATCTTTAGCACAGTTTAGAAGCATAGGTTTCAATTCATAAAAATGTTACACTCCATTTATGTTGACTTAATGTACTTCATTATGTAAACTGATGTGATAATCTTTTTAATAGTTATTTTTAAAATAATCTGTTAATTTTAAACCAAGAAACAGTTATATTCTTACGTATTTAGAAGTTCATATTTAAGAATACTTCTAGGCTGCACGTTTTGATTTAAACAAAAAGCAAGACCTCAACAACTTACTTCTTATTGTCATCATCATCCCCATTAACCTAAAAGGGAAAGAAAATGAAAGTATCACGATTTCTTAAATGAGAATGAAATGGATTTTACATCAGGAACTAAAAATAATCAGGACATAATAGATACAAAGTTCCTTGCTACCTCTCATGAACCACTGAGATCCTTGTCTTCTGTCATTACATATCTATGAGATGAGCAAAGGATTTGAATGAACTTCAGGGAAAGAAAAGTACCACTGTACTATTTTTATGTATATTTTTGCATTAAAGTTTCATCTTGCCTTACAACTGAACAGATTAAATTAAATTTGAAGATTAAGTATTGGGGGGGGTGTCTTGGTATATCAAACAGAGAATCTTATATTTAAAAATCTGATTCTTTATTCTTCTACCATGGATGGAGGAAAGCCTTTGCTTTCTATTCTTTTAAGGATGTATCCAACTGTACAGTAATAAGATGTATTAAGTTTATGAAATAACCTTTTTATTCAGCTTGCTCAGAGATATTGATACATCTCTTTGAATTCTGCTTATATTTTATAAAGCTTTATTCTAAAAAACAGCAACAATTCAGCTCCATCTATGTCCCCACACTTTCATTTAAAACATATGTCTTTATATTGGTAGAAGTTTACTTAAAAAATGTGAGGAGTGTTTATATTCCAAAGGGTTTAGGGTTTTTTTTTCTCCTTTTTAAATGGTGAGAAAGCAGACATTCAAACAGATAATTAAATGTTGTTTTTGTTCTCCCTTTTTCAGGCCATCCGCTGTACACTGGTAAATTGCACGTGTGAATGTTTCCAGCCTGGGAAGATTAACCTGAGGACCTGCGATCAGTGTAAACATGGATGGGTGGCACATGGTGAGGGAATTGTGGGCTTTACTTCCTGTTTTGATTGTGTGTGTGTGTGTGTGTGTGTGTGTGTGTGTGTGTGTGTGATTGAGTGATAGAGAAACAGAGAGAAGACAGAGAGAGAACAGAACAGAACAGTCCTGGGATAAAAAAGAGGGGTCCAGTTGTACTGGCAATGCCTTCACGTGTTGGTGGAAGCGCTCAGTTCATTACCATTTCTGTGTGAGGCTCAAAGAGCATATTCTAGTCTCCAAGAAGTAACGCTATGCTAGCAGCTCTCAGCAGAAGGGCCAGATGTTTATAGTATGGTTGGTCTGCAGAGTTCATATTGCACATAGCAGCGGCCTGATGGAAACTCAAACATACCACAGTCAGCCTTTCAAAGACTGGATGTCAGAATGAAATTGGCACATATTCTGGCTGAGCAAAAAGACTTCTAAGGCTGCTCACCCTTATAATAGGCTCAAGTAGCTGAAATTCATGCCACCAGATGTTAAATTGGGGCTGGGGGGATGGAACATGGGGCTAGGGAGGGGTAAGAGAGGAGTGGAGAAGATTTTTTGGCCCATGTCCATGAAAATAATATGTAAAAATGAACCTTAATTTGTTGTGATATGGGATAAAGGATATACAAAGAGAAGACTGAAATGGAAGTGGCTTTTTGCCAGGTAAACACAACAATTCCACTACACATAGCTTGATTGTATCATATTCAGTGGACGTCTATTACATATCATTATAGGAAAAGTAGAAACAGAATTCATGGGTAGGGTTTTGTTCACCTGGATTAGGGCAGGGAGCAGAAATGGAGTGATTATGATAAATAGTGTTCACAGAAGAAATCTATGCCTGAAATTAGTTCAGACATTCCAGGATATTGGCCCCAAGTGGGCATACTCTTCATTCCCTTGTAGTGCCAAGTATCCAGAAGGGTTGAATTTTAATAAATTTCCTGTTATTCTAGCAAGATCTTTAGTCTCAACACAGAACCTCAGAATGGTGTTCATCTATTTTTGATTCCTGATTTCATGTTGTTATCTAGGTGTGTGAGAGGAATTTCATTCATGTTAATGCAAAGTGATGGAAGAAGGAGTAAGAAGTTGAAGGGAGGTATCCACATAGTACTACCGGAGCTGGAAATAGAATATTTGACAGAGATAGACACAATTCCGTGGTATAGACAGCAATGGAACACGTTTCTGCTCGTACAACAGGAGTACAATAACCTATAATGACACTGGCCTCCTTATTTCTGTAGTCTATAAGGTTGTCACTAGTTTTCTTTATGTGATACTTTACGTAGTAGTTTAGGGTTCCCCTTCTAGCTTGAATGAATTGATGCATCCTCTCGCATTCCCCACTGGCCCCCCAAACCCAGTTTACTTTTTTTGCTCAAGTGTCAAGCCATGACACTTAAGCAAAAATGTTTTATTTTATAAATACTGAGAATATATACAATGTCTGGTGGCAATTGTCCACATTTAGTGGATGGAGAAATGGATGAATTACAGTATTGTCAGCATTGAAACCCAATGGTTTTCTCTATCTATCCATCAACTTTTTTTTTCATTCAGTAGCCTATGGCAGCCCACTCTCCACTATAAAAAACAAAAAGCTTACTACCTACAGATTTGTTGTTGTTTGATATTCTAGTTCTTTATATGGAAGTTGCACTGGCAAAGGAATAAATAAATTAGCATTTTTCCCACTTGACGTAAATTATTTCTCGGAGAGTGACTATTTGCAAGATTATGTATGAGTGATATGACTCTTGCAAACTTTGCCCTAACATTTTTCGTTATAAAAATCCTTATACTTAGCATATCATATATAGTTATTTTGTTTATATGCTAAAGTCAACATATATTTCCTCAGATTTGATCAGGATAAGTGAAAAAAATTTAACCTTAATATCTCTCTGTCTCTGTTTCTGTCTCTCTCTGTCTCTTCCTCCTTCCCCCTTCCCTCTCTCTCTCTCCCTTTTCCCCTCTCCTTGTGCTTCATTTTTTCTCTCTCCTTCCTCTCTCTTATTTCCTTTCTCTCATACATACACACATACACACACATCTCTATGCTATTCAAAATATGCGCATTCAGCTATGCAGATCCCAAACTCTCCTTTTCCTTCATTACCACATACATGACAGTGAGTGGTTGGCTCCTAGCCTTTGAGTTGGCAGTGGGGTTGAGAGCGCCCACTTTTCTTGCCCCCAGCATTCAGACTAATTGCTTCACCCTCTCCCCCTACACAGAAACCCTGAAATCATGTCTCCAATTATTTCTGCTCTGAGGTGAAACACAGCAGTCTTCTTTGGCTGTCTTACACACATAGAAGTCCTGAAAAAAAAAAAAAAGAAAAAGAAAAACAACAACGTGACTTGGATTTTCTAGTAGGTGGTTTTATCTCAAAGTGGATAGGATAGAAACAAGACCACCAGAACACATCTCATAGAAGTGTTTTAGAGAAGTCCTGAATACACCCCACCTGATCTGGTGCTGTTAAAATATTTTTCTAAATTCTTGTTGCCAAGAAATTAAAAAAATTCAAATACTAAATTCAAGTATTCCTTTAAAAAAAAGTTTGTATTTCAAAACCACATCCTGCGTAAAATCTTCTGAATATTTGTTTGGACCTTTTGACTAGATTCTTCTTCCTTTTAACCAACATCCATGATTTCTGTGTTTTAGAGTTTAAATTTTATGACTTAGTGAAACAAGTCATATAGACATGTGTATTATGTGCGTATGTATAATATATATTGTATATGATATACATATATATATATATATTTCATGTATACCCTCAGTGCATGAACTTCTAAGTCATTTCTCTTGGACAGTGACAAACTTGTTTAATTTTTTGACCTTAACTGCTTTCCAAAAATTTTGAGAAAGACTTTAAGAAGGCAGCTGATTAATTCAACATATATACTATAGCACTTGGGTTTTGAGATGATTCATTGAGTATGGTTGCTCTTCAGAAATTACTTCCTTTAAACAGTTTGAAAAACTGTTCTTGAATATTAATGGGTCGTTCCTACTGAATTAATTTGGGATTTTCTACTGTTTTCATTAATGAATTTCAACTCTTAAGCTTTAATGTGAAGCAGAATATATTGTGGTTTACAACTTGAATTAAAACATGTTCTTTTTAATGTGAATGTTAAGCTTTTACAACCTTGATACCCTGAACCATAATGAAGAATATAGGTCAAAAATAGTGTAGAAATGCAGCATTGTAGTATTTTTTCTTGACAGATTTGTGTAGTTAATACACTGAGGTGCCCATTTCTATGGTTGGAATTTTTGAAGAAGAGAAGGCACCATGCCACAGTTGGGTTCTTTCACATGGCAATTTTTAGTTTGTGGGATTCCCCCCCTCCATTTTTCATTGTTTTCTCTGTATTTTGCTTCCTTCATCTAAAATGATCTGTGCTTCTTGAAAAAGAAAGGATTCCTTAAGTGTCACTTCTTTTCTATTCAGGAGTGCTAAAAGGAAGATATCAATGTGAGAACAAAGTTATCAAAGGGTTCCTTTTGTGTCATAGGTAAATAGGTTCTGTTGACCCTGAGCCCTTGTTCTGCCAAGGCCTAATTCATGAGGTCATCCATTTAAAGCTGGCAAGTACTGTGGGAGATCATCTAATCCAAGCCCCTTATTTCACAGATGAGGAAATTGATGTTTAGAGAGACTGAGCAATTTGTCCTTCATCAAATAGGTAGTAAATGGTGGAACAATGATTCAGCTTAGGTCTCCTGACTAACAAATCAGTGATCTTTCCACCATTTTACAATCCTTCTCCTCATGGCCACCACTACCTTTGCAGTATGCCATCTTTAGCATGTATACACTGTTGAAGATTGTTGAAACTTGCCATTTATATAAACACTAAAATTCTCGGTAGTACTACCCACCTTTCCTTCCCTTCACTCTCCATTGAAATAAAGTTCTGTAACTCAGAACAGGAAAACTAGAGTTAGTGTCTGCCTTACTAACCACTTCTTTACCTTAAAAAAAAGTCTCTACTCAGAATTACTTTAAATAATGAGCTGTGAGGATTAAAATTATTTTATTTGTATGCATTTTTCCAGAAAATAACTGTTTTGTAAAGTGAAATATAACTGTCACCCGAGTCACTTCATAGTAGGATCTGGATCTATCAGTCAAATTGTATAACCTGTAGGTTAAGTGGAATGTCGCGTTTTCATGACATCCTTTTCCTCTAGTGACCATGGTCTCACTGGTAGGGATCACAGGCTTTTCACATTTCATGCTTCATAATTCTTGTTCATTTTTTTGGTATACATTCCATAAGGGATTAGAAGCTTTCCTCTGGTATTTTTAATTTTTGTTATTCCAATATCACTTTTGTTTTTTCTTAGTTTTCTCTCCAACTCATCCACTTCCTTTTTTCAGGCATAGAAGTCCTTGGTTCTTTATTTTATATAATTTCCTGCTCCTAGGCATTATATACCATATCATCTTTCCTTTGCCCTGTCTTGCATATTTCTGCTGGCTCACCTGCAGTTTTTATTCTTTCGAGATAACAAAAGTTAACTTTTGATTAATGCTTTGAGATTCACAAAGTACTTTCTTCACAACAGTCCTATGAAGTAGGCAGTGAAACGTTATTATCCTTCTTTTGTGGATGAGGAAAGTGAACTTGTCCAGTGTCGTAGCTAGAGACTGAGTCAGGAATTGAAACCTAATTTCCTGACCTCATGTTCCACAATCTCTGCAGCATGCCATGTTGAGATGATGGTGTTTCCTTTTACAGGAAATGGAAGCCAAGAAAGGTTAAATGATTTCTATCCCAGTTTCAAAGCTAGTAAGTGTAAGTCAAGGATTGAAACTCAGGTACTCTTGCTTAGGTTCCATGATATGACCCAGTCTATAGTACTTCATATGTCATTATGGTCTTCAATCCAGATACTAATCATGCTTAACATAAACGAAGCCATGGATAGTGCTAAGTAGAAAATTCATAAAGAGAACCATACATTTCCCTTATATTGCCATTTGTGAGAATCTAGATTCAATTTGAATTCTTTCAGTATGGCATATCGATTCTCCACCTAAAAGAAATTTTATTTTCTGAATCAAGGAATTAGTTTAATATGACATTTCTGTTGTTGAAACAAAACAAAATATAACTTTTGAATTATTTTAAGAAATACTTCAGGATTCACATAGCAAGATTTAAAGACTCTTGGTGTATGATACCATAAATTTTCACTTACAAGGAGTATTTGGTAAATTAGTGGGAAAATGAGAAAATGGTTTATTTAAAAAAGTAAGTTTTGATAACACTAAGATAACTTAGATAACACTAAGAATTTTGATTTATCACATGTCTTACTGACATAACAATGAATAATTTTATTGCCCAAGTTATTTGAGCCTAATATGTTGCTTAATAAAGAAAGAGCTCCATGATAATTCATTTTTAGTGTCTCATTTGTGGTCTTGGTTCTTAAAGGCTATCCAAACAGAGTATAGTCTCTGGCAGATCCTATCCATCTACAAAGGTCTTTGAGAAAGAATCCAGTTTTGGATGGAGTGTCTCCATCTGAATACTGGCCTAGTTAAGTACAGAAAGTTCATTACCAAAAGGTTGGCAACAGCAGCAGCTTTAAAAACCACTAAAGGGTGACCTCTTTTAGGGAAGGGAAGAAGATGTAGACCAAAGAAACCACCCTGTGTTTGTTTGTTTAAAGTAATAACGACGCTTAATGTGCTACTTTAGTAAAGTGATAAGTCAATCAAAGACTGAACATTTATTAAATACTTTCTAGGTGTCAGTCACTGTGCTAGGCTCTGGGCAAAAGTGAAAAGGCTCCTGCCCTCCAGGAGCTTACATTCTTCTCTCTTCTCTCTTCCCCCCTGACCCTCAGGTAATAGTATTTTATTTTTTTCCAATTACATATAAAAATAGTTTTCAACTTTTATAAGATTTTTTAATAAGATTTTGAATTCCAAATTTTTTTCTCTCTCCATCCTTCCCCTCCCCTCTTCTTCTCACCGTTCCACAAGAGGACAAGCAGTCTGATAAAGGCTATGCTACAGTCATATTAAACATATTTCTACATTGTTCATGTTGTGAAAGAAGAATCAGGACAAAAGGGAAAAATCACAAGAAAGAAAAACAAAAAAGGGAGAAAATCGTATGCTTCCATCTTCATTTAGACTCCATAGTTCTTTTTCTGAATGTGGATAACATTGTACATCATGAGTCATTTGGAATTATCTTAGATCATTGTATTGCTGAGAAGAGCTAAGTCTATCAAAGCTGGTCATCGCGCAGTGTTGCTTTTACTGTGTATAATGTTCTCCTGGTTCATCTCACTTCACTCAACATCACTTCATGTATGTCTTTCCAGGTTTTCCTGAAGTCTGCCTGCTCATCATTTCTTATAGCATAATAATATTCCATTACATTCATATACCAGAGCTTATTCAGCCATTCTCCAATTGATAGGCATCTCCTCAGTTTCCAATTTTTGGCCTCCACAAAAAGAGCTGCTATAAATATTTTTGTACATATGGGTCTTTTTCCATTTTTTATTATCTCTTTGGGATACAGATTCTGGAGAGCAATTTGAAACTGTGCCCAAAGAACTATAAAGATGTTTATTCCCTTTGATTGAACTTACATTCTGTTGAGGAAGAAAGCAGACACAGACACACAGATGGACAGAAACACACACACACACGCGCACACACGTAGTCTTGGAGGAAACTAAGGGACTCTTAAGAGGTCAAGATAAGTCACATAATAAGCATTTAAAGTGCCTACTATGTGTTTGCCTCTGTTAAGCCACGGGGAATGCTAAGACAGGCAAAACCAGCCCCTACCCTTAAGGAGCTTACAATCTAATGGGGAAAAGAATAGAGATGGACATATCTATAGATACATATAGGTATACATACATCTATAAACTGTACTTCTAGATTATACATATAGACATTATATAGACCATGCATAACATGTATAGATACATATAAGATATGTATAGAGATAGAGATGTGATAATTTGGGGATGATCTCACAGACAAATCACTAGTATTAAGTGTGACTAGGAAAAGCTTCTTGAAGAAGGTGGCATGTTAACTGAAACTTGAAGCATTTAAGATGGACACAGAAATGACAGATAAATTGCAGTATATGAGGAATGGGAAAAATATATTGGCCAGAGATGAAAGGGGAGCAGTGTCTGATAAAGCAGCAATCGTAGGTTGGGGCCCAGTTGTCAAGCAGAGAAGTTTGTGTTTGGTCCCAGTGTAATACCCAGTGGAGTTTATTAAGTAGAGGATAGATCTGTGCTTTAGTTACTCTTTGAATGTTGTGTGAAATATGGATTGGAGCGAAGAGAAGCTTGAGGCCTGTAAGTTAGTTAAGAGGCTGTTGTAATAATAATTCAGGCAAGAGGTGATTAAATTCTGGACTAGGAAGGCAGCTGTGTGAATAGAGAAAAGGAGAGAGATGAGGAACTTGCAGAGATAAAATCGCTGATATGTGGCAGTTGTTGGGATATGTTGGAGTAAGAATGGAGGATGACACAGAAATGTCAAAACTGGGTTTGCTGGAAGGATGGTGGCGACCTTCACAGAAATAGGAAAGTTTGGGAAAGGGATAGGTTTTAAAGAATAGATAATGAATTGTTTTATACATGTTGAATTTGGAATACAAATGGAATATTCAGTTTGAAATTTCCAGGAGGTATTTGGTGATAAGGAATTAAAGTTCAGGGGAGAAACTGGGGCTAGATCTGAGAGACATCTGAAGAGAGATGATAATTAAAGCCATGGTAACCAATGTGCTTACCTAATAAAGGAGTAAAGAGAGAAGAGAAAGGAGTCTATGGCCCAGCCTTGGAGGTGCCTCCCATAGTTATATGGTGTGGATAATGATTCAGCAGAGGTGACTTAGAACAAGTAGTCAGGTAGGAAGATACACAAGAAAGCAGTATAAAGCAATAGAGGGGAGTATAGCAGGATCTAGGAAGAATGATTAGCAGTGTCACATGCTTCAGGGAAGTCACAAAAGATAGGGATTGAGAAAAGATGATCACCTTTGACAATTGGCTCATTTACCTTTGAAGAGAGCTGTTTCAGTTGAGTGATGAATGTCAGAGGCTAGATTAGAAAGCATATGGGATAGAGTCCTTGCATTTTGAGTCAGTGGACCTTCTTTACAATTTCAGTTGCACTATTTGCCACCAAGTTACTTAACCTCTCTGGGTCTCAGTTTCTTCATAATCAGTCAATTGGACTAAATACCCTCTAAGATCCCTTCCAGCTTTCAGTCTATGATCCCATGAACTCCACTTTAACTTTAGTGCCAGAGCATTTCTTTTTTAAAAATAGCTCCATATTAAGCCAAAATGCAACAAATCTCCCCCCCCAACCCCGCCCACCACCAAACCATGTAATTGTGGCATTTTTCATTCACCTACAAGTGACTTGGGTTAATATTTCTGTTACTTCTTCTGGAAAAGGCTTGCTTAAAACATTTAAGGTCTTTCCCTCTTCATTTTCTACAGATGTTTTCTCTTCCATTGTAACTTATGTGTGTGAGGTCAGCCTTACACTAGAAAATTGAAGTAGAGAAATGATACACTTATTCAAATGATTCAAGACAAGTCCTTTCCCCTCCCACTCTTCCACCTTCCTTCTGTTTTATCTAAGCGATATTATAGAAGTGAAAGTGACATCTTAACACAGAACTGTGGTTTTAGCAGTGCAAGTCACTTTAGACTTATTTTCCCAGGCAATTCATTTGTAAAAAACCCTAATAAGCAAGGCACTGTGTTCAGCATCTATGTCTGTTTCATCCTAAGTAATGGACAGCTATGTAGGAGGTAATTTCACATCTGAACTCAGCATTGTATAACTCATGAACTTTGTACTATTCTAAGAATCAAACGCTTCTTGGATTTTATTTTGCAAGTTAACTCTTCCTTCTGGGTTGTACTGAACTTCACTGCTTAAGTGCCGCAGGGTATAACAATTTTTCAGCTGTCTTTACCATCATATCTAAGAAATGAGTTTAGTTAAACTCAGATTGTATACAGCTGGGTTAGATCTCCATCTTTATTTCTAAGCAACATGGTAGAATTTCTCAGTTGTACTAATTCCATTCTTGGAAGCATTAGCTTTGAGTATTTCCATTGACCTTTTTTTGGTTAATACATTTGAATCAGTGTACATTGAGAGAGCTGAATAGTACAGAATAAAGCTAGGAATTTATTTTAGTAGATAGTACAGAAAGTTTTTTGACAGTTCCTAAATCTTATCGATGTATTATTGCTTTATGAATTCCTCAAAACATTTTTTACACAGTAGGTTTACTTGCTTGTGAAAATGTTCCTCCCTTCCCCCCAACTACTAGTTACTGATTAAATTCCCCTTTACTTAATGAACATAAGGTCAATAATCAGTAGAAATAAAATGATGATTTTCTTTCCTACTTGCCAGTCCTGCCTGCCCAGTCTCCCACAATAGAGACTCTTCTGTCAGAAGTGTGGGGGCGTGACATTGCTGTGACTTCTTGCTATTCCAAGTAACTGAACAGCATTTTCTATATGATAATTTTGTAAGTTGGCATGAGAGAGGGACGAGAGTGAGGGTGCCCAAACAGAAAGAAAAAGATAATGCCACCAGTATAGCATTTTCGTAAGAGCTTTTCCTAAGCTTGGTTGTGGACTGTCTTCACTGATGAGCTTCTTGTTTCTTTCTGTTGGGGAAGAGATGATCTGTAAACATCATGTAAGACTTTCAGAATTACGTGGCTGTGTTCCTATTTCCAATTTATATCCTTTCCCATCTTGCTATACATTTTTCGCCAACTTTTTTTTCTACAAAGAGACCAGCTCAAAAATTTAAAGTTTGATTGCAAAGTTAGAGTCCAGTTAATCTAGCAAGATAATGATCACAGTTATTATAACAGAACTTAATATAGTTCTTTCAGACTTACAAAGGTGAACTACCTTGTTCACAATTGACAGCTACTAGGTTCTGACTGGAAATACATGTTTTTTTCTGCGACCACAAGAAATATGTGGCAATTTGAGTGGACTGGGGTGGGAACACAGTGTCTCACAGAGTAGGGGGGTTTAGGGAGTGATGCTTTCTATAAAATAATTTTTCTGCTCTGTAGACTTTGTCTACTCTCCCTACAACAAACTGCCCTCTGTAGTTTCAGAGAGCAATTTGGGGAAAAAAAATGCAGTCTTCATCTAGCCAGATAAATTAATTTTTAGCTGCTGAAGCAGCTCGAGTGAGACGTTTGGGTTAGGGCACTTCAGCAGCCAAAGTCCTTTTTCTTTTCTCTTGACTTACTTTTATGTTAAAAAGCAACAGCAGAGTTGTTTTCTGGCCTGACCTGGGAGGAGCCCTGCTCTGCATGACCCAAGGGCATGATGCCCTCCTTAGCTCATTCTTTTTTACTCCCCTGATCACTGCCGATAGTTTTAAAAATGACTACCTATACACAAATGCTAACCTTTTGTATTTAATTAATGAATCAAATATTTGCCTCATACTTCTTGGTGTTATTTTTTTCAGCTTCTGCTTCTGCGTGGTGATGCTTCATGTTTTTTTAGGACACCTAGTTGAGTCTTTGTGTTTCTGCCCATTTCCTTGCCCCATTTTGTACATTTGAGTTACTTCCAAGGGAACAGTCATTTACTCTGCATTGCTAACATGACTCTAGGAAGTTTTGCATTCCAAATTCCATTTTTCCACTAGACCTGGGTCAAGGACGGGGGAGACACGGCCATTCCATAGTTTATGTGAATAAAGATCTGGAGATTTTGTAAATAACTAACTATATGAATCAGAAGGGAAAAAAATGTGGATCTTGATCTTTGTGAATAGAGGAATAACGTCCAGTCAAGAGGAGGTGATAGTCTTCTCACTCAGCCCTGGACAAGACCCTGTCTGGAGTGTTGTGTTCAGATCCAGGGATCATATTTTAGGAAGCATATTGACAAACCATATTGAATTCAGAGGAGCATGATCAGGGTGCTGAAGGGATTGAAGACAAAGGATTAGGGTGAATAAACTGGGGCTTATTAGCTAAAAGAAGAAAAGTTGACTTGGGGGAGAATGATAGCTGTATTCAAGTATTTGAAAGGCTATTATATGTTAGGGGGGGTGTGCTTGTTTTACTTGGATCCATAAGGAAAAAAATTCATGTAATCTGTACAAGTTTCAGAAAGAGCATGTTACCTTCCTGGCAATTAGAGCTGTCTAAAATACAATAGGATGCCTCAAGAAGCAATGAAGATATCTAAAACAAATCTCAATAACTATTTGGGGAGATTTTGTTGAGAGAATTCTTAAGGTACAGACATGACTTGGAGTAAAGATTAGAATTTTCAGAGAGGGAAAATATCCCAATGATTACAATTGTACAATATTGAAAAGCCCCCACAGGAAGTAATAAGGTATTCAAGTGAAGACTGAATGGCTCATGATCAGGGATATAATAAAGGAGATTCCTGTTTAGTTTTAAAGTCAGATACTTTCTGAAATCTCTTCCAACTCTAAGATTTTGTGAGATTGGTAAGAGAAAATTATAAAAACTTTCTAGCGTGATTTTGAGATGAATAGTTAGTTGATAAGGGGTGGTTGTTATGAAGTGGCACTACATTTACAAACTTTTTAGAGTTTCTCAAGATTTTAGTATTAAATGTGGGAACTTAGACATATTTTGAATCTTCTCTTTTCCCCTCCCCCAATTTTATGACATAAGTGATAGATTATCCCTTTTCTTTTTTACGCCTAAGTAAACACTCTCTTCATCGGACACTAGTGTAGGTTAGATGATTGTGTTCCATTGGTAATGGAGATGGTGATTATCACCCCAGTGATTTGGGCTCAATTTCATGCTTACCCTGCTCAGAACATTAAAAAGTTATGATTTAAACTTTTGTGTGAACAGATATAGAAAGTGGTTGGGCTTGAAAGTCACATTCTAAGAACTCAACAGCAGGTCATTTGAATTGTAGGGCTACTGACTTCTTGAGTTCTTAATGTCCATTGCCCAGAGTAGTGGGGTTGTAGACAAAGTTAAAGCCACATTTGCCTGTTTCAACACCTCTAATACTGCTCATGAAGTGCTTTGATGGGCTAACCACTTTATCATTTTATTACATTTTATTACATCATAAATTTTTATATCTTGCTAACGATCCTACAGGAAGCTTAATTGTTTATAGGAACATCTTAATTAACTGGAGTTCACCAGGTTAAGCAGAGCACAAATTGGAGGAGTTATAAATGAAACCAATTCCTTGTCCTCACCCTGGAAGGTCCTCTCAGGTAAAACTGCAGGAATTTGGTAGATCAAAGGTACCAAGGGTGTCTTCCTAACATGGTATTAATGCTCTTACAGGTACCATTTTACTTACTTCCCTTCCATATTATCCATCCTGAACAAGGAAATCACTGGATAAAAAAGTACAGTAAAGGAACTCCAACTATTTCATGTGTTTATAATTATATCCCACAAGACTTTAGTAGACTTGTAGTATAATGCGTTATATTTTCTCTTGCCAGTTTTTTTTAAAAATAGAAGTGTGTTTTTGTAAAGTGTACCTTTTAAAATCCTCAGTGGTTTCTGAAATTAAACCTATAATTGAGCATGGCATAGTGAATAGAGCGTTGGACTTGAAGACAGACGTTATGAGTTCATATTCCTCCTTTGATACTGACTACCTATATGACCCCAGGCTGTTGAGCTGAGCTCTATAAGCCTCAGTTTCCTAATCTGTAAAAATGAAGATGTTGGACTTGATAATATCTGAGGTCCCTTCCTGCTCAAAAATCTACAATCATGTGATTAGAGACTAAGATGCCTTTAAACCAACTCATGTGAAGTATTGGAAGACTGCTGCTACAGTCAGTGTGAAGAATTATGGTAGGTTAGTCATTGGCATTCCTAAGAGGGTCCCAGTGCTGGGCTATATGTTTGTAGCACTTCTCTGCTCATTGATAGGCAATAATATGTGGGAGATGCCACAAAACTGGCCTATTATATATACATGTAAATACGATCCATGAGCTTGTGCAAATAATGGAGCCATCTCATTGGAAGTATACATTTTTCTATGAGTTGTTTCAGGTACATTTTCTTGGTTATAGACTTTTGTATCATTGGAAAGCAAATTGATCTAGTATCTTCATGTAAAGAGGAAATATCTAAGACTGTCATCAATGGGTGCCTGGGTACTTATTTAAATAGTTCGTATATCTCCTAATATTAAAAGCTCCAATAGAAAACCTGGTATTCTCTTATTCCTTGTTATGTGGCCACATTTTCACTTTCTCTATCCTCACTGCTTTCAATTTAGAAGACTTATCAGTTCTAGCCACTCTTCTGAATTTCCATGTTAAGTCCCTTCAGCTTCATTTCCAATTATTAGTTTGCTTTTTTGCGTGCTTTTTCACTGTCATCTTGATAGGTAACCACCTTCACTAGTACCTACCCTCACTGATAGCCCTGTATCTTACCTTCAACTTTCTGAAAGCAAATATTTCTTTCCCCCCACATTAGCTTTTCGTGTTTTCCAATATCAGTTGGGGGTGAGGGGGGTAGGGAAAGGAGAGGAGAAAAGAAAAAGAACCTACCAACGGTAACATTAAAAGAAAACACCTGTTTGGTTTGCAGAAATTGTCCGGGGAGGTCTTTTTCCTGACAGACCAAAACGACCATCACAGGGGCCCCTTAAAAAAAATCAGGGCTTTTTTTTCTCCTTTCTTTATTTCATGTGAGCATTGGCAGAAACTCTGACAAGCAGTTCTTCATATTTTATTATGTTCTCGTCTGGCAGAATCTCTGTCAGGCAAAAACCTTGTCAGCGGAAAACCTGTCGTAGGATCAGAGGAGACAAAAACAGGTGTCACACAGGCAGTCAAAACTGAAGGGAAAAAAAAGATTAGGCTAAAGAGAGAGAGGCAGACAATTACATTAATGCCATTGCTTTTATCTTATGGATGTGTGTTATTATCTCGGGGTGCTGAGTGCGCAATTGCCTCAAAGAAAAGTAGACAGGAGACAAGGGGAAACTTGATAGTTATTAACTGAAGAGGCAGTGTGTCAAAGCTGGATGGGGTTCAAAGTTTTGCAAAGGGAAAAAAAAACTGCAGACAGCAAGCAGCGTCTGTGTGGTTCTCCTTTCGGCTACATAAACCTAGTAGCAATCTAAATTTTTCAACTTGGAAACAGATCATAGAGAGAAAAAATAATGAAAGATTTCATTCAGAGGTTTTTTAGTAACATTTATGCTATATACATGCCACTGAAGCATCGTCTTCACTGTTATAAAATATTGCGACAATGTGAGGCATGGTGAGGCATGAAGACGGGCATTTGTCAGTTCAGCTGTGTTGTTTGGATATGTTTAAAACACCTATTATCAACACACTTTTAATTAAAAAAAGCTATTAAGAAACCCTTTTACTAAGTGTGAACATCTGTACATGCAAGCTGTAAATTAGGAGATCACATATGTGTGCCTCAGTCAGAGACTAAATGAATTTGGCAAATGGTTTCTATTACTGGTCTTTAAATACTGCAAAAATCTCAAGAAAAGTTGCCTGATTTTCAAATTTGAAAATAATTTCTCTTACTCTCCCTGACTAGTGCCAATTAGTTGGCAACTTTTCTCCCCCAGTGGTCATTATTTTTCCAGAATGAGAATTAAAATAACTGGCCAGTGTTACTGATCTTCCTTTCTATTCGTTTACACTGTTCTAGAACTTGAATGTTTTCCTTAAAGTTTGGATTCTGCTCCATGCCAGAAGGGGTAGATATATGCCACTTCCATAGGTCCTGAACCCTAAGTCATTTACAGCTACTTGTTTTCATGAGTCATTTAAGTCCAATTCTAAATGAAAAGAGAGATTTAACATTTAATTATTCTGTCTCTTCAATCTCAGACTGATCACACTTCTAATTTCAGGTGTGAGCATCATGGAAGCTTGTTTCCTTGCTTATCATTAATTCATGCTATCTATTTAAAATGGCCTAGGTATTATTATCTCCACTTTACACAAAATGAAGAATACCCTTCCTTTCCTTTTCTGCTTCTCCCCATAACTCTACTCATACTCTGATCTGATGAGGAAGTTCTTAGGAAGTTTTGTTTTTTTAAATCCCACTGAGATTGCAGAGTACTGTAGCAGTTTGATACTTTAGAAATATCCTGAGCAAATCCAGCAGTCCAGAAGAAAACACACGTTAGTGTTGTAAGCATATGTATACGTGATAGGATGACATTTGGAAATGGAAGAAATGATTTAACTAGAGTTTCCAGAATGATATCTGAGACTTAAATAGCAAGAACAGAGGGAGCTTGGGATCCAAGAGTATGATGCATGTAGTGGGGGAAAAGAGAATGCTATTCTAGACTTGAGTTTTCCCTATCAGACACTAGTACCTGTAGCAAACTTTTTCCTAAAACAAAATATTCCTTTCATATATTTGGTAAATTGGGTTGAAAAGGCAGTTGTCCCTATAAAAATGAAGTTACACCTCCTGGAAAGCTTCCCTTTGGGTAGGACCTATAATAAGAAAATACAGTACACAAAAATTAGAATTTGCAAAACAGATAAATCAAGAGTTTATTGTTTAGATTTCTAAATGATCTTTCACTTTAGAACAGAACTTTTTTTTCCAAGGTCCCTTTAAGCTGTGAACGTCCTTTTGTTTATTTTAAAATGGGGTTGGACTTACAAATACTCATTTTGCATTCAATTGAGAAGCATGTGTTTGGAATAGCAAGGCATATTTCTTAGTCATCTCTCTCCTATGCTTGGTAACTAAAGAATGGACAGGAGAATGTGGATAATACCTCTAATCCACTGCTTCATTTTACCCACAGGTTTCAGACAGCTTCCTTACCTAGTGACTGCATAGGTTTCTGCATCTTTCTGCATCAAGGTTTCTCATCTACTTTTGCATTTTCTTTTATTTCCCTTGACCTCCCTTTGGTGGAATTGTAAATGAGCAATAGCCTTACCAAAAGGGGAGGGGTAAAGTAGATGAGGAGAAGGAGGAGGAGAAACTAAAGGCTTGTTTAAGCTACAAGCTACTGAATATCCAAGAGTTGGCTGTGGGTGGTATGTGCCATGCTTTTAAAAATAACACAATTAATCTTTTATGTCTTCCTCATTCAGATTTTAATGATTCTCAAACTTTATTGTGAGGACTTTATTATGTATAAAACATGTGGGGTGGGTTTGGGGGGAATCATGTTTGAAATATTGAATTTAATATATTCACAATAGGAGCTCAGATTCTCCCTTAGGCTAATTGTGGGCTACCATAATGGCTAAAGGTGAGTTATTCTACCATACTCAGTACTCAAAACCTGTTATTTCATTTATGCAAAAACCATTTTGTGCTAAGAGAAAATGCCAGTGCAAATAAAGTAAGGTTCAAACAGTACCTGTTATCTGCTTCCAATACTGATGACCACCAAGGCTTCCAAAATAATTCAGATTAGTTAAGTAAATATCTATTATAATCATACATTTAATAGAAAACAAAATCACTTATAGTGTTTTGAGAATTAAAAGCACTTGTCCTATAACAGTTCTAGAAATAGAATGCTAGACTTGGAGCCACAAAGCTGTGGATTCAAATCTGGTTTCTGACACTAAATTAGTAAATGTTGGGCAAGACTTTGAACCTCTCTGGTTCCTATTGTGTAATGTAGAGATAATAATACCTAGTACATCCTAAAAGGCAACCACTGTTTGTGTCAAAAGAGATAATGTATAGAGAGTTCATCACAGACTTGAAAAGATTATATGTCATGTGACAGACAAAATCAAGGACTAAACATTTTATCTCATTCTCTCAGTGTCTCAAAACTCTCCAAAATAGGAGCAAAAAAATTATGAGCAAAAACCCCCAAGCAAACCCAGTTGTTTTTATCATCAAAGATACCAGTTACCCTAATGAAAAAATAATCCAATGAACAATAATGAAGGTTAATCCTTAACGCCTGACACATTCCATCCCTTCCACCTGCCATGCTCCTGTAGGGTTGTATAAGCTGATACATGGCTTTCCAACAGAACTCAGCTCTGTGTCTACCCATGACTTCCAGAAGCAACACAGACCAAAAGTAAATAGCTTATCCCGGCTGAGATTACAGTATGGCATTATCTATCCTGTACTAGAAGTCAGCCAGAGAACTGAAGGACAGAGGCAACGCTGTGCTGTGTGTATATGTGTTTGTGTGTCTGTGTGTCTGTGTCTGTGTCTGTGTGCGTGTGTGCTTATGATTCCACTAAATCTGAGGCAAGGAGCCAAGGATTCAGCTGGCACAAGTTGTGTTGTATTTTCTTCTCCCAAAGTCACTTGGTAGAAACTGAGGCCTGTAAAATGCAAGTTGTACAACATAGGAAGAGGCAGAGATAACTTTGAGGTTCAATCTCCTTGGGAAACCAGAAGGGAAAGAGTCAGAAAATGAGCAATAGGAGAACATAAGGGAGGGGGAACCCTGAAACTACCAAAAATCTCAGGAGGAAGAAAACTAATTAATGACAATGAATATGAATAGATAAACCCACCAGGAAGATATTAATAAAAACCTCCAAATAGCTTAAATAATCCAGATGCCATTGAATAAAAATTGAAAGACAAAGGAAAATAAACCAACACCTGATGAGACAAAGCATTCGATGGATTCCCAAGAGAGCATGGAATTGTGACTAAATATTCCTGAGTTGTTTAAAAAGAAATGGCAATTATAGAAGCAGAATTTATTTCCTGTACAGTATAAGTAACTGGAAAAATAGAAAATCTTCAATCCATATTACCAAGTCTCTTCAAAGGAAGGAGGGAGAAAAGGGAAAGAGGCAAGAAGGACTGGGAGTGGGGAGAGAGAGAGAGAGAGAGAAAGAGAGAGAGAGAGAGAGAGAGAGAGAGAGAGAGAGAGAGAGAGAGAGAGGATAACTGATAGATTATTATGAAATAATCCAAAATAAAGGAAAATATGGAAGAAGAAAATAAAAAACTATTAATGTTGATCTCAAATACAGGAAGCATAGAGAAAAACCTAAGGATTATAGATCTCCCTGCAGAATATGAGAAATCAATCAATCAAACAATAATAATGCAAGAAATAATAACAAGAAAACTGTCCAGCACTTTGGAACACAGAAAACAGTGTCAATTGAAAGAATCCACTTGTTGTACACCTCTAGGGATAAAAGAAAGAAAAGTACTATGCTGCAAAAATCTACAAGACACAAATTCAATAATAAATTCTTAAAGTGACCAGGAGAGTAATCTTCAGATACAAAAAAAAAAGCAATCTGAGTCACACATAACCGTGTGTTAATAATCTGAATAATTAATAATCTGAAAAATGCATAACTCACCAGCAACTGTTAGAGGGAATAGAATAATGTGTTCTGGAAACAAATAAAGTAAATGATCTACCGTACAAATCTGAGCCTAACCATTAATGAAAAAAGATCATTGTTTAATTTTTCTGAAAAGGGGTGTTCAAAGCATTCCTAGATAGAAAACTATACCTGAACAAATTATTTGCTTTTCAGATACCCCAGATAACAGAAATACAAGAAAGGTAGTCAAATATAGTAACTAGGACAGAAACAGTAACAATAAAGACACCTTTAAGAAATTTCTTTCTCAAGGTGTACAAGAAGAAAAAAGTGAAAGCAGAAGTCATATAGAAATCATGGTGGAAAAACAGCCTTGAAACAGTATTTTATGACTAGGACAGCATGCATGTAAAAAGGGACAGGAAAAAGAGAAGATGGGGAATATGTGAGATGATCCAAGTAAGTACAAGGTTAGTAAAGGGAAAATAATTAGTTTCCCAGGAAGAAGAACATTTATAGGAGAAAGGAGAAGGAAACAAGTAGGCACTGAAACAAGGAGAAAGAAAAAGGAGATATTGTTTAATTGGGGGATAAATGAATACGCTTAAGAATGTACCCAAGGCAGAATAGAGAGATTCTATAAAGGGAAATAGGGACCTTACAATGGGGACCTCTACAAAACCCTTTGATTACAAGGACTACCCTTCCTGCCTCAGGAGAAGGACAATCAGAGGTCTTAGGGGCCACTGACATACAAAGGATTGGGAGAATATTGATAAAAGGATGGAGATTTTGTGGCACATGGGGGGAAAAATGACCAAGGAAAGGGCAAAGGTTAAAAATGAAATATTCAGTCTGGGACATAAGAAAATTCATACCATAGGACAATATCATATCCTCTTTATCACATTCAGGAGCTGGTATTTCTAAGAGTGAGACACAATAGAAAAAAAGGCTTAGGGGGTAAGATCTATAAGGCAATAAGATAGCAATTGTTTATCAGAGGAAATCCAAAACCGTTACCTCAGAAGCTCTGGAGAATACAGAGTCTAAAGAAGGACTAAATAAGTGTAAGGGCCATGAATTAAAGAATAAAACTCCAGAGTAGACAGAAAAGGAAGATAAATCACGAAGAGAACAAGAGAAAGAAATCCCTTTTTAGGAAAAAAAAAAGTGTAGAGGCTGAAATTTTTAAACCTAAGGAACAAAAATTGAAGGGGAGACGAAGGAATACTTTTCCATAATTGAAAGGAAGATAAGTGAGAAGAATTAAATAAGTAGATAAAAGAATTAAGAAAGAGAACAGATGAGTTAAGTAAAACTCCAAAGCAAGAGAAAGGGATAACAAATCAGAAGTTGTGGACTAAGCACAACTACTTAAACTTTTTCCATTCATGACCCCTTCAGCATTTCTTAAACTGTGAGTTGTGAAATGGGGTCGAGGCCCACAGTTTAAGAAGCACTGGACTAAAAGATAAGAGAAAGAGAACCTGTGGGAACAGGGTTGCCTTGAAATAGATTAAGCTGGATTAATTAGAAAAAAAAAGTCTGTTTATAGAAAAAGAACAGAAAATCCTTTGGGGTGAGGGGAAGCAATATTACAAACAAATGAAGGAAAATAATGAACCAGATGTGAATGGATTAAATAATCCATTAAAATGAAAAAGAGTTGACAGAGAATGAGAAAGAAACCTTAGAATCTATTTATCACAAACAACCTAAACAGAAATACACAAAATAAAAAATGAAGTACTAGGAAGAAAATTTACAATATGGTTTAAAAAAAAAAACAAGACTTGCAATTTTCCTTTTAGACAAGCAAAAACAAATGTTCACAACATGAAAATAGATAAGAAAGGAGCCATTGTACTTGGAGAAATCATAAGCAACAACCCAATGTCTATTAAACTTATGTATTTCAAATATTTTAGCATATAAAGTCACAAAGAAATTAGCTGAACTACCAGATGACATAGATATCAATACAAGCATGGACAGGGATTTCAGTGCCTCCATTTTAGATAAGATTTTGTTGTTCAGTCATTTATTCCTGTCTGAATCTTTGTGACCCTGTGGACCATTTCACGTTAATACTGTCCATGGAGTTTTCTTGGCAAAGATACTGGAGTGGTTTGCCAGGTTTTTGTTTTCCTCAAGTGACTTGCCCAGGGTCACACAACTAGTGAGTGTCTGAGGCCTGATTTGAACACAAATCTTTCTGACTCCAGGTCCAACATTCTATCCACTTAGCGGCCTCTTTAGATAAAACTAACAAAAGCTAAAGGTGGACAATATAGAATTGAATGAAATGTTCAAAAAAACTAGAACTAAAAGACCCATGGTATCTTCTAAGTGAGATGATTAAAGAATATTCAGATTTTTCAGTACCACATAGAACCTTTACAAAAATTGACCAGGAGGTGTAGTACAGCACAGAGATATTGCAAACAAATGTAAAAAGTCTGTAAAAACAGTGAACATATTCTTTAAAGACCATCATCCAGTAGAAGGGAAGGAAAGGAAAAAAAAATCAACAAATGGCTACTTACATGTCAGGCACATTGCTAAACACTTTACAAATATTATCTCATTTAATCTTCACATAAACTTTGTGATACAGGTGCTACTGTTATCATCATTTTACAATTGGTGAAACTGAGAAAGAGGTTAATTGACTTCATCAGGCTTATACAGCTAGTAAGTGTCTGCACCTGAATTTCAACCCAGGTCTTCGTGCCTCCACACCTAGCACTCTAATCACTTTGCCACTTAGCTGCCATCACCACTACCACCAAAATATTGTGACAAGTTCAGGGAGCACATACAAAAGATCAAATACAAAAAAATATTTCCTAGTGGAAACTTAATAATGAAATTCTAAATAATGAATGGATCAAAGAACAAGTCAGAAGCAATAATTATGTGAATAAATATAGTAATGGTTAAATATCATACTGAAGTGTTTGTGATACAGCTAAAACTCTGGGGGAGGGGGGAGAACATTCCTACACCATATATTAACAAAATAGAAAAAGGGTAAGTAAACAAAAGTGCATTTTTAACAATTAGCCAACAAATAAACCAAACAAACCTAAAATAAACATAAAATAACAGCTATCAAAAATGAGAGGAGAAATAGATAAATTAGAAACACAAAAACCCTGAAAATTTTAAATAAAACTAAAAGCTAGTTCTTTGAAATGTCTAATAAAATTGATAAACTTATACCCAATCTGATTTAAATGGAGAGGGAAGAAAATCAACTCAAACTGGTGAAATCGCACAAATCAGAAGAAACAAAAAAAAATTATCACAGTTTATTATGAACATTTATATACTTTAAAAACCTGAAAATAGAATGAAATAGAGGAATGTCTTGAAAAATGAAAATTAGAGATCTTAATCCAATATCAGAAATAGTACTAATCATAAAGGAATTAGGAAGGGGAAAATGTAGGACAATTCCTGGTCCTCATAGACGCACAGGAAAATTTTATCAAACTTTCAAAGAACAACTAAGTACAATGATATATAAATTATTCCCTAAAATTTAAGAAAAAAACCAGAATACCCTACTGGATGGATACCTTACATGAAACAAATAAAATCCTCATACCGAAATCATAGATGGATAAAGCACTAAAGGAAAACCATAGACTATGGTCATGATGAATATTAAGATTTTGAATTATCAAACATACCATTTGCAATTCATCCTAGAAATAAATTAGTATGCAGTTTATATTTATACATGGTTTACAAAGATGGTTCAACATTAAGAACATAATGAACATATTTAATATTTTACAAAATAAATATCCATAACCTCACAATTATCTTTGTAGATTAAAAAACCTTTTTACCAAAGTTGAACATTTATTTATGCTAAAACTCTATGAAGTATAGACATAGAGGGATTTTTAAAAATATTATAAAAATATCGATCTAAAACTAAAGGCAAGTACATGAAATTTTAATACAATTGAGCCTTTCCCATTGAAATAGAAGTAAAGCAAGAAAGTACATTCTCCCCACTATTATTTTATATAGCTTTGAAAATGATAGCAGTAGCAATCAAGAAAAAGAAATTAAAGGCATAATTATAGGTTTATAGATAAAAGTATCCATATTTACTAATAGTATATTGGTTTATTAGAACATATTAGAAAATTAGCAGATACAAATTGAGACAATAGTTTCAGCAAAATTTCAGGCTATTTAATGAAGCCTTAACAACAACATCTCTATATAATAATAAAATCCAAGAGGCAATAATTGAAAGAGGAATCCTATTCCAAATAACTGCAAAAAAGTCTAAAATGCTTCCATCTGGAGATCAGTCTACCAAAGAACACAGAATTCTTGTATTGATTCAACTACAAAATCTCAATAAAGAACCAGAGAACGTTATATATAGCTGTGTTCATGGCTGGGCTGTGCCAATGTAATAATATAGCAATACTATCTAAGTTATATTACAGTTTTAATGCTGTAGCAATGAAATTGTTAAAGGGATTCTTTACAGAATTTAATAAAATAATAAGTCCCACAGGGAATAGTCAAAACCATTCTCCAGTCGATGAGTGGCCAATGAATAGGAAAAGAATTTTCTACAGAAATGTAAGATATTAACAACCATATGAAACATTGTTCTAAATCGCTGATAATAACAGATCTGCAAATCAAAATGAATGTTGTGGGAAAACAAGCATACTGTTTACAAGTAGCTGTACTACTGTTAAATCTATAGATCTGTACAGTCATTTTCAAGAGGAGAATTATGCCCCCCCAAAAGTGAATAAAATATCCATATCTTTTGATTTAAGAAATTTCGGATATAATTGATAAGAGAAAAAAAAGGTACACTTACACCAAAATATTTATATCAGTATTTCTTTTGATAGCAAATAATTATAAATAAAATGGATACCCATCTATTAGAGAATGGCTAAACAAATTTTGATACATGAATATAATCAAATACCAGTATACCATAAGAAATAATTAATTTATTGAACACAGAGAAGTATAGATCTACATGAATTGATGTAGAATGAAATGAGCAGAGCCAAATACACACACACACACACACACACACACACATAATGCCTACAACAATGTAAATGTATAGAGCAATCACAAAAAAAATCACACTTTAATATTACAAAATTTTAAATAACAAGCAGGCCTAGAAATATTAGCAGAAAACATTTTCACCTAACTCCTTTGTAGAGAGAGGTAGCATGTCCACTAGTGTTTTGCATTATATGCATTTTCAAACTTTTTTAATGTATTGCTTACTTATGCCATTTAAAAAATTTCTTTTTTTCCTTATAGCAAAAAATACAGTTTGATGTATGGGATAATTCTTGGGAGGAATACTGGGAAAGTTGTGGTAATGTAAAAAAAAAAAACCAACCCACTTTTTTAAAAACTTATTTTCCAAAAAAAATTCAAAGGAAAACAAAACAAATTCCTACAACATGTGTTGTGGGATGCAAAATGAATCTTCAAGGAGTTTAAGGGACTTGTGCAAGGCTATATTATACAGCTAGTGAATTTCAGAAGTGGGATTAAATTCTGGGTCTCTTAACTCTAAAACTATTATACTTTGAACTACCTCACACTGTCTTTCCAAACTTTTGAAATAGACAATTCGAGTTGTGTATCCAAAAGTTCTAGCAGACTACATGAAATATTTTTTATTTAGAAATACCAAACTTAGTAATTGCACATGACAAGTGTGTTGTTCCCTTTGCTCCCAGATGTCAGGAACAGGCTAAATAATCTTTTCCGTAAAATTCTAAACCTTGTCCCTAAGAGCCCTTAAAATCTACTTTTTCTTGGAACTAAAGCTTATTCCTCGCCCCCACCCCACCCCACAAAAAACTTTTACCTATTTTATTTGAAGCATTATCTGTCTTTGGCTGTATGGCTTCTTCATCTATCCAACTTTGGCCATTATAGTTCAAAAGCTATAATTTGGAGGGAATACTAATCATCATTTTATGTTTAATTTCCTCCAAATTACATGGTGTTTTCAGAACACGACAAATAGCATGTATTGGTCCCCAAATCGTGTCCAACTCCTTAAACAGAAAATTGTGACTTTTTCTTAATTACATTTATATGTCCCCTTTTTCTGACCTTCTGCTCTCTTGAACATTTTTTTATGTTTTAATTTCCATTCTTGAAAATTCTAACCAATTGCTAAATCTATGACTTGTTGTCTAGCGTCGATTGTCTAAAGAATGCTGCATCTTGTAGTTGAATAGTTTTGGCCCCATACTAACTCCAAATGAACCACTGATGATGAAATACTGAATACCTAAAGCTCCATTAAATCTGCAGAAATTTCAATACCAGTCTCCTTGCAATAACATATTTTTATAACTGTGTCAAGTGTGCACATTGTGAAATATAACATAATTGTAAAGCAAAGGTCAAAATAGCAAAATATTCTGTAAACTTATAGATGAGTTTATGGACTTTCAGAGTTGACTTTATTTACAAAAATAGAATGAAAATAAAAACCTAACATTTAAAAAAATTCCTTTCATAGAAGGCTATAGTTTAACAGACCGAATATTTAGTCTTAGAGTTATGACCAGGGTTCTAGTTCCTGGTTTTTTTAATCTTTACTAGTTTTATTACTAGCTTTATTGTTTTAACCAAGCCATCACCTCCACCCCTTCCTCTCTGGAAGAACCCTTGACTCTCATAGGTCAGGTTTAGCCATGTTATGCCTGGATGTAGGTGTACTTCCCATCTATTTCCATTCCATTTCACCATTGGGCATATTTAATTTACTATTCTCCCCATTCCTTCCTGTGCCATTTTGTATATTATTAGAGGAACCTTAATTATTCAAGAGGAACCTTCTTAAGGGCAGGGACTGTCTTGGTTACTTTTGAGCACAGTACCTGGCTCACAACAAAGACTTAATGTTTTATCTATATCTACCCACATAACCCTTCTTAGGTCTCTTAATTCCTCTGAAACTCCATTTCCTTTAATGAAGAATCTGGAAAATAATAGTTCTGCTACCTACCTCACAGAGTCAATGTGAGGAAATAACTTTTTGCAAGCTTTAAAACGCTACATAAATGAGTTTTTAAAAAATTTTAATGGTATTATCATTAAAAAAACCAGTTCTTTGAAAAATTCCCATTAAAAGTTGTTCCATTTGAAATTAAAATGTTATTATTGAGTATAGTGCCTCTGAAAGCTGACCAAATGCTTTGGATGTAATTGGGAGGCACAAGGGGAATAGAATCAGGAGAGGCACAGTTCTCAAAACAATTAGCCTTCAAATGTAAGGGTAGGTTGGCCTTGTCCCAAAGTAAATGGCCATGACTTCTTTTTTTTTTTGGTCAGAATTCCTGAAATGAACATTTTTTGAAAAATGGAAATCTACCACAGAAAGACTGGAAGCTAGTGAAATAAAAGGCCTCTTTTTAGACCATATTCACACAAATGTTAAATGCTTTATGCTTTAAAGTTATGTGGTTTTGTAAGTCATTCCACTTCCTTTACCCTTTATTTCCTATCTGATGACTAATACGTACAGGTGTGAGAAACCTGGAAGGGAAATGTATCAGCTACTTAATGGAGTATACCTGAAAAATAAGTCATTTTTCCATGAAAATAACCTAAGCATATATGTTCCTTTTTTTTTTAAGGGATATATAAGTAAAGTGGATAAAACAAGTTCTTTCATATAGAAGCAGGTTGGTTTTTAGGTGCTGACTTTTCCCTAAGATCAATACAAATTACTTTCAAATTCATACATTAGGAAACATTTCAGCTAAATATATTCTTATTTCATTCAGTCTTTCATAAAAATATATATTTAAGTGAATTCTGTAGCATAACATTCATTTTACCTTGTTTGAAAGGTAAAAGTCAGTTATTTAAAATTAAAGTAATTTTACCCTTGGTTCTAATCTCTTTTGATCATTGGAAATTCCCCCATCAGACATTTTCTTCTTTATTTCCAAAAAATAAAATCTGATTTTACTACTTTAAAGTGAAACATATTCTGTTCTTCAGTTGCCAGTGCCATGAAATGTGGTTACGTTAATTAATGAACCACAGAAATTCCAGCTGTTGTCCACATGATTTTTCTCATCTTGACACAAATGAGTTTTCCTTCCCTTTCCTACATCTATCTGTGCTTTCTGTATGTTGTTGTTTTTGTATCTTTTCCCACATGGAAAAAATGTAGACTTCTTCCTTGTTGTTCATTGAGTGATCTTTTATCATGCAATTCTAAGTCATCTAATTCAGGCCTGGACTCAGTAGAACTAAATTAAAACAATCAACAGTATTATCCTATTCTTGAAGTTCTCTAGGGAAGAAGATTGTCAGTAGCTGCCTCTAATTTTGAATAACTTCTTAATGTCTGAGGAAAACAAAACTTATCTAACCTGTAGTTGCCCTACTTCAGTTAAAACCTGTTTATTTTTTTCCTCATATCAGAATTGGATTGTTGGCTGTTTTCCTTCATCGAAAAAAATTTCACATTGAATAAACATTGCTTTGCTCTTTTAGAATTCTTTTCTCCAGTAGTCCACCTTTTTTTGTAGGTAGTATTTTCAAAGTCTAGAATTATTTTTATGGTTTTCCTCTGAACTGTCTCCAAGTTCTACATAACTCTCATCAGTTGTGAAACCACAAATGTAGTCCATTGACCGCAAATCTAGCCTAGGTCGACCAGGGTTGGTGGTCCATATGTTATAATCTAGCATATGCATCCTGGTATTAGGTATGTTTCCCTAACATTGTCACTGTGCTTCTCATTGTGCAGCATAACTTTATTAATATATTACAGGCACTGAGTAAAGTGGGAGAGTTGAGGGTAGAAAAAAGAAATCTTCCCAGTTTGGGGAAAAAAACGTCCTGTCCCCTCTCTCCTGAAAGTAATCCAACTACTCACCCCTATCGACTCTTGAAAAAATAGGGAAAACATTTTTTTTAAATAAGAAAAGTAGGTTTTGTGACCCATGATAAGGTGTTAGAATATCATCTTTACCTCATTCCACCCTAGAAAGTACTGCCTTAGCTTTTTTTTTTTGCTGTTCTCCTTTTTAAGTAGCTAGTTATTCCTCTCATTTTAGGTTTGTTTGTTTTTTAAGAGTTGAGACTTTCATTTTTTATTGTTGCAAATCTCTTGCCTATCACAATACCTGGTGCATAACAAACCCTTAATGAATGCTTGTTGATCAATTTTTAAAAATTAGTTCTATTTGTGTCATAAGGATATAACTCCATTTAGATAGTATTTTAAGCTTTTGCAAAGTGCTTTATATACATTTCCTCATGTAATCTTGTATGCTGTTCATTAATTCAGTAAATTCTGAGAAGTAATGACTATATTTAAAGTACCGTTATAGGTACTTGGGGATGGGAGGCAGGTAGGACATGCAAAGAATTAAAAGACATGGCCCCTGCCTTTCAAGATTCTAAAATCAAGTTGAAGTGTTTAAGATAGTCATGCAAATAACTCATAAAGGCAGGTAAGATATGCATATGTGAAGATACTAAATACTTATGAGAGTAGAGGAAGAAATTCAATTCCACACATTTTTATTAAGCTCTTTATGTGAGGCACTCAGAATACAAAGATGAAACATTTACTTCCTCTGAAGAGCTTCTGTTCTACCACTCTGGACTGGGAGATGAAGTCTTCATGGAGGAGACGGGACTTTAGTAGGTTAGAACTCCTGTGGAAGGGATAGTATTTGGAGGAGGAAATGACCTTAATAAAGGTCAACATGGGAAAAATGCAAGGGATTTCTTGAGAAGTAGAACAATAGAACTAAGATTCATTTGGTGAGGATTGGGGAGCTAAGGCTGGGATCAGATTGTACAGGGCTTTGAATTCTGGGCCAAAGCACTGACTTTAGTTAAGTCTGGCAGCCATATTGATCCATTGAATATTTCTGAGATGGTTAGAAACATATCTCAAATGATGGGATATAAAGACTAATTTCACCAGGGGAGTGAACAGGTTAGCTCTTCCCATTCATGAGTGGGTTTGGGAGCTGAGGGCCTAAACTTGGGTGTGGGCTGAGGGACTAGAAAGAAATTTAAGATGAATACAAGAGCCATCATGAAGGTTATAGAGTTTATAGGATTTTGCTGACTGGATCTAAAATGATGTGGTAAAGAGAAGAGTCAGAAGTGGCTTTGAATGGGCAACCTTGAGTGGATGTGAAACAAGAGTTAGACCAGAAACAAGCATCTCAGAAAGAAAAGCTGGTTTATGGAATAAGAATATCAATTCATTTGAACATAGATTTTGTTCACAATATGCATGGTAAAAATACCTAGCAGAAATTTGCAAATGTGGGACTAGAGCTCTAAAGAAGTAAGTCAAAGATGGAAAGATTTGAGATTATCCATTTTAACGTGATAGTTAATGTGGTGGGTACAGTTGGGCTCTTTGAAGTGGAGGAAGGTGTAGCACAGAAAGGTAAGAAAAAAGGGTCCAGAGTACAAAATGTCTATGTTTGGGGTTGGGAGGCAGCATGATGTAGGAGAACACTGAACTCAGAGTCATTTTGAAGTCTGGTCCTTATTCTGTTATTAACTTATTGTGTGGCTTTCAGCAATATACTTCTCCTTTCTAGGCCTCAATAAACTTTACCTGCACAATAAGGGAATTGAACCAGATGGTGTCTAAAGCCCCTCCTAGCTCTAAAATTTCATCTCTCTAAATTTGTCTATGTATAATTGTTGGAATAAAAGTTTAATTGTTGGGGTTTAAGAAGACTGTAAGTGGGTAGACCATAGTTGATTCATGCATGTAACATATTTCTTTATTGTCTTCTTAAAATTTTGACTCCCAAATAATTTTTCTAACTCCAAATCCTTATTTTTTAAGGTTCTCACAATTCCTTCCAAAAATGATGAAATCAGTTATATTATTATACATGTTCTCCTTATATTCTTGTGGAAATAAAAATAGGACGGACCTTTTATATATATACATATATACATATCCTAGAATGAAGCATTATTACTATCTGGATCACATTGGGCAAGCCACTACATTTCAATAAACCTTAAATTACTCAATTGTCAAATAAGATTATCAGAACACATGATTTCTGAAATCCCTTTCAGTTAAATCTATTTTTTTTTCTTTTTTCTTTTTGGAAGGCAGTTGGGGTTAAGTGACTTGCCCAAGGTCACACGGCTAGTTTTTGTATTAAGTGTCTGAGGCCAGATTTGAACTCAGGTCCTCCTGACTCCAGGGCCGGTGCTTTATTCACTGCGCCACCTAGCCACCCCAAATCTTTTTTTTTTTAACTCTTTTTCTATATTTTGAAGATCTATACTTTTACCAGTGTAACTAGGCAGGTTTTGGGATAACAGTCATATAGTTCATCCCAGAACTCATGCTGAAAGCCCTTGTAATTTGACATATCAAAACTTATACTCGCTGGTATATCCTTTACAGTAGAGGTATCCTATTAAAGATCCTCAGCTTGCTAAATAGATTAAAATGTAACTGAGGAATGGTTAACAAAGAAATAAAAATATAACACAACATAGATAATGTTAATTTGTGGTTTTCTATGTTTCTTTCTATTTTTGTTTGACATCACTACTTTATGGGATAATATACCTAGAACTGAGCACGAGTGTACTTGACTCCAAGCCCAGTTATGTCTCCACCATGCCATACTTCTTTTTTTATTGTTCTTCTTTGAAAATCTAAATATAGACAGTAGTATGATGTAGTGTAGTCTAAAGCTAGGTGCTAATTATAAAATGCAGTACCTTTTGTGTGTGTTGTATATGTCTCTGCATATAGAGATATACACACGTCTACATCTGTAGATTTAAATACATACACACAGCCCTGCATGTCTATTTTTTGGTATCTATATCTCTGCTGTTCTTTTCTCTTTCTGCCCATTTCTCCTTTCTCCTGATGTTTCTAAATCCTGTGCCTAACCTGTTGGTTCTCAATCTTAGGCTAAAGGCCCCTGCAGGCAGAATCAAGCTGCTTTATAGAATCGTAAAAGTGGAAGGGAAAGGAGACTTAAAGACCAGGTGTTTGCTTCTAGGCATTATGGTACTAAAACCATACCATAAAGATATTTGGCTACCCCATTCTTGAACTGGCCACTCAAGAAGACTTTATGTATATACAACCTTGTAACTTAATATAGTTCAGTAGATATTTATGAATAGAACTAGATTATTTGAAAGATCTTTTAAATCTGTAGTTACATATTTCCTGGAATTTGCAATTAGTAATAAGCAGAGCAGTATATATTTTTAAAGGTCTGTTTTAGACCCTATTCACCCTGGTTGCTGCTAGCTGTATCATTAGATTTCAAACTCATCACAGGTATTGCTTTTCCCAGAAACACCATTAAGTTAACTGTAATTGTCTAGGCCTTCCTTTTACTCTCTCTACAATGGGAGTCATACTACCCTACTTCTTAGTTCATTGGGAACTGGTAAGGATTAATCAAATAATATGTATAAAATTATTGCTGTTTCCATTACTCTATTTAAGTTCAGGGACTTAAGGGACTCTTCTGTGTACCCTTTTTTCTCTTTATTTTTGTAGTCTAAAATTTTCTTTTCAGAATTTTCCACCTTGAATGGAATTGACATAGGATTTGGGAAAAGAATTCTCTCTTTTGCTTCTACTAAGGTTTCCATCTAGCATTTACATGCATCTACATCACAGCCCAAGCTGGATCTCATGACAACAAATTGACACAAACGTTTGTAAAATCAGTTTTTGTGTCACATATTTTCTCCACCCCCTGCATTCTTTACATATCCACGACAGTATTGGGGGATTTCATGAATAAAAATTTGAAGGAGGTAGCAGTAGGGGAAGGGGAGAGGAGAAGAGTGAGCTGTATTTAAATCATTTAGATTTCAATCTGGCCTATTCACTGGGTTCTGTGAGCAGATCAGCCACTCATCATAAGGCCAAATAGTTAAGCTACACTGGAAAAGGAGCAGAAATAATACCACCCTTCACATTTGTGCAGCCGAAATGCCCTGTGGAGTGAGAGAAGTCTTCAATCCCTAGGCTTGCCAATCCCTTATCTTTCCTAAACATTAAATTAATTTTTAAAGCTATTTATTCAAAGTTGACTTAACCACTAGAATAGGAAAGATCAGACAAATCAGTTGCAAGAAATGAAGTATGGGGAAACCAGAACTCTTTGACAAAGTATTCCTCAGAGTAAATGTGTTGAATGAAGCCAGCGGGTAAATGATAAGGGCCTTTACGCTGTGGATGTAAGAAAGCAATTTATCAAGAGTACATGAACTCTCCAGTGACCACAAGTCAAGAAGAAACCAAAGTGGAGGAGGAGGAGCCCTGCAACAATATTTGAAATACTAAAAATGTGTGTGTTTTTTAAATTCCTGAATTAACCAGCAGAAATTCAAGTGTATATTGAGAAGTAATACAAAATAAGCATGAGTAGTGAGTATAATGCAGTTCTTAATGCCATAGAATAAGGTTTTAATATATGAGGATTGAGATGGCCACATCATTTAGTATATAGAATACATAAAAACATTGTCATGAACAACCATGAATTTTGAAGAATGCTGTACAGCTGACTTATGAGGTAAAATGGCCACCTTGGAGGCACAGAATAATATATTTAAAATGAGTAGTAGGGCATATGCATAATTATGATAATGGTATTTACATTGTAATTGCATAGTGAAACAGACAACTTTATCATGTTAAATTGAGGTACAGTGTAGTTACATGACTGTATATCTGCTCTATGAAACATGGCACATTAGCAGTAGAACTAGGATTTGACCTCTTGTCCCCAGTCAGGGTTAACATTTGACATTTCTTTCATATTTTATGGTAACAATCTTAGCCTTTATTTGCTAGATTTATTAAAGTTATTCACTCTCAGATAGTATTGAGAGGCTTCAATGTAAGTAGTCAGTGTTATGAAAGTTAGTTGCCTGGAAATTAAGAAATTCTTTCCCATAGAAACAATGTTCTATATGGTGATTATGTGATTAGATTCATAGCTTAGACCACAAATGGCTATTTAACCAATTACATACCTGTACAATTTTGAGTGGAGACAATTTGAGTTTAGGGCCTGGCATCATAAGTCTCTTGTCCAAAGAACAGTATAACTGATTTCAGTGAGGGTGTTCTTAAGCACATTGGATGAAATCAGTTTTTGGTTTTTGGTCGCATCATCTCACAGAGTCCAATTTCCTATGGCAGAGGAATTGCCGTGTGTGTTTGCAAAAGAACCCAAACTAATTTAAACCAGATTCTTAAACAGGATTCTGACAATTCTGTATGTATGTGTGGGGGGGGTGTCATATGTATATAAGTATGTATATGTATATAACTGTTTCAGTGGTTTCCTTTCTAATCTTATGTATTTTAAGTATTTAAAAACATTATTCTAAGAAGAGGTCCATAGGCTTAACCATGACTCCCAAAGGGGTCCGTGACACACAATGTTAAAAATTCTTATACCAAACTACATATCTTTGAAATCTTAAAACAGGTTTTTGAATAAATGTACTCATAGAATTCTAGAACAAGAATTTCACACAAATAGCCTGGTGCTTTGGACTATTTGTAGCTTCCAAGTCATATAGCTATTTTTTCTAAAAACTCACATACGCACGCACGCGCGCGCGCGCGTGTGTGTCAGAATTAGATGAACAAATCTTTGTGAGGTTAGAATTTTGATAGCTCTTATACAAGTAGATATGTCATTTAAACTTAAAACAGACATGCACTTTGATTTTGAGACTACTGCTAATTAATTCCTTACTGGTGTTTCTATGAAAATGCATTGGAAGAATTATGTATGTACATCCCCAATTTATGTATATATATATATATACTCTGTAACATATGTAAGCAAATATACAGTGATAATTATATACCTAAGACAGTAACGTCTATACTACATGGTAATTCTTCCACTATTACTGATGATAATAATAATATTCATATAGCCTTTTAAGATTTACTATAGTTTTTTCCCCCAAAACACCTTAAGGTAGATTATATGTATATGTGTGTGTGTATACACATATATATGTATTATATGAATAAAGGAATAAAAAAGCATTTGTGAAGCACTTTCCAAAAATTGTGCTTAAGCACTGGAAACATAAATACAAAGGCGAAGATAGTTCTTGCCTTCAAGGAGGTCATATTTTAATAGGTAGATATAATTCATGAAGAGGAGGCTTAGTATGGCCAGGTCAAAGTATTTTTGTTTGAAAAAATTGGAGACATGATGAGTGGAGCCATAAGGGAGTAAATGGGTACCTTCTTTCCAGAAGCATTGCTTTGATTATGGTACCCAAACTGGAGAAGAGTGTTGGGGGTAGGGCAGCACAGTGGCAGGTTGGCTTATCAGGATATTATTGGAGATCAAAGTGAATCATAATTAGAACTGTCCTGGCCTAATGTTTATAAATGGACCATGTGAGGTGCTTAGCAGTCTGGATAGTGAGATATAGTGGGCATTGGGAATATAAAAATTATCAGAGGTATCAAACATTGAACCAGAATTTTGAACCATTTAACAAAATTAAAATATATTATGACATAGATATTGTTAATTGGTGGTTTTCTAAGTCTGTATGCAACCGTAGATTTCTATTTGAGTTTGACACCACTGTTCCAGGTCATCTTTGGTCCAGGTGGCAAGGTAATGGTTAGGTAGTTTCCTTATTTTACATATGAACAAATAATATATATTTATACACACACACACATACTTAGGCTGAGAACTATTAAGTGAGTTACTCATTGTCATACAACTAGTAATAGAACAAGAGAGCCCTGTCAAATAAAATCCACAGATAATATAAAAACATAATTAAATCCAAAGATGTTTACAGTTTGTTTATGACCAAGTGACTAAATTATAAATTGCATTTCCATTTCTCCTTTCTCATCTTATCCTTCTTTTTCTCATATCACTATTCACTGGCAATTTTTTCCAAAGGTGTGCAGATATAGCTTCCAGATAATTCAATTGGAATAATCAACATGAGAATCTTTAGTGGTTGATTGGATTGCTCTCCATCCACACAAAGAATTCTGATTTTCTTATTACCTTAAAAATTGTACTACAATAACACCAACTGTCCTTCCTTCTTAAACCATTCAGATATATAGCAATTCCTTTCTAAAAATGTTAGGTTGATTAAGATTGATGTCACAGCCTAAGGTGAGGATTTTTTTCACCACCATTATAAGTTTATGTTGTCCTGGTTAATTCAATTAGCAGCAAAGTAAATGGTCAGATTTATAGAGACTATACCATTCATTTTTAAACACCCATAGCAGCTATTTTTTCTCCCTGAAAGTTGAGTCTTGTTACATTTACTGTAGTCTATAATTTGTTTTTTAAAGAGAGACAGAAGGGGGAAAGGGGGAGGCACCATTCATAATGAATGGGAATTTTTTTTCTTAGTAACCATCAGAAGACAGACCCTATTACCTTGAAATAACTTGTTTTCCATTTTTGTCTCTGCTCTCTCCTTCAATCTTTATCTCATTTCCCCTTTTTCTCCATTGCTACACTATGCTCCAGCCTTGGACAAGCTCAGCACACAACACCTATACCACCCGACTCAAGTGGAGATTGTTCAGTCCAACGTAGTGTTTGATATCAGCAGCTTGATGCTCTACGGGACCCAGGCAGTACCTGTGAGGCTGAAGATATTGCTGGATCGACTCTTCAGTGTGCTCAAGCAGGAGGAGGTATTGCATATTCTCCATGGCTTAGGCTGGACACTACGGGACTACGTCCGGGGATACATCCTTCAGGTAGGAAGTGATATAGAGTACTGGTAGCCAAGTATGGGTGGGAGTAGGATCTTTACCAAGGAGGATAGCAAATAATATTGTATATCTCCACCACTCTTATATTTATATAAAGTTGAACTCAGATTAAAGTGAATATCAAGAATGCATGGAAATCCTCAAAAGAAAGATAGGAAATGTCATGATAAGGCAGCATGCAACCTGAAAGAGAGAGGCAGACATTACTGCCAGGCAGCCAGGCCCAGTTATTTTGATTATATGTGTATTAGCACCTTAGGTTTTTGTTTTTCCCTTTTTTAGTGCCAGCTGGTCACTATGGCCTCTTATTTCCACATTTACTTAATTATAGTACAGCTTCAGCCTCTCATCCCCAGACTGTAGATTCTGGGTTGTGGGTCCACCTAATTTGTTCTTTGTAAGTATCAGTTATGAACAGAGATGTTCCTAAGGTGAGACAAGTAGGACTTTGCTTCAGGGTTGAAAATTTAGAGGGTTTGTAAGCACTTGAATTGTTTTAGGAGAATAAAAAAGAAAAAAGAATGCAGAATTTAGCATCCTAGTTAGTAAGAATAATTAATTAAAATGGGAAACTATCATAGAGTTGGCTGGGGTCACCTTCTTCCCTACTTCTCCAGTGTTTTTCCCCTTCTACTCCTACATGCTCTCCCGGAAGGGATATTTTTATATCCTCTCCCCACTTAAACCGAAAGCATCCTTTGTATAGGTTGCCTTGAATGGGAGGAGCCTCTGGTGCCATTCTTTCTGGGTTTATTAGCTTTCTATCCCTTTCTTGCCCAACCATCCCAGAGTTTTTCAAGAGTCTGTTAGGTTTCCAGTTTTACTTTCCTTGATCCCACTCCCTCCCTGTATGCCTGCGTACTTTTGAGTAGTTTTTGCTGTCCTTAAACCCAGGATACAAGTATAACTGGTCTGATTTCACTCTTTTCACAATTTGTAGGCTTTGGCCTAGCAACCATCAGTATCCCACATACACAGTCTGCTGTGAGAGTCAGGATACAGAATACCTATTTCTTTAACATTATACTCTTGCCGTAGTGGAGGATACTTTTCAACTGTTAAAGGGTTGTTGCAAAACATTTCAGTCTGCACTGATTCCCCAGTAGGAATTGCTTATTACAAACCATTTTTGCATCATTCTGTAGCTTCTCTGTAAAATATGTTTGTGGTCATTCATTCTCTTTCTCCTGTAGTTGTGGGGTATTCATAAGTCACCTTGAGAACAACTTATTGGGACCCTGAAATAGCAGGAAATAGTCCCAGTCATTTGAAGGAGGGAGCTTTCAAAAGGAAATGACAAATTTATGAAGGTAGTAAGTATAGAAAACGTTTTCTGATATTTGCAGAAAAAAGTATCATAAAAATTGGGAAAAGAGTTCCTAGCTGATTGTGTGGTATCCTTTCATTTCAACCTGACTTTGTAAGTACTGAATCATAATTGTTTAACTACTAGTAGCCTTACATCCAGGGTCCATTCCTGTGTATGATAAGAAGAGTATATAGCTATCTACCTTACGTATTATGGAAGGACAAAAGGTTTCAGCAGTTTCCAAAATATCTCTCCTTACCATCGAGACATAGAGCTACCCTCTTTTCTTACCTGGCTTAACATAAAATCCCTAAAATTACACAAAAGTAAAAAATATTGCTTCTAAAAGATTTGAGGTAAAAATAGTCATGTAAGAAAATACTTGATGTAACAGAATAGCACTAACTCGGTCAGGAAACCTAGGTTTAAATCTTGAGTGACACTTACTGCCAGTTATGTGAATATAGGTAAATCAGATGTAGCTGAAGCCTCAATTCTGTAATCTGTAAAATAGAGATAATATTTATGTAAATCTCACATCTTAACTAGGGGTTATTATTGGTGGGATTAAATAGAAGAGTACTCATGACTAATGTATTAGCACATTAATATGCATTTCTTCTCAGATTAATAAATAATTATATCCTTAGAAAACTTGGCTCTGAGGGTCTAAAAGACAAGACTTAGGGCAGCTAGGTGGTACAGTAAATAGAGCACCAGCCCTGGAGTCAGAAGGACCCGAGTTCAAATATGGCCTCAGACATTTAAGCCCAAAACTAGCCATGTGATCTTGGGCAAGTCACCTAATCCCAATTCCCTTCCAAAAAGAAAAAAAGAGAAAAAAAGACAAGACTTGTAGTTTTCAGTGAGAATAGTAGGAATGCATGCCTTGGATGACTTTGGAAGGGCAAAGGTTACCAAAAAGTAGACAAAGTAATTAAAGTTAGAATTTGCTTCCATTTTTTTGTGAGTTTGGCCTTGTTCACACCTGTCCTGCCCTGAGACACACATATGCTACTAACGCTATATTTTCTAACCTGGGGACCTTTTAACTGCCAGGAAATTTTGCATTTTGATGACCTTGATTTTAGTGACCGTTTGAAATTGATTTATGCTTTTATAAAATAAATAAGTCTTTTATGAACATGATGTGGATGGAGCTGTTAAAGTTTCTGTATGCTCTATTTAAAAATCAAAAATATTTTGCCAAGCCCTACTTGTTTTGTTGCTTTTGCAGTATTGCATTGTTTTCGTGTTCATACACTCTTTTGGTTTCTTGTGTATTTTTTGCTAAAGACTTCTTTATATATTTCAGGTAATTGCACTTAGTAGCTAAATTAATGGAGAGACTAAATTATTTACTTTTGCCATCTTGATCTACTGAGTTCTTCTGAGGATAGATCCCTAAATCACCAGTTCTTCTCTGTTGTAGTAATATTAATTTGTGTTAGAGACTAGCCATATAGAGAAATCAGGCATTCTTTGACTTTTTAGTTTGTCTTAGAGGGGAACACACACACACACACAAAATACTAATGTTAATTGCTTAAAAAACGCATTTTAGGGACTTGGGAACAAAAAAATTAAATTATGTGAGTTTAACAATTAAAGGAGGGGAGGGACAGCTAGGTGGCACAGTGAATAGAACACTGACCCCAGAGTCAGGATGACCTGAGTTCAAATCTGACCTCAGATACTTGACACACTACCTCTGTGACCTTGGGCAAGTCAATTAACCCCAGTTGCCTTGCCTTCCCCCTTGGGAGTGGGGAGGAGAATAATTTATATCCATGAAATAATAAAATCTTTTATTTTTTCAGCAGAATTTAAAGCAAATAAAGAAACTTGTAATTTACCTTAAATATATTTAATTATGTTATTAATTAATTTCCCTTACCTTAATTTAGTTATCAAAGTTTAAAATATAACCCATTCCTTACTTTTCTAATTCAGAGATTAGAATTGGAAAGTTGAAAAAAAATTGGTTGATGTTCATGCTCATATGAACTCTAGTTGTTGATATCTGTCTTGTTTTATTGATAGAATTGATGTAACATAGATTTTATTTAAACCATGTCTTTTGCTATTTGCTATTTATTTTCTATATTTATTTATAGTATAGTTGCTTAAATAAAAAAGGCAAAAAGGTTTAAACAGCAAGCTGGGATCTTATTTGGGGAAGAAAAAAATCATTTTTAACAAAAGAACAATAAAAAATAGCATTTTTAAACTGTATTGTGTGGATATTGATGAATATTTTTAAAAATCTGTTAGGATGAACTAGGATATGCAAGAATGACTTATAATATAATTATACATACACATGCAGAACATTTTGGAAAGAATAGCCTATAAAATGTTCATCTGAAGGGAGGAAAGCCCTATAATGCACCATTAGTGCACAAGTCATTTTATCTGGCTAAAACTCAATCATCTTGTAGCCCTCAAGGCATCAATTTTTAGCGTTATTGCTCTCAACAACAGTATATTGAATATTATGTCAGTTAAAGGAGAATAATTATCAAGGCGAGTTAGGGTGGCTGTTACTCTTACCACATATTGACTTGGTTAGCAGTTGGCTATAGATTGTGTTACTGGGCAAATGAAGATGTACTGTAAGTTGAACTGGTCAAGCCAAGGAATTAATTTAACTCCCTGTGGACCCAAACCTGAAGTACTTATGTACTCAAAATTACTCCTTTTTTTCAGTGAGGTTTGTGTGAGTAAAGGGAAATGGTCGGAGTTAGATCCTGATTTTATATCCACAGATGCTTAAAAAAAAATGGGGCATTAGGTTATCCAGCATTTGATGGTTGTAAAGGAAGTGTCTCAAGGATGGTGAAAGAAGAAGCTCTGAGAAAAGCAGTCCAATTGACAAGTTTAACTAACCATTCCTCATTGCTTTGATGACTTGTGCATTATCAAAATAAATACGTTATTCAAAGGCTGTTCCTAAGATAGTACCATGGTTGTTCTGGGCTGTACTAGTTTAAGAATTTTAAAATTTAGCTAAGATTTAATAGCTGGACAATTTATTACTTTAATGGGTTTTATATTTTGATAGTCAAGGTAAAGTATATGAGTTAAGTTTTAGGCCTTTTTATCAGCAGAAATATGAGGTGTGATCTAACCACAAGAAAAAGCCTAAGACCCTTTTGTTCTTAGTTAAACTGTGCCAGCAAGACATTTTCAATCCTATTCTGTACTTCCATAGCAGGATAGGCCAGAAAAAGCCTCAACAATTTGCACGTGCCAAATAATGTGAAATATTTTATGAATAATTATAACTGTTCACCCTAGTTATTGTTTTCCCATATCTCTAAGAGATAGGAATATTTTTATAACAGTTTTTATCAAAGTAGAAATAAAATCAACACAAATAATTAAGCAGTTAAGCAAAACAAGATAGAAAGTTAGTTTCAATGATTGTATATGCAATTCTTTTCCTTTTTATGCTTTTTTAAAAGAACAGAATGTAGTGTGCTTTATTCAACACAGTACAAAGGAAGGGCCTCTGTGGGACCTGGGTTCAGATTCTTACTCTGTCCCTTTACTCTCTGTGTGAGTATAGGCAAATTCTTTAATTCTCCTAAGCAACTCTGTGTTGATCCCTTATATATACTTTTATCCTCTTTATCTTTTTTTTAATTCTCATATTTCTTTGAATACTTCCTCTCAAGAAATTAAATTCACATAATTTGTTTTTCTCCTATTGTAGATATAGATGGTTTCCAACTTTTTTTGTTATTACAAACAGTGCTGCTATGAATTTTTTTTGCAAATAGTTTTGCTTTCTGTCAATAACTTCCTTAGGGTATAAGTACAGTAATGGGATCATTGTGTCAAATGGCATAAATAATTTTCTTACTTTTAGTACATAATTCCAAGTACCTGTGTAAATCATTTAGTCCTGTTCATAACTCAGCTGCGGTAAATTAGCATGCCTGTTTTTCATAGATCTATCAGCATTTAATTTTATCATTTTTTTTACAGTTGTTGATAATTGGATCATTATGAGGTGATGCTTCAGAGTTCCTTTAGTTCTTATTTTTCTGATTATTAGCAATTTTGAATTATCTTTTTGAATATTTTTGATAGTTCGTGTTTCTTCTTTCAAAAACTGTAGACAGACAAAATTTTTAATATGAACATATAATGAACTTACCTGTGATCCCTGGTCAACTGTGGAAATCTTCAATGCTTGTAAGGTAGGTATATCTATTTTGAAACAGCCAGATAGAGCCTAACAAAGTTTAGAAAATTGTATCAATCTAATCAGTTGTTGTCAACCTCCTTAAATAGTGGCCTAAAAATAGGAATATGATGATCAAGATATCCCTAACTTGAGATAATCAGAAATTTCAGTCCAAATATTTGTTTGCACAGACTGTGAAGCAAAGATGATTAAGTCAGTAGCCCTATCTATCCTCAAATCAAGTAGGCCAAATATTCTGTTGAATACAAAGGTGGAAGCAGATATAGAGTTCTCTGAAATTGCAAAGAATGTAAGAATCACTTTTTCCTGGTGAATCAGCCAGACCCAATGAGAAGATTCTTGGCAGTAATTTGGACTTTGGGTCTTTTGCTTTGCTTTGGTGATTTGAAATGTAGAGAGGTAGAATAACTGATTCCCATTTGGATGGGGACTTGTTTATTCTCTTTTACTAAAGCAGAGCTGATTATCCAAAAGGCTTTGGATAATAAATCTGAAAGGTTTTTCAGACTTGGTCGGAGCCACCTTGACCATCTTTATCAACTTGGTAAAAATTGGGCCAGTTTCTAAGTATATATTAACATAGTGTGGTAGTGTTGGAGCTGCAATCCAAAAGGAAATCCCCAGCCTGCTATTCTTGCCCCCTGTGTATCTCTTGCCATATGCCAGTATTTCCAGAATGTGATCTGACCACCAGTGGTCTATAGGCCTGATCCATCACATATTTTGCTCTCAGAAAAGCAACCTCTGTGTAAGTGTGACCATTTTGACTGAGGAATCTTTTGAAACTACATACAAATCCATGACCTTTTGGATTCCTGCTACTGTCTGCAGGCCCAGTGCTGGTAATATCATGAAGTTGTCAGGATTTCCCTTTGCCCTTTGATGATACCATATCTCCTCTTCCCACTACAATTACAGTTGCAACTACAAAAACCAACAGCTTTTATTAAATTCTGCAACACACTTCATGTACATATTTCATTTAATTCCCACAATAACCCTGGTGTGAAGTAAGTTTCCTTATTATTCCCATTTTGTATATCTCATGCTTTTAATAGATTTTAGTAGAACATATGAATCTCTTTATCCTATTAAAAGGAAAGTAGTAGGAAATCCCAGTGCCTCTTGCTTCCTATTTGAGCCTGGTCACTTAATATTCCTGAAATCTGTGATAATCTGGATGCTTGTAGTTCACTGTTTCTTATAGCTGTCACATTTCTATCCAAGGGACTAAACAAAAGAATATCCATATCTCCAAAGCCCTTCACATTTCTTTTTTTTTTAGCCCGTCACATTTTGAAAAAAATTTTTTAAATTCAAAAACATGAGATGTAATAATAACACATTTCCTTAAGCTACAAAATAGATCCATCTCATTACTTTGTAGCCACAGGTCTTTTATTCTGTAGACATCTAGACATCCCACATGTCAACGTGGATGGGAACTATTTTGAATGGGCAGTTCTTTATACTAGTATTAATTACTTTGATTGATTTATCACTGAAATCATAGGAAATCTGTAAGAGCAAAGAAAGGTGGTAAAACCTAATTTTTTTTTTAAGGATTTAGATTTTATTATCAGAGCTGTGAACTTAGGTAGAGTGTGTTTTTTCAGCTAGTCAAAAATGTGTGATGCTTTTTCCAGTAGAAAAATACTGGATACGAGATAAACCATGCCTTTCTTTTCTCTTTCTTTCACAGCCATCTAGGTGTTTTGTGACAATACTTACTTGTATTTATGTACTGTATTTCTTCCAATGTGCTTGAACATTTTACAACCATTATCCTAGAAATCCTCACAGCATCCCCATTGGATAGATGGGTGTCAAATAGCATTATCCCTAGTCTTATGGTTACTGAAACCAAGGTCCAAGGTCAACACTGAAGCCAGAAATAGAATGCGGCCTTTCTGAATCCCTTTCCAAAGCTTGCACCACAAGTGGAGCCATGAATATAAACATCATATATCCAGGGGGTGAAGCTTGCAATTTAGGGCCTCCAAGCTGAAATTCAGAAAAGTTTCCTTTTTGAAGGAGTCATAATATCCAGTAAGTACAACTGAGGGATTAAGTGAAGTAATTGTTACTGTAAAGTCAGTGTTCAATGGAATAATTATATTAATAGCACTGTCTCTCATCTGTAAAGGATCTTCCTGGATGCAAAGTGGTTTCTCATATTTTATCTTGTTCACTTGACTTGCTTATCTTGCTTTAATCCTCACCCAGAGCTCTGTGAGGTAGATGAAGGTATCTTCATTTGACAATTAAGGAATTCCTGGAATGCATTCCTTCTTGGCTTCTTTCTGTGTTCATGTCTTCCTCAGCTCCAATTCCACTTCCTGCCCCAAGCCTTTCTCTGTTCCTTTGGTTGTTATGACGTTTTCCCTAGAGACAGCTGGTAGACAGAGAGCTGGCCATGAAGTGAGGAAGACCAGAGTTTAAATCTGACTTCAGCTGTGTGACCCAAATCACTTAACCTGTTTGCCTCACTTCAAAAGTGAGGCATACACACCTGCCTCCCAGGGTGGTTGTGAGAATTAAATGAGAGAATATTTGTAAAAGAACTTAGCACAGTGCCTGGCTAGAGACACGCTTACTCCTTTCTCCTTCTCCCCAAGCCAATGTCTTTGTATTTATTTTCCTGTGTATTAATTGCACTTCCTTCCCTGGTAGAATATGAGCTTTTGAAGGTAGGAACTAGTTTATTTTGTGTTTGCAGCCTCATTTAATACAGTGCCTGCTAAAAAGCAAACATGATGCTTAGAATGAAATATTAATAAATGAATGTTTGTTGAATTAAATAGAGTTGAGAAAGCTTAGTCTCTGGTTAAATGACTTCTCCAAAATCATACAAACTGAAATTTCTTGTTTTCTTAACAAGATACTCTTTCTCTTTTGCTTCATAGAATTTTGGAGATCTGTGCTAGTATGTAGGTGGATGGGTGGAAGGATGGATGGATGGATGGATGGATGGATGGATGGATGGATGGATGGGTGGGTGGGTGGATGGAGATAGCTATCTCTTAAATTAGCCAGCAAAAACTTTATTTAAGAGTTATTTGAGTAGTTACTGTACGTATTCTGGATGTCTATACCATTACTATTTTTTTTTCTACTTCAGTCCTTCAGTGATCTTGGTTTTTATCAGCGTGGGCGTTCCCTCCACCAATTAATCATCAGTTATTTATTGACTACTAGGAGCCAAGGATACGAATACAATGAATAAAATAATGCCTACTTATAAGTAGGCAGCTTACATTCTAATGGGAGGAGACAGCAAAGACTTATATTAGTACATAAAGAATGAATATGAAGAGATTAAATACAAAAACATCATGTAATGGGGTGGTGTTCAGGAGAGCATAGAAGGGTTTGCCCTTCCTATTGTTGTCTGTAAAAAATATGTGCTATATTATGTGATTGGTTTCAGTCTAAATCTTGGAGACTTTTTAGTAATTGTATAAGAAGAGTATAAAGTGCCATGAGATAAGATGAGGGGGAAATTATTTCCATATATGATTCTGGGGAGGCTTTTGAAGAAGAGGTGGCATTTGTAAGAGAGAGTTCCTGGATGATGGAAATAGCTCAGTAGAGATCACTCACCATTTTTTAAGCACCTGCTATATGGGAGACACAATTCTAGAAGTCAGAGATAAAAATTAAAAGGATGTAGAAGAATGCTTCAGGCATGATTTTAGCCTTCAAAGAAAAAGTGAATATTTAATGAAAGCTTAAGGAGGAGGGCCCATTTGGTGGAGGTGAGTCAAGGATGTTCTAGAGGGTAGAATGACATGCTGGACAGAGGCTTTAGGGATGGAAGAATCTTAGAGGTTATCTGAAGCCCACAAATTGTGCTTGGAAGAAGCTTACAACATTGAAGTGATCATGAGCCAAGATAAAGGTGAGAATAGATAGGTAAGATGGGCCTATTGGTCAGAATCATCACTGTGTTTAATGCTATGTTGGGGAATGACTATGACCATTCAAAGTGGGAGGGAGTGAAATGTTTACAGTAATACTTGAAAGAGATGATTCTCTATGACCACAGACCCTGAAATGGTTGAAAAAGAAAAAATAGTTAACACCTGACTCCCCAGCATAGCTCACCAAGCTTACCCAAGAGATCCAGTTGAGTTCACTTGCTCTCAGTACCTCTGCTTACCTGGTAATTATTTTTGGCATCCATTGCAACTCAGCAACCATGAAATGTGTAGAAGTATCATTGCCTAGTGTGATTGGGATCAGTGTAAACATGGTGACCAATACTAAGAAACAGTGAGGTATATTAGAATGAACCAGGATTTAGAGCCAGAAAGCCTGAGTTTGAAGCCAGGTCTGCAATTTGCTAGGTGCTTGACTTTTTGGTAGGCACTTTCAGGAAGTAAAATCCATTCCTGATGTAAATTATGTGATTTCAGTGTTCTGAATTTTGAAAATATATTTGGGAGCCTACATTAGACCTTTTTACCTGAAGCTTGATTTAGGAAATGAGCTCTTCCGTAGGCTAATGAATGAAAGAATGTTCTTTGGTGTAGTAAGTGGTTCACATCTAGGTCCCCAGAAGGGAATGATTTTGAGGACCTAGTGTTCTTTTCACAAGAAGAGAGTGTGTTATCCTTGTTTATATAGGCAGTTGATCTCATTCTCATGCTATAGTGCATCAGGAACAAAGTCTTAATAATAGTATTGGAGTTAACTTTGTAGTTAGCATGAGTAATGCAGTTACCAAGCATTCTATTTTTATTTTAGTATGTTTGAATTTTTGTGGCCCTTTTTAATATTTTTTGAGTAACTTTTTTTTTAAACTTTATATAGAGCAGCCCAAATAGATGCAGTAATTCTCTTATTTTGTTCCACATAGCATTTAAAGTACTATCCTCTATGGGATGCATTATTGAATGAAGAGTCTGTACATGACAGGCAGCTCTGCCTGGCTCCAGTAATAAAATGAGCAAAGAGAAGAAATGGACACACCGATTATAGCCAGCAGTGAAATGTCGCTAACTGTCAGACCAGGCCAAACTTCACAAACTTCAGATATGTATCCTTTCTCTAGGGTGCCCTAAGAAATTTGGAGTCTTTTCAGTTTTTATTTTGTTTTGTTTTGTTTTTTGAGTTATAGTGAGTCACAAGTTTGAGGAACTGAAATACTTTAAGATTTCACTTTTTATATAAGTATGTCTAAGAGTAGTCATGTCTAAGAGCACTGAACTACCCTCTCCCAAAATCTTTAAATTTCATGCAAAAGATTAATTAGTAGGTACTTATTTTGGAAGGGCCTAATATGTATGCCAGATTGGGGTACAAGCCAAATGTGCTTCGTTGAGTTAGTCGTTGTCGTATCACTGAAACACTTTTCCACACATGGTCACGTGAGGAAATGTCTGCCTCCAGTAGCCATGGGCTGGTGCCAGATTTTGAGATCCATAGGGGCAATCCTGGGAGCTTTTCAATACTGAATCAGGGCTTCAATTCCTAATAGCTGAGCCAGGGAAGCCAGGTTGATGCTCTGGCCAAAACCACAGAAATCTACTTTTTTTTTTCTTTTTGCAGAGCTTTACTGCTTTAAAATATGAACATCTCTGTCCATTGATCCTCTGGGGACTTCAGGTTGGATTCATATTGTGGTCTCTTAGGTGAAAAGGTCAGTGTATTATTCATTCAGCCACACATTGATTGAGATTACCTGAGATAATACTCGTCATTTAGATCCTTCTAGAGTCCCAGCACCTGAATGGATTTAATTTTTTTTCCTCTTTACTCCCCACTATCCCTAGTTCAAAACACTGCTGTACCTATATCCTGGGATTGAAGGATGATTCTGATTGGCTGTGTGTCAGAGCTGGCTTGAAGCAGTCATGAATCCCAGGCCATAGAGACCTCGGAACTAGTAAGAGCCCTTGAGAATCCAACTTGTCATCTATCTAGCATCCGTTGATTTAGTGCTTTCCTTGAAGTCTGAAGTGTCTCAAGGGAACCTTTTCCCTTGCAGCGCCAATCTTTCAATGAGGTGCTAGTGCCTGTCCCAAGCAATAACAAGGAATAACAGTGAAGTGTGAATGACTCTTATTAGGAGGGGTAAATGTCATTAACAGGCCTTTGTAGCCTTCTAGGCAGAATGAATGCTATTGTAGAACTGAGTGATAAACAGAAACCTCCCTTGAAATCATATAAATGGAACTTTAGATGTGGAAGTTGTACCTTTTAATTATGTAGGACAATTAGGTCCCTTCAGTTATACATACTTTTGGGGTTCCTTACTTGTACATGTAAATTCAGTTACACAAACAATACATCCCCCAAAAAGGTCATTAAAATATTTTCAGGATTTTTAAAAGCAGAATCTTACATACCTAATATTAAAAACTTAAGTCTTTCATGTGTTTTCAATGAAAGGTAGTTATTAGAAAAATAACTGAAAAATAAGAAAAATAACTGAAAAAATTCTGAAGACCTACATTTATCCTTGTAGAGGTACATATGAAAATGCATGTGTTTATTTTTATAGGACAGGGAGAGAATCTATGTATTCCAAACTGAAAAAGGAGGACAGGCCTGCTTTAGTGAAAAGATGAGATTAAAGAAATTCATTCATATATAGAGCAAATTCCTTCACCTTTCCAGGCCTTAGTTCCCTTATTTGTAAAACAAAATATATTGTAGTGAATGAACTCTCACATTTTCCTTTTACCTTTAAATCCTGTGAGCTTAAATTTTAAGAGTATTCAGCAAGTATCTGTCCTTTTGGGACCTACCATAATGAATACAGAAGAAGCATTTGTAATTAGCATATCAACTGTTTATATGTAAATGTACAATTTCAAAGTACTTTAACATTGTTTGAAAGGGAGCTTAAATTGAGAGAATTTTTGTAGTCCAGGTAGAGAGCTTCTAGCCTGGTCCCCTTATTTTCTGTATAGAGAAACTGAGTCCTAGAGAGAACAAATGACTTGCCCCAGATCATGAACATTGGATAGTTAAACTAGAGAAATAGAGTTTCTTTCTGGTAAAATAGATTTGGAACTTGAAGAGACTTTTGAGGCCACCTAGTCCAATACTATAATTAAATCAAAGAAACTCAGTCTGATGTTCTTTGCCATAATTGTTTGTGGGTTATTGGTTTATTGTTCTTCTGTTCTTGTTTTAAAGAATTTTAAACATTCTACCTGTAGTTTTGTTTACGCTATTAATTTGAATACACAAACAGATCTCCGAGGACCCAGCCTAGTTAAGTTCAGAGAGTTTTATCTCCAGAGCTTTGGCAAGTAGGCAATGAATATTTTTGGCCACAGAATTTCATTAAACTTGTTTATTAAGGAAAGGAATGTTTGGGATCTGTGTCAAAGATTATTATGTGGATTTTTGAAATATTGAAGAAACAGATAATGACAAAAAAACAAAGGTTGACCTCTGCCCAATCTCATCAGAATCATTGGAATTTTATAACAAAGAAATTGAATTAACGAAATATTGATGACAGGGAAATCTTTCCTTTTATTTCTTTACTTTTTAAAAAAAATTATTGACATGCTGAAAAATATGTACCACTTCTGTAAACACAAAATCAAATTCAGTGACAACTTGTTTTAAAATTCTTCCTGTAGTTTGAATACAAAGGTAATTTTTAGCCCCAAGAGGACTTTTCAGGAAACT
>CM053599.1:84896641-84926238 GCA_028646575.1 Pseudocheirus occidentalis
TCTGACTGAGTTGTCTTCCTCCCGCTCCATGCTTTGATCTTTTTTGTCCATAAAAAAGGATTCTAGAGTTTTACTGCTGTTCCTACCTTGCTTCCTTTGTCTCATGTTGGCCAGTCTGTTAATTGCTTGGTTTTTTAGCTCTGTGGAACTCTGCTTCCTGGAGGGGGAAAGCTCTGTCCCAAATAGCTGGGGCGCTCACTACCACCTGAGCTATTAGTGGGATGTTGCAGCCCCTCCCCCCCAGCTTTGGCTCACTGAAAGCGCACCCTAGGACCACCACTCAAGACCCCGATTCAGATCCAGGCCGCTCAACGCAAGAGCCCTTGGCCCTGATGGATTGTCTCAGCCCCCCTGCTATGTGCAGGCCGAGGGCTCTGAAGCAGCCCAGTGGAGGCTGCTGCTGCTGCGTTCCTGCTGCTACAGTTACCTCCCACTGCTTCCTTGCCCTGGGAGCAGTTTGGCCGGATCCACTCTTCTCCTCCCGAGTTAGCAAAATCCACTGACCTTTCTCTTAGCCTTTTTTTCTTCTGGCCTGATAAATGTGGTAACTGTGCTCCAGTACAGCTGATCTGCTCTCCTATAGATGCGGCTCCCGCCCGATGCCCCAGGGCCTGACCCGGCCGGGGTTTCGGCCTCGGCTCCCAGACTGCTGGGAAGACCCCCGCCTGCTGAGCTGCCTGTAGCAACAGATGTGCTTTCTGTCTTTTGGAGTTTTGGAGCTTGAAAATCTGTTAAGCGTCCCATTTTATGAGTTTTTTAGCGTGTTTGTGTAGGAGCTGCAGTGCTTTGCTGCTTCTACGCCACCATCTTGGCTCTGCTCCCCAAAGTAATTCTTCATGTATTGCTTCCTATTAATTCAGTGAGTCTGTGATCTCATCCTTCTGGGCATTCCCTCTACTGGTATAGGTTGTTCACTCTTCATGCTTTCTCATTCTGTGTTCTTTTCTTGCCCATATCTGCACAAATCCCCTGTAGATGGTACACACAGCACTCAGAAGCCTCCCCTCCCTACCAGCAAGTATTCTGTTTCATATTGCTTATCTGGCTTGATAAAAAGAAGCAAACACCTACTTTAGAGAAGTATCACCAGAAGAGAAAATCTGTTTCAGCTTTCCTTCTGTCTACAGGATTGTAAACCATGGTCTTGCTTAGATATCCAAGAAAATATCTATGAAATAAAGGGAGGGGTATGAATGATCTTCACAGCTTCAAAGTTGTTGCCTCCCCATGAAAATCTGCATCAAAATAGGTAGGGCTAGAACTCTATCTTGTCTGGTAACACCATCTGCTCTACCACAGACCCCCACTCTCCACCTTACACCTGGAGCCAGGCTGTTAATAGAAATTATTATTTCCAAGGTTCAAATGTTGGGATAATTCCTCTATTGACAAAAGGATGTCTGAAGTATCAGGAATATCAAAGACACAGTAAAACCTTTTCATAATGTTTTCCAAGGCACCAGATGGAAGGAAGTTTTACTGTATCCTATTTCCCATATGGGAAAGTAGATAGGACTTAAGAATGACACACCCATATAAAGAGAAAACTTCTTAAAAGGAGAACTTCATAAAAAGATTTTATGGTATAATGTGTTCACATGTGATATATTCATTGCAAGTCCAGTCATTTGGGTTGAAAAACTTTCCTCGAGGCAGTCTATAGGCTACCCAAACCTGTGGGACACCTCATGGTTTAAATGGCACAGGTGCAGGTCTTTCAGTGGTCGTTGGGTCTTATCATGTCCTCCTGACATGAGTTTACTTACTAGTCAGTTCAGTATATCATTGGTTTTAGTTGGTATTCTTGAAATGAGCTCTGTATAAAATTATTGAAAGCACTTTGAAGAATTTATAGCTTTTTCATACTTAGAGACTGATAGTCCATGCATTAAGAATAGTAAAGGATGTCAGAGGTTATCTTGCCCAACCTCCACACCAATTCTACAAATGTGGAAACTGAGACTCAGTGAGGCAAGTGGCCAGAGTTAGAATGTGGCAGAGCCACAGTATAAGCTTAATCCCTCTGGTTCCAAATCCAGTTTTAATTTTATATTAATAACCAATGTGGGCTGAATATTTTCATCTCCAACGTCAGTATAAAAGTATTAATTTCTCCACATTGCCTTTTCTTTCAATATGTTGTGTTTGTTTAGGCAGTCTATGTATTGGCTGCTGAATCAAATTTCACAATAATTTTCATTCTCTAATAACTTTGACTATATTTTCACAGGGTTTTCAAAGCACTTTGCAAACATGTATCTCAGTTGATACTTGCAACAACCGGAATAGGTAATGCAAGGTCATACTGACAGAGCTGCTTTCCAAGGCTTCAGATCCAGACTTTATAACCTTAAATTTTCTGATCGCTATAGTATCCATTATGCCATACTATCATCTCAGTTAACAGTTGCTCACTATTAGCCAAATTTACTGTATTTAATTTACCTTTCCTGGGTCCCCTCCTGCTGGTCTAACCTCTCCTTCCTCTTCAGGTTTCCTACCTCATCACCCTTTTCACCGCATGAGGTGTGTGTACCTCAAGAACTCTGACTGCACCACACTCTTCTCTTTTCTGTGAACTTTCCCTCAGTCATCTTCTCTACAACAAATGCTTTAGTGTTCATCTTTCTGCAGAAGACTGCCGGCTCTATATGTTCATTTTCATTTCCTCCCCTGCACCCCGGTCCTCCCATCTTAAACTGCCAGTCAACATCTTCACCTATTACATTCCAACAACAGCTCAAACTCAGCATGACTAAGTCTAAAGTCATCATCTTCCAGCCTAAATCTGAGCCTCTTCTCATTTTATCTGTTTCTTTTGGTGGCACTTCTATCCTTCCAGTCACCCAGACTCGAAAGTTTAGAGTTTTCTCTCTTATTTGTTTATCATCTTTGAGCTGTATATCCAATAAATTGACACAGTTTCACTCATCTACCCACTCTCTCCATGAATATGACTTTGTCTTGTCTCTTGTCCAAACTTACTATAATAGCATCTTAAATGATCTGCTCACCTTTACTTTCTCCTGCCTCTATTCTGTCCTTAAAACTGCTGATAAAATATTCCTCCTCATGCACTGACCTGTTCGTGTCATATCTCATTTAAAAAATCTTTTTAAAAAATGTATGGCTGTGGCTGCCTACTTACTGTATATAAGATAGAATACAAACCCTTTGCCTAATATTAAAGATTCTGTATAATCTAGCTTCCCAGCCTTATTTCATACACTTTGCTTCATTTAAAAACTTTTCGTTTTAAAGTGATCTACCAACTGTTCCCACTCTCATCTTTTCTTATACTGTCTAAATAACTTCATGCAGACTCTTCCTCACACCTTTCTCCTTTTCCTACTGAATTCCTTCTTTTCCTTCAAATCCTAGGTCAGATTTTGCTTCCTCTGTTAAGCCTTTTCTGAACCCTGACAGATAAAAATGATCCTTTTTACTCACATTTTACTAAGATATTTTATATCTCTTATTAAATTATGCTTGGTACCTTATCTATTTGTGAAAGTCATAATCCATCTAATAGATTGTAAGCTTCTTGTGGTCAGGGAGTATATTAGTTTTTTACATTGGCCGTTCTAGTGCCTATCACAATTCCTTGCACATGGTAAGCAGTAAGTTTTTGTTGAATTGAGTGCAAGAACTGCTTGTATATTTTTTATGGTCATCTGATTAACTGAAGTGGATTGGAATGCCAATAAACAAAATATATAAAATGTTGCTAAGTATAGGACTTTTAAAGGATATAAGGAAAATATAGCTTTTAAATGCAGTGACCAATAGTCATTGTTAAAATAAGAGAATAACAGTTAAAATACTTCTACACTAAGATGAGATTGCATATTTCTGTGCACATATATATGCATACTAATTTTAATAGAAGAGCATCTTAAGTATAATAAACTTTATTGACTAGTAGGAATGACTCATATTTACCTAACTATAGATATAGTATTAGAAACAATTATATAATGTCATATATTCCCCTGATTTCTATAGGAAGGTTGAGTTCTTCACATTTTAATTTTTTTTAAGTTCACTTTTCAGCCTAAGTAGAGATTTCAAAGAATTACTTGAAACAACAAATGTATGCTTTTTCCAAGTTTACAAAATTCTAGTTACTCAAAGGAGAGCACATACATCATTTTTAAAATTAAATTTTTTATTCTTTCTACCTAAGCGTATTGAAAAAGAACAGAAAAACAAAATTCTTGTAACAAATGTGGATAATTAAGCAAAAATAAATTCCCTTATTGGCCATATCAAAAAAATGTGTATCAGTGTAGATCTTGAGTCCCTCCTTTCTCTGGCTAAGGGGTAACTTTATCATGAGTCCTCTGGAATAGTGATTGGCGAGTGCATTGAACAGAGTTCTTGAATCTTTGTCTTTACAATATTTTTAATTGTTATAAAACGTTGTGCTCTGCATGTTGTTTCTGCTAAACTGGTTTCCAGTTTTCCTAGCGTTTTTTGTCAGATAATACATTCAAGCAGACCTTAATATTTATTTCTGCTAAGTTCTGTTTTAGCTGAAAATTGACCTAGGTAGGTCAGCATTAATTGAGTACTTTCTGATTTCCATTGTAGATTTCAGTTGTATTTTAGGGTTTATACTATTTTTAAACTTATTAAAATAATATTTTAAATACAGCAAAATATTTATTAAAATAACATCTAATCTTTCCCTAAGTAACCCTCACAAAAATGAGAAAATTTTAAATTTGTAGTTCTTTTTTGTTAATAACAAAAAAATCAGGTTCTATTTAGGATACTCTACTTGAAGGAAGAACTTCAGTGCTAATGAGTAAATAACTGTACATTTTTTCAGTTTTGTCTATTAAAACCAGCAACAGTTCTGTCATAAAAAGTGTGGAATTTTATATTTCTAAATCTTTTTTTCTTGGGGAATCTTACCAGTCAACAAACATTTATTCAGTACCTAATATGGGAATAGTTAAAGAGTCAAAGATTCCTTGCACTCAAGGAACTCACAATCTAATGGTGGAGGCAGCTTGCAAACAAATGTGTATAAGCAGGCCATGTACAGGAAAAATAGACAGTAATTAAAAAGAAGGAAGGCACTAGGATAAAAAAGAGTTGGGAAATTCTTCCTGTAGAAGATGTAGTTTAATTTGAAATTTGAAGAATGCCAAGGAAACCAGAAGGAGAAGATGAGAAGAGGAGCATTCTGGGCATGGGAGACAGAGAGAAAATGCCCTAAACCAAGATACAGAATACTTTGTTTATGGAACAGCCAGGAGACCAATGTCATTGAATTGAAGTATATGTGGTAGGGAATTAAGTATAACAAGATTAGAATGGTAGGAGGTGAGACACTTTATAAGGGCTTAAAGCATTATAAAGGGCTTTGAATGCCAAACAAGATTTTGCATTTAATCCTAGAAGATCATCAAGAATTTTGTCCTTTATGAATTTATCCAAATATATCCTTTTTTTCCTCCCAGATTGTAAGCTCTTTAGAAAAGCACCCAGGTTTTATTTTTTATTTATTATTTATTCAGCCTTACACATAGTGGGTGCTCAATAAATATCTGTCTTATTGCTTTGTGTAAATGGATTTGTATCACTTAGCCAATATTTACTTTCGGTTGGTCAGTGATTTCATCACTGTAGGTTGACATTCCATCCTGTGATGCTGGTTAGGTTCTATTTATGATAATTCTGCTTGAAACAGGAACTACAGTGTTAAACCAAATAACTAGCTTTTTTAAACTTTTGTCTGTTAAAACCACCAGCAATTCTTCCATTAAAAAGCATTTTCATACTATTCATACTACATTTCCATACTATTAATCTTTCTATGACTTGGTCACCTTACTGAAAAGTTCATCTCTCTTGGACAAGCTTTTCCACATTCAACTAGGCTGATGTTCAGAAGACAGGCATGTAATCTATTGTGCTCATACTTAACATTTCTTGCTAGTTGGAGCAGAATTTATTCTCTACTTTCGTAAGCTTTGAGAACCTAGAATCACCCGGCAAAGATGAGGGCTTAAAGCAGGCTTTTCCCAAGTAACTGGCTAATTATCAACTATTTATTAAGCCCCTATTTCTGTGGTTAGCACTGTGCAAGTCGTGTGAGGCCTACCTGGCCTGCTCCTCAGTCCTTTACAAAAGAATAAAATGTTAGGTTCTAACAGTTTGCAATAATGCAAGACACCCCCCCCTTTTTTTTTTTACCACAATAGGTATATTCCTGAAAAGTTTTAGATAAAACAAAATTTAATTAATACTACTTTAAATGTACTTCAGAAGTTTGCATTTAAATGAATCAAAGAAATATTTCTTTGAAGTACCTTGAAAAGCAAGTAGTTACACTATGATTTATTGGTTTTAGTAAAATTAACCATTTTACTAAAGACTGCATTTTAAAAATGTATGCTACAAACCTGGCATTTTATTCTGTAGTCCTTAGAAATAAAGAAGAAAACATCATGGCTGGCAGTTCTGTCATTTGAGTTAATGACTTTACTCTAGAGTTGAGAAAGGATAGTATATGGGAGCACAAAGGTGGGCAAGCTTCACAAAAAAAAAACATATTTCTTAGCATAAGGGAGCAATTTCTTAGAATATAAAACAGTTTAAATTATGTTACCACATATGTCATTACAAGGGAAAGACTTTCACAAATAAACATTCTCACATCCCAGTTCTACTGAGTACTGTTTGAGATAATGAAATCTATTTCATTGAAATAATTTCCTACAACTTTGTAGCTCATTGCTATAGAATTGACACCTGTAATTAAAATCTGAAAATTTTATTAGATTTTACCACTTATTTTCCTGTTTTCTTGTCTTTTCTTGTTACTTCGGAAAGTCAGGTTTTATTTTTGAAGGTGGAATGGAATTGAAACATTTCTTTGCACTAGTAAAAATTTCACTTGCTACCTATTTATTAGATTTTCATAATTTTGGTTTCATTATTGTGCAGTTCCAGAGAAAAATTACTGTTTCTCCTTTCTGAATTAAAATAAAATATATGGTTCCAAAATCAGCTCTGTTGATACACTTCTCTCCTCATTTTTCTTTCTGATTTCTTTTCATGCACCCTGTACATATGTGCTTTTGATCAATGGATGTACCTTATCTTCCTTCTTCTGTCAACTATGAATGGACATATGCCTGTAAAAACAGCTGTTCTTCTTTTACGGTTATCTTTGCTTTTAGTGAATAATTGTGAATGCACATGAAAGAAAATTGATCAAATACAGACCTAATTGCTGGTAATTTGTCTTTGGTACAAGCAATTCAGCTGCTGTTGTCAGATGAAAATAGCACCTTAAAGTTCTATACATATATTGGAATCTTTTCCAGAGACATTACAGATAATATATATTTTTTTAAAGTTCTGTTTGCCCTCCCTTTCCCGCAAATAAAGCTTTTTCCTATACACTTTGCTAGCTGTTTAGGATTGCTTGCAAAGGTATACTAATAGAGTTCTTATTACAAGTCATTAAATTGGAGTCTGTAAACTTAAAAAAAAATGTTTAGTCATTATAATTCTGTATAATTGGTTTCTTTTGTAATTCTAGTTGTTTTATCATTTGCATTTGAAATGTTACTCTGAGAAGGTGTCCATAGGCTTTACCAGATTGGGAAAAGTGGTCCATGACACAAACAAAAAAAGGGTAAGAAAGAACCCTCTTCTAATATTCATGGAGGGTTGTTTAGATTGTTTTTTTAAGGCAGGGATGTTATAATTTGTTGTATTGATTAGCTTCAAAATATTTCCTTTATCATTGAGAAGAGCAAAAATACTCACAAATGTTATATTTTCTCTTGACATGTGTAAGCCAAAAATTAAAGAAATGAAATTGGGGTTTTATTTTATTATTATTATTATCATAGTCTTAAAATATGAAACTTCTGTTTATCCAGAACTTAATGAAGAAATTAAACTGAACTTCACTAATAAAAATTTCTTATTTGTGTTCATTTTAATAGACTTTCTACATCTTGTTTAAACATTTTATCTATAACCTTTTCCTATAATTTCGTAGCCTCAAATTCCATTCTTATTATTTGTTTCGGATATTAAATAATTTTGACTTGTGCTATCTATCCGACATTAGACATTTTCTTGGCATAATTCACATTGCTATTTTTTTAAGAGCACAAATCCTTTGCAATGACTGACATCTCATTTATGTATAAAAATATGGTTTGAACAGGTTGTTGTTTTTAAACATTCTCTAATTAGTTTTTTTTTCTTTGTTAGGAATATATATTTCCTCTGTGTCTAATGACTACACATGGGTTTATTCAATATTTCTCAATGTATTTCATACCTCAGTCTTTCCTGTTTTTTGAAAATTGCATAAAGGATAAGTGATTTACTAAAAAGTAGTTAGCAAAAAAATTTCCTCTTTAATGTTCCATATATAGCACAAAATTTTAAAATTCATCTCTGAATAGAAGAGTAAATTCAAACACTGGATATTTAACTAGTAGTAATAAGAGTGCAGTTTTAGTGGTAATCTGGGTTAGGAAACATCTTGGCCTCATCTGCATGTAGGGAAGTCCATTGTGACTTGGTGGAGGCTATGAAGAAGGATGGACATTTCTTCTGCAGCTTGAATCACTAAAAAGCACCTGGTTCATGTAAGTGTTGCTGCTGATTTTAAATATAAGGGTTTGAATGGGAACAAATTACTAGAACCCTTTAATATAAGGGAAATTCTAAAGACATGTTTCATTGCAAGAACTTTTAACTCCTGGTCTTTCTTATCACTTGATTGTACATCTTTTTGTATTCATTCTAGGGGAGAAGATTTAAAATCTGGTGTTACTTTGTGGTGAATTGTATGTTACATCTCCCAATCTTTCAGCCACTTTAAGGAAGGAATTGTTGATGTGATTTCTCTACACAGTGTTTAGAAATATAATTTTCTTTATTCTAAGAAGTAGATTTGTTTGGTTGTTAGATATACAAAATAATTATTTTAAAAATATTAGACTACTAATAAATTTGCAAGGTAAACTGAGAGTACAGATATAAAGAAAATGCCAATTTAAAAATATAAAGTTTCCATCAAACTTTGGTATACAAAAAAATATCATTTTCTTTTGTAGTGCCCTAGCAGCTTGTAGGTTGCAGTCTTCAAGAATTTGCAGTGAATCTAAATGGTTTTTTAAAAATAGATTTGAATTCTCTTTGAGAAAAATCAAAGTTTTCCATTTAGACAAATACATTTAGATGTGCCGACAAAATAACTCTGTTAGTGTTCATAGTTAAAGAGGGAAAAAAATGCACATATTTTGTGTACAGCCCTTTGAGTATTAATTCTGACCAGATCACACTGTAAATAATGTTAACTGTCATAAAATAAACACAGCCGTGGTCTGCACCATATGTTTTATAATTATTTTGCAGCTTCTTTTTTTGTTTGTTTTTACTGAAATGGAACCTACTGATAGCTCTGTGAAGTTATGTTTATATAAAAGTAAATTACACTTGTACTTTAACAAACTTGGCTTTCCAAACCCGAGTCTCTAGGCACTCTTTGTTTAAAAGAGGAAAAAAGGGAAAACTTTACTCTCCTTTTTTCTAGTCCTCTCAAAAAATGTAGTCACAAACAGAAACACACTGTAATGTCTTAGTACTGCCTTTTTTTCCCCTTGCACAAGCACATGCAAAGGAGATGCCTTTGGAAAACCATATGAGGGAGGGACTCACTTAACCACTGAGTGAACTGGGGGTTATTGGAATTAAGTAGTAGTGGAGAGGCCTTTCAAATTGAGGCTAGTGTGGTCTCTTGGTTTGTTTACATTTTGCATCTTCCTGGTGTGAATGTTTTAGACTGTGTCAGAATTAAAGGTTGCCCAGAACATTTAGGCAATTTTAAGAAAACACAATAACCACCGTGGTTAAATGGTAGTCATTTTCTTAATCATCATCAGCTCTTGATCTTCAGAGAGGCCAGGTACCTTTGATTATCTTTAATATATCATATGAAACTGATAGTGCCAGTGGGAGGTGGGTGGCATATTTCACAATGGCATTTCCCCTCCCCTTGCTTATGGCTAAATACTTCTCCTGATGGGGTCTGCCAGTATTCATAATTATTAGGTATCTTTAGCGGGCTCTTCCCCAGTATTATTTAGTTGCTTTTGTATGACACCTGTCCAACTCTTCTTTTCTCCTATTTCCTCTCATGTCTCAGCTTGCCAGCTTTCCTTATGTAGTCTTGCAGAACATCATCTGCCATTAGTGAACTCATTTTTCTCCGTTCAACAGGAAATTCAGTTTAACAAATATTTTAAAGCACTTTTGTATGTAATAATATGTAAGATGCAGATATAGAATCAAAGTCAAGTTAATACATAATGCCTTCCCTTGTGGAGCTGAAAGTCTACTAATAGTATTTTTCCTGTCACTGTATTCAACCCACAGAACATGACCTGAGATAGAATGTTGCACAAAAATATGTTCTGTACGTGTATTGTGTACATATGTGTGCACTGTGCCTTTCCACAGACTGCTCACAATTCCCTAAATATGCCTCTATTTCATTTCTACCACTTGGAAACCCTGTTTTCCCTCAAAGCACAGCTAACTCATTCTTTTCTACACAATCTTATACATCTCTTCCCTTCCCCTTACTTATTACTTTGTATTTATTTTTTACATACTTATATGTACATATGTTGTCTTCTCCATAGAGTGTAAGCTTCTTGAGGGCAGTGATGGTTTTATTTTTGTCTTCTATCCCCACCTATAGGATAGCACAGTGTCTGGCATGTATATAAATGCTATCGATGCTTTAATTTTTGCTAGAGAATATGTATTTGATATATTTATTTTAGAAAAAAGTTTTATAAGGCTGAATTTTTTTTTTGCTTGAAAAGTTTGGCTACCAGTTGGCAAGCATTTATTAACCACCCACTATGTGCTGTGTACCATACCTATATATTGGGGATTTAAAGACAAATGAACCCAACACCAGCTCACAGAGCTTACATTCTACTTGGGGGGAACATATACAATTAAGTAAATATAAATTATGTCCAAAATAAAAATGAAGTAATTTGGGTGAAGTTCAAGAAAGGCCTCATTAAGAAGCCTGGCTTAAACCAAGTTTTAAAAGGAGCCTGGCAATTCTAAAAGGCTGAGCTGAGGAGGGAGTGCATTCCAGACATGGAGGGTAATCTGTGCAAAGGAAGGAAGACAGGATGAAATTTGAAGGCAGTAAAGGGCAAATAGGTCAGTTCGGCTGAGCTACATGTAAAGGGTCTGAAGGGAGTCATGTATATGCAGCCTAAACAGGTAAGCTGGAGCTAGAGTGTGAAGAGATTGATTGCCAAGGAGAAGTGTTTATGTCTTATGCTAGAAGTATAAGGGAACCCACTGAAGCTTTTTGAGAGAACGAATAACATGATCTGACCTGTGCTTTATAAGATTCACTTTAGTATTTATGTGGGCAGATTGGAGCAGGAAGAGACTAGAAACAAGAACACCACTTCAGAGACTGCTTTAATAGTCCAAGTGAGAAGCAATGACATTCTGAACTAAAGTAATGACCATGGAAGTACAGAAAATGGGGTAGATGTGAGGAGATAGCATGGAGGTTGGAATGGCCATGACTTGGCAACTGACTCATTATGGGGTTGGGGGGCCAATGAGGAAGATTGAGAAGTCAAGGATGACTTGAAGGTTTTGAATCTGAGTGACTGTCTTTTAAAAATGTCAGTTTTAAGCAGTCATGCCATATATAACAGTTTAAAGAGATGTGGACTGATTTGTTTTAAACATCAGTGACTGCTGGTTTGTTTATCTTCCATTTTCAAGGTGTAGAGACTCAAGCTTTCTTAAAATAGACTGAAGGATAATGGAGTTTTAGGTAATGTGAGGTTAAAAAAAAAACCCAAACTTAAATTTTCCAAAATCAAGTTACTTCTTTTTAGTATATATTTTTCCTTGTATATTTTCTCTTTACATTTATTATTGTCCTTGGTTTCAACAGATTTCAAAATGTAGTAGTATTTTGAAATTTCTAACTCTAGTAGATCAGAAACTTTAAAAATTTGGTGATAATTTTTATTTTCATGCATTTTTCCAATTCATTTTGTGAGTTCTGCAAAATATTAAGACTATTTCATAGTCTTAACATTCTAAAGATACATATATTCCAATGTTTCTTTTCTAATTTGCCCAATATTTCTGCAAAAGATAATTTGGACTATACTTGATATTATGGGTGATACTAGATTATAATGGAGTTGTGCTAATGTGCATACCGAAGTGGTTGGACTAGTATGTGGTTCTGTTATGTGAAAGAAAAATAATAAAATTATCTACAATATTTCAATTTTTTAAAAATTATCTACATTATTTATTTTTTTTAAAAAACCTAAGAACTTTTCCAAACAGTTACCTTTTTCTTATTATATTACCTCTCCCATTTGCCATTGCAACCTCTGACTCCCCCTCATTCCTCCTCCCCCTACCCCAACCCCATTTACTCTTGACAGTGCAGGACTCATTCGGCATCTGTTCTCCAGCTAAAGCCCTCAGGAAAAATTAAAAAGCTGTTCTTGCAAATTCATCATTATTATTAAGAACCATAATTCACCTCATGGTTATCTCAGCCCCTTCTACAGCTCTTATCTTAGCTCTGTGATGACATTGCCTTCTTGAGTGAGGCATCGTTCCAGCGTCTCATCTCTCCCGCCTTAATTTGTAGCGATGCATTGCATTTTGGTGACAGGCAGTTGTTCGTGCTTGAATAACCCGAGATTTGAATTCTACAGTTTGTGGCATCCATGTAATGCTTAGCAGTAGGTACAGCTGTTAACTATTCGCTTATAAATAATCTTTTTCCCCTCTCAACCTGTCTCCCAGGTAGTGTACCTGTCACCATTAATAACTCATCGGCAGCTCCCTGGTGATTTGGCCCATCACTTGTCATTCACAGTGGAACAGGGCTCCGGCCTGCTATTGAAGCTCACACGAGCTCCTTCAGCAGGGATTCACTCATCCCAGCAGCTGTATTGTTTCAAGTCCCCCGACTTACGGGAAATTACATTGATGGGTTTCACAGGCAACCAATCGCCCCCTCACAAAACCCATTCCACACAGAGTTTTTCTGCTCCGTTTAAGAAACATGGCAATGTGTTATGGACTGTATGCAATAATATCTCCAGGTTCGTTCTAATAAGGCAGGAGGTGGGGAAAATTCAACCACAAACACATATTCCTATCTCTTTGATGACACACCTGCATTGAGCTTCATTATCTTTTATTCTTTATGAATTTAGAACCACTTATGTTTGTTTAGCCTGGTGGTACGTGAAGTCTGTGCTGCCTGTGTTATACCAATTTCCACAGGAATGAGAGGGCAGTACGAGGTTTTGGAGGAAAGTAGTAATAGTCTCTCTTAAATGATCTTATGCAAGTGTTCCTGGCGGACTTTAGGGAGGCCTTAGAGGGCTCCTTCTTAAACTCTTCAGCTGTCACCATCATCCAGTTTGGGGAGTGGCTGGGGTCTCTTAACTCTTAGGCTGATAAAAATTTCTGTATAATCCTTCAGATTTATAGACACCGATTCAGGATCCTTTTGAGGGTAAGGTATGGCAAAGCAATATTTAGGTTAATAAATATGTATCTGGAGATTAGCATGGTTTGTGAGCTATATAAACTATATTTTGACAGCACACCTTTCAGTCAGTAAAGTAGACAATTTGTATATTGAGTTTTTTGTTTTGGAATGGATTGGATTCTAAAGCATCTTTGCTATATATAGATCATTACTTAATAGAAGAATATCTGTGGTACTGAGAATAGTATCATTAACATCTAAAAAACATATTTTTTATGTCAAAAGTTGGGAAAAAATGGATGGGGAATTTTTTAAACTTCAAGAGAATATGGAAGCCAAAAAAAAAAATCCCAGACAAATTTTAAAAAAAATTACTGTGACTTGAAATAACTATTCTAGTTGGCCAGTTATTTGATTAATATGAATTTTCTTTCTCAGGAGTAAGGTTTGAAAATGGCAACACCTAATTAAACCTACTGGAACCCAAAGATATACTGTTGTCATTTGTCAGTCTGTCTTCAAGAACAGGTGGTGTGATGGGAAATAATAAGCCAAGTGAATCAGACAGTGCCAAGAATGGTCTCTTTTCCTGTCCCCCTGCCTCTAACTAGAACTCTTGTCACCCTTTAATGAATCTTTCCTACAAGTATTTTGGCCTTAAAGTTATAAGAACTTCAAAGGCAGTTTCCTTTTTTTTTTTTTAGGAGTCATTTATTAAAGATATTCATTTAGATTCTATAAAGAGCCTTGGGTTCAATACTCTAGGTAATAGAAATAATGGCACTCATAGTATTCTAATTAGATAAAAATATGTGGTATGTATACCAAGATGCATTTAAGTTTCAGGGTGTGCAGGAACATGATTATAATAATATCTAATGTGAACTGATTTCCTCTAGAAGGAAACTTTTCAGTGCAAGTGGGATTAGATCTCTATTTGAAGGAATTTCTTACATTGTTTCATCTTTACCTTACAAATGAATATTGTACTGAAATTAACAAAATCTGTTTTGGTTTTGGGGTAGGCTAATAAAATGGCTTCTTATAAAAATAATTATTGAGCACTTCAAGACTTTTATTATATGTTTTCTGGAGTCCATCCACTGCTTTCCTGTAGTTTTCTTTAAGACTGTTATAGTGATCTCAATTTATTTTTCTCTTATAACATATGCCCCTGTAATAAGAATAAGAAAAGAAAAATGGGTACTCAAAGTCAACTCAAAAGATTACAGTGCAGTCAAATTAATGAAAGAAAAAAATCTTACGTTACAGATGATAATCTGCTACGGTTTTGAAATATATTACTTATTGCTTATTCTTGCCTTCCCTGTTTCCCCTTATTCTTCCATTAAAAAGTTAGCATTTTCCTTATCCTTTGTCAACTTGGAAGAAAAATATTTTGCTATTTTCATTCCCACAGGTGTTTTCTAGAGCCTGTTGGTGGTATAAAACTAAGTGTCTTTGGAGAATTTTCCCCTAGATTTACTTATCTTATTTGTAAGTGAATCCATCCTCTTTGTGAACACCACAAAATATACTTGAACAAAGATGTCTACGGTAATTACAATACTCATTTAAAATACATGCAGAAAAATGGACACAAAATGGAAAATAACTCCATTTTTCCCACTCCTCCTTTGAAACGCCATTTGGTGTCTATTTTATTCTTCTTTCTTTCCTCTTCTTGGTTTCCCTGAAAGACAGCATGACATAGCGAATAGAAATCTAGCCTTGGACCCAAGAAGACTTGCATTCCAGTCTTGTCTCTGAAATACACTGGCTATGATCCTGAATAGTTCTATAATACTCTTAAACTGTAGAGAAGGTGCCAGCCTGCATTAGTAGGGGAAGTTCCTTAAACAAAAGCTACCTACACTACTGAAATCACAAATTCACCCTTTATCCTTAAGTGTGCCAAGATTTGTGTGGATACACAGCATCACGGGAACATGTTCTTTGATAGGAAATATAGCTTACTGATCTGAGTTTAATGTTATTTTTTAAAAAACCACCCCTTCCTATGCTTCTTAGTTTGCTCATGGAATTTATATTTTTCTGGGCATCTTGGAGTTAAAAAAGAATTGGTACTTTGGATTTTTTGGTATTTTCCAGCTGCTCCTCAAGAGAATATAAAGGGCCTATGGAACAGGTCCAAACCAGTGGATGTTTAAGAGAAGAAAAAATAAGTTAGCTGAAGAACATTCTTATGTGACTTAGTTACCTTCTTTTGCATTTAAAGAAAAAAAATACATATTTGTTCTTTACAGTTTTTTTTTTTAAAAAACATAAAAGCACAGTTTTAAAACCTAAACTATCAGAATCACCAAATGACCTCCAGGTACTCTGGCTCCCAAAGCTCGGTTTATCAAATCTCCTTCATGAGGTGCCCCCCCCCATAAAAAATCCAGAGTGAAGTGTGAAAAGCATCAGAAAGTCTCATTTGTGCCAGTGCAGCCTTTTAGTTGCTTGCCAGCACCTTCATCTCTTCATATGTTTCTAGCTAAGGTCTAACATGGAACAAAAACCCGACAGCAATGGAGACCAGATGCCGGTATTTCTTCTCTGTCACTTGGCTGCTGAGCAGATGGAATTTATATCAATCGGGCATGCTAGGAGGAAGAGGCCGTGGCAGCCAACATGTGGAACTGGGGCTGAGTGACATTTTTGCTAATGTTTTGTCCTTGTAGAACATTATGCTTCCTCTTTGCTTATGAGCTGTGGTTTTCCTGACTCAGACAAGGTTCCAACTCCAGCTGGAATGGCTGTCGTTCCTAACCCCCCCTCCCATCCCCCCCACCCACCTCACTCAGGGAGTGCTGGGAGCTATGGAGGAGTAGTGGGGCCCTGCACAATGGAGCTCTTTATTAAAATACCTGACATCTGCATGCAATGCACCCAGATCTTCAGAGCTCAAGTACAGGAATGCATTGGGCATTACCAGTCACTTTTTGTCTGGTACTGTGTGCTTGTTTGATTTATATAATAAATGATCGCCTCTGGCTAAAGAACACTTGGACCATGTTATTGGACGGAAGCGTTTATATTTTTCCAAGAGGCATTGTCACATACAGTCTAAGAATAAGAGTTGTTAAAAAGTCACAGACAAAAACCAAAAATTAGTGTCTTACTCTAATCTTAAAATTCTCTTCTGAAAAGAATGTGAGATCAGAAAACCTAAACTACCTACCTTAACAATGCCAGGATGGATTCAATATATAATATCTCAGCTTGTAATTTGTAGAAGGGAATAGAATGTTTAAGTGTTTGGAGTTAAGACCATTCAGAAGACAACCGCCTCCCAAAAGTACATTATACCTTTGCAACATGTTTGAATGTCTTGAGTTATTCTTAAAGGATCAGTATATTTATAATATATTTATTATTATTCTTGTTAACCATTGAAGTATAAGTGTGTGTGTGTGTGTGTGTGTGTGTATGCCCGTTTGTATCCTAACATTTTGTGGCAAGTAGGATATGAAAATTCACCCTTGTAAATATAGTTTATTCAATAAAACATAAGCAGTTATTCTTGAAATTGCTCTTTCCTGTTCACATCACAAAATTAAGCTTTTTCTTTCATTTCTCTCCCTTTCTTCCCCTTGCCCCTCTTCCTTTGCTTTTTCCCTTTCTTTGTCACTCTCTTCCCTTTTTACCCACCTCATTCTCTCCCTATTTCTCTCTCCCTTTTCTCCCTCTTTTTTCTTTTTCTTACTCTTCTTCCCTCCTCTCATTTCTCAGTTGATTCAGTTCCCTAAACAGTGTTTTTGTTTTCAGTTAGATACCTGGCATATACTTGGGCCTCAGAAGAGACTGAAGGAGAAAGTTTCAAGTTATAGCTTCCTCTACCACCTTTTTCCCTGTCACCTTTATAAACACTAATTTTGGTTGAGATAAAAAAAAGCTAGTGTTGTTCCTTTTGCTCTCCTTTCTGAAAGAGACTGGAAATGTTTGTCAAATCTGTAGTCTCAAAGGAAGCCCCAGTGATCATCCTGTCTGATCCACTGCCTCCAAAACCTTAAATAGTCTCTCAAAGGACCATCCATGCCCAGTGACTCTTTTCTGTTTAACAACCCTCCTGACTAGGAAGTCTTTCCTTCTGTAACCAGTGATAGGAACCTCAGAATAGTCTCTCCCAGAGGCAAGGGCCCCAGACCCTTATTCAAGACTGCATTTAGCACTTTGGGAGATGAGGTGGGGCCAGTGGAAAGTAGCCAACTGCCTTGGTCTCTAGAGAGGTGGCCCCTTGCATGACTTCTGCAGAGAGGGATTGAATCGAGCCTCTACATTCATTCCTTTGTTTATTGTACATACCTGCTCTCCACTGGGCACATGCTCAGAGCAGTAAAGTTCTTGTAAGCAGTCAGGTATAGGGAAACTAAGCTAGTACTGTGTATATGGTCTATGATTCAGGCAGCTGTTATGCTAACTACACAGTGTAATAATGCAACCAAATGTTAGCTTAACAGTAGAATACAAACTGCCATTACATTGGTTATCTTGCTGAAGATAGAATTCTAAATTAAATGGAACACTAATTTGATCTTATTTTGTATGTCCTTCTACCCCACCTTTAGTACACAACAGCCTTATTTTTCTTTCTTTTGAATCTGCATTGAAGCCCTTTTAAAAGTAACTGCAGAAAAGCTCTTGACTCTGTCTCTTAAGATTATTCTCACATGGTTAGGAAAGTTTGCCTTCTTTTCTCAGCATAAGGACATCCTGCATAAATTCCGTTGTATGGTTTTTCATGTATCTCCCACTAAATAATAATTATATATAATAATAAATAATGTAGTTGAAGATTACTATGTGAGCAACTTTTTCCCCCAACTTTCTTTCCCAAATCTCAGCAATTGTTTTATTTAATGATGGTTTTTAAGATGATGAAATATGATTAATAGAAGCCATTGACATTATTAGTAAGTATTAATGTGATTCCTAAAGAACATTGAATTGAAATAGTTGTACTAAATTGACACTTTGAATTATAGCTTCATAGTTGAAAGGGAACTAAAAAATTATCTGAGAAATTTGAGCAGTGTGGATGGATGGCATGGATAATAAGACTAATATATGTATTTTCTAACAAGCCTTTTTAAAAATGCAGATTATTTCGATACTTAAATACTTCACTTTTTTGGTATATGTACTAAAGACTTGACTTCTCCCTACCCCTCATCCCCTACGGTAAATAAATGTCATGAGTTTTGACTCCTGTGAACTTGGTAGGGGAAACAAAAAAAAATGAACTTTATACCTGTCAATGCAAAATAAATAAGCAAAAATTTTCTGATTATCAATGAAACTTAATATCTATGTATATGTATGTGTGTATATGTGTGTATGTATGTATGTGTATGTGTGTATGTATATGTTTTCATGGCATAGAACTAGGTAAAAAAAAATTCTGACTGAATTCAATTTAAGATCTCCCAGAGAACCCTTACCAGGATAAGGTAAATATAGCATCCGGAGAAATGCCATTGTGTTAGTGAATGTCGTTAGAGTCTCACTGCTCCTTTCATCCTTAGAAGATTGACTAACATTTAACTGTACTTTGCCTACTTTAAAGGGGAAAGAAATTACCTTATAGGGGTATGTAAACTTCAGAGCTTTCTTAGCTCTGCTCTGAGCCAACTTTCCCTCCTCTAGGCACCTCCTTCAGCCCTTCACTCACATCTTCATATCCACAGTAGTAAATAATCCTGTATAAATAAGAATCTTATCTCAATCTACTGTCCCCAGTATAATTGTGGGGAATGCTGTCAGCCTGAAAAGCATCAGTTAATTTCAAAGCACTGAATCCAAACTTTCCTAGCCCTGGTCTTAGTAGCGTAATTTGCCATGTGCTGCTCTGTGTTTCTTTATCACTTACGATGTTGCTCAGCTTCCTTCAGAATTGTCCCAGTGAAAATAACCAGTCGAGTTCATGGTAACAAAGCAGGTAAATAAAATGAATGATGAGCTTAATGAATAATAAAATGAAGGTACCCAAGTATTAGTTTATGAATTTGTAATTATAGTTATCTCCCTTTTGATGATAATAACATCTAACATTTATGTAATGTTTTAAGGTATACAGAGCACTTCATATATTACCACATTTGATTCTCACAGCAACTCTGAAAAAGGTGCTATTGTTATCTCCAGTAAGAAACTGAGGCTCTGAGACGTTAAGGGACTGGCCTAGGATCACACAACTAATATCTGAGGTGAGAATTCTTAGATACTCACGTAATCCATTATGCTAAGTTGTAGTTCACAGTGAGTGGGTAGCAATGGGAATATAAATTAAAAAGCAAGAAAACTCTTATAAACATTATATAAAACTCTTATAAACATATATAAAACATTATAAGGAAAACAACATATACATTTAGGAGATTTCAACTGCGGTGTAGATAGAAAGGCCCATTGGTCTTTAGCAGATGCAATACAGCTTTAAAATTTTACTTTCATTTATAAAATCATATCCTTTTTCTGTTGAAAAAATTTACTGAGCTAAAGACATTGGTGATGAGAGAACTTCAGAAGGTAGGGATTGCATCACTTGTAGAAGCAATTGCTAGATTGCTAGATTGACCTCCACAAGCATTGTGGCCAGTGATAATGATTCAGGGAAAGGGTGTGTGTGTGTGTGTGTGTGTGTGTGTGTGTGTGTGTGTGTGTGTGTGTGTGTGTGTGTGTGTGTGAAGGGAAAGCAGTTGCTATCTCTGTGGATTAATTCAGTGTTGGTTGTTCATTGTCTGGTAGTAGTCGTCACCGGAATGTTGTACCCTTTTTCCACTAGGGGCATATGCCTTGATAATGGCTCTCTTAGAAGGACTGGAATAAATAAATGCATATATCAAATATATAGGGACACAAATTCAAAAGAGAGACAGTCCCTGCCCTTAAGACACTTATGTTCTGGGGGAAAGAAACATAGAAGAGATCCTGCTTAGGAAGTGGTATTTTGTTTATTTATTTTGGGTCTGGGAAATCACAGGATAGTAAATAGAACCATTGGACAATTGATTGAGATACTCATTCTAGAAACAGTGATAATGTTGATTTGATTACTGGTCAGCAGAACAAGAGATAGAAGGTGAGGATAGGGAGAATATGGAGTGGGCTCTTAATAAATCACATCAGTATCATCATAATACCTTACATTTCTGTTATCCCTTGAAAGCCTTACCAAGTACTTTTCTTAAGGACAACCCTCTGAGCTGGGCAGTACAAATACTGGTTTTCTCATGGTCACACAGCTTATAAATGTCAGAGGCAGGATTATAGCATTGAATTATCAAAATTATCTGAAAGGGACATCTGAGAAAATCTAAGGAAATTAATTGTACTTCCCTTCTTTTGTTGGTCGGGTGGAGGATTATGGCAACATATACTAGGAAGCTGTTGTGTCATTTGGTTTTATTTAACTGTCCTAGGGGTTTTTTTTGTCCATTTTGTTTTACTTTGTTTTAAAAGAAGATTCACTGGGGGTAATGTGGTGGTTATATAGCATAACCAGTAGCTATAATGTAAAAACCAAAAGACATTGATACAAATTACAAAAAAAAAAAAAAAAAGATCAACCTCCAAAATCACAAAGGCAGTGGTCATCTGGGAGAGTACTTTTCATATAGTAGGCAAATCTGTTCACTGCTTATCAATTGAATTGAGTCTAATCCAATCCCTTCATTTTACAGATGAATGAACTATGTGTCAATGAGGTATAATGGCTTGCCCCACTGTCACAGCGGCTAATCACTCACTTTGTTTCATAAAGTAGAAATGTAGATTCTTGCTTATTTTGGCTTGACTACTAGTGTGGGCATTATTAAAAAAAAAAAAGAATCTAGACTGGTGAACACATCTATGAGTTTCCTTTCTACCACAGTGGTATTAAGCCTATTTAGTTCTGAGACTATATAGTATTAAAAGTAATTTAGTCTTTGCAACAAAGTAAATCACATATTTCTCAATTTTTAAAAGTCAGCGTCATAAAATGATTCTAGATTTGTGACTCTGGCATATGCTGTGAAATAAGTATGGTAGAAGTCAGGACTTGGGTGTTTGGGGGGTTGTTTTCTCCCCAATGAGCCAGAGACTCTCAGCAATCATTAGGATGCTTAGAGCTTTAACCTGCAGAAAATAGAACCGAGTGAAAATATCTAAAGCGTCATAAGTAAAATGTCACCTGCACCTACCCTAACCCTTTCATTTCTTTTGGGACATGGCAAGATGTTTCTAAAGCAGAACAGGATCTTATACACACACACACACACACACACACACACACACACCACACTTCATGTTAATGTGCCCGAATATTCATCAGAACCATGTGGCAGGAACTGGAAACACAGAGTGCCTCTTGTGTTGACCAGGCCACCCCGAAAGGCAAGAGGGCAGAAGGCACTTATAAGCAGTGCCCAAGTACAAGCGATGTTGTCTTTGAAAAGTTTTCATTTTCCCTTGAATCAGCTACAGTCTCTTCCTTAAGGTCACCGCAGTTTGCAAACTTTGGCAGGAGGCTTCTTCCATTTTTGGTAGCGACCGTCTGACTTTTTCTTTTCCTTTTGGACAAGTTTTCCCCTCTAACTGCCATTATCCTCCAAACCTGTTTTGTGTTATCATTGTCAGATGCTCCTTCTCTGCATTTGTCAGAATAAAACGTCACACACACACATACATACACGTGTGTGTACATGTATATATTTAGAGGCGTGGAATTAAGAGTCATATGGTTATGATTTGAGCGTGACAAGCTTGGATTTTTTATTTCAGAGAAAAAAAAGCTCTACCTTTTTCTCTGGGCAGTGAATTTGCTGTAGAGACATCAAAGAGAATGTGTACTGGATCAAGGTGATTTTTTTTTTGACCACATCATTGCCAGCTGTGGTGTTTATGATTAGAGGCAGGCGTTCCAGACACCTCCGAGTCCTCACTAAGCGTCAGATCTTTAACGGGATCCATCCCAACTGGGTGACACTAAACAGACAGCCAGAGGGGAGTTGGTGGGATAGAACAGGGAAGGAGCGGGGGGAATGCTTTGGTGAGCTCTGTGCACTCTCCAGCCAAGCCTTATAACAAACTCTGCTAATGCCAGGCTACAGGCTGCCCAGAGGCCCTGTATCATGCCTTTCAGCACTGCTTTCATTAGCAGAGGGGATGACTAGAGCCCAGCAAATGCTGTCATTGATCCTCTCTCATAGAGAGCAGGAGAGTGCTGCATTCAGGTCACAGCCCAGTCAGCTTTGAAGCAGCTCCATTTCACACTGCTGACAGCCACATACTGTTGACTTGCCGGTTGAAGCTGACACAATTCCCTCTCCGATCTGATTCTCTGCTCTATGCAGCTAACTACATTGAATTCCCCCTGGATCTTCCTTCCACTAGAAATATTAACACTTGTTTACTGGTCCTGTTGACATAAGAATTCTGCAAATAGCCAACAGTACTGATAGGCAGTTCAGGAAATAAGAACGTTCCTTTTTTTTTCCTCCCTCTTATTCTCATTCTTTTCCTTGGTCAGAGCATTTTAAAATAATGTTGAATATTAAAAGTAAAAATAATATGAATACTAAGCTGTTTGGTTGAATAAATAGAAGAACATTCTGAATAAGTCAAGAAACAATATCAAATGAATGGAGTTTAATATCTAGAAGACCTTATTTGATTTCATGGACGAATTTATTCCAAACATTATCATCATTGGTCTAATTAAAAAAATACAATTTTATTTCCTCTTAATACCTAGAGGATCAGATGATAAAGAGGACTTTGCTGCAATTTCTTTTAAAAGTTTTCTGCCCTTAATAACTTTCGCTACTCAGTGATTTAGTTAGCATTGGTTGAACCCCCAAAGATTAAAACACCCGAGGATCTCCTGAGCTTTTCTTTCTGCTGTTGTTTTTACTTTTTTTATATCCCTGTTCTCATCTTCTTTCTTCTTACTCAATCAGTCTGTCCTCCCATCCCTTTAACCTGCTCCCACAGTGTTTATATGGTTTTGCTTCTTGGACCAGGAAAGGCACTGTGGATCTTTATACAGGAGTAGCATGACAATTCCTCTGAAACCCAGCAATCCTCAGTCTTTGTGGTCTGAAGGCAGTAGAGCTTTTCAAACATTTCCTAACTAGATGGCTCTTGAGTGATGAGGTGGAAACTATGCCTTACTGGCTGGTGGCATGGTTCACTGAAGGCTTAGGTTAGAGTGTGTAATTGAGAGTCTCAATTGGATAAGACTTCAGAGGATCAAGAGTTTCCTTTTGAGAGCTGTGATACCTGCTGTCTACCTGAGAAAAAGGGGCAGAGGATGTCCGTCTATGTATCTTGCTCAGCTTCGTGGAAAAGTATTTATTTTGGACCTTGTTCAGTATCATCCTTTCACCCTTTTATAATGATATAAAAGGAGCAGAGAGAATTGAAAAGGACATGAGTTGAATTTAGAAACCTTACCCTCTGAACCCCGTGCTTTGAATAATCCTTTGGGAACATACATATATATTCCTTATGAAACTTTACTTAGGATATTTTCAGGTCTTTAACTGCAGCCCCCATCTCTTTTATTCACTTATCCATTTCCTTTCAAAGTTCCCCAATGGTCCTAAAATAGCCTATTACTTGATGTATCCTTTCCAACTGCTGATTCTTTCCAAACAAAATTGTTACATCTTTAAATCCTGGTTCACCTCCTAGATCTTGTTGCTGTCCTACCATTACGCTTTATCTGATTGTCAGAGATCATCATCTCTGTATCTTCGATCTTTTATCCCTTACCTATTCTGATTCTCGTGTGTGTTTAAGGAAATAATATTGTTATTGAAGCAATATTCATGTTATTGTTACATAATTTCATTTAAATTATAATTTTTCTCCAGTCTTCTTCTTTAAAGAGGAATTTCTTAGAAAAAGAACCTTGGTTATGTATTATCCAAGTGCTATGACTCCAGACAAATATATTGACTAATTAATATTTTGAATTTTTCTCTCTGATGAAAAATAATACTATGGTTTCACATAAAACTGGTCTTAATAGCTTTTATGGAAAAATCTTAAAACGTTAGTGTTTTATGGCACATTTAAACCATGCAATTGTGTTTGTACTAATAGAAGAAATAAATATATAAAGCTAAACAACAAAGCGTATTTATTTGTAGTGCCCTTGTTATTATGTATTAAGTTGACTCAAACTCAGTTTAATTAGTTCAATGCACAACTGAGTTATAATTTATTATTTTGTTGACTTTTTATATTCTTCTAGAAGTCCTGAATCAGCATTGTTCCACTTTACAGATCAGGAAACTGAGGCAGATAAAAAGTCTCAGCCTTCATATTATTGCGTGAGTCAGTGGCAAATGAGGATCAGAACTCATACTTCAACCCTTAATTAGTGGCTTAGCAACTTCTTAAATTACTCAAGATTTCATTGCATCATGTGGAACTAACCCATAAAAAGTACTTGTGTCTTTTCATTGCATGAGTGAAGGTTAAATTAGAGTTTTAATAATCAGGTACCTCTTTACCTACAGTTCCATTTAGTAACTTTGGCAAGTGAGAACTTAATGTCTGAATTTTTAAGAGGACAATGATTGGTCAACTCTTATTTTAAAGATGTTTAAGTTCCACATGTGTAATTGTATCTGTTTTTAAACTAACAAAAAATTTGCTTCTAGGTTAAGTTTTCAACCCCATTACAAGGATTTATATTAGTGTTATAAGCTCCCTTAAAAGAAAATTTTTTTATGGAATGAAATACTTTGGTTAAGAGAATGTAAAGTGAAGATTTTTGCAAATTTTTTCTTGCAGTATGAAATAAAAGTCTTAAGGTGACTTTATGGTTATTTGTCAAGTGAAATAGTGCTTTTTTGCAATGTGGGAGAAAATATCTTTGCCGGGGCGGCTGGCAGCCTGGTGTAGTGAGAGAAAACCCAAGAATAAGTGTAAGAAATATCTGGTTCTCACACGCTACCCCTATCACTGATCAGTTCCATGACCTTGAACAAATCAAGGCTGAGACTCTTTATCTGCCTCAGTTTCCTGATCTGTAAAGTGGGACAATACTGATTCAGGACTTCTAGAAGAATATAAAAAGTCCACAAAATAATAAGTTATAACTCAGTGGCCCTCAGTTTCCTCATCTATAAAATGAAGTTTAGATTAGATAATCTTAGGTCACTGCTGATATTCTATATCTGTAAAACTAGTAGCTTCAGATGATTTTGAAATGCACAGAAGTATTGAGGTCTTCTGTGCCCATCTACTGGGCTAAGGCTGTTTGTCAGTTTGATTGGAAGCAAAGGATACTTAAGAATCTTTCTGTCACCAGGATTACTCTAAAGACCAAAGTGATTGTACTAGGAGTAAGAAGGAAGCTAGAAGTTCTTCTGAGAAATGTTTTTTCATGAAATGCCTGACAGGTTTAAAGCTCTTTTTTGGCTTCTGTCCTTGTCAAACTCAGATCTTTCTGAAGATGTGCTTTTTTCCCCCCTTAACTAGGATAGAAAGAGGGATGTTCCTATGATAGACTCAGAAATGAACCTGAAACCTGGACTGAGAAAAGGAAATATTTGAAATCGTGTCACAAGAAATGAAATGGTGTTTGAGAATCAAGTTACATAGTCCAACTATCCCCTAGATCAGAGCTGTCAAACATCGGTCAGGGTATATGATTCACAGCCCTCCAGAGTTCATCTGGAATCAGATTAAAATGTAATTGGGAGATAGTTAACAAAATAAGAAAAAAATACAATAAATTATAGATAATATTAATATGTAGTTTAAGTTAATAGGAGGCCCACAAAAATCCTTACGTATGGTTTTGTGTCCTTCCCCCCTACCCCTATTTCTATTTGAGTTTGACACTTCTGGTCTAGATATCGAGGATTCTTAACTTCTTTATGTTACTTTATAGGACCTTGGAGAAACCTTTGGGTTGCTTCTCAGAATAATGTTTTTAAATGCATAAAATAAAATAATATACAATTACAAAGGAAGCCAGTTAGGTTGAAATTCAATTATCACAGTATTTTTTTTAGAAGAGAGTTCACAGACACCAAGACACCAAATTACTGATCTTGATTAAGGTTTTACCTCAGATTTACTCTTGTGTTTTATAGTTTCTCTTCACTTCTGCCATGAATCACCATCTTCCTTCAGAGCACAGCATCAGTACCACCACGTATATTAGGCCTCGTGAACCTCACTGGTTACTAGCATTCCTTTTCGAAATTGGTTTTGTATTCATTTTTGTACATGGTCTATTCTGCCTGTGTACACGCTGTATGCCTCCAGAGGAATGTAAGTTCCTTGAGGTCAGGTACCATTTCATTTTTATGTTAGTATTACAAGCACACAGTACGTAAGAAGTACAGTTCCAGGTATACGGTAAGTCACATCTATAGAGTTCTAACTTTTAAAATGCTTTAAATGCATTTTTGATCCCTTTAGTTGAAGAATCTATACCCTCACATGGAACATGTTGATCTTATGTAATAAGGCTTCCAAAAAGTTACAAAATTTATTTATTTGGTGTCATTTTTCACTTCATTCAGAGGGATAAGGAGAGGCAGCCGTGCGGCTGTTACTTGCCAGTAGAAATCATTCCAAAGTCTTTTGCATTTTTATGTTATAATACAAATGGTAACAAACACAATATATATATGCCTACCTCACAATTATCATATGAAATGGGTAATGTTAACAATATTAACTATGTGGTACAGTAGAATGAGCATTCAGCCTAGAGTAAAGAACACCTGAGTTCACCTCCAGCCTCATATATTGTTTAGCTGTGTGTCAGTGGACAAGTCACTTGCCTCTAGCTGCCTCGATCTCCTCATGTGTAAAGGGGAGATAACAATAGCACTCCTTCCCAGGGTTGTTGTGAGGATTGGGTGAGATGGTCCTTGCAAAGCACTTAGCCTAATATCTAGGACGTAGTGGGCACTATATAAATGTTTATTGTTTTTATTATTGGTTACTATCTAGGACTTTATGATTTTCAAAACACCTTTCTCAATAGTAAGTCAAGAGGAGCTAATAAGTGCATCAGTCTATTACTTTAAGATTTATAAAACAATATTCTTGCAATCACTGTGTGAGGTGAGATAGTAGAAGGATGATTATCCCCATGTTCCATATATGAAAGTCAAATCTCAAATTAATAAGTGACCACTAGTACTTAAACTCAGATGGCTCTACTTTCAGAACTGGCATTCTTTCCTTAGGTAGGATAAATATTGTATTATTTTATAATTATATTAACAACTAAATTTCTTTTTGTTTAGAATTTGACATGTAGCCCTAGAAATAATCCCAGTTAGAGTGGAGGATTTCTCCCTGTGTGTGATTTTTTTTTCAGATGTCTTTACCAAATTTAAAATGGAACAAAAAATGAAAGCTTAACATTGTGTCTAAAGGGCAAGATGGGAGGAAAGCAGAGAGAGCCTTTGGGAGGCCATGTGAAATGAAGCCTAGCAAAAAGGAACTATACCAAATAAACAAATTGGGTATTTTCTCTTCTATTAAAATTGGTGGGTGTTTAAGCAAGATTTTTCAAGGCAGTTTTCGTAAGAGTTTAGCTAGCATTTCTTTGAGTAGCAGGGGTCTCACTGACCCTGAGAGTGCCTTGTGACTCATTTGCACAGGGATTATTCCTGAACAATCTCTTCCAGCATTTCAGGCACAGATGGGTTATTGCAGTTTTTTGTTGAAGTGAAACTTCCACCAAAGACTTCCTTTATTGCTTCAGCATGGTGTGGAGGTAACCATGAATTCTTGTTGAGCCAAGCTCTGGGAGCACCTCTCAAGATGGAAAGACTTTAAGTCCACACCTAGTGATGGACTTTATCTGTGTCTGTCATCTAAGAATCAGAGACTTTGTCAGTGACTGATGATTTTGGGTGGTTGGATATATTAGCTTATAAAAGACCATCTTCTGAGTCTTAGAGGGATTATATTCTCAGGGCCAAGCATAGTGCCTGATACATAACAGGTCCTCAGTAAATGCTTGTTGATTGACTAGCGGAGGGAATACTAATGGAATAATAATCTTTTACATTTTTGCGTATTTTAGTATGTAAATTTATTAAAAGGAGAAAAGCCTGTGAAGATGATCCAACTATATGAAACTTGTTATTGCCATGGTTAGGATGATCTTTCTAGGTTTGTTCTTTCTCTTCACTTGTGATTCCCTCCCTCCTTTCCCCCCTAACCCAAAAAACATCCCGTTACTTGGTTCTGGTTCTTGGTAGCACCTCTTCTCCAAGGTGGAGTCTATACAGACTATGTCAGAGCAGATCAGCTGGATATATCCTCTGCCTTGATAGTTCATAAGCAGTGACTGATGAATTCAGAGCCCAGTTATACAGTTGGGAGAGATGCTAGTGATGCAACCAACAAGTCTTACTTTTCTTTTGTGAAACAAGGATAAAGATAGTGACAGTGTGGTTGCACAGTAAATGGTACCTTAAGTCTCTAAATATTCTGTCTCGGTTTCTTCAACTGTCATCCACTTTCTGCCCCGCCCCCCCCTGCCTTTTTTTGTTTCCCTGGGAAGTAAATTGATTTAAAAAATACTTTGTAGATTGCTGCATGATATCACCCTTGGCATAGTTGCAGATACAACTCTGAGACATTGGGCTCTTAGGAGGAAGCCAGGTAGTACAACAGATAGAGCCCTAGGTCTGAAGGAAGGCATGAGTTCACATTCAGCTTCATGTACTTACTAGCTATGTGACTCTGGGCACGTTGCTTAACTTATGTCTGTCTCAGTGTCCTCCGCTATAAAATGGAGGTCATAATAACACCTACTTACCAGGATGGTTGTGAGGAACAAATGAGGTACTTGTAAAGTGCTTAGTGCAGTTACTGGCATGTACTAGTTACTTAATAAATACCTTCCCTCCTTCCCTCCTTCCCTCCTTCCTTCCTTCCTTCCCTCCTTCCCTCCTTCCCTCCCTCCTTCCTTCCTTCCTTCCTTCCTTCCTCCCTTCCCTACTTCCTTCCTTCCTTCCTCCCTCCCTTCCGTCCTTCCTTCCTTCCT
>CM053599.1:84926738-84943964 GCA_028646575.1 Pseudocheirus occidentalis
TCCTTCCTTCCTTCCTTCCTTCCTTCCTTCCTTCCTTCCTTCCTTCCTTCCTTCCTTCCTCCCTTCCCTCCTTCCTTCCACCAAGGTTCTATTTCTGTATGGTAGTATACAGGTGACCCTGGGTTCTTCAAGGTCAAACTAGGTGGCAGTGCAAATCCTGAGTAGTCTTGCTGAGCTACAAAGATGTTACAGTAAATAAGTACCCACTGATAAACTGTATAGATTGTAAAATGACCAAATTAGCTGAATACAAAGAGATTCATCACCAGAAAGTGTGCCAAGTGATAACCATGGGGAGCCACAAAACCAAATAAGGCTGATAATAGCTCACATCTCTTTAAAAACTTAAAATTTGTGTCTTTTCTTCTATCACTGTTATTAACAACTGGATCCCCACCTACTCCCCTCCTCAGAGAGTCATTCCTTGTGAGATAAGGAAGAATAAAAAAGAGAGGACAAAAAAGCAGTTGAACAAAATTAGCCAACACATTAACCAAGTAATATGCAACATTCTGCGCTCATAGTCATTTTGTTGTTGTTTGGCAGTTTTCAGTTGTGTCCAATTCTTCATGAACCCATTTAGGGTTTTCTTAGCAGAAGTACTGAAGTGGCTTGCCATTTCTTTCTCCAGCTCATTTTACAGATGAGGAAACTAAGTCAAACAGGGCTAAGTGGCTTACCCAGGGTTACACAGCTATAAGTGTTTGAGAGCAGATCTGAACTCTGGAAGATGAGTCTTCCTGACTGCAGGCCTGTACTCACTGATACTCACCGAGCTTTCCCTCATAGCCCTACACCTCTGCAAAGAGGATGACTTACATATTCTCTTGGGCACAGCTAAGCTTGAGCATTACAATGACATAGCATTCAGTTTAGATTTTTTTATTCTTTCCTTTTTGTTGTGGCCATTGTATATACTGTTTCCTTATTTCTGTTTACTTTTCTTTGTAGCAGTTTTTATATCTTCTTTGTATTCTTCACATTTACATTCACTGTATAAATTCTGTAATATTCTGTATTACATATTCCATTATACTCATGAATAATCACAATTTGTTTCTTGGTCTTTGCTACTACAGATGTGTTGAGGTGTGTGTGTGTGTGTATGTGTGTGTGTGTAGATACAGAGACTTTTCTATCTTTGACTTATTTTGAGTATATGACTAACAGTGGAATCTCTTGGTCAAAAGGTCTAACATCTTAGTCACTTTCTTGGCATAATTCCAATTTGCTTTCCCCAGTGGTTGGACCAGCAGTGTATTAATATGTTTTATTATATGGCTTATCTGATAAAAATACCTCCAGCATCGACTAGTCTCATCTTTTCTCATGTTTTCCCATTTAATGCCTCTTATTTCTATAATGTTTATGGTTCACATAGTGTTTTCCACACAGTCACCCTATAAAATGGGTGGTATAAGTATTTATCATCACTGCTTCAGAGATGTGGAACTAAACCTAAAAAAATGCTAAACTGCTTTCCAATAGTAGCATAACTTGATAGAATTGGTTCATACCCAGTTTCCCTGACTTTAAGACCAAGATCCTTTCCATGATACTTTGATATTTCTCAGGAGGAAAGAAAGTTCTTGGGTTCTGTGGCACCTGTGGAAAGGGAAAGAGGAGGTATGCTAGTCTTATGGTGAAAGAATCAGCAAAACATACCATCTTTTTTACAGAATTGAGGTAGTCAGGGAAAATGTATGAGATTATTTCGCTGATAGTGTGAATTTAAAGATGTTAATTTCAGCGTGTGTGTGTGAGGGAAAGAAAATGATTTTCAGGCTGCCTGTAAAATAATTAACCCAGAAGAAAAGGAAGACAACTGTTACTGACTAGTAAACTGGACCGTATATTCCCTGATTTTTGGAACTTTAGAAATTGTTTAATGTAATATCCTCATTTTCCAAATGAGGAGGGATCAGTTTGCCCAGATTGTTTCCACAGCTGCAGCAACAAAGCGCACTGACTTACACCTTTAACTCCAAATTCAATATTCTCTCTTTTCTTCTGTCCTTTTTTAAAATTATGAACTAGACAATCATCAATGAATGTGAAGATTTCCATATACCAAGGTAAAAAAATGTTGCCATGATTCTATAAATACAGTCTTTTCTTTTAAATATGCATCAAATTTAACATGACAATACCTATATTGTCTTTCTTATTTGTACCTTTCTCTGGTCTGTATGTGGAGTATAATTTAAAACTGTCTCATTGACAATCTTTTCTTTTCTCTCTTCTCTTTTATTATATTACTATCACTACTGTCCATTCATTTCTCTCCTCTGGTAAAGTCTCCTTTGTAACAAAAGTATGTTGTACTAGACATGACTCATTCTGTACCTATCCACAAATGGTAAGAGGAAGTTATGATTGGTCATCTTCAGTCATGATTGGTCATTGCATTGATTAGAGTTCTTAAGTTGTTTTTCATCATCATATTGCAGTCATTATATAATCCTTAAGGAGAAAGCTTATATTTGGTAAGAAATTTTAAGTTTTTAGAACTGAAATATTGAGAGAGGGAGCCATCATTGTAACAATTTTTAGAAGACTTTATACCATTTTGTGGGGGAAAAAATCTCATTGATTTCGCAACTTTGAAGATGTAGAGCAGTGGTTCTCAACCTCCCTAATGCCACAGTGCTTTAATACTTGTATGTGGGCATATCTGGGCATATCTGCATGTGGGCAGACCCACCTGGAGACAGATAGAGGAGCCATGTTTTGGTTCCTAAGACCATTGGAAATATGTATTTTCCAATGATCTTAGGTTACCCCTGTGAAACGGTCGTTCGACCCCCAAAGGGGCTGCAACCCACAGGTTGAGAACTGCTGAAGTAGAGGAATCTAGAAGACTGCCAGTTTAAGTCAACTTGCTCCAATTTTTTGCTTTTATCAGCCTAATTAGTTGTGTTTAGCCTTTTTTCTCATCAGTTATTATACTTTTCTTAAAATCCCTTAAAACTTCTATCCAGATGTTAGGGATATCATATCACACATATGTGGTTTTGTGACTACCATAAAATCCTGGAAAACATTTCAAGGGTTGATATGATGCTTAAGTTTTTCATAATAAAATGTTCCAATGGATTCTGTAGATAAACATTAAGCATCTATTAGATGATAGATAATAGGTGTAGAAAGATGCAAGGACATCATTCCTACCTTCAAAGAATTTATGCTGTAGGAGAGATATGTAGGATAATATGACATGTACACAAAAAATGTGATACAGGAATATAATAAGAGCTTAAGAGGGTTGCAGAGAAAGTAGTACAAGAACATTTAAGGAGAGAGAGAATACTTTTATTAAACGTGAGCTGCATTGAGGAGGAAGGACCTAAGCTCAGTAGAAAGGATGAGAAGAACAGGTGCAAGTGAAGGGGGGTGGGATGTCAGGTCATGCTTGTGGTGGGAAGAGAGGACTCTAACAAGACAGGAGAAGGCAGGCCACTGTAGGTAGTATGGAAACCAGAACTCCAGTTTGGCTATTAGCAGAGAATCCATAACGGAGGGTATGATAATGCAAGAGAAGCTGTGGCCAGATTGTTGAGGTCCTTAAATGGCAGACCTAGGAGTCTGTGTTTTATCCAAAAGGCAGTTAGTAACCACTCTTCATTTTTGAACAAGGAAAGGACATTTTTGAAACTTGTATCATATATATTTTTTAAAAGCTTAAATTTACTCTGAGTTGTGATCAAAGCATTTTTGTAATTTTTACCTATGGTTTTAATAGATAAACCCCTCCCTCACCCCAGGCATTGTGATAGGTTCTTAATAACCTTTATAACCTTAACTATACTTGTTAACAGTTTCCTCAGTCTGAGAACATATGAGTTTCACGATCAGACTTTTCAGGGAGCTTGTGTCCTTGCCTTTAAATAAGAGTGAGAAGAGCTCCCAGAAAGCAACAGATAGCCTCTGTTTATTTAGGTAAGTGTTTCCAGTTACAGTACTTCAGATTTTTCAAGAGATGTCTTAAGTGTAGTTAATGAGCCTTTAGGTGTTGGTGACTACACTGCAAACTTGCTAAAATGTGACATTGGCCTCACAGCTTAAGAAACTGGGTTACTCTGGCTCTTAATACTGTTATGACCTGGCAAGGAAAAGTGAAACTATCTGATTGAAGGTCTTAGCAGTGTAATAAAGGATGGACCTTATATCCTCTGAAAGAAATGTCTGTAACTTTTAACTGTAGTTGATTTGGGGCAAAGAGCCTGACTGATTATCTTTTTAAAAGCAATCTCTGCAACCTTTTAATACTTTTCTCTCCAGTCAAATTAGTTTAATTACTTTTCCTAATTGCTAGATTATAATATCCTTGAGGGCAGAGACTGTGTTTTACCCACCTACCAGTGTGATGCTTTGCACGTCATAGATGAGTGCTTTATACATGTTTGGTGTGTTGCATTGAAAAATGAAATATTTTCCCCATTACCTTCACTTTTGTGCATATCTACATTGGTCATGAGATTTATATCCTAAGGGTTAAAAGATAACTTGGTGTCAATTAGAAGATACTTTAACTCATTGAATGTCTATGTTTTCACCTTAATAGATTTCCAATTCTAGTGTTGGTACCATACCCTGCCTTGTCATTTAGTCATCAGTACTTCATATTGGAATGTACTTTATTTGGATTATTCACTGCTTAAAACAAAACATGTCACCTGTGGGACTATTATAGTATGGCACTATTAGCATAAAATTCTACTTGTATACTGTAGGAAATAGTTTATTATATGAAAGCTGGGAGGGATAGCAAATAATGAAAACAATGACTTTCTAAGTCAGGTGTCAGACACATCTTGGGAGCCCAGCATTCACTGAAACCAGATTAAAATGTTATCGGGAAATATTCAACAAAATAAAAAAGCAGAACGTAAATAATGTCAGTATGTGGTTTTCTAAATCAACATGGGCCCCTGGGTCCTGATGTATGCTTTAGCAGCCCTTGTTTCTGCATAAGTTTGACCACTGCTCTAGGTGTTACTTGTTTGAGGAATTTAGATGTTAGAATGTCCATACAAAGCCTATTTGAGATTGAGATATTTTTAGGAGTCTTCAGTGTTACTTTTTAAACTTTTGTAAAGAGGTAGAAAAGGGTAAAAATTAACTTAGCCTGAATTTCCATCAGGCAGAAAGATTATTCTTCCAATTGCCAGTGTTAATTAAGTAGTAAATAATATCACAGTAGCATATTGAACATCTTGCAAATGGAAAGTGTACTGTAGTGATTTCAGGAAACTTATTTCTAACACATATAAGAACTCTGTGATACTAGTAGACAAATCACCGACTTCTCTATGCCACAGTTTTTCTGTCGGTAAAGTTATGATACTATTTGGGCTGTGTACATCAATGGGCTGTTGTAAGGAAAGTGCTTTAGAAAATCAGGATGGGGTGGTGGTTTAAATCTAGACTTTGCTACTCACTAGTTCTGTGGTATGGGACAAGTCATTTAATCGAGACTTAGTTTCCTCCTTGGTAAAAATAGGCATGACACTATTTCTATTGATTACCAATTAGCAAGTCTTTATTAAGCACCTATTATGTGCCTGTCCCTGGAGAGACGAGAACAAAGAATGAAACAATACCTATTCATAAGGAGTTTATATTCTAATTAGAGAGATGACAAGTACATATAAAATATATATGACATAAATGTAATTTTAATAAATGCAAACATATACCCAAAGTGGCCAAATACAAGTTTGTTTGGGAAGGTAGGCAAGAGTAAAGATAGGCTTTGTACAGAAGATGGTACTTAATCTACTTATTAAAGGAAGAGGACTCTAGGAGGCTGAAATGAAAAGGGAGTACACTCCAGGCATGTTGTTCAATTGGTACAAATGGACAGAAATTAGAAGATGGAGTGCCATGTGTAAGAAACAAGGAGAAGGTCAGTTTGACTAGATCACATAAGTGGGGGAGTGGGGGCTAGGGGAAAAGCGATACTAACAGCCAATAATACTTCTGGAAAAAGGCACCCAAACACGGTATCTCTTCCTACCAGTGCTCAATGGTTGCTGCTGCTGATGATAATCTTGCTGTTAAACTACAGGAAGTTACCTTCATGGGGTATCTGTCACAAAGCTCCAACATTTTGTCATAGCTGATCCAACCATAAAAGTCATCCAGGACCACAGTGGGTTCTCTTGATTGTAATCATCCCACCTTTTCCCCATAGGCTTCCAAGAGGTGGGTGTAGCAGCAAGCGCCCTAGCATACCCAGGATGGCTGCTAGCACAGGTTCTTAGATGTGCTTTTCTTTTTTCTTTTTTCTTTTTTTTTTGGAGGGCAGTTGGGGTTAAGTGACTTGCCCAAGGTCACACGGCTAGCTTTTTGTGTTAAGTGTCTGAGGCTGGATTTGAACTCAGGTACTCCTGACTCCAGGGCCGGTGCTCTACTCACTGCACCACCTAGCCGCCCTTTAGATGTGCTTTTCTAAAGGAAAGCAAGTCAAAAAGGGTTAACAGTTTTACTTTAATCAATCAAACAAAAATCATTTACCTAGTTTAGGGGAAAAAGTCAGCACCCTGAACTTAAGAGAATACAACAGAAGTTGCAACAGAAAATAACACAATTCAGCAGACAGGGCTTCCAGCTGTCTGACCATTGCATCCATACCTAGTTAGTTACCAGAGAAGGAAGCACCAACATATGGGTATTTGAAGGCGGGGGCCCAATGGCTGCCTAGAATCTCATCTGCCCAAATCACACAACTCTTCCCAAAGTGAGCCCCAAAGCAAAACCTCACATCAGGGTATATATAGCCTTCTCCAGGGTCAGAGAATGTCACAACCCTCTTGACCCATTGCCCAATCACAAAGTAACAAGGTATGGGCATTCCTGAAAAACAAGCCTCCCACCACAGGCTCCATGTAACCACATTCTGTCTGTTAGGGAATAGAGTATATTTTCAAATCAAGAAGGGTTCTCAGAGTCACTTAAGCCTATCAAGGGTCCAGGGAGCAGGGAAGATATTCACATATCCGTTAGCATTACAGTGGGCCCAGGGCACTCAAAGGCAAACTTAGACTTCCCACATCCAGCTGGGAAGATGCGTTTGAACCAGTTTTGTGGGACTCTTTAAAAAGATACATTTGTATTTTACCTTTGAAGTAATAGGAAACTACTGGGGTTGGTTATATCATATAGGGAGATCTTTGCTTATGGAAAATTGAATCCTTTAGTAGTCTGTGTGTAGCATGGACTTGAATGGGGAGAGACAAATCAAGGAGACCATTTAGGAGGTTGTTGCAATAATCCAAGTAAGACATGATGAGCACCTGATCTAAGGTGGTAGCTACATAAGCTTAGATAATAAGGGATTGGGTTTTAATAAATGTTGTGAAGGTAGAAACAGCAAAATTTGGCACCTGATGGGTATGTGGGTGAGGGAGTTAGAGAAGGTCAAGGTTTCAGAGCTACCCAGAAGTACCTTGAGGAAAGCGTTTTATAAACTTTAATGTACTCTATAAAAATAAGTAAATAACATAATGAATGTAATTTATATCATAAGGAAGATGTGTAGTTCTTCAGACATATAATATTTAGGCTGTATAAACATACAGTTCTTTTAAGTATTTTGATTTTTTCAAAATATGCATATATCATTGCAAAAATGTATTATAATAGAAAATCAGTGACGATTGTTTCTACAGATGAAAATATGCTGCTTGAGATCTTTACAAATGGTTTAATGAATTGTTATGGCTAAAAAATTTGGTCAATTAGTAGTCAGTCTGCTGAGGATGAGATTCTCACCTTTCTAAGCTGATTCTCAGATGAGAAATACATTCTTTTATTAGGGCCATACTCAGAGTTTTTCCCTTTCATGTAGGACCTTTCTAAGCTCATGCTCCATTGTCATACCCCTCAAGAACCCAGGGTTACCTTCATGGCACAATATAGCAACAGAAGAATTAGATAAATGTAACCTTAGAATTCATTCAGTTCAATTTTGGATGTCTGAAATGTCTGGTTTTATATTAATCTGTGACAAGTATACAGGTTAGAGATCCAGTGTAAAACAAATTCTTTTGCCTTGTTAAACACGTGTGTGTGTGTGTGTGTGTGTGTGTGATGATTAGAGGTCATCTTCCCTGTTTTTTAATTTTTATATGTTATACATACTTTTCAATTAAGGGTATCCCCACTTCTGGATTAGAGGAAATGAGCTCTTTATTTCAGTCCAGGGCTATCTCTCTGATTGAACTATCTTCCTGGGATGAGAAGCCCCTTGAACTTAATAACTATCACCATAAATATGTTTAATGGGCTTATTGGCATGTTAAAAATTGTATAGGAGTGGCACATGGAGTGGCCAGCATAATTGCTAAATAATGGTGCTTAAAATATTTATAAAGGTAATATCGATTTGTAGTGTGTACATCTATATATTTTTATACCATACCAGTGACAAATAAAAAGCATTAATAAATCATGTCATGTCCACCAGTGACAGCAATAGTGGAAAGTTGTCAGGGATACATTACTTGCATTTCCCCTATTTGAGTTAAAGCAGTTCTGATTAACTTCAAGCAAGTATTTTCCCCTCTTTACTAGGAATCATAGAAAGAACAAAATAGAACTCTTAACTGCCTCCCCCACCAAAAACTTCTCTCTCTCTCTCTCTCTCTCTCTCTCTCTCTCTCTCTCTCTCTCTCTCTCTCTCTCTGTCTCTGTCACACACACACACACACACACACACACAGTCTATATCATGTCAGTGCTGTTTTTCATCAACTGACCTGACTTCTAGTTCTGAGCTATCTGTAGTCAGTGTCTGATGTTGACTGATATATAGCACACCTATCATTTTTAAGTGCCTATATACCCATGCATTTTGTGTTTCTATTTTTTAAAATCCTTTAGATAAATTAAAATGAATGAAAAATTCTTACATAGATACAGCATTAAATAAATCAGACCAGACACATAGTCATTTATCTGTCTATTTGAGCAATGTGCAGTATAGATATTGAAGCTAGGCCCTAAGAGTCCAGATATTTTGGTTTTCCTGATACATTTGTAACATATACCCCTTGCCCCTCAAAAAAAACCAATAACCCAGTAAATCCTTTCTAGCCTTGTCAGTAGAGAATGACAATACTTGTAAAGTTCTACATGAAATGTATAAAATATTAAGCATATGTTTTTTTTTAATCCCCTTCTGTATTTAAACTTCCTAGTGCAAATGTTCTGTGGTCAAACTGGGGCAGTTCTTTTTCATTCCTTACTTATGGCCTTCTACATCCTGACTATTATTATAAGAAATGAGAACGTTGATGTGACAAATTCCTGACCTTATTGAAAAAGAGCAATGGATGCTGTTAGGAAATCCAGGGTCTAGCCTGACTCATCCCTCGCTCAGTGTTTGACCTTGGGTAAGTTATTTAACTTTATTAAGCTTCAGTTCCTCACTTGTAAAAATGAGATTGAATGTTCTCTAAGACCCTAGCCAGCTCTAAATACACTTTCAGAAGCTTTATTGGTAAACTGTTATTGATCATGATGAACCCCCATCAATCTTGAATATGTTAGAAGGTGCTTTCTGTAATTTCTTAGTTTAGTCTGGCTATGTTTTTAATGTACCGTCCATGAAAATATACATATGATGTTATTATTACATGATAGCCAAATTTACCAGTGTATGGCTTCTTTCTAAGTTCACTGGAGGCATAACTACATTATTGTTGTTGAAATTCTTAGGAGTCAAAGTCTTGTATTTTAAATAAAGTAAATATTCCATGTCTTACTGAGAAAGGTTGGGCTCATATTATGGACTTTCTCAGAGCAGTGAGGGGCAAACAAAAATGACAGCCAAGGTTTTTTTTTAATTTAATTTTTTTTTAATTTTCTACTTTCACTTCTATAAGACTTTGAGTTCCAAAATTTTTTCCCCCTCTCCTCTTCACATTCCCCAAGATGGCATGAAATTTGATATAAGCTACATGTGTCCCATCTTATTAAACCAAAGTTTTAAAGTTTACTGAATGAGAAGACTGATGCATCCTGAAAGGATCTGAGTTGGGATCTCTTAGCTGAAAAGTCAGCCTTGGGTAATGGAAGGAGGAAGAAAAATAATTAAGTAAAGGATCTTGGTTGCATATGACCCTGTATAATGAACCTACCCCCCTTAAAAAAAAGGATATTTGAGACTAGTTTTTCAGGGATTCAGAAATAAAGCACATAAAATGGCAAATTGCTAGTTAAATGGCATGCGTGTGTGCGTGTGTGTGTGTGTGTGTGTATCAATAGAAACAGCTTTGAGACTATTTCTGAATAATGATATATAAATTATTTATTTAAAATATTCAGTAAAATTATTGCTGAATGATCACATTTTAGATATGAATGAGTGCTGGAGATCTTCTTTCTTAACTGCCTTCTTGGCACATATGTACCTTCTGTAACAGCCTGTAATGTTAATGAAATCAGAAGATCTTCCATGCCCCTTTCTATTGGCACCTACTAAAGGCTTAGCTCCTTACTTCCAGTTAACTCCTTAGGAGTAGTTCACACCTTAACAGGAAGGGACTGAACAGGGAGGAGCTTTGGGAGTAGTTCACACCTTAACAGGAAGGGACAGAACAGGGAGGAGCTTTGGGAGTAGTTCACACTTTAACAGGAAGGGGCTGAACAGGGAGGAGCTACACTGTATATAAGGACAGAACCAGGAGGACCTTGAGCCCTTTTTCTCAGACACCACCTGGAGCTCGCACCTTTTCCTGAGATCCTCCTTCTACAGCTTCTGCTGGGAACTTCTAAGGACCAGGCTGAGAAACTGTCGTGAGTCTGAGAGGGATCCCTGCTTGAGGGATCCTGTTCTATTTGTGAAGGCTTGGGAATGTGGGTGTCCACTGCGTTAACTTTGTGTATTAACTTTGTGACCATTATAATGACTTTGGCTTTCTGGTTTTGGGACTTGTCCTTCTGGTTTTGGGACTCAGTGTTATGGTTTCTGAATAAAGACCTTGGTTCTGCCTTCCATGTGGAGAGTTTGCTACATTTTGTGATCCAAAACTATACCAGCATGTTCATAACCATCATGGGTGTTGTGAATATCTCATTACTGATACACAGCCCTAATAAGTGACTCTTCATCTTCTACTTTGAACTCTTCCAGTGTCAGTTTAATCCAGTACTACTTAAAGCAACCCATTCCATTTTTTACTAGTGCAGATTGATGGGAGTTTCTTCATTGTATTGGACTAATATGTGACTCCCTTTAATGCTTCCTTCTGAATCAAAGAAGGATAAATGTAAATATCTGAAGGACTTTACCCTTTAGAGCAGTTTCTAACCTTACACATGTTAGATCCCTTTAAGTATTTGAAGGCAGCAACCAGTTACCTCTGAGTAGTTTCTTCTCCCACCTAAAATTCATTTTTGTTTTGTTTGTCTTGGGAGGAAGTTAGGGTTATATGACTTACCCAGGTTCACACATGCAGAAAGTGCCTGAGATTGAATTTGAGCTCAGATCCCCCTGACTATAGGACCGGTGCTCTATCCACTGCAACACCTAGTTGTGCCCAGCTTGCTTATTTAGTCCTCCTATATTATGATTCCGAGCTCCATTGTCATTCTGGTTGCATGAAATTTTTTTAACAATGAAGGAAGTAATGCTTATTTAAAGAAATAAATTTAGATTTTTATATATTGAATTTCTTTAAATCAGGGCAAACCCTTAGGGTTTACAAAAGGTATAATAATAATGATAAAAATAGCACTCTGACTTCCATAGTGCTTTGAGGTTTGCAGAGCAGTTTCCTTTCAACCAACCTGAGAAGAAAATAATGTCAGAATGTTACACTTTTGTAACCTTTCATAATTTTCACTTGGACATGTTCTGTGATCCCTAAAACCCTGTGAAGTAGGTAGACTGGAAACTATTTCCCTAGTGGGAAAATGAGGAAATTGAGACTTGAGACTTGACTAAGATTGCACAGTAGTAAGTAGAATGAATGATTAAATGAATTAATTAATGAAAAAGCATTTACTAAGTGCTAGCTGTATACAAATTATTGTATTATCATGTACCAGTGATTCAAATAGAAAAGTAAGACCATACCTATGAAACGTTTCAGCTACAAGTCAGATGGAAAGGTAAATCCCCGTCTTTAGAATGCAGTTCAAAGCATATAGGAATGCATCCTCTTTAATGTTGTATTCAGTGATGTTAGTTTCTGATTTGGAACCATTTGACAGTACCAAGGACTTAGTGGAAAGAACTTTTTTTCTGGGTCCTCAGTGGCTATGGCAGAGAAAGGGGAGGAAGGGAAGAGGAGAGGAGAATAGAAAGAGAATTGACTAGTTATTTTATATATTGCAATATATATTTTGATATTTAGTTAACAAGCATTAACTGCCTTCTCTGGGCCAGGGACTGTTTGACCCTGGTGATTTAAAAAAAAAAAAAAAGCAAAACGAAAAAACAACCAAAGACAACAAACAGATAGTTCTTAACCTTCATTCTATAAAGGGAAATACTGGGAAAGTGTGTGCATAAGCTGTATATGTGAGTGTGTGTGTCCGTGTGGATGTATACACATGCAGATAAATACAGGTAATTTGTTGGGTAATAACTAGCAATTGGGTGCATCAGTAAAGGTTTTATGTAGAAGGTGCTTAGGGTGGGCTTTGAAAGAAACTAGGGAATTCTGAGAGGCACAGGTGAGGAAGGAGGCAGCGGGAGAATGCCTGTGCAAAGTCTCCCATGGAAGATCATGTGTGAGAAGCCAGCTCAGTTGACCTGTAGAGTGAATGAAGTAGAGTAATCTATAAAACTAGACAGCTAGGCCAGAGGCAGGTTGTGAAGGGCTTCAAATGAGAAACAGAAAAGTTATGTACTGGATCCTAGTGGTAACGCAGAGCCATTAGAGATACTAAGGAGGACAATGGCACGGTCTGATCTGTAATTTAAGTATATGTGATCTCATCAATATAGTTATTTCCTGTCGTGGTGCAGGTCCCAGCCACAGAGTGACAGAATTTGGATGTTAGAAGGAGCCTCAGAAGCTCTCTAGTCCAGCCATATACAAGAGGAATCTGCTATTACATACATATCTAATAAACGGTTGGCCTCCACTTGAAGACTTTCAAGGAGAGGGAATCTGTGATTCTTTAATATATATACACACAATAGACAGGCTCAGTCTAATTGCATATCAAATGCATGCAGTGTCTGGACAATGGACATTCTTCTTCCGTTTAGTTGTTCTTGTGTAGTTAGTTTGACTAAAACCCTTTTTAAGGAATTGCGAATCTTCTTTAAGTGACTTTTTAGTGTTTCTTGAAATGAAACATGGTATCATCTGCAGACATGACAATCTGGAGCCCCTCACTGTTTAAAGGAGGTATTCTGAAACAAGGGTTCATGATTTTTTAAAAAAAAAATTTAACATTTGATAACTATATTTCAGTAATTTGGTTTCCTTTGTAACACCACTTTTTTTCTATTCACCTAAATACATGATTCTGAAAAATGGTCTATAAGCTCCAGCAGACTGATAAAGGAGTCTATAACACAAAAATGGTGATAACCCCAGATCTATATAGAGACTTTCTTCCATTGGAACTTTGCTCCAGAATCCTCCTTAACATCCATCCAGTATCAGCTTAGGTACCACCTGAGCCTTTCCTTTACCCCAAATTGTTATTATTCTTTTAACCCTTCATTTCTCATATACATGCTTCGAATAAAGTGAACTTTTTGCCATTCCCAAGCATCTTCAATCTTCTCCCAGATCTGTGTGTTTGTATACATTGTTCCCCATTCATGTTTGCCTTTTGAAATCTTTCTTGCCCTTCAAAGCCTACCTCAAATGTTTTCTTCTTCCATGAAGTCTTTTTTTTTCTTTTTGGAGGGGGTACCTCCACTGCAGGGCAATCGGGGGTAAGTGACTTGCCCAAGGTCACACAGTTAGTGTTAAGTGTCTGAGGCTGGATTTGAACTCAGGTCCTTGTAACTCCAGGGCCGGTGGTCTATTTACTATGCCACCTAAGCACCCAGATGAAGCTTTTCTTTAATACTTATCTAGAAGAGTTCTCTCCCTCCTTAAATTTTTTATGCTTCCTCTAATCTTTCCTATGCATTCCATTGCATTCTAACTTTTTTAATTTTTTGTGAATATTTTTAATTTTAATTTTATTTGTGAATGTGTTCCAAATTCCTCTCCCTTACTCCCTGGGGTGATGACTGAAGTCAGATGTGAGTTCACACTGGAGTAGGTAGCATCACTTAGGTCCTTCACTATGGGGCAATACCGTTCCCAGTATTTTTACCCTGTGCCATCTTGCCTTCTAGATTCCCTGCACCTAGGATAGGACCTTGCATACAACAGGTCTTTAATAAATGTTTCTTGATTTAATGAGCCAGTTTCTCCCTTGTGCTTAAGTTAAGCCCTGATAGTAGTATAGATAATTAGAGGAGACTTCTGTGGTGGCCGCTCAAAGCATACATTGATACCTCTATACCTTGAAGTAGTGGTGCACTTAAGTGTGAAGTCTTCTAAAGCACCTCCTCTTTCTACCAGGGGGCCTTCTCATAAAATGAGAAAGTGTTTCTGTGGCCTCTGGAGGGAGAAAAAAAAGATATTTTGCAAAACCAGAATTGGTGGTGGTTCAGCTTCCAATAGGGCAGATAATGGTGGTAAGGAAGCTAATAAAGTAGGAGATACAGAAAAATATTTACATTGTCAATTTTGGGCAAGTTGTTACTTTAATTTCTTTTTTTGTTTGTTTTTGGAGGGCAGTTGGGGTTAAGTGACTTCCCCAAGGTCACAAAGCTAGTGTCTGAGGCCGAATTTGAACTCAGGTCTTTCTGACTACAAGGCCAGTGCTCTATTGACTGCGCCTCCTAGCTGCCCCATTACTTTAATTTCTTTTGTATTTCTATAATGGGCAGGATAGATTAGATGACCTTTACTCAAAGTGAGTGACTATAGCGTTCAGAACCAGAATCATTATTAATGATCATTTAGTCCAGACATCTCAGTTTGTAAGAAACTGACCAGAAAGAGGAAGTGAAGCTCTCGTAGCTAATAAGCAGCAAAGTCAAGATTTGAACCCAGGTCACTGAACTCCAGATTTAGGGCTTTTCTCCTACATGAGGTTCCTCCTCTTAACCTTTCCCTTTTCTGTAGTCCAAAAACTAATCCCTTTTGCAGCTTATAACATGTGATAACATTGGGGAAAGTGTGCATCAGCAAGAACGGACCAACTTTAAAGAGTTTCTCTCTTCTCCTCTGATGATTTTAAATAATTCTGCAGTTTTGGGGCAGCTAGGTGGCCCAGTGAATAGAGCACTGGCCTTGGAGTCAGGAGGACCTAAGTTCAAATCTGGTCTCAGACACTTGATACACTTAATAGCCATGTGACCTTGGGCTTAACCCCTATTGCCCAGCCTTCCACTCTCCAAAAAGCTAATAATAATAATAATAATAAAAAATTCCACAGTGTTTTTCACTTGTTGAGGCAACTTTACCCCTTATGCCCATCTTTGGAAAAAGATACAATTCCTCTGCCACTAAAAAGCATAAGAAAAATGCTCTTAATTTTGTTGTTTTCATAAATATTTAGGTGTTGAAAATTTCCTTAAATAATTAGAGAAACTGCTGAGTACATTGAAATACCCATGTATAATCTTAAATGCCCTTAAGAAGGGGACAGGATACATAGACTTAAATATAAAATGCCTCATTCTTTTATTATAAAATATCTGACATTAAGATAATTATTCTTAAGCAATACTTATGGCAGTGGTAAATTGTTTTGTAGTCACAATAGTTATTTTTAACAGCATTGTTCCACCTCTAAAGAAGAAAGCTGGAATAGACTATGAATATTCCTGAGAAAAGGATGAGACTCTCTGATTTCTAAATTGAGCTCAGAACTTGAACTCCCAGGCTCAAATGTCTATGATTCGTTGGAAAATTAATGTTCAATCTATTCGATTTATGAATTCTCTGTACTTATGAAAAGAATGTTAGATCTCTACAAGGCAATAGAAAGTTGCAGTTCCTTGCCTAATCCAATAAGAGTGATTTGATGCCCTGAAAACTGTACTTAAGAAAAAAAAATGAGATCTTTTAATTATGAAGTGTCACTTTTCTCAACATCTTGGACACTGTGCCAGTCTTGCTGTGATTTCAATCCTTTATTTCCCATAGTATGTTTCTGCCTGGAAAACTTTTCCCTGGGACCTTAGATTTCAGGAGATTATTAGTAGAAGAATTTAGTTTGGGCGTATTACAGTGGAAACACGCAGATGACACTACAATCTGTCCATTTTGGTATCAGCTAACAGTTTGGGCAAGAGTCACTGCAGGAGTAGATTGAAGCTGTTAACTAAAGTTTGGGAGGATTATCTTTTGAGTTTCTTTTATCCAGACAATTCCTTTTTACCATTAACCTGTATAATCAAATATAGTCTGTATTCTGGGTTTTAACTTTGCCCTTTGAAGAAAACTTCTGAGCCTTAGCCTTCAGCTGCAAGCAAGACACATGGCATAGTCTTTCAACAACAGTTTTTGTTGTTGTTGGTTGTATTCATTCATTCATTCGTTCGCTCGTTCATGCATTTATTTATTTATTTATTCATTCATTCGTTTATTTATTTATTTTTAGTTTTCAGCATTCATTTCTACAAGATTTTGAGTTCCAAATTTTCTCCCCATCCTTCCCCTCCCCCCACCCCAAAATGGCAAGCATGCTGATTTCCCCTTCCTCAGTCTGCCCTCTCTTCTGCTCCACCCCATTCCTTCTTACCCCTCTCCCCCTTACTTTCTTGTAGGGCAAGATGGATTTTTATACCCCATTGCCTGTATGTCTTATTTCCTGGTTGCATGTCACAACAATTTTTTAACATTTATTTCTAAAACTTTGAGTTCTATGTTCTCTTCCTTCTTCCCTCCTCACCTACCCCCATTGAGAAGTAATTCAATATAGGTTATACATGTGTAGTTATGCAGAACATTTCCATAGTAGTCGTATTGTAAGAGAGTAACTACATTTCCCTCTATCCTGTGCCGACCCCTATTTATTTGTTTTCTCTTTTGACCCTGTCCATTTCAAAAGTGTTTGCTTCTGACCACCCCCTCCCCAAATCTACCCCCCTTCTATCATCACCCCCTCTTATCCCCTTTCTCCCTACTTTCCTGTAGGGTAAGATACCCATTTGAGTGTGTATGTTATTCCCTTCTTAAGCCAAAT
>CM053599.1:84944064-85048253 GCA_028646575.1 Pseudocheirus occidentalis
CTCAAATTGTTTCTTCCTGACTGAGTGTAATATTTTCTCCTTGACCTGTGAGCTCTGGAATTTGGCTATAATATTCCTAGGAGTTTGCTTTCGGGGATCTTTTTCTAGAGGCAGTGAATGCTTTCAATTTCTATTTTACCCTCTGATTCTAGAATATTAGGGCAGTTTTCCTTGAGAATTTCTTGAAGGATGATTTCTAGGTTCTTTTTTTGATCATGGCTTTCAGGTAGTCCAGTAACTTTTAAAGGATCCTCTCTTGGATCTATTTTCCACGTCAGTGGTTTTTCTAGTGAGATATTTCACATTGCCTTCATTTTTTCATTCTTTTTGGATCTGTTTTATAATATCTTGATTTCTTATAAAGTCATTAGCTTCCATTTGCTTCATTCTAATTTTGAACAAATTATTTTCTTCAGTGAGCTTTTGGACTTTCTTTTCCATCTGGCCAATTCACCTTTTTAAGGGATTCTTCTCCTCATTGGCTTTTTGAACCTCTTTTGCCATTTGAGTTAGTCTAGTTTTTAAGGTGTTATTTTCTTCAGTATTTTGGGGGGTCTCCTTTAGCAAGTTGTTGGTTCATTTTTCATTATTTTCTTGCATCACTTTAATTTCTCTTCCCAATTTTTCCTCTACTTCTCTTACTTCATTTTCAGAAATCCTTCTTGAGCTCCTCCATGGCCTGTAAACAGTTCATATTTTTCTTGGAAGCTTTTGATGAAGGAGTTTTGACTTTGTTGTCTTCTTCTTATTCTATGTTTTGATCTTCTTTGTCACCAAAAAACAATTTTATAAGTCTGATTTCTCTTCCTCTGTTTGTTCATCTTGCCAGCCAGTTACTTGACTTTTGAGCTCTATGCCAGAGTAGAACTCTGCTTCTAGAGTGGAGAATTCCATGTCCCAAATTTCTGGGATTTTTGCCCAGCTGTTGTCAGAGCTTCTTCTAGGCACCTCCGTCAGAACCGTGTGGAAGATTCCCTCTCCACAACCAGCACAAGCTCTGTCATTCCAGCACTCTTTTCTCCAGGACCACCACCTAAGACTGAGACCCAGATCCAAGCAAGACAAAGCAAGCAAATCCTGCCTCAGCACCAGCAAAGAGATTCCTGCAACTGCCCTCTCATCAGCCAATTGTTCACTCCACCATCTCTTGTCCTGGAGCTCCAGAAGCCATCGCCACTGCTGCTACTGTTGTTGTCACCTCAGCCACTTGTCACTTCTGTTGTCCTGGAGGCAGGGGCCTGACCAAACTCTTCTCTCACCCACCCAGGTCCAACAGGGTTTCCCCACTGCCCTTTTCCCTGATCTATGCCACTGGTCTGTGCTGGTGTGGCCCACGCAAGACTGTGCCACACTCCCAGTCCATTGTGATAGACCCTTCCTTTCATCCCCCCAGGCTCTCCTGAGCTAGAGACGTATTTCCCTCTGTCACTTTGTGGGTTCTGCAGCTCCAAATTTTGTTTAGAGTCATTTTCCACAGGGATTTGGAGGTGATTGGGGGACAAGTTCAAGAAAGTTCCTGCTTTCACTCTGTCATCTTGGCTCCACCCTGTAGTCTTTGTTCATTGAGAATATTGTGGCCAATCAGCAACCAATGTCAGGAGAGATCTTAGGGGAAGAAATTTCAGAGGTCAGGATATATCTAGGGCATTTTCATTATACAGTAAATGCCATAGGGCATCAATAGAAGAATATTAATCTAGGAGATTTAAGTTACTATCTGTATTTTCTGGAAAATACTTTCTGATATAAGCCAGTAATATTGGTCACTATCACCTTTTGAATTGACAGTGAGTGTATTTTGTACATGTGGATCCAAAACAGGATGTTTACAGTTTTTCTTGATAAAATTTTCAAGTAAAAATACCACAAAATACAAGCAAGGGAGCCTTAAATCTATTTCATGATCTAAAATAAAGGTGATCTCTGAGAAATGTTTTCATACTAACCCTGCAATATTCTGATGATATTTGTGCTAATGATAAGGAATGTCATCTGAGCAGTGCCTCTAAAAAATGTTATCTACATATTAAGTTGCCTTCATATGCAATGTTTCAGTTTATGCATGAAGATTTTAGGAGCAGTTTGTTATGACTAAGTTCTAATGATGCTCACTTCCCATCAGTAATTAAATAGGCTTCCTGGATAACTTCAGAGTCCAAGGAAGGGCTCTAGTTCTAACTTCTGCAGTGGATAGAACTATTACGTATTTTTGAAAGAGTTAAAGTACATTACCTATTTTCACAATAGACAGTAATGCTTCCCTAAGAACACTTTTACAGTCTGTCAGGCAAATATCTATCAAGGTAACTTCAGCCTGTATTTTAGGTACTTTGAGGAAATCATAGTATTTTTCAAATCCCTTCTTCCCATAACTTCCAAAAATAAATAAATACTTGAAAATAATTGAAAATGTTCAGAAAAGACCCTTCCTGAGAGAAGGGTATGGCATCACAGAGATGCAATGTTGGACTTGAAATCAGGTAAACCTAGATTCAGATCTTGCTTCTTACATTTATAAGCTGTGGAACCTAGTAGGTCATTTAATTTATCTGAGCCTTGGTTTCTTTATCAGTGTACTGGGGATAATAATAGCCATGGTACCTGTTTCTCAGAGTTGTTGTGAGGCTCGAATGAGATTATGTATAGTTAGTCAATAAAACTGTTAGTCAGTTAAGTGCCTACTATGTGCCAGGAATAGTGCCAAGTACTAGGGATACAATAAGAGGCAAAAGACAGCCCTTGAGCACAAGGGAGTACACGGTCTAATGAAAAACAACAGACAAACAAATATGTATAGGCAAGCTATATACAGAATTATCAGGAAATAAATGAAAGGAAAGACACTAGAATTAGGAGGGGGTTGGAAAAGGCTTCTGCCATAAATGGCATCAATTTTTTTCTGGAAAATTTGAGGCAAGGTTCTCAACTTAGAGAATGGGGGCACGGGAAGGTGCCATAGGAAGCCTGTGGAGGGGTGAAAATTTTTGGAAGGTGTTGTAGAGCATGGGATATTAATTGATAAGGGAAATATAGTAGGATTGCCTGGCAGGAGTGAGGGCCCAGTTGGGGTTGCATAACATAAATCTATGGCAGAGTTAGAATGGTCCGGGGACTTTGCCCACCTTTGTTCAGCAGCACATGTAGGAACAAAGGAGGCAGTGAATGGTAGGAGTCGTACAAGGTTGACAGGGGGCAATCTGTAGAATGGTTAAGGGTACTAATGATTTCAGAAAGCAGGACAATGTAGAGTTCAATTGGTTCACCAAAGGATCAAGATGGGAAAAAGAGGAGATTAGCTTGTATAAGAAGTTGTCCTGGGAGAGCATTGAGGGGTCAAGGTATTGGAGATCATGTTATGGGTAAACAGTAGGCTTTGCTAAGGGAAGGCAGAGGGAGAAGTGAAAAGCCAATAGATCGTGGTTGGACATTGACTATTCTAGAATTCTTGAACATGAAGGTGATATATTTGAGTGTGGTGGCAAGATCAAGGGTATGACCATCTCTGTGTGTGACTGAGTTCCTATCGTGGGCAGGTTAAAGTAATGAATGATTAGGGTGTTTGAGGGAGAGTTAATATGTATCTTGAAGTCTTGAAGGATGAGGGCAGGAGTCAGAGGAGAGTGATAAATTATGAACCATGTACTCATATTTGATGCATTGAGAAAGGAAGTAAAAGTTGTCTGTAAACAACAGCTGCCAGAATTTTAATTGAGTGGTAAAGATGAATTGGGTGAAGACAGAAGTAGGAGAAATTACTGAGTGAGAGAGAGCGCAAGAGAGAGTAGCAGTTTGTAAACTTTTATCAGTAATTATTGTATAATCACAAAAACAAATACTTACAAAGGTATAATTTAAAGATATAAAATAATCCAGGGCGGCTCTGTGGTGCAGTGAATAGAGCACTAGATCTGGAATCAGGAGGACCTGAGTTCAAATGTGACCTCAGACACTTAACACAAGACTAGCCATGTGACCTTGGGCAAGTCACTTAAACCCAAGTGCCCTACCTTCTCCCTCCAAAAAGCAAAAAAAAAAAAAAAAACTGATATAAAATGTCTTTTTACTTCATAATTTAATATCTATTACTTATCCCATTTATTTCCTGATCATCTTTCTGAAATAGGTAAAAGTAAAATGTTGTTATTTTAATCTTATAAATGAGGAAATAGGTAATTTATCTGGAAGACAAATGTCATAAATCTTGGTCTGGAAAGGAAACCAAGATCATTTGATCCTTGCTTCTTGTCTTTAGGTTCAGCTCCACCTTCTTTTTAAGAAATTTAGTTGGTTAACTATTTACATATTAATTATTTCCAAGGATGGAAGAAGTGCTAAGTAAATACCTGGTTATTCAGTGATAACAATAATTTAGATGGTAGTGGAACAGCACCCTTATATCTGTGACATTGGTAGGTATGCTCTGTTCTGTAACAACTTTCTTCCAAAGAATGCAAAGTACTTTCGTGGGTATTACTTGATTTTTTTTTTCCCAAAAATACCCTCATAAGAAGGGGAAATCATCACAGTGATAGAGAGATACAGAGACATCAAATAGTCTGTGACAGAATCAAATTCAGAACCCACTTCTTTTTGCTTTCTGTCAGAACTTGGAACAGTAGATTTCATTGCTTCCAGAACCTTCTATCCTCTTTTGTTTTTAGAACAGTTTTGTCATTTGAGCCCCTGAAAAAAAAATGTAGTTTTCAGTTGTCAGAAAACTTTTCAGACCCTGTTATGTAACATTCCAATAATTCAGAATTTTTTGTTTTCTTTTTTTGTAAAACTTTAAACCTGCTGCAGTTAGCCTTTGGGGAAAGCAAGGATGAGAAAAAATGAAATATCAGCCGTTGAGTCTTTGAAAAGAATATAATGTTTTTCTCCTTAGGATTTGAAACCACACATCACCAGTCACATGCACAGAAAATGAAAAATGTCAAAAACAACTTTCTGGAAACCCTTGAGAACATTTGCATACACACACTTTCTGTTTAGCCATTTTATGGCTTTGTTGCAATGTATTATAGTAATTAAATAATGGTCAGCAGTGATTAAAGACAAAAGGCAAGAATAAAATCTTTTTTAAAAAAATTAATGATTATTAGCAACTGTTAAGGCTTGTCATGCCCTTCTCCCTACCTCCCTCTTCTTCCCCAGCCCAGGACATAGCAAAGAATGGTCCTAGGCTTTCTTTGTTAAAGTTGACATCTGAAGATAAAAGTGGAAGAACTAGGTTGGTATGTTATAGGTGCTTTCATTTTGCATACTTTGACTTTGATACCTTTAAGATCTTGACTCTGAAATGAAACATATCATAAGTCCTACTGAGTGGAATACTCTTTATGAAGAATGAGCTCACCTACCCGAAAGCTCCTGATGACTATTTGATAGATAAACAGATTCCTAAGACTAATTGCATATAGGTCAATTTGGAATAACATATTGTTAGAAGCAGAAAGAACCTTAAAGGTGTTTTATATGCGTGTACCTATATATGTTTATACATTGCATACCTGTTTACATAATACACATATACACATATATACACAGACATATTTGTGTCTGTGTCCTCCCAAAAATATTCCAAGGGGGAAAAAAAGATCTTCTTCCAGTCATCCTGACATTACCGGGATTGCTCTCAGTATCTGACTAACCTACTCCCTTTTCTGTCTATTGAACTTTTCTCTGATGACATTCTTTGTTCTACTTCTTCCGAATAATTCTTGTTGTTAATCTATTACCTTTCCATGATATTTTGCATGCCTCACGGCATTCCTTAGAAATTACTGGTCTGTCTTGTAGCCATATAGCATCCCCAGAAAAATATTGTTTGTTTTTTTAAAATAAAAACTAAAAAACTAGGGCTTTGATTCAAGAAATTTGAGATCAGTGTAAACATTGTACATTTTTCCAAATATAACCCACTTTTTTTTCTTCCTGTTTAATTCTGTGCTCAACCAGTTGTCTATCCATAAGGGGCCAGCTCTTTGAGTTGTCTGTAGAACAGCAGCATATCATAGTATGAATAAAAGGCACTGCTGATTCAGTTCTTTACTATATGAATGGTTTGGACAAATTCTTTTGAATGGTTCTGGATCTCCTTTAGGAAGTTCTGAAATGTTTCAGCACTCGATGGAATTGTCATGGTTTCATCTACAAATGAGGGCATCTAAAATACCTTCCCATCTATAAGAATCCTTTGGATTTTACACTTGATACGCTCCCTGACAGTGAAAAGTATCCTTGGGAAACATGTGTCTCCCTGTTTTATGTCTTAGTAAAATAAGGTTCTTAATGGTATCAGTGTTAAATTTTTCCAAGAATCTTTTATGACTTTGAAATATGTGCTGTGGAGTTCCTCAAAGGGAAGACACTATCTTTGTCCTTTCTCTAGTATTTAGCCCAGTGATTGGCACACAGTGGTTAATAAGTGGTTACTGAATAACAGATTATTTAAAACAATGTTTTATTTTATGGGATCAATGGTTTTCTTATAGTCAAAAAACAATAAATGTAGTAAGATCTTGAGTTTTTGTACTTTTTGGTAAATTGTATGACTGAATAGATATAGTTTGTTATAGAATATACTTGGCCTTGATGCATATAGAGCCACTGGCATGTATTAAGTAAATGAGTGACCTGGTCAGACTGTGCTTCAGAAATATTAGTTTAGCAGTTAGTTATGTGGTAGACAGTCTTGAGGAGGGGAGAGAATGGAGGCAGGTAGATCAGTTAGGAGATTTATTGCAGTATTCTTGTTGAGAGGTGACAAAGGCCTAAAATGTTGGTGGCCAGGTATGGAGAGATGAGGAAGAAAGGAATGAAGAATGGGAAAGAAGGAAGGAAGAATGGAAAAGAGGGAAGGAGGGGAAGAAAGAGAGGGAGGAAGGAAAGAAAAAATTACCGCTGTGTGCCAAATACTGTGCTATACTCATTACAAATATTATTTCATTGGATCTTCACAATCACCCTGGGAGGAAATCCTATTATGATGCCTGTTTTACAGTTGAGGAAACTGAGGCAAGTAGAATTTAAGTGACTTACCCAGAGTCACACAGCTCGTGAGAGCTTAAGACTGAATTTGAATTCAGGTCTTTCCCATTTCAGGCCCAGTGTTCTCATCTGCTGTGCTGCCTAATTGCCACAAATATTAGTGATATTATGGAGGTAGAAATAACAAGACTTGGTAATTGATTGAATATGGTGATGGGAGAAAGAAAGTAAAAAGTTGAGGGTGACTCAGAACTTAGAAACTTAGTTGACTGGAAAGATAGTAATGCATTTCTTTGAAAGAAATGCGAAAGTTTGGAGGAGAAATGAATAGACTTTGAAGGGAAGATGATTTTTTTTTTGACATGGTGAATTTCAAGTTTGAGATACCCAGGGTACATGCAATCTAGTCGAGCTGTTCTTTGCATTTTAGTTTTATTGAGTACCATTTCTTTTTCTTCGTGCAGCAACATTTCAGGAACTATCAGACGAGCATTTATTTATTACTCCTTATGTGCCAAGCGCTGTGGTATGCACCCCAAATGGGATAGCTCTACTATCATTGATGGAGAATGCCGATCCTCTTTGCATTGAAGTCATCAAGTATTAAAACATATGATGAGTTCATTTAGAGGGTCTTATTGAATTTTTTTTAATAAATTGTCTACCTCTTATCCTTTACAACACATATTGGCACATGAGCTACAATTATTTCCGTACTGGCCTTTTTACAAATGCTTATCATGAGCCTTGAAATGTGAGATGTCCAAATGTTCTATGAAATGAATTTTCTTGATTTTGGACGAACACTATACTAAAATTCCAATCAGCTCCTTTATTTGTCTCTCCAATGAATTATCCCTCCATTTAGCTGCAACTTCCTCTGTCTCCTAGTTTCATTTATAGCAAGAATGTCAAGACTGATTGAGTTTAGTTTCTCACATTTGGAATACCAAAAGCTAAGTTAATATTTCTTGAAAGTCTATCTAAAAAGATAAGATCCATGATTCTTAGGGTCTCTCTGCTTCATTTTCTACCAGTCTCCCAACATCAGTACAGAACCAAAATGTTCTCCATTGAATGGAGAACCATTTTTCATTTTTCTTTGTCTCATGGGTTTCCATGGCAAAAAAAATTCATTACCAAATGTCTAGCCAACTGGTGATAAGCCTCTCCCTGTTTAGTTCGGCTCATCCTAAGAAAGCAGATGTAGTTTGTTCCTAGAGCTACACACGAAAGCTACAAGCTACATATATGCTTATACACTACAAGCATGGTAGAACCAGGCATAACTCTGAAAAAAAAAACAAACTATTGTCACCTCCATACTACAATGCAGCATCTAATCCCCAAATGTTATAGAAGAAAAAAAAATGAAGCCCAGTGAGATTAACTGAATTATTTAGTGTCACTAATTAGGCAAAAAATCTTAAGCATCTTCTGAATTACTGGTCCAATAATCTTTTGGTTTTAAAGTGACAAAATAGTAGTTGGTGACTTAGTGATTTGGGCTTCCAAAATATCTTTTTTCTCCCTCATCTCCTAAATGGAAGATTTATCTCTAGTAAGAGAACAGATCTTTTTTGATGAATTTGACAGAATTTTTATTTTGTTTTGTCTTTTGGCTTGTGACTATGGTAAGGTGGAGTGGGGGGGTAAGTTATTTTGGGTATACTATAAAACACTTATTCGTACTCTAGGCTTGGCTAACAGATAAAACTTATTAGCAGGAATGAAAATTCAAATGTTGTACAAACCCAACCGAATCCATTGTTTTTAAATAGAATCAATGACTCTGTAAAGAGTTCTTATAATTTATTCTCCTTATAAATTTATTCTCCTATTTTATTGTAGTTCTACTAGTTGAATTCTCATAGAATGTTCCGAAAAAGAATCATTAATTTACCATTAAAAATGAGGTTTTTAAGTACAATTAAACTATTTGTCTCAGTAGCCCCTGCAAAAACAAAAATCCTAAATGCTTTCAAGGACTAATTTAATTTACTTGTGTAAGTTCCAACTAGTTGATATAGTTCATAGAATTCTGGGTTTAAAATTAAGAAGACCTAGTTGTGATCCTTCCTCTTCTACTCACTATCTGTGTGAACCCAGGTAGGTTACTTACTTTCTCTGGGTTTGTTTCCTCATTTCTAAAAGGCCATAATAAAACCTGTAGTACCTATTTCATACAACTAGAAGGAAACTTAAGGGAGAAGATAATTGGTAGAAAAGGATTTAGACAAACTTAAAACACTTTTAAAATGTAAGCAATTATTATTTAGTATAATTTAAATTGAATTGTGTTTGACATTAGTACTATCATTTTTCAACTGCCCACATAACACAATAAAAATTTCTGATTTTTTTTCTCCCCTAAAACACTGGTGAATTCTGTGTCTGCTCTCTCTGTCTGTCTCTTTCTCTGTGTATATATGTATGCATGTGTGAATACACATACAAACACATATGTATATATTTGGGGAAGAATTTTGATATTTCTTTTTTCTTATATTTTTTTACCTTTCTCATGATTTTCTGTTTCTATGATTTTTGTCTCCTTATGTCCTCTCACTTTAGGCTTTTTTCTTTGGAGTAAGAGCTTTTGATTTTGCAGCTTCCTTAATCCCTTAGCCAAAAGTCATCTACTCTTTATGACTTTGTCTGACTGTCCTTTGCCTCTTTGTTTTAGTCCCTTTTAGCATTTTTGGTATAATCGTTATATCCCATATAGTGTACAAGCTTCTTGAAAGTAAGACCCATGTGTCTTGTTTCGTCCTTACCTCTGAGCATAGGACCTGTTGTGAAGTAGTTGCTTAATGGGTATTGAGTTGAATGGTATCTTCTTCATCCCTCCCTTTTTGGTCTGTAGATCCAAACCCAGCTCAAGCCCCAGCCACTCTCACCACCTGACAGCTGTCCCTGAATACCCTAATCCTTATTGATCTTTCCCTACTCTGAATGAATATAGCACTGTACTACTCACTGGATTTAATCATATATTGTCTCATATTGGCAGCTAACTATCTCATGTTCTTGTATCTCCAATAAGACAGTAAATTCAGGGGCCATATCTTATTATTTATTTCATTTCCCTCACAGTACCCTAATATTGTGCTGAGCACAAAACAGATGCTCAATAAATATGTGTCAGATGAAATTGAATTTAAGTGAAATAAGAATGAGATCCAAATGCCTTTTTAGTCCTTGGAAGAATGACTATGTACAAGGCACCGAACACAGTGCCTTAACCAGAGTAGGTGCTTAATAAATGTTTGTTGACTTGCATTGAATTGAAATACCATTGATACAGTCATCCATTCGTTCTTGTAACACTAATACATGTATATGAACAAAACTAAGATGAGAAAGGGAACACATACTCCTCTCTGGGGAGATGAAGGGTGGAGGGGAAGAAGGGAGCTGGCTAGGAGGGGACAAATCTTCCAAGAAGGAGTCCCATTAAGAAAGCTGGTAAGCAGTAATATTTGGGTTTCATTACTAAATTGAATTAAACTTTCATCCTAATAGTTCTCATATGTTTTGATCCTTTCTCCAAAATTCGAATCATGTGTCAGTCCTCCAGCTGCCATATCCATGGAAACATAAAGCAGCACCATGACAATATTTGTCCGTTTGTCAACATTAGTTTAGCAATAATTATGCTGAAGGAAAGACTAAGCAAGATCATGAGAGGAGGGGGAAAGGGCAGTGCATGAAGCTGCTTGTTTGCCTTTTTAAGGGACCCAAAGAATGGAAATAGCCAGTCTAAAAGAGATGAAGAACTGCAAGTACATACCACTGAACCAACTGAACGATTCATTTCTGTATGGCCTCCGTCACATTGGTTCTGATGCTTGAGAAGCAAGAGGAGAAATTCAATCAGAATATATCACTGGGAAGCAAGACATCTTTCTGAAGGAAGCTTCTAGTCATCTTACTTCTTTCATGTAGGACTCGGCTGAGGTTCAGTGCTCTCTTTGGTCTTATTTGAATAGTATTTTATCAGTCAGACAAAATAATATTCAACTATTAATATCGTTCTGCTAAAACAGATTAGAATAAAGATTTAATGTTCTACTTTCAGTGAAGGGCTTGATGCCTACCATGTAGTGCTGTAATAAAATGGAAACAAATGAGGCAGCTCAAAGTTATGGCTCTCCACGGTTTTTAGGTCTCTCATACATTTTTATAAAACATATATCAGAACTTCTGAATTGTTAAATTAGGGTTTTTTTTATGAAATTGTGTTCAAATACAGACCTGAGAGTAAAACTCCATGTACTGTTAGGCTTACAGTGTTCAGAAGTAGCTTATAGCCAATGGCCTTGCTGCTAATACCCTCTGTTCTGCTCCCAGCGCAGGATAGTTTGTCAGCAAGGCACTTTTCCTCATTTGTCCCCATACTGCCTGCACTCGCTCTCGCTCGCTCTCTCTCTCTCTCTCTCTCTCAGCTTACCTTTGCATTTGGAATTAAGTTGATAACTGAGTTTAATGTGGCTATTTTCCCATCTGTAAAAGGGGACTATAACGTGTACCATGGTGTTTTGTAATGAGTAGTATGAGATCATCTTGTCCACAGAGCTCTTCAGGAAAAAAAAAAAGATGTCATGGGAATGAATGCACAGTGTTGTTATTCTTACTTTATTTCTACCCTTTGTTGGAATCAGAGAAGAGGGTTTCTTTGTTTTATTTTGTTTTTATTGTTGTCTTGTTTTGTTTTAAGCAACAATAAGTAAGCTTTGGCTTAGATGGGTGAAAGTATGATAGCCTGGTTGTTCGTGAGAATTTAATTTATATGTGCCTAATGCTGATAAGTGGGATCAAATTAAACATCACTTAAAACAGGTTATAGTGGGCTTCTCAAAAATGACATTGTCCATCAGTAATACCAGGAGGGTAAATGGGGTGAATATTCATCCTGGTATGTGGTGAATTAAGTGCACAATGTGCATTAGCACTAATGGGAACTGTACGCCTCATTCCTCATGCACCAAGCTGAAAATTTACCCCAGCTTGAAATGAAGTTGGATCACCAAGTTCCATGAAATAACAGGGACAGTGTTATCATTCTTATCTTAGGGAATATAAGCTCTGTTTCACCAGTTATGAGTGACCAAAAATTGATCACCTTGATTTTCCTTTTGAGTCCAGGATAACTGTCCATAGAGTAGGGCTATAGACAGCCAAGATGATCCATGATGACTGGATCGCTCCATTTCTAGCATGGAGTGTTTGGAATGCTGTGACAGCCTATTTCAACTCTACTGAGTTTACTTTGCATTAGAACAAATATCCCTAAACACATTAGCCTTCCAGCATAGAAGTGGAAACATACAAGGCAGGAAGCTTATTGAAGTCTTTAGGGAAATCTTGAGTGCTTTGGGAGTGATTTATTTTCTAAGGGTTTGAGTTAGAGCAGCTTGAAAGAAGATGGGAACATTCAGGAAAGTGGGGAAGGAAATTCATCCTTTTCTTTTTTCCCATCCAATAAATATTCTCTCCTTCCTCCTCCCCACCCCACCTTCATAAGCTAGGATTGGCCACTCAATAGAGGAAGCACAATACATCTTACTTCATGAACTAGTGAGGCCACTGAATGCCTAATACACTTTTTTTTTTCCAAGCTGCATGGATGAATAGTTAAGCCTACAAGATGAACCCATCCAGTGGCATGACTTTTGTTACATTACACTTTGACTAGAGTGAACACTCATGCAGATATAAATCTAATCTTGCAGGGTTTTGTGCCCTAAGTTCAGGAGCATTACAGCAGCTGGAGACCTCGGCCGCTGAGCACCACATGACATATGCTACAATTGCTCTCAAGCACTCTTTAGTAATTAATGGTGCTTAACAAGCATTCCTATCCTGATTTTACAGATATGAGAGAACTGAGATAGAAAGGAATTTCTAAAATAGTTGCCTTCCTGTTCAAGTCAGACTCCAAAGTTGAAAATTCTTGTGTAATCAAATGACTCTGTCTTATCTGTCTGTCTGTCTGTCTCTATCACCTTTTCTCCCTCTCTTCCTCTCTGACTCTCTTCCTCTTCTCTGTCTCTGTCTCCCTTTTCCTTCTTCCCTCTTCCTCTTCCCTCTCCCCTTTCTCTCTAATTCCAAAGTTCACTTTGTCATATTCATTGCCTATCTAGACAGAGATTGAACTTCCTAATATGTTCTCTGTTGAAAGCTAAATTCTAGAATTTGTCAGGTGAAAGGTTACAGGGTGACATTAACATATAATCTAAATGTTTGTGTATATTGACTCATAGTTATTCAGGAAATCACTTATTCCTTGGGTTTCCTTTTGGTTTAAAAAACTCAAAACATTCTTGCCATCCTCTATTTACTGCTCCAGGTCATAATTACAACTACAAGAATGTTAGGTCTTGAAAATTTCACTACCATCCACTTTTCCACAATAGACAGTCATATTAGGTCATCAGAATCCAGGCAAAGTAGGCACCTCTATGTCAATGCTTCTTGCAGATATCATGAATCTGTGTCACTTTGCTATTTGTTAAGTAGTGAAAATATCTTCATTCTCAGTCCATGTTTATTCTTATTTATGAAATAAGAATGTAGAGGTATTGGTATAATTAGAAATAACAAATAACTCATTTTCCATCTAAATGTATACCTTTAAAATATATATATATACATATATATGTATATATATTGAAACAGATTATTAAATGGAAATTGCTTCATGTATAGTTTCCAGTAAAAAAAAAAATTTTCACATTTAAGTTTTTAAGGCTAATTCTCATCACATTAAAGTTGAGTAATTTAAGGCTTAAGCTCACTGAAGACAAATGGACTTAGGCCAGTGTCAGCTGTTTTAAAGGATCGGTAGGCCCTGTCTTGTGCCTACACAAAGATAAATTGTGTTTCTCTTATGGGAAACTTTTTTGCCCAGCTCTTTTATTCCATCAGAAGAACTGTAAAAAGACAAATAAGGTCTGTATGTGCCAACTAGCTCTGTTTTTAATACATGATTATTTTATTGGAGTGTACATTAATTAATCCTGAAATAAGATCCTATGTGACATTCAAAGTTGTGTTGAGTAGCTCAGAGTTTAAATATTTTAGTTTTACAACTCTGTTATGCTGGCAGCAAACAATGGTGTCTCAGTGAAGTCAGCATATGAACGCGGCTTGTAATGACATCTGGAAGCCTTGTTTTATCTATAAGCACAGTTGTAGACAAATGAAAGCAGACAGATGTAAGGCTGGTGTGGCATCTTCGCCTCAAGCACTCTCTGGCTGTACATTTTCCAGTGTGTCAAAAACAGGGAGCTTTTTTTTTTCAGTGGAATAAAAACATTCTGTCACATCCGTACACCAACTACTGTGCTGCCTTCTCTGAGCTTTGAGGTGTAAAAGGGCAAATATTGTTCAACTGTTAACAGGAAACTGAATTTGGAGTGGGTGGGAGCTGACTCAGTGTTCAGGTGACAGGTCACAAGGGCAAAACAGGGTAGGGGTACCTTATAAGTAAGGGTACTAATTTGATAATAATTATTTTCCTTTTGAGTGTGATCAGATACAGATAGATATGGGGAAGGTGTTTTAGAATTTTCCTGAGGTATTTATCATCATCATTAACCAATCAAGCCAGCTATTCCATTATCCACCAACCAGCATTATCAACCATTTGTTACATACTAACTCACATTTTTATAGTGCGTTAAGGTTTACAAAGTACTGTCTTACAGCAGCAGCTTTGTGATGTAGGTAGTGTGTAAGTATTATTTTTCTCATTTTACTGATAACTTGCCCAAGGTACTGTTTTGCTTAGAGCCATTGTTCTCAAGGTGTAGGGAGCAACAGGGCCAGCCCTAGAGTAAGGAAGCCCCAGGTTCAAGGCCAGCCTCTGAAACATAAAAGCTAGGTGGCAAAGAACAAGTCCCTTACCCTCATGGTGCCCCAAGCAACTCTTAAGTTAAACCTAAATTGCTCATCTGTCTCCATAGAAGGAGTTTCCTCAGCAATCAGAGGTCAGATCCCCCCAGAAACCTTCTATTTAAGTAATTGGGAACATTATTAGATATAATAGCTCCCCCATATACAGTGCTCTTATTAGCAGGTAGGTGGTGCAATGGATAGAATGCTCCCATTATATGATGTTCTGTTGTACTTCTTTTTTTCCCTTTTACTTATATGAGCCATTATCTTTCACCATTGTTTCAGGTCATCACACTTGCTTTAAAAACTTGAGAGTTTTATTTTTATTTGTGTAATTTTTCCCGCATCTTGGAACTATTCCTTTTTTTAAAAAATGGTAATGTAATATACACCGAACATCAGGTTCACTTGAATTCAATGCTTATTGGACCTAACTATGATCCTAATTGTGTGTGGGGAGCACGTGCATATGTGCTTTTCTGTACTGGCAAGCTAGGTTTGTGGAAATTTGTTTCTTTGCCAGAATCTTGATTGTTAATTCTTTTGTTTTCTTGTCTTTTCAACTTTTCAAGTTTTATCTATTTATACAAAGTGGTGGTATAAAACAATTTATAGTTTTCATTGTTGTTTTTTAATATGGTATAATAGAGTGGAATAGCCTTGGAGTCAGAAAGATTTGATATCAATAAATCTCCGTGTCCCAAGCAGCTCTCAAAGACCATAAATCACAAAAAAGGTTCTGGTGAAGGAAGTTTCTGTATTAGGAGTTCCTTCCACTGTTAGAATTACAGATCCAAAACAAAAACAATGCTAATAAAAATGGACAACAGCTGTTTTGCATTTAGGACAGTCACAGTCTTTGGTTTATTGGATATGTTTTCTGATTAATTCTAGATCAGTAAGAAGACTTTTAAGTCATGAGAAATGACACAGAAAACTGCTAGTTTTTGTCCAAATGACACAGAAAACAAATGGTTTCGCCATGTGTTGCTTGTCTGGCATTACAGATTCTTACACAGAAATTATACTGCTCTGTAGACCCCCTAGGATCTACAGAACAGCCCTTGAGAAACAGCCACCTTCAAGGATTTGCACAGTTCAAAGAAAGGTTATCAATGGAGAATACTCTTTAGACAGAAGTTTGAAAACTAGCAGTATTGGCTCATGGTTGCCATCAAGAATCATTGCCTAAGAGGTCTTTGGTCTTTAATAAATCTTGTCTGTTAAAGAGTAAAATATACTCCCAGAGTGTATGTGTGTCTGTGCTCTATGTATGCATACTTGTGTGCTGCCATTTGGAAACTGAAGGGGAGACTGAATTACTTCAGTCTATTTTTTTGTTGTGGTCTGATTCAGTTTAAGTAGTAAAATTTGTGACACCCTCTGCAATGTATGGAATTCAGATTCAAGTCTCTGGGGTGTCATGGCTGTACAAGTCCATGGAGTGTAGGGACGTGCCACCTAAACCATTGCTAATTATTTTAAAGTGAATTTTCCTGAAATCTTAGAAGTCTTAGATGTGGTTCGTCATTTGCCAAGAGACCGGATCTTTCCTGTTGAACCCAGAAGCATATAACTTAATACTTCTGGGGATGGGGAAGCAAAAAGTGGGAGGGCAAACCTACATAAAAAAAAATATTATTTGATAGTAGTGAAGTAATAGAAATGGATGGGGGGAGGATAGGATGAGGAATGGCTCCACAAAAAAACTTAAATGTGTCCATTCAACAATTCAGAGCATGTCCATTGCATGTAGTTGAATGGAAACCAGCCTTTCTCACTGTTGGTTTCAGTGAGTCACTGCCTGCCTCGGTAGAATCAGTGGCAAAAGATGATTAAGAGCTCAGGGCTTGTTTGGGTTTATTTTTTTATTTTTATATTTTTAAAGTAACCAACAAGTATCTTGCTATTAACCTGGGGAAAATATAGTTGTCCATTTCCTAGCCTGTCCTCGCCATCAATTCTTTCTGAGTGCTTTGTATTCTGAGCACCTAAGTCCAGATAAGTGCCTTTGTGTATACAGAATGGCATTTTTTTTGTTTTTTTGTTTTTTTGTTCTACATGCTGTTAGTACCAGGCAGAGGAAACGAGTGTGTGTAATTGAAAATGTACAGCAAATGGCCATTTGTACCTGCAAGGAGTAAATGGGCGCACTCAGATGAATAGGCCAGGGTTTTAATAACACTTGAGTGAACTGATAGGCAGACATAGATGTACCTGTTACACCAGAGACCAAAAGACCCTGTACCTTTGCATGACTTTTCACTTAAAAACTACTGTTTGTGGTTCATTGATTCCATCACTCTATTTGTGCTCCATGGCTTACAAGCCTCTGTACTGTTCCTGAGAGCCCTGGTATCTAAAATTTTAATGTTGTAATGGTGACCCCTCAGAAATAGTCCATCATTGGAAAGCACATTAGCTTTACCTTCAAGGATTTAGCTTAATAGGTAATAGTAAATATTTTACCTGATTCTTCTAAACATGTTTTTATCTGTTTGAAAAGGTTGGGATTGGAAGAGAGATGGTAGATACCACCTCTTTTGCTGAACATTTTAAAACATTCTTTTAGCACTGTAGAATGGGGCAGTAGAAAGGATGCTGACCTTAACTTTGATGTCACTGGTCCTGTGCTCAGTTCCTGGCTCTGCAACTTAATGCCTATGTTACCTTGAGCAAGTCACTCAATTTCTCTAGGCCTGAGTTTCCTGATTGGTCAACAGAGGGGAGGGATGGAGTGGACCAGTAAAGGACCTTCCAGATCTATGATCTTATGACCAGCTTTCTGGCTTTGATGACAAGGATCAGTGGCAATGACTGAGAAGAATGCAAAGGTTGTATGTGATATTTTAAATTCTGCTCAATATCTCTTTCTGCTTGAAACCCTTAGAGTGAAAGTTCAGTTTTGTGCCATTGTAAAGATTTTTTCCTCTGCTTCATATTTCTAGAGCTGCATATTAACATTTTTTATTGTCCCAGTAGTATTGGATGAGCATAGGTTGATATAACAGGTAACAAGGACCTTGTTCTAAAAACTAATTTAATTTGTTTGCGAAAGACTGTTCTGCTAACTTTAATGCATTATAATTTAGAGCATCTTTATTAATCAACAATCTGCCTTTTGATAACATTTCTGATTCTATCACTCAAGCACCTGTGTGACCTTGGGCCCATATTTAGCTTCAGAAATTGATTCTGCGCAGGAACTGGGCTCCATTTTTCTTGTCTTTATAATGAGTGGAATGGACTAGATTACCTCAATAGCCCCATATAGTTCTAAACTTATGATTCTATGATCTTTTTAAAGACTATATTTGACCAAAATTATAACTTATCTTTTCATAGCACTTAAGAAAATTATAGATTTAGATGATTATTTTCACTTTTGCCAGTAATAATTTTTTCCCAGTTAAACTTTTTATAACTGTGCTGTTCCTGTATATTTGTAATTTTAAAAAATTTTGGCCATTATTAAATTCTTGCACAAGTATTTTTGAATGAAAAAAATTCATTTTCAAAGTATAAATTCGCATCCTATTGCAAGTATACAGATTACTGCCAAAGAGGCTATCTAGTACATTCGAAAGACTGTAGGCTCAGGATTCAGAGGACTTGATTTCCAATTAAACTTACTTCCTGTGTGGCCTGGGGTAAATAACTTCAGCTTTCCTGGGTCCCAGTCTTTTCATCTGCAAAATGATGAAGTTGGATTATGTGACCTCTGAGATGTTTTCAGCTCTAGGTCTGTGATCCCATATTATATATTTAATGTATTGCTGACTCAATAATTGAACAAATAAAGTATCATGCCCATAAAAAAGTTTATAGATATCTATACATTGTTTAAAAATGACAGAGTAAACTAATGGATATATTAATTATTAGTGATAATGTCTTCAGACATTTTTATAAGGTCTTTGTTTCTAGGAACACAAAAGGTGGCAGGTGTGTGTGTGTGTGTGTGTGTACATGTGCATGTGTGTGTGTACACTTTAATACTTTAAAAAGTTTGTGATGTCATCAGTGTATAATTGCTCACAATGCAATTTACAGTGACTCAACAGTTCAGGAAATGGTTTCATGAGTTGGTGTGACTAAAAACATCACTGGCTGATGTCCAGCTTTGGGGACATTAGGCTAGTGCTCTAATGGCAGCAGACCATCCCCTGATTTGCACATTAAGCCTTTCTGTCTTGGCAGGAGCTATTAGAGTTTGGGCTCTGTTGGTGTAGCCTTAGAAAAGCCAATGTCTTCTCCAGAGAACATTGAGATATCAGGTGTTAGTGTCATTGGAGGGGGCTGTGTGTTTGTAGGTATGAAGTTCATCTTTAACATCTCAAAGAGTTAGGTTTCAAGCCACCATTTTGCTCCTATTTAAAGTCAGCCCCCAGAGGATTAAGTCAGCCTTTTGCAGTATTTCGGGATTGATAACACTTGAGATTCTACAGGTCAAACTAAGAAAGAAGTATTACATATGACCTTGATACTGGCATCATGAAGTAAACAGATAACTCTCTAGCCAGTAAGATACCGGAGATATTATATGAGCAAAAGCTTGCTGTCTTGGATATCAGTACTGTTGTCACTTCTCAATTTGAGGATTAGAAATTCACCAGGAGGTTAATGTGATCACATCTACAACAACTCTATTTAGTGCACAGGCTCAAGGGTTGATATCTGTAAGGGGCCCTGGATTTGCAAGATGGGAAAACTGAGGCCTCGAGGGATAAAATGAACTTCAGTCAATAACAAAGCCATATTTTCTTTTCCCACTATTATGTATTTTAAGACTGCTGTCAACACTAGCAATATGGAAAAAAAATACTTCCCACACTTTTACCTGTCTCCCACAGATAGAAAAGTAACCCTCCTTGATGTCTGGTAGTATTTCCCTGTACCATATACATATTCTCAAGATGTCAAACCAGAACGTCCTAATTGTTACTACCTGGGATCCCTGCCCCAATTATGTTCTATATATTCATCTGTTCATATTTTGTGTCGCCCAGTAGAATGTAAGCTCCCTGAGAACAAGAACTGTTTTTTCATTGTTATTTCTATATTTCTTGCACCTAACATATACCACCTTACACATAAGAGTTCCTTAAGTTTTCATTTAAATTAAAAGTGACATATGGACACACATTTCCTTATACATTTACCGTTTCAATTCTCTTTGGGCTTTTCTTTCACTACACTTTTTTTTTCTCCCCCTTTAAAATGTTTCTTCCTTTGAGTTCTCATTTCTGTATTACTTATCTACTTGAATATTTTGAGGATATTTCTTTTTTTTTTCCTCTTTTGTACTAACAAATTGTCTTTGTAAAAAACAGCATTAGATGCAGTGGAATATGTGGCAGATATTTCAATTTGATCAAATGAGATAATATATGTAAAGTGCTTTGCAACTGTAAAGTCTTATTTAAAGTAAAACTGTTACTGACAACAAATATACAATACCATCCTTTTGCAGCCCTCACTAGCTTTCTAGTAGGTGTGTGGTTAATGCAGATCTCAGAATTTCTCAGCTAATAAGCATCTGTACAGTAGATGATCTATACTTATTATACCTAACAGCCCTTTCATCTTATAATTTGCATTAAAAGATGTTTTTAACCTGATCATTCTGTGTCTAGCTAACATAGTTCATTGAAGAATAAAATCAGAAATTAAGTTATGGACTCTTTCTAGGAAAGAGGCAGCATTTTATCACCTTGCAGGGAGTATGTTTTAAGAGTGGGGCCTTTTGTTTCCTGTCATTTATGTGCAGTGACATTTTTTAGGTTTTTTTTTTAAGTATTCATTGGGGCGGTAAAAACAAACAAACAAAAAGGCACTCATTCCTACTCTGCTTTGCTGAGGCCGCAGAAGTAATTCTGGGTACCACATTTTTCCAATGTAGAGATCAACTTCAACAATGGGGTTTCCACGAGAGTCAAAGATCTCGCTTGCATGAATCTTCATAATAGACATGTTGGGTTTCTGGTTGGGGTTCCTCCGCTGTACTCAGAGAACAGAGGTCGAGGGATCTATCTACACCAAGAGGAAGCATTAAATGGGCGAGCTCACCCCACGGAACCCCTACTTCTGGGTACCACATTTTAAGAGGGAAGTTGACTACTTTGTTATGTGCCCAAAAGAGAACCAACAGGACAACTGGCTAATATGTGATTTTCAGAAACCTAATTAATATTTAAGAGAATCTTATTTCTCATGTGTTAGATAGGGATAGCACAGGCTAATTCCCTGGTTTGTTTTAGGGAAAGTAATTTGTCAATAGTACAGTAGTATATTCTATTTCCCTTAATATTTTCTGCTTTTTTTTTTTTTGATACCACTTCTCATATGACATTATTTTGGATTGTCCCCTCCCTGGTCATCTTTTTCATTTCATGCTCCAGACCTTAGAGTACTCTTCCAGGTTGAAACCATATGCATAATAATACTTGTACATTTATCTCATATTGTTGTAAGGTTTGAATGCTGATTGACCCACAGATCATGTAGCTGGAAGAAGATGCCAGATGTCATCTTGTATGGCACTTTCATTTTACCATTGAAGAAACTGAGACCCAACAAAGTCAAATGACTTTCCCAGGGTCATACAGATAAGTATACATAAGTAGCAAGGCTAGTATTTGAATCCAGATCCTCCAACTTTAGATATAATCTTTTTTCTTCCATACCAGATGTGTCATTCTCCATTGTGGCAGGAACCAGATTAAAATGTAATTGAGAAATAGTTAACAAAATTCATAAAAACTCAGCAGAACATAATATGAATATGTGGTTTTCTATATCAGTATGATATAGTGACCCCATTTCCATTTTGAGCTAGACACCACTGCCCTATACCATGCATCCTTTCATGAAATAATGTAAAAGTACTCTCTTATCTTAACATTCGCAATGGATATGAATTGTTTTTATTAGGCCTTTTAAACCCAGCAGGAGCTACCCTCGTGTTTAGCATTTAAAATGTAATTGGTGTTTTCCATAACTTTTTATAAGACTTTAAATAATGTCTGACATACATTTATTTTCAGATTTATTGCCATGGTAATCCCTCTTCAATGCCATACATATCTTTCAGTATCCTACTCTTACATACTACACCCTCCTTTCAGTCATCCAGCAAACATCCATTAAGTCCCTAATATATGCTAGATACCATGCCATGTGGGAAGGACAAAAATGAAATAATCTTTCCCTTCAGCGATCTTATATTCTTTTGTGGTGGTGACAGGGGAGAGATTGGAGGGAGGAAGACATCTAAAACATTTAAGTAAAATCAAAATAATTTGGAGGAGGGTAGATTGCTGTACTAGCAACAGGCTGGGGGTTGGTACCAGGAAAAGGCAACGTGCAGGAAGGAGCTGACATTTGAACTGAGCATTGAAGGAAGTGGGGACTCTGGTAGAACTAAGGAGAGTGCATTCTAGGCATGGGAGATGGGAGATGGGATGTTGAGTACACAAAGCAGCAGAGAGGAGTGTGGACAGTTTGACTGGACCAGAGTACAGTGAACCTGGAAAGGTAGTTTAAAGCCAGATTTTGAAGGGCTTTCTTTAAATGCCATTATCCTTATCTTTAATCCCTTCCTCCCACTTTTCCCCACTGTTTGGTGTTCACATACAAAATGAGATTTAGTTATGCCTATGTTCAAAATGATTTCAGAACTGATGGGATTATTTTCTTATTGTTGTTGTTGTTGAGCTGTTTCATTTGCCTCCCCTTGTAAAATTGAAGCTAAGGAAAAGAGAAGAGACGAGTGACCACAGGGAGACGGGCAGAATACCTGATGGGAATGGAGGACTAAAGGAGGTGTTATGTAGGAACAGGTTAGAAAGGGGGGTGGGGTGGGGAGAGGATTTTACTGATAGCAATACTATCTCTGCAAGTATTCCTGTGACCATGTCAGAACATTTCAGGAACTTCCCTGGCAATGATAGTGTGAGAAAACATTGTTTGCTTTGTTATTAATGACCAACAATTCCCTAATAGTAATGAAGATTTCCTCTGTAGCACAATTTGTGGATTGTGTCAGTATCTTGGCCCTGTGATAAGTTCTTCCAAATCAGCCTTTTTTAGCCTTTAATGAGTGGATAAAATAAAATTCATGTTGCTCATGACCTTCCCTCCTGACTGAGCTGTAGAAGGAATTGATGAAAGATCTTTTTTAGACATGTAGATTTCTGTACTGTTGACAGAATGACATTGCGTGTTTGATTAAATTAAATTAAGAGTGCGTGTATGCTTGACAAAGTATACTAATGAAGGAAAGTGAGTCCAAAGGATTTATTGTGAAGTGATTGAAAACAAAACCATGAAACTCTTTGGAGAAAGCGCTACCACATTAACTTATAGAATTATAAGGCCATTGGTCCTTCAAGCTCTCTGGGTTCTCATTTGGAGTACGGTAGACAGTTGAATGGCTTTTGCTTCCTTGGAGGAGGTGGCTGTTTCTGTAGACCACTCTATGACAGGATATAGTATTCCCAACCTGCCCTTTAAATTGCATTGAGGAATCAGGATAAAAGACACTGTTTGATTTATTAATTTCTAGTGGATTAGAACTACAAATGTTTGCTATGTTTTTTAATTTGAGAAGTAGAGAGAATCGCAGCAAGCTTTTAATTATGCATTTTGTGTAATGCAGCCCCGAATAGAGCAGAACAAAATTAAAATTGTGGATCAAATGCTAAATCTGAGTAGATGCTAAAGTGAGCTGTACTGTAATGCTAATGGTTTTGCATCTTCCTGGCATTATGTCAATAATGGCTCTAATCACATTAAGTAGAGAGCCCATTAGCTTGTTCTCCAGGAGTAGGCACCATAGCAACATATTGTAAGTCCTGAAATAACTTTTGACACAATTTTTAAAAAAAAGATGTGTTTCCATGATCAGCCTAAGAGGCAAAGGGTACATTTTTTTGAAACATGTTGCCCTCAAATGTGATGTGTATATAGGCATATATACACATGCAACTAAAGACTGAATATATCTTGGGATGGGACAAGGGGAGGGGAGAAGTGAATCTCATTAGGCTGAGCTAGCTTACCCGTCATCATAGACTAGAAAAATACTACCCAACATACCTACCTTCAATACAAATTTAACAGATTCTGCGACATTTTCATGAAATGCACTTTTCTCTGGAGTATTTAATGGTGGAAAAATTGCCTTTTCTTATACATTTATCTTGTGGGGTAAGAAATTTTCATTATTTGCTCGCCCTGTTTTTATTTCAAATTAGACAACATCTTTGTACCTAGCTTTGTGTACCTCTCTGTTACTATATGGAGTTATTACTGAGGCCACGTCTATATATATGACTGAGATAACAAAATCTGGTTGGTCTAATTCGCTGGGGACTTTGTTTCATATTTTTACAAGAGGAAAGCCTATTGCTTTCAGTTCCTGGATGGACCATTCAATCTGAGCCAACCATATTTTATTAGTCTTTGTTTGGTTTAGTGAATGGATGAACTAAAATCAAGGACTGAAAACGTTTTGGGCTTTGCTTTTTCGTTTGTTTGTTTCGCATGTAAATAACTCTTCTTTGAGTGATTTGGCCTTGGAGAAAGGGAGAAAAATGGCTTATCTGCATGAGTTGTTCTGTTTCTGTCGATTCCTACTTGTATAAGAGAAAACTCTCAAATATTATTGCTGAAGGAATGAAAACTACTAAATCTCATGACCCTGGAAAATTTACTCAAAAATAGTTCCCCCAAACTTGTTCTGTTTGGGAGGGAGGAACAGGGGAGACAGAAAGACAGAGAGAATATGGCCTAAGCATACTTCATGGGAAAGGCAGAATTTTGGCTAAGAAATTAGTTTTAATTCTCTTGAACACTTTCAGATCTATGTGGGTGTATTAGGAATCTCTGTAAACACACATATACCATCCAAATATACATGATAATACAGTACATACCTACACATACATACATTTATGTGTATACATATTCAGACCTAGGTCATGCTAATTCTTAAGTCCAGCACTCTCTCCGTCTCCTGGACCATTTGTATGTATACATACATGTACACACATATTTGTAAGGGTGTGTATATGCAATATACGTGTAATAAAGGTTATTTGTGTCCTATACACGTAATGGTACAAATGAACTGTATAATTTTGCATGTGTGTGTGCGCACAAATGCACACGTGTTCTCTATCCCAGTGGGTAGAGTTAATTGCTGTGTTTCGAGTGAGACTAACTTGGTTTGAATCCCTCTTCAGATGTACAATAGCTCTGTGATCTGGGTGAGTCTATCATCCCTAAACCTCTTTGATAAAATGGGGAAAATAAGAGTAAATTTCTAGGATTAGAGTTTTGGTCATTTTCATTTTTTCAGCAATAACAAATTTTCCTCATAAGAGTAGGAGTCTATAGAAATTTCACAAGGATTCATGGAGATAATCTCACCCCTTCCTGCTTCCCAGTTGTTTTATATCCATTATCTCCCTACTCAAACCACGTCATCTCCCATTCCCTTCATCCCCTGCCTCCATGCTTTGTGCTCCCTCCTCCCCTCTGCTCCCTGGTTTTCTTTCAAGACCCAATTCACACTCTCCCTTCTAAATGAAGCCTCTTCTGATTCTCACAGCCACAGGTGCCCTCCCTCTCAAAACTACTTTGTATTCATTTCGCACATATTATGTTACAACTTTAAAATGGTCGTGTTGTCTTTCCTCCGCACCCCCCAATAGAAGATAAGTAGGTAGGGAATGTTTTACTTTATCTTTGAACCTCCAGTGGTTTTATAAGTATCCGGCACATAGTTGGTGCTTAATAAATGCTTAATTTAAAGTGCTAAAGTGGTTATTATTACCATTACTTTTATTATTTCTTGGTACAAAGTCAAAAAGTAGAAAGAAATAAGAAGGTTAGAAAAATGGTAAGGTGGACAAATGGAGAGTCACAGGAGAACATCTTAAAAACTTTAAAATGAACATGGTGAGAGTGTTAAGGTCCAGCTGCATATTGTCTTAGAAACCTTTTCTTAAGAACATCTGGCCACTTAATTAAATGAATTACATCTTGGGGATAATTACATAGGGGAGAGATTATTTTTACTTATGTCTAATGATTTTTTAAAAAATTAGTAATTTCCTCATTTGAATATGGTATTCTGTTTCTCGAACAGTATTAAAACTTAAACACAGGTCTTTGTTTCTAAAGATTTTTCCATAAAATGTTGCATTTATATAGATAAACCCCAGGCCCACGATGCTTTCATTCATTTCCTCCTTTACTGAGATGATCAAGGCCATTAAACATAACATTAGATAGAACTCCTCAATAGTCTCACCCATTCTCTTCAGCCTTTCTCCTCCTCTCTAGTTGGAGTTGGGGTGGGGTAATTCTTTTTACCAAGCCTAATCTTTTTAATTATTCCCTGATCCCCATTTCTGCTCATCTCTTCCAGTACTTTCCTCTATTGATCATTCATTTGCTTTGGGTGATGGAAACTTTTCTCTTTCTCCTGGGTCCCTTCTAAAAATCCTATTTAAAAAAAAATACCTTTGACACTAATAGACTTTCAAGTTAATGTTCTCTCTCTTCCTTGTCCCTACCAGGTTTCTAGAACTACAATTGTGGCAACACTGCCTACCCATTCCTCAAACCCATTTAATCTGGTGTTTTCTCCCACAGTTTTACTAATTCTTCCCTTTCCAAGATAACTGAAAATTTCCTAATTGTCAAATGCTTTTTCTCAGTCCTCATATACCTTGAAACCATTTCCCCACCTCCTTATTTATAAGATTTGGATTCTAAATTGGCATTTTATTTTGACTCCTTGCCCTACTCCCTAGGATTTTGTTTTTATTCCTCTTTTCTTGCTATGCTTTCTTCCTTGGAGATCTTAGCAACTCATGTGCCTTCAAATTATTACCTATGTACAAATGAAACCCAAATTTCATTTCTGACTTCTCCCTTAACTTAAATTCCATGTTTCCAGCTGCCTGCTAGACATTTCCACTTGGATGTCCTGCTACTGTGTCATTCAGGAACTGAGAGGTTAAGTGACTTGCCCATGGCCACAAAGCTAGTATATGGCAGTTGGGCAGTACAGTGGACAGCATGCTGTACTTGGAATCAGGAAGACCTAAATTCCGGTCCTGTCTAGCTGTGTGACCCTGAGCAAATCCTTTAATCTCTCTGTGCCTCCGTTCCCTTGCCCCAAAAATGGGGATGATGATAGCGTGTTGTGAGGATCAAATGAGTTAAACATGTATAAGCTTTGAAAATCATAAAGCATCATATAAATACTGATGGTGGTGATGGAGGTGGTGGTGGTGGAGGTGAAGTGTTCACGGAAGAACTTTAAGTTAATTCTCCCTATTTCCAAGGCTAGCTGTCCCTCCAATACGCCAAATTGTCTGTGCCCCATTGTCTTCAGGATAAAGCAAAAGGCCCCCTTATTGATATTCTCTCCTCTCTTGGCTTCGGTGAAATTGCTTTATTCTAACAGTTGTCTTTCTGACAAATCCTTTTTTTCCTTTTCTCTTTTTTACCCTGATTCTTCCTTCTTTTAATCCCTTGCTGTGAATATTCCGAAACATAATGTCTTTATTCTTCTCTAAATTCCTCTAGTCTGCTCTTCAGTGATCTCAACCACTCCTCCAACTTTAATGATTGCCTTATTCTTGGCATTCAAGGTCTCCCCACAATCTGGCACCAGCCCATCTGTCCAGAAATATTTTATATTTCTCCTCTTAATTACTCTGTGTTCCAGCTAAAATGAACTACTGGCCCTTCTTCAATCTCATCCTGACTTTTCCTGCCTCTGCTTATTTATGCCGATCATTCCCCACATCAAAAGAGTCTCCCTGCACATCTTTGCCTGCTGAGGTTCTCCTTTAAGACCCAGTACAGGTCCATGAAGTCTTCCCTAATCTCCTTGGTAGAAGTTATCACTTTCTTGCTAGTGTTTCATTCATCTTTGTGTGACTAATGTGTACTTATCATTCTTGTTAGTAGCACAGTGTATACTATAGATGTACCTATATTGTCAAATCTTTGAAGGGACAAACTGTCAAATGACATACCTAGCATAAATACTGGTTGAATTTGAATTGGTACTCCAAAAGGCATATCATCAAAGGAAGAATATGTGGGAAAGCAGTGTATATCATGTGTCAGGGGCAAATGGTTTCTTTCAAACTCACCATAAGCACCCATCTTAATTGTATATAGAAGTCATAAAGTCAGGAGGGAGACCTAGGAACTCATTTCAGATTTTTTACTAGGTATGCAAGGTTAATCAAGGCACATCCCCTCTCAGGACATGTGTAAGGTTAAGAGAATATTTAGGGCAGTTAGATGGCATAGTGAATGGAGCACCGGCCTTAGAGTCAGGAGGACCTGCATTCAAATACGGCCTCAGACACTTAACATTTACTAGCTATGTGACCTTGGGCAAGTCACTTAACCTCAGTTGCCCTGCCTTCCTCCTACAAAATGCAAAAAGACCCAAACAGAGAGAGATGGAATAATATTTATACTACTTACCTACCTTTGGGGGTCCTTGGAGGCTCACATGAGATAAAGTGTGTGAAAGCACTTCTCAGTAGTTGTTGTTATTGTTGAGTCATTCAGGTGTGTCTAACTTTTTGTGACCCCATGGACCATAGGACACTGGGCCCTTGTATCCTCCACTATCTCTCAAAGTCTCTCGAAGTTCGTGTTCATTGTTTCCATGATTCTATCTGTCCATCTTACCCACTACCATTCCCCTTTCCTTCTGTCTTTTCCAGTGAATCCCATCTTCTCATTATGTCACCAAAGTATTTAAGCTTCAGCTTCAGTATTTAACCTTCCAGTGAAGAGTCTGAATTAATTTCTTTAAGTATTTACTGATTTTATCTCCTTGCTGTCCAAGGGACTCTTAGACGTCTTCTCCAGCACCACAATCCAAAAGCGTCAGTTCTACAGTACTCAGTTTTCCTTAGATTCTAACTCTACTATACATTGCTACTAGAAAAACCATAGCTTTGACTATATGGACCTTTGTCAGCAAGGTGATATTTCTATTTTCCAATATGCTGGTCTGATTGGTCATAGCTGTCCTTCCAAGAAGTAAGCATCTTTTAATGTCATGGCTGCAGTTGCTGACTGCAGTGATCTTTTTTGAGCCCAAGAATATGAAATTTGACACTGCTTCCATTTCTTCTTCTATTTGCCAGGAGCTGATGGGACCAGTAGCCAAGGTCTTACTGTTTTTGATGTTAAGCTTCAAACTAACTTTTACACTTTCCTCTTTCACTCTTATCAAGAGTCTTCTTAATCCCTCTTCACTTTCTGCCATCAGAATGATATTATTTGCATATTTGAAATTGTTGATTTTTCTTCCAGCAAGCTGATTTTCTAGCTTTCGAGAGATCCAGACTGGCATTTCACATGATGTACTCTTCATATAAGTTAAATAAATAAGGTGACAACATACAGCCTTGTCATACTCCTTTTCCAATCTTAAACCTATCAGTTGTTCCATGTTTAGTTCTAACTGTTGCTTCTTGGCCTGCTTACAGGTTTCTCAGGAGAAAAGTAAGATGATCTGGTACTCATCTCTTTGAGGACTTGCCACATTTTGTTGTGATTCGCTCAGTCAAAGACTTTAGTGAAGTCAATGAAGCAGAAGTTGATGGTTGTTTTCTGTTTGCTTGTTTGTTTTCTGGTATTCTCTTGCTTTCTCCATAATCTAGAGAATGTTGGTAATTTGGTACCTCTTCCTCTCAAGAGAAAACCAGCCTGCTCTTCTGGTAATTCTTAGCTGGCATATTGCTGAAGCCCAGCATGCAGGATCTTAAGTATAACCTTGCTGATGTGTGAAATGAAAATTGTTCATTAATTTGAACATTGCTCCTCTTTAGTATTGGGACATAGACTAATCTTTTCTATTTCAGTGACCACTGTTGAGTTTTCCAAATTTGCTGGTATATCAAGTGCAGCACTTTAGCAGCATCACCTTTTAGGGTTTTAAATAGCTCAGCTGGTGTTCCATCACCTCCACTAACCTTACTTTTAGCAATGCTTCCTCCAGCCTACTTAACCTCAGGCTCCAGGGTATCTGTCTCTAGATCAATAACCAAGCCATAGAGGTTATAGGTTATCAATGATGTTAAAAATCTTTCTTTTTTTAGTTCTTTTGTGTATTCTTGTCACCTCTTCCTAATCCCTTCTGCTGCTGTTAAATGCTTACCACTTTTTATCTTTGAAATTTTACATTTTTGCATGAAATTTTCCATTGATGTCTAATTTTTTTTAATCTCGTCTTTCCCATTCTGTTGTTTTATTTCTTTGCTTTGCTCATTTAAGAAAACCTTATCTTCCCTTATTCTCTGGAATTCTGCATTCAGTTGGGTATATCTTTCCCTTTTTCCTTTCCCTTTTGCTTTCCTTCTTTCCTGAGCTATTTGTAAAGCCTCATCAGGCAACCATTTTGCTTTCTTGTCCTTCTTTTTCTATAGAAAAATGTTTTCTAAGTAGTTAAGGACCATAGTAATAGAAGACTTTATCATTTAACCTGTTACTTCTTAAAGGAAAGCATATAACCAAATCTCACTTAACTAGAAATAAAAATTTTAATTCTGGATAAGCAACTTTTGATTTCTTTCAAGTTCTTATTGGCATAATTGATAGAAAGGCCTTTGTTGACAGAATGCACTCATGTACTTTTACACATACACACATATCCATTGGTGTGTAAAACTAGTGTTTCACTTGCTCTATAAGAAAAGCCCTTTAAAAAACCAAAACACTAGGGGCAGCTAGGTCCCACAGTGAATAGAGCCCTGGCCCTGGAGTCAGGAGGACCTTAGTTCAAATCTAACCTCAGACAAAACTTAACACTTAGTAGCCTTGTGACCTTGGGCAAGCCACTTAACCCCAGTTACCCTGCTATCCCCCCTTCCAAAAAGCAAAAAACAAAACAAAACCAAAAAACCCAAAATACTGAATTTTCTCTTCCAAACCTGGAAACATAGCAATCTAGATTAAAGTAAACTTACTTAATAGAGAAGCAGCTAAGTTCAGATGGGTGTTTGAGAGTTAGTGCTGTCCACTCATGCTGTAGAGGGAGGAGGAAGGAAGAATTATGAGAAAATTAAACAATTTTACAGCTTTTTCCGAATCAGGATTTCACAGTCCTGTTTTGTGGAATTCAGTGAACATTCACTCGGCACTTATTTTTGAAATGTAGTGAACTGCCAAATCAACAAACACAAAATTGTAAAAACCTATTTCAAACCTGAATGTAAATTTGGATTTTCATCTTCTCTGCTCCACCAGTCCTCTTTATCAGCATAAGTACTTTAATAGTCTTATAAGATTTTAAAAGTGGGAGGAACTTTAAAGATCATCGAGGGTTGGTTATAAGGACAGTTTGTGTTGGAAAATAGAGAAAACGTTGGCTATAAGAACTGTTGCTATTGAGAGACCTGTTTTTACATGGTTGTCCCTGAATTCCTCCTGCATGCTATATTATTAATTATTTTAGGAAAAAAGATCATATAATAATGTGAAAGTGATGACAATTAAAGCAGTCTTATTTCAGGACAAGAGACTCAAGCAACTGAGAAGCTAAGCTATTTTCCTAAGTCATGCAGTAAACATATGGCCTTCTAGAAGTCTGGTAGAAACAACTTATCTCACTGATCACTAAAAGTAAGAAGCTCTTAACTCTGTAGAAGATTAGTGGGCACCTTTTGCCATATTTCTGCATCCTGAAGGCCTAAAGCACTCCAGGGGATATCATATAGCTTAGATTTACATTTGAACAAGTCCTTGCTGTATCACATAACTGGTTCCCCAGTGGATCTCAAAACATCTTAACTGTTTAATCCTCACAGCACCCTAATGAAGTAGCGAGAAATCTAGACCATTTTATATTGAAGCATTAAGCATTGAGGCATTTTACCCTGTGTTGCCCAGAAAGCAGAGTGTTGGGGAATGGATTCTGGAAATCTGTACCCTTCATTTTTGTTAGAAAATCTTTCTTAAAACATATATGGTTCTTTTTGTAACACAGAATGAGCTCTTCAGTGTAAGAAACTGTTACTAACTTACTGCATTTGTATAGCACCTTTTGCCTTTCAAAGAACTTCCACACACTATATTGTCTCATTAGACTTTAAAAACTCAGATCTATATTGAATACTGACTCTACCACTTATGTTTCTGTGACAATGAGTAAGTTACTTAATGTGATTTTTGCTTCCTCATCTATAAGATGGGATTAGATTAGATGACCTATGAAAACCTCATGATGAAAGACGGTGTTATCCATGAGTTTAAGTAGCTTTCCTAAGACCTGTAGTAGCAAGATTAAATTATGCTAACTCCTAGTCCAAAGCTCTTTCCATTACATTATTTTGCCTGAATATTTCTCTTACCTTGCCAGACTGACTATACAAACCATGAGGCACATATTTTTAATGACAAATGACACTCTTTTTATTGGTACACACTGGAAATTTTTGGAGCATCCTATTTGAAATGAATAAATGAAAAAGAAATAGTTACATTTAACTCTTGAATACTCTTACCAATGTAGAGAAGAAAGCAATAGTAGAAGTTATTGTAAAATACTTCATTTCTATTCGACTTTTGGATTTCTTGTGCTTACATTTAAATATGACTTTAAGTCTCTCTCTCTCTGTTTCTCCTTTTCTCTATTTCCCTCTCTCTCTCTCTCTCTCTCTCTCTCTCACACACACACACACACACACACACACACACACCCGTGTACCCACACACACCACTGCCTCACAGTGATTATTTGACTGAATAGATATTGAAAGAATGTTCAGTTTTACCCATATTATTTTCCCTTATTCAACTTCTTACTATAACTCTTAAATGTGAGAACAAGGTATTAAGGTATGGGAGAGAGTATGATGGACTTTAGAATCTGGGAGACTTGGGCTTGAGCTGTAGATCCAACATTCTCCTTCATGAGCAAATCACATCAACTCATTGAGGAGGAAAGGAAGCTACGCTTCCTAATGGAAAATTGGCAAACTCCTCTAATGACCCCAAATATCTTCCTATAATGAAAGCCCCATTTTTTAATACCAATGTTCTACTGATGGTGTTGTATAGCTATGAGTCAGAAAACACTAAAGTTCTTTAAAAAGTGTTTAATATCTCTCAGAGGGCAATGGAGAAACCCATGGTGGTTGTAAGCAGGGTGCAACACATAACAAATTATGGAAGAAAGAATTATCAATACTAAAGTAATAATGACAGCTAACATTTATATAGTATTTTAAGATTTGAATAGCACTTTATACACTCACTCATACACACACACACACACACACTCATTTGAATCTCACAATAAACTTGTAAAGAGTGGCATCAGAGAAACATGGTTTAAAAATGTTGACTAACCTTGTAGCAGGAATGAAGGATAAATATTGGACTGTCCGTGTGCTCCATTGATAATTCTCCCCATGTTGAGAGAAAGCAAAGCAGGCCCCCAGTATGATGGGTGGACCTCTGAGACAAATCTGTAAAAGGACATGGACAGGGGTGGCTAGGTGGCGCAGTTAGGGGTGGCTAGGTGGCGCAGTCAGTAGAGCACTGGCCTTGGAGTCAGAAGGACCTGAGTTCAAATTCAGACTCAGACTCTCTACCCAAAAACTAGCTGTGTGACCTCGGGCGAGTCACTTAACCCCAATTGCCCTCCAAAAAAGTAAAAACAAACAAACAAACAAAAGGACATGGACAAAAAAAAGAATCTCACAAGTCTGTTAGCCATGAGTTGGTTGCCATCTTTGTCAGTGAAAAAATCATTGACGAGATCCCAGATTCATTTGAGTATTAGAATACATATGGCTCCTCCCTACTTTTGATTAGATTATATGGATCAAACCAGAGTAAATTTTTTTAAATAAAGAAGACTCTCTTTGTTTGGGCATTTATTTGAGGTTCAGCGTGACTTTGAAGTTCAATGTAGGAGAGGAGATTGAAGGAAGGTAGAAGGGTAAAGGAGATGATGATGCCTGGCAGCAGTTCTGAGCTTGTACTTTTCTTCCTGGCAAATTGGATCAGGAGGCAAAGATTCTGTCCCAGGGTGGGGGACATGTTCTAATGTTGATTTATTTAAAAATAACAAATTCCTTCTTAAATGTGTGCCTCCACCCTCAGACTTAGGCCTCATTCTCATTTCAGTCTGAATACTCTAAATCAGATCAAACTTAGGAAAGATAGCAGTCCTCTTGGAATGATTTCAAAAGAGAAAAGGGAAATAATTTTAAAGGGAGAGGTCTAAAATAGGGAGCTTTGAACTGGATGAATGAGTGGGTATCTCTAAGCCAAGAGAGGGGAGGCAGAAGATAAGAAAGGTATTCCAGAAGAGATTGAGCCTGGAGACAAATACAAACTTTCTTTACTTTGCAAATTTGCCATATGCCCTCGGGGCAGTCAATGTGTCACCATCAGCAGCACTATGGACAGTGTCAACTTTATTACCTCCCAGATCATCCCAGGCTTCCCAGATGACTTAGTTCAGCTGAGCCTCTCCAGTTCATCAGCCCAGTCTTTTTCCATCCATTATTTGTCATAATATACATTCCCATTCTTATTCCCTCCCTCCTTTCACCCCACATGTAAATTATAGAGGAAGAGATGGGGTGAAGATACAAAGAGCATAGTTTTAGAGATAGAAAGGACCATACTGGTCATTTAGAGTAAACCAACCCTTTCATTTTACAGATGGGGAAATAGAGGCGCAAAGACATTAAGGGACTTGCCCAAAGTCACACAAATAATGAGAGCTAAGATTTTCACCCTTGTCCTTTGACTCCAAATACAGTCAGTTCTACTGTACCAGTCTGCCTCCCCAATTCTTTTTTTTTATTATAAGAATATATACTTTAAAATACCATATAAAGGTTAATATTTAGAATTTAACTCCCTAAAATGCTGAGGTTTGCCCTTTGCACACAGAGGTCTCTGTTCTCAAAGAGCTTTACAGCTGCAGCCAATGAATTTGAAAACAAAATTGGTCCTGATAAGATAAAATTTACCTATTACCTGTAAGCTACCTATTAGTTGAATTGCCTTTCTGTGTGTTTCTAGATGTATACACATACACACACATTAGTTAAAACTGGCAACTCAATTAGTAAGTAACTTATGTAGAGTGTGTACATGTGTGAAGTATACAGTACTCCTAAGAGAAAAAAGCCAATTTTTAAATAAGTAATAGATTTAACAATTACCACTTGACCTATTTTGATCCAGCTATACAGTCCATATTCAGGCTCAGTTCTCACTGATTTTGATGGAATACTGGAGAGAGAAGGGTTAGAAGATTATTGATTTATCTTTTCATGTAATAAGGAATAGGAAAGATTTTTCAAATATGAAAAATGTCATCTCATTTTCTTTTTTCAATAAATTCTCATAACAAGTCTGTACGTATACATCTCTCTACCTTTGTCTCCTCTCTCCATACATATACACATACATATATAGATGTCGATCTCTTACAAAAAAAAACAACAAAAAAAAAAACCAGTAACAAACCATCCTTAGCAGCAAAAGAAGGAATCTCAGAGTCCTTTTTTCTCAATTTTTAGAGAGTGGATGAAAAATAGGTTTTGCTAGAGGAAAGTACATTTAAAAATTATTGTGGTGTCTTAGGCAAAAGATGTAAGCCATACTTGGCCTCTATTATGTCCCATTTTTAAAAATCCTTTCTCTTTGTCTTGTTGAGTTATGAATTCTATACTCAGAGGAGGAATTAGGAAATAATCTTCCGTCACTGTTGATGTGTAACTCTCATTTGCAACAAATGGGGATTTAATTCTAATTTTGTCAGTGCAGTGAAATGGCATTGAGAACATCTAGTTGTATAGCTCAGTCAAGGGATATCAGTGGATACTATCCCAGTAATAGGGACAAATCCATTATCAGGTCATTTTTCACTCCTTTACAGAGTGATCTCTAAACCTCCCTCTCCTGGGAAAGTCCACTTGGTTCAGCCCCCAAAAATTGGACTGTGGCTTAAGTGTTGTTTTCTATTACAGAAACATACATACCCACAGCTTCCAAGTGTATTCAGGCTACACACATTTAGTAGCACCCGCCTTTCTCTGGCGGAACTCTACACTAGGGTAACATGAACAGTAAAGGAAAATGAAAAGAAAAAAAAATAGCATTGGATTTATGAAAAGTGGTAAGTATGCAACAGAGTTAGTATCGGAGCCAAGAGAAGGAAAAATGGGGATGTGGACATATTTTCAGCTCTGGTTATGAAGGAGGATGAGTATAGAGAAAAAAAATCAAGGATATGAAAGAAGAGTAAAAATGCGAAAAATCAAAATAAGTAAATTCCACCTTGATGCAAAAAAGACAAATTATGAAGGCAGACATGAAATGATAAGAATAACAAAGCTGAAAGTGTGGAACAGAAGGGAAAGAGAGCATTTGTGAACAAGGAAGGTGAAGCCAAAATCAATTAAAGGAGTTCTTTTGCTCTATTTCTCCAAATATCATTGTGAAAAGACTCTCTTATCTACCTTTCTTTCCTGTTGCTACAATTCTAGTATGTGAGTCTGTTCTCCTGCTTTCCTTCCCAGTGGTGTTTTTCCCCCAAAAATATGACATCCCCTCCATCTTACCAATACCTAACTATACTGGCAAAGTAAGGCACAAGATTTAAATCTGGCACAAATTCTTTATCAGTTTCTGGAGAAACAAGCAATTCCAGGATGTAAGAGGAGTTGGGAACATAGTAAAGGAGAACGTGAGACCTGGAGAGAAGTGAGGGAAAGAAAAGAAAGACAGGGTAAAAGACAGCATGTTAGTGCCTACTATACCCCAGCCTGAGAGACCTGAGTAAAAGTCTTGTGATATTGCTTCTGAATTTTTCTAGCATGAATCAGGTTATTAATTCTCATAAAGCTGAATTTAATTTACATTGGCACATCATGTTCATACTAGCATGAGGGCTCTAAATGAATTTTTTCTTTGGCTGGTGAATGGAGGTGTTTTTTGTGTTATAGAAAAACGAGAAAGAATGTGAGTAAAATATTACTGGTTGGGTTTAGAGAGAGGTTAGAGGTAGAGAAAACAATCCATGCCTTTGCTGATGGACACATTAAATATTAATGGTCATTGCATGTATTTCCGGGGAATGAACTCCTAAATAATCTTATAACTTTTAAATGCACAACTCAAGAAATATGAATGAAAGAAAGGAAACCAGGTAAAGATGGGTTTTTAGATAGCAAGTAGAGATTGTAAAATTCTGATTTTATGTACATATGTGTATGTATATATATATATATATATGTATATATATATATATATATATGTATGTATATACACAGAGAGAGAGACACACACACATAGCCCATGTACATATACACCAGCAGTCACACATTGTAGTCACACACACATAAGCAAAAGGACCTCCAGTTCTGCGTGTGGCAGGTAGAAGACATTGTTATGGACTGAGTAACACTTACATCTGAATAAATTCCCACAGAGGCCAAGAGCCCCTGCCATGTTAGGTATGTAAAACCATGTAACTGACATCAAGGCCTGTTGCATTGTTGTAGCCTTATTGAATCACTGGAGCGCACGATCCCCAGCGAGGTGAATGTCACTAGGATCAGCGTTCTTGACAAGGAGCCTCACCTCTGATTCAGGGGACTCGGCTACATCCAGCTGCTTAGTCCTCTGTCAATGGCACTTGATGGCTGGATTTGAAAAGTTTATTTATAGAAAATTAAGCTCAACAACATCTGGAGAGGCCTTGAGGGTAGGTAACTCATAAAGGAAGATGAATAATGATATATTTATAAAACACTGTACAAGGTTGTTTCATTTCTGAGATATTTGTCTATAAACAAATCACATATCCATTCTCATGTACTATCGCCACTTAAAACTAAGTTCTTTCTTACCTGAAATGTAGTCCATGACAGTAAACGGAATGGCTACATATTATAATATAGCATTACTTTTAAAACTCAGTACTACCTATTTAACCAGTTCTCAGTTTTCAAAACAGATAAACAAAATGATAGTTTAAAAAAAGTCCAGTTGGAGTGGTACCAACAAAATGTCTCTTATTATTAATTATGGCAGTGAAGCTTATCTGAGAATGTTTTCATAGCAACCGTTACCGAAAGAAGATCAGAGAATTTCCAAACCATGGAACTGACATCAAGGCCTGTTGTGCCGTTGCAGCCTCTGAGGAAGACTGACTCTAAAATTTCTTTTCTTTCTTTAAAGCTACGTTTGGTTGCGTATTTACTGTTTGGCATTGAAGTAGCACAGTGGATAGAGCTCTGGTCCTGGAGTCAGGAAGATCTGAATTCAAATCCAACCATACACATTAATTAACTGTGTGATCTTGGGCATTCATCCTCAGTTTCCTCATCTGTAAAATGAAGTGGGATAGGAAATGGCAAACCACTCCAGTATCTTTGCCAAGCAAACCTCAGATGGGGTGATGGAGAGTCGAACACCACTGAGATGATTGAATAACAGTGACAACATGCATATGGCAGCAGTGCTCTGTGAAGAAGTCTTACTATACCATTAGATTTGGAGATACATTTGAAACAGTGGTGACTGTGGTTTTTATGCTACTGGTCCTCCCAGCTTTTATAATGGAGAGACCTTTAGAAGCAGCTATCTCAGGGTGGCACTGTTTTATCTGCTACTCCACATAACATTAACAAAAGCAGGAGCCTGTGAATTTTGCTGAATATTCCTTCCTCTGTTCTCATCCAGTTTCGACTTAGGTTTTTGACATTTCCGCTTCTAAAGTTTCTTTTATATCTTTAAGTGGAACTTCTGATCCTTGTGTAAAACCTACTCAGAATCCAAGTTCCAGAGCCCTATGCAATATACAACAGTATTCTATTTGGAGACAGATTTATTTTTTGTCAAAGAATATCTCCTTTCAACTTCGTAACTTAATAGCTTTCATAAAGGTGTGTAGGAGGAAGTATGCGGCTGTAGATGAAGAGCTGTCTTTGGGGTAAGAAAGTCCTAGATTCAAATCCTACCTCTTTCACAAAGTGGACTTCACCAAGTATCACTGTGGGCAAGTCACTTAACCACACATTGTCTGAATCTCTAAGATGAAGTTAGAGACAAGTACCCAATCTGAACTGTTAGACAAAGTGTCTTCCCAGGGTACTCCCCCACCAATTAAAAGACCACTATCTCTAGGTGAAAAGGAAAGGGGAGGAGGGGAAAGGAAGGTAATAACATAGCTGTGAGCTATGTCATGAAAAAAGGTTTGCAGTCTGCACCATATTCAGAGCTGCACACTCAACCATATAGTAACATATATGCTTGCCATGATCATTATCTTCCCTTGTAAAGAGAAACCTGGTAAATCACACACAACTAAGCCACTTAGGAGTTATTTTCATTTTTGCTGAATTTTGTTGTCTTTACTCTTGCCAGAGTGAGGTCTAAACTAACACAAGTCTGGTGTTTTGGGGTAGTAGCTACTGTTTGCCTGCTGTTTTCTTTGTTGCTATGTGAGTGGGTGCCCCAGTGTTATTGCTTCAGCAGCCTCCTGCCGTTCATGGCAGTGTTTCTGTGGTACGTTGCAATGTTATTGGATCGGTAAATTTTAGAAATAGGTGTGGTCCTCTTCATTGGCTCCAGGTGAGCACAGACCACCAGGTTTCAATTTGCCCACAGCATTTAATTCTCCCAAATAAAACTCACTGTGATGAGCTTACCCTAAAGACAGAAAACAAATTCAAGCAGCTGGCGACCTAAGCAACAGTTCCTTACCAAGTTACTTAACCAGCTCCGGAAACTCCCAGGATGTTTATAAAATGCAACATGATGTAATGTCAAACTGCCAAAAAAATTACCTCTCTGTACATCAGTAGTTGTTACTGTGTTCTGTGCTTTTCTCCCTGTATGTGAGAAATAATACTTTATTTTTAAAAAATATATAGGGACGTTCCTCTGTAAAGAAGAGTAAGATTTGTTATACTAGATGTACTTATTTGTTCAAAAAATTAGACTCAGATCTCAGTTCTACTACTTATTTAACTGTGAGACCTTGGGGAAGTCACTTTCTATCTTTGGACTTTCCATATTTTTATCTGCAAAAGAAGCTGTTTTTATTTCTAAGGTCTCTTCCAACTCTAAATTTGAGGCAGGGTGAAGACAGTACACAAATTGTTTCACTGTGCACTCATTTGATCTTCTAGTTGCTTTAATTTAAATAAGTGATACCTCCCTGATGAGGACTCTTCTTTCCCCCAAATGATGGACTTAGTGAATCAGTGAATCTTAGCTTCCTGCTATGAAGCAAGTGAAACCCTGGTGAACCGGCTTTCTTTGTTAAAGTCTCCCCTCAAGCAAAATAGACTCTTCTGTAAAACCAGTGACAGTCAGTATTCACAACAGAAAACTAAACTTTAGATTACCATTTGTTCCCCACTTTGGATATTAGCCATGTTTCAGATTTTATCTAGGCTGTTCATACCAACTGGAGCAAGAATCCACATTGTTCCTTTTTTAGTGACTTCCAGTGGAGTGCACCTTCGGTACTTCATTCAGGCCTAGAGGTGCCGTGGAGTTCTTGAAGACTATACCAATGAATCACAAGTTTTAGAAGGTAGGAAAGGCTTTGAGTATAGGTCTGATAGCTGATTGGCTACAGTCTGCCTGAGTTTAGAACGCTGGCCTTTAGTTGATGGTTTTTCCTTAAATATGGCAAGTTATAATTACTGTCTCCTAAAGCATAGAGGTTTTGTAATCTGTGTCAGTAGAGGGCCTATCCACCATGAGAGCGTCATGGATCCTTGAAGAAAGAAGTCATTTTAATGCACGTTTATAGAAACCTTTTAAAACTTATATTTAAGAGGAAATTTCTTCTCTGAAGTGTGTAGGCTTTGTAGAATACTCATTTAAAAGAAGAATATGTACTTCTACATATACTGGGTGAATTGGTTCAGAAACAAAATGCTGAATTGATTTCTTTTTTCCTTTTTCCTAATTTATCTTGGGTTTCTAGCAGACTACCATAAATAAAGAGGATATAAAATGTGTTCTGGGGGACAACTGACAAACCAGTTTAAGACACCACTCCAGACTTTCTCCACCTCACACTTTTTAAATACAAAATCAAAACCAAGAGGTTTGTAAACCTCCCTATATTGATTCTTTGTTATTAAAAAGTGAAAGTTGAAAGGCAGCAGTAAAGCTGCTTTATCAGCCACTATTGGTTCAAGATTGGCTGTCCTTGACTTTATGTTCTCAGAGAAAAAAGACTTTGTAAACAGTAGAATGTTCACATTAACATTTCCATGGATCTGTGAATGTATTTGTACATGGATACTTTCTTTACTGATATATCTTATCATTCAAGCACAACTTCTCATTCTAAACATTCTTGTGCATATCTTTCCAAGATCTTTGGTGAAAAAGGATGCAAGCCAATACATTGGAAGGCTTCCTCTAGTCCCTGCCCTCAACATTCTGGATGTATGTCTCTATTTAGTGTTCAGTCATCAAAAACATTTACAGTAATATTTGTTTATGACAGTCTAAATGTTTTAGGAAGTAGATGTGGTAGATATAGTACCATGGTACCTGATTTCCAAGAGATTTACTCTTACACAAGAATTATTCTACCTAAAACAATGGGTTTAATTCTCCCTTCCCCGTTTTCTCCATTGCATTGAAAAAGGCACTACTATCCTGGTCTCTTTTCTTAATCCTGGATAGAGGCTGAAGATCTAGGTGAGTTATTTAACATCTGAAATGATCACACTCCTGCTGCTATACTTTGGCTGCTACTATTAGGGATGGAGGGAGTTGTGGAGCCAAGTAGATGTGATAGAAGTAAATGCAGGACTAAAGAGGGTAGAGGAGAACCAATAATGATACCTAAAAAGATTGCTATATGGATACGTTCTTTTCTGTTATCTCTTTTTATCCCCCAGTGAGAGACATGCATAAAGATGTAGCAGTCTCACATGGGAAAAAGAAAGACTTGTCCCCTACATGTGAAATGGGCCTTGCACTTCTTTTTCCAGTCTTATTAGGGCCAGAGGGGAAAGGAAACCTTGTCTTTCTATTATGTATTGCTACACATCCAAAGTAATCTCTCTCTTATCTGGCATTCTGATACCCAGAACTTGCACATATTTTAAATATTATGGTAATTGATGTTTAGACTGATGACTAGATCACTTCAAAATATGGAAATAATTGTCTGAGTAATCAGAGAAAGATGAAATTAGTGCTATGTAGTGTTAGGGATTTCATTGTTTTTTATTTAATTAGAATTGTTGATTCATATATGGCATCTATATTGAAGCCAGATTTAGACTCAGGTCTTCTTGACTCCAGGCTCAGCCCTATCTTCTGCCCAAAGCAGCCCAGTACCCTAGGCAACTCTAAAATTACCATTTGCAAAGTAAATGACATTATACATTGGTAAGAGTTTCTTTATTAGGAGTTCCCTAGATCAGTGAAACTGCCAAAAAAAATAACTAGTTAATACAGTTCTTGGTGACCCTAGGAAAGTCACTTAAGCCTGTATGCTTCACTTCCTCATCTATAAAATGAGCTGGAAAAGGAAATGGCAAACTACTCCAGCATCTTTGTCATGAAAACCCCATATGATATCTCAGAGAGTTAAGACATGACTGAAACAACCCAACAACAAAAAGTTTCCAGAAATAAACAACTCACTCTCTATTTCCAGACTCTGTCAGGTACAGTTTAGATGACAACATATTAATATATTACAAAGGAAAATAAATCAGAATATTTCATATTGAACTAATGTAAGTTTTGGCTCTCTGTAATATTCCTTCCCATATATATTTGATTTGCCTCCTGGTCTTACTGTGGATACATTTCACAAATTCCCTTTTTCTGATGTTTTCATGTCCAACTTCTTTCAGTTTTTCCACAGCTCTATGTCAAGAACTTTTAATTTTATAGCTAGAATTCTAGTCCCTAAATTAAACAATGTGGAAACTGAGGTAAGAGAGATTAGGTGACTTTCCCAAGAACACAATTATCAAGTCACAAAATTTGGATTAGAACCTTGGTTCTCTGACATAAAATCCAGGACTCTACATCACATCACACTGCTTCTCTTAATAGAATTCTATTTTATATTGTTTACTATCAATTTTAAGTTTCTTTTCTCCCTATCCCTGCTAGCCCATTCACATGTGTATTAATTCTTCTCACCTCCATCCATTGGAGTACCAGATATTTGGAGGAAAATGTACATAGATTCATTTTTAACCATAAAATTCTGGCTAGCATTCTGAATTTCTTTATATTATTTACTATTTTAAAAATATTTTACTTTTATGATGAAATAATTCAGATAAATTTTAATTTTTTTATACTTTTACTTCTTCATTTACAGCCTGACATAAGCACCTTAGTAGTCTATTATCTCCTAAACCATTCCCAGTTCATTTTGTTCTGTCCTTTGACTTCTGGGTATTTTCCCTCTCCTTTATCTTTTTTATTTCTATTTCATGGATTGAGACACCCTTTTTCTCTCCCAGTTCTATAAACATTTGTGAAGGCAAACAATTTGGGAACCATCTCTTTCCTCATAAAAGTAAGGGCTTTTAGGACAGTATCCAGCTACCTAGATGAGGTAATAACAAAATATTTCCAGGAGAAAGCAAATTTTTATATGTGTCATTAAATGTTTACAGACACACACACACACACACACACTTTCTCTAAGTTCCCAAGTATACAGAATATAACTTTCAGATAACTTTTCAAACATGAACACCAACATGGTAGCTTGATAACATGTATTATCACCCATCAATTACACAAAGCATGAAATCAGCAGCCACACCCATAATTGTGAAGCCTGGCTTTATCCAAATGTGTATCAACCATGACATGCCGTAGTTAATTCTTTTATCCAAATGTGTTGCCCATCTGGATGCTCATGGTTTATGGCTCCAACATTTAACATGTGGTGCATGAAAGCCAGACTCTTTTTAAGTATATGCTTTCCGTATGCAAAGATGACCACATTCTAGTTTTTTTTTAGTTGTAGTGGTGGAGGTGATCTCTCCATGGTCTTTCTCCTTCAGTCTCTCTTCACCCGTCTTTAAATAGTAGCAGCTATGAGATTAGAAGCTGGCTAAAAGATAAGGCATAGTCTGTGACTGAAAAATATTTTTTTTCCTATACGAATGTGACTATTTCATGGAGAACAAAATTATATCCTTGTCCTTATTAGCATCATACACTAAACCAACTACAAGCAGTCCTTAACATTGGAAGGCAAGACTGCATTATTTGAAGATGTGCATTGGCCCTCAATTGGCATGTCAGCAAATAACACATGGCCCCACACTGTTGCCTCTTCCTATACTTTTCTTAAATTGGATGAATAATTCTCCTTTTTCCCTCAATGGTAAAATATAATTTTGACTTTCGTGTAGACTTCTAGTAGAAATCAATGAGATTTGTTATACATGTAAAACACCGGTTGAGCCATATACTTACTACCTGTGTGACTTTGGACATGTCATTTAAGTTTACAGGCATCATTTTTTCCATTTGTAGAATGAGGGAGGCAAAGTTAACCCTAGATGATCTCTGAGGTGCTTTATTGTTGTTCAGTTGTGTCTGATTGTTTGTAACCCCATTTTGGGTTTTTTTGGGCAAAGATACTAGAGTAGTTTGCCTTTTCATTCTCCAAGTCATTTTACAGATGAAGAAACTGAGGCAAACAGGGTTAAGTGAATCGCCGAGGGTCGTATGGCTCCTAAGTGTCTGAGACCAGATTTGAACTCATGAAGATGCCTCTTCCTATTATCAAGTCCAGTATTCTGTCCACTGTGCCCTCTATCTTTGAATCTGTGATCTACAAGCATTTTGGGATCACGCCAGCATTTTACAGAAGGTAATGGACTGAAGTAACTAAAGAGGCACTTTTAGACTTTATGTGAAGAAAAACTCCCCAAGCTGTACAAATGTGGTAATGGGCTGCTTTGGGAAGTAGAAGGCCTCATTGGGGGCATTCAAGCAGAGGACAAATTACCAATTGGGCAGCATGTTATCCTGGGGATTCCTTTGGAGAATGGGCTATACTAGATGGATACAGAGTTCCCTTCTAAAACTCCAAAATTCTGTGAGTCTGAGAAAAAGTTTTTGAAGCAAAAACTGAATGGTATTCCCAAAGCCTGTGTGAATGAAATAAATCTTTCTAAATGGAGTGTTCAGAGAATTCAAAGTGTCTAGATATTAGGAATGCTTATGAGGTCCAAATTGTGCTAAAAGAATCGCAGCTTCATTTGTATCCCCAGATTCTAGCAAGATAGATTCTTAATAAATGCTAATTAAATGATTTATTGATTGATTTTCCCAATGAGATGCCATCTAAGGGTTCATGTTTCTTCTGATCATCTTCCTCATTTGTCCTATCAGAATGAGTCTGAACATCTTTGAAATTTGATTTGCACCTTTCAGGGGGGTCTACCAGGATTGTATCCATTTCTTTTACTAGACTCGCTAGACTACTTGGCTTAAAAAGTGTTGCTGATTTTCACCCTTTATCTATCTGTCTCTAGTCATCTAGCTATCTAGCTACCTACTTGTTCATTAAGTACAGTCACATACCATTAGCAAAAAACCAAACAAATTTCAGATTACAAGGAAATGTTAAGGATTTCAGAATTTACTTTTGCTAGCAATCTTTGTATGATTTTTTTTAACATCTTGGCAATTGTTACAATGACATTTCTTAGTAAGATTCATATTTTCTTTTTCGGGGGGTGAGGTGGAATGTGGTTAGAAAGGCACTGAGACTCATGTATTTTTTGCAGCGACTTCCCTGCTGAAGTTGCATTGATTGAACACAGGACAGACAGTGAAATCAGTCCTGTTGGGACCAAGGCCCTTGAGGTATTGCTTACTCAGAATTGCTCAGGCCCTTCTGCTGTGTCCGTGAACACTGGCTTTTGCACTTTCCTTCCTTTCTGCTACATCTTTTTCTTCCAAACTGTTCAGAGAATGCACCAAGAGGTATTGTATCTTTGCATGTTCTCTCCAAACAGCTTTATGATCATTGGTGTCACCAGCCCCACCTCTACCATACAGCTGCAGTCATAAGGCAATTTGATGAAAGCTTTCCACTCACCCTACTCATTGAGAGTTGAAAATGGTCTCTCAAATTGGTGTCATCCCCTTACTTATGTTCAGCCACCCCCTGCCACAGCATGCCTCAGTCTTTTCCTTTCCACCTATTTGGTGCCATCAGAATGGAAACATTTTAAAATATTTTCATTTTCAAATTATTTTAGAGTACAACTCTTTAATATATATATATATAGCTACCAAAATATGTTTTAAAAATACAAACAAATCCACAGACTCCAGACCCTAGGTTAAGAATCCCAACCCCTAAATATTCACTGACTTGGCCATCTGCAAAATGCCAGTATTCAGATTAAGTACAGATTGTTTCTAGAAACTAAATTCATTCTGTTTCTTAGATTTGCACATATCTTTAAAAAAAACCCTGTCAATTGTGTCAGAACAGATATAAAAAAGAAATCACCACAGTAAAGCAATGAGCTAAAAACTAATTTCATTGATGCATTAATTTTAAGCATTATCAAATGATTTTGAGTGCAACTTTAGAAAGGTTTTAAACCTTTTTAATCATGTTTTAAAATGCATTAATTAAATTAGTTTAGCCTGTGGCCTTTTATCATATTATCTGTTGTCAATTACATAGATTCTCCATGTTAAGACTGTTGGTTATAAGCAGCAGGGAGAAAAAGATTGTAAATAAGAGAGACACATTCATGCTGATATAATCTGAATGGGTTCTAAGAGGCCCTAGAAAATGCTACCTTGATCTTTTAAAAGTAATGCAACAGATAACCGTTGTTGCAGTAATACACCTGATAAACCTTGTATACAGTGGGTGCTCAATAAGTGAGAGAAAAGCCTGCCAGAAAGTCATGTTGGGATTCCTATTATCAGAGCTTTTTATTATATTTTTCCTTTTCTCTTACATTCCTCTCTCTTGGACTTTTCTTCCACACTCCTCCACCCTTTATGCCCCCCCAAATCCACTGCCAGATTCTGTACAGCCAGTTCTGAAATAGAATATAAGCATTAAATATGTTTGTTCGAATTGTGATCTCACTAAAATTCAAGCCTTGGGCATCTACATTTTTTTTTTAATTTCAGAAGTAGTATTTAAGTGATGACATGGAGTAATTTGTTCATTCTTCTGTCAGTGTAATTTACAAGGCAATGGCAGATAAACATAGCTATACAAGATTCATTTATGGTGACACAATGGCAGATACACAGAGCAGAACCCTGCCTATGAGATAAAGTGGACTGAGTGACTTATGCAGTAATTAGGGGATAATTGTCATTAACCTCACAAACAGTAGTTTACCCATATTGTTTAAAAGGCTCCAGGATGCGTAATGACAAGGTAATCTGTCAAAGCGCTAGGGGGAAATATTAATAAGATTTGTGCAAGCCTGGATAGAAAATATGCAGAAAGCCGCCACATTAAGCTAATTGGTGGATGAATATACACTTGTAAAAGTGCTTCTAATGGCACGTTTGCTGCTCTCCAAATGACTACCGTTAATGTGGAGAAGTGGGCTGCTTGGAAAGTCAGGACTGCTGGGACAAGAGGGTATTAAGGCATGCAGACACAGTTATTATTACCTTGTGCTCAGTAATATCTCCTTTTTCTTACATTCTTAGTTTTTGTTGTAATAATATGTACTGATTATTTATTATACGTTTGTACTTTCTAATTATTTAAATTTGCTCAGTCACCTACCAACTTAAAATTTTTAATTTTTAGGTCTAGCAAATAATGTACGTGAATCTATACAGAGGCATAAATATATACTTAGAAATACAAATTATGTATAAATATACAAAAGTATGTCTATATAATATATATGTAATTGTACGTGTGTGTGTGTTGACACTATACCTGCTCAGAGATAAATTGAATATTAGCAATCAAAAGAGGATATTCATCAACAGCCTTTGTGTATGTATTACAAGCAATAATGTGTAGTTCCCTAATGAATGCTAAAGCAGGAAATTAATCTTTGTCTTCTGCTGCTGTTCTTGTACCCAGAGTAGAACACAGCTGAATCTCCTAATATATCTTTCTGTCCAATCACTCACTCAGGTATCTTCTTGAATATGTTTGATGAACTATCATTACCATTTTAGCTATCTAGTGAGTTTCTTCCTTCCTCATTTCTTTTCCCCTTGCTCCCCAACAAATGAGTATGTTAAAATTTTCATTCTAGTTTAGATTGTTAGAATGGACTGTGGGAGCTAGAATCATTCACATCAGTCCTAGAAACTCTGTGTTAGCATTAAGAATATTGGTCACATGGATAAAACCCAGAAGATTCCATGAACTAAAGTTGTGACTTTGACTTTGGGATTATTCTTGGGTCTTTGCTGGCCCTTTGTCTTGGATACAATCATACACCTCCACTTATTAAACAGCTTAAGTGAATGTTATGGGAAAATGAATAATAAAGTGTCCCTTGACTTCTGGTCACTTGGAGTTTAAAATCTAATACTAAAACTCTTGAGCACAGATATACTTGAGCACTGATATACTTTACTGTGTATATAGCCTCAGTAACAATCACTAACTAGAACTTAGGGGATTCCAGATAAACATTCAATACAGAACGCCCTGGGATCCTTCCCTTTGCATTCCTTTTTGTACTTTCTGCTGGACAGGGTCATATGTACATTTAACCCACAAAAGTCAAGGATTCAGCAACTGTTTTAACATATTTAGCTGACGTAGGTGTGGAATATATATGTGTGTGTATTGTGGAGTCTTAATGTTATAAGACTAACTTTCCCATGTTGAATTAGCATTACCCTCCAGAAGTAGAGACTTGACACCTTGTGAAATGTCTGAATCTGTCTCTCTGAGATTCTTTTAGCTTTCTCCCCATGAGTTTTGCAAGCACTGCTTAAGTGGTGACTGTTTTTCAGAGATAACTTTCATACAAACTAAAAAGCACTTGTTTGTTGTTCATTAGTTTCAGATTCTTCATGACCCCATTTGGGGTTTTTATGTCAAAGATACTGGAGTGGTTTGCCATATCCTTCTCCAGCCCATTTTACAGGTGAGAAAAATGAGGCAAATGGAGTTAAAAGACTCACTCATGGTCAAAAGTAAGTGTCTGAAGCTGCATTTGAACTCAGGTCTTCCTGACTCTCAACCTGGTGCTCTCTTCACTGTGCCACCTAGCTGCTCAGACAGCAGTCGTCCATCTAAATCTCAAAATGAATAACAGAAACTTACAAGGTATTAGGATTTAGTTCTGGAGGAAACTTTTAAGATCCAGTCCAACTTCTTCATTTCATTTAATTAATGTGTTACCAATTTAATCTTATTCATCACTATATCTAATTAGGCTTCTTTTGCAAATGTCTGTTTTGCATTGTATTTCAGTACACAAAAAGCCATAACTTTTTAGTTGTTTGATCTAAGTATCCATCAAGATAATCTATCAGTTTCACCTCCATTAATTTTTCCTATTCTATTGTTATAATTAACAAGTACTCTGTTTTTCTGGGTCTGCCTTTTCCCATTCACATTATTTTTTAAAGTCTTCCTGGATTTAATTATTTTCATCATACTTGTTTTTCTTAATGATATTGCTATAATCCATGTTATTAAGATACCACAATTTATTTAACAGTTCTTCATATTTTACAGATGAGGCAACTGAGGCCCAGTGGGCAGTTTGTGACTTATCCAAGGGCATAGAGATAGTGGAATGAGGACAGCTGAAATTCAAACCTTAGGTCCTATGATGCTATTTCCAGTTATCTTTCCAGATTATCTGTAAGATGAAGTACTAGGATTAGCTGAAGGCCCAGCCTTCTGAATTCATAATCTTAGGATTCTACCATCATTTAAGTATGAGTTGACTGAGAGAAAGAATTATCTGTTAATCAAGAAAATCAGCAGAAATGCATAGAAAGTCTTTAAAAAGGTTTAAGATGGCCTCAGGAGAAAATTTTCTGGCCCTTCTAAGGTTGATGACAGTGCAGCTTCACAATACTCAGAAAGCAAAAAGTTTTTTTTTTTAATTAATGACTTAACTGAAATCATTTAAATTGTTTGATTTCAACCATGATTCTTCTAAATTCACATTACCCTGCTTTATATAAATTGATAGTATCATAGAATTTTAGAGATGGATGGAATCTTAAAGAGTGTGTAGTTTAACCCAATCAGTATACAGGTGAGGAGATGGAGGTCCTGAAACCTGAATTAACTGATCCAGAGTCACACAGAAAATCACTTTCCAAACAGAAACTAGAACTCTGACCTTCCTAAGTGGGGAAAAAAAGCTTAAGGTATAAATAGGAGACCCTTTCTAATACTTTTGTCTAAGCTATATGGGAAGAATATTTATAATTTGACAAAAAGAATGAAACAAAAAAAATTTTCTTTCTATACAGATACAATATTTCTTTCCTTTTTTTAAACAGATAACCCTATATTTATTTATTTCCTAACCCGTGTCCATGGAGAAAACTTGTATGGTCATTTTTAATCCATACCAGCTAAAAAAAATCCTGGATATAGAGAGGAAATCCTGACAGGCCTTTAATAGAGCTTAGCTGGAGCCTCTATGATTAAATATGTTGTAACCCCACAGTGATCTATCATAATCATAATTTTTAAAATAAAAATGCTGTACAGACTGTTACTGAGGGAAAAAAAAGTGATAGTACTTTATGAATTATATATTCTTACCAGGTCCATAATCAAGAGCATTCTATAACAAAGTGAATATTTTATCAAAAGTCAAACAATATGTTTTAAAAATCACAAGAAGCATTTAAAGTTAGTGCCCTAGCATTCCAATAATGTTATCTTAGTTACAGAAGTAGAGTGTTTGGGGGCAGGTGGGATGGGAATGGGGATACATACATACATACATACATACATACATACATATATATTTTAAGAAAGATTTTTCCCTGGGAAAATATTTTCAAATATAGACAGTGAAAAGGAAAAGTTGTCTTTAATATAAAAGCAAAAGAAATCTAAACTTTTGGGGCACCTGGAAAGTCTTCTGTCAACATTAAATGATAGTGTCTTCCTTCTGCTGTCAACCATTTTCACATGTTGTATTCTTCAAAACTTCATCTCATCCAAGGAAAGACATTCCTTGACTTTGTACATTTTTTCACAAGTAATTATGATATGCTTCACCTCATTATACCACTATTCTTCAAGGTCAAGCATTTTGAATACTATAATAACAGTGATTTATAATGGGGTTAATGTACAGTAGAAAGGAGCCAAGAAAGAGAAAAGTGTTTCCATTCTCTGGTATAAGGCTCTGTATATTTGTAACAAGGAGCCTTTTTTGAATGATGGTCCTTAGGTGAAAACAAATAGAAGGTTTTCTTAAATCTATTTTTTAATGGTATCATGTCAGCTATGCAAAATGCAGAAGGTTTCCATTTCTAGACAGAAAATTACTTAATGCAGGCTCCATCTGAGTACTCCAACATTCCACTGAGTAGTATAGACCCCGCTAGCATTTATTTCTCTTTGGGAAAAGAGGGTAGGGGTATAAAGTCTTTTAAATCACCGCTCTTTGTAGGCTGGACATATTGAATTTAGCATCAGCTGCTGTATAATCACAGCAAGCTAGTGTCTACCTCTCTCTGATGTTTGCAAGCACTTTTCTTAACAAAGCTAGCTTTGGGTCGATGGGAAAAGCATTTATAGAGGATGTCCTCCAGGAAGATGTTTGTGTGGCTAAATGTTAACCAGTAAAATCTATGCGCTTGCTTTGTTTGTGGGGTGGTATATCTCCCCTTTGTGAAACACCCAGAGAACACTTTTTTTTTCCCTGAGAATACCACTGTCTCAGACTGATTAAGAATGAGTATGTGACAGTTCAACATTTTATTGAGAAGTAAATTGATGCTCTTGAGAAATCCTGAAAAATATATAAGTGCCTGAATCATGGAAATTAGGTAGGGATTTCATTACCAAAAACAAATGTTGATTTTTATTTATTTTTGTATGTGTGTATGTGTAGAGCCTTAATTTAAACCATTTGTTATAATCATGGTATGAATGAATACATTTCAGCCTGCTTACAGATACTCTAGTTGTTTCAGATGGCCTCCTAGAAACACTACCCTGAAATGCTACAAAAGACAGAATTGCATAAAACAGTTTCATGAGAACAGGGAATGTATAATTTTGTTTACTTCCTCAACAAAACTCCTTGAATGTATGTTGTATATGTGATGTTGCACCTCTATGAGTCAGTTTTCCAGCAAGAGATACATGTTTAATGTAAATTTTCTCAAATAAATATGCCTGCCAAGTTGTTTTCCCACATAATTTCAAGTGTTTCTCAGAAATTATCAAAATGGTGCTCGAAAACATTCCCTGAGTATTTCCCAGAATCTGCCATTTATTTTTGTTTTAACCTTTTTTATTTATCTCCTTTTAAATGTGCATGTGTGTGTGTATATATATATATATAATACATATACAAGTATATATGACATATATGTTATATTATATATATTTACATATATAAATACATTATTTTGCTATTTTAGCACACATGGACACATATACTCTTTCTTAGTTTTGCCAAGTAGTAAATCAGAGAGATAAAAACTGTCTAGCAAAAAAGGGAAAGGAATTAATTGACTCAGAGTAATGGAAAAAATACAGATGTTAAGCTTTTCACCTCCCCACCTCCCCCCCCAATAAAAAGTGTAAGAGTGACCTGTTTCTAGAATGAAAGTTCAAAGTTGGAAGGTCTGCTTCATATGCACAGACTCATCCAAATCACTAAAATAGATACTGAATGGTAGAATGTGGAAAGAGAGGGCTGAAAGGCTTTAGAATTAATTATAACTTTTAAAAAATATCACATTAGTGCTCAAAGTCCCTCAAGAAATTAAAAATCTCAACCTTTCTTTCCTTCCACAGAAGATCTCCCCCAGACCCCCCGCCAGACGCATCACACACAACTGGGCCTGACTCATAAATGTTATTGTGAACTTTGTGTTTGTATTACACTCTAATCTATTAAGTTGATGGAATGCCCCTGTTCATATCATCTGAAATAATCATTCTGAGCCCATCACTTGTTTTTGATGTGACCCAGAAGTTAGATGATGCGTACTCTAACTTTGTGGGTCACATCCAGACACATCTCCTACTAACCTATAGGTCAGGAAGAAACCAGGAGAGAGGCAAACCAGAGAGGATTAGCTGTTACTGTTCTTTGTAGACATTCACACTCAGAGATAAAGACAGAAAGACAAATTATAGGGGGGGTGTGTGTGTGTGTATCTAGAGGTACATTAGTATTTAGAGAGAAGAGAAACATAGTATATGTTTTCACATGTTTCTGGTGTTAGTAGCATACAAAAAGGAAGTGGGATGGTTAGACTTGGGAACAATAAATATTAATGATTATATATCACGTGAAACTGGAAGGAAATTTTAGATGTCTTGCATATAACCCAATGGGATTTGCATTTTTAAGAGAGTCTCACCAATTATAAAATCCATTAGGAACTACTCTTAAAGTTAAGCTACCTCTGTGTGTCAGGCTGCAAGCTTTCTGATGTGTTCATTTCCACTGTCTTGATATTTGGATTAATCGTTAGGGAGAAGAGAAAGAAAATACAAATTGGAAAATTTTGTCATGAAAAATGTAGATGGTGGACTATGATTGAATGGTTTGTGGGAGGAAAAAATGTGCTGTGAGAAATTGTCAGAAATAAAAATCAATAAGATTACACGAGACATAAAGAATGTTTTGTGAACTTCTAATCTGGTACTCATGTAGTCGGAGAGATTCTCATACTTGTTATTTAATTAAAAGGGCTAGAGTCTATCAAATGGATAATGGATTAAATAGTTTTTTTATAAAAAGAACATTTCAAGCCTTAAAGCTAAGGGGAAAAATCTACCCCAGATGAATAGAGTTTAGCAGTTCTTTTTAGAATTTTCTTTTTAAATATGGCTTAAATTGAACTAGATATAAGTAGTAATAATAGAGCATGGTAAATATGACCAGAAAAACTCAAATTTATATGGTGTTTTGAGGTTTGCAAAGCACTTTACATTCATTATTCCATTTGACTCTCATGGTAGGATAGTCCTATGAGATAAAGATAAACTAGAAATTATCCCTGCTTCACAAACGAAGAAGTGAAGGGTCAGATGCATTAGTAACATGCCTAGTATTATGCAGTTTTTAAGTTTTGGGAGGTAGAATTTGCATCTAGGTCTTCCAGGCTCCAAGTCTATCAGTTTACCTACTATATCACTCTGACTTTCTATTGAGATTTTATTAGACTATAAAATGATTTATTCCAGAAGCCTGGACATATCATGCAAATTATTTTCATACCGTTAAATGTTTCATAGACAAATATAATAGGAAGATTGGAAAGCTGAGCCACATAGGTGTCTCCTTTTCACTCATAGATAATAAAGAAATCCACCTCTGTATGTAGATGAATGTGGATGCTCTGCAAACATACATGCTTTGACAAAATCTTTAAGCCAATGAATTCTTACCCATGTCTCACCAAGACTTCCACTCATTTTAGAATCATGGAACATCAGAGCCAGAAAAGACCTTGGAGATTAAGTCATCAACACTTTCTAGTCTTAATGGAAGAAAGTGAGTCCCAGAAAGAAGATTCTTTCTCATAACCATATAACTAACGAGGTGCTGCTAGCAGAGCCAGAATTTAAATTCCAAATCCTTTGTTTCGGTTCCCCTGTATTTCAGTTTCTTTTTCTGTAAAATGGAATAGGGATAGTCATACCTGTACTCTCCATTTCATAGGGGTTTGATGAGGAAAATTTTTAAAATGACTACATAAACTATATTGTTAGGGTTATCATAACATAAACCATGTAGCCTGTCCAAAGAGAGCCTGACATCCAAAACTCAAGAAGAACATCTCTTTCAATGATATACCTTTAAGCAAACATTTTTGTACATCTGCTTTGTAGAAGGCTACATGCTAGATATTAGAAGTGTAAAGACAGAAGACAGGGAACTTAGGGAGTACACTGGAAAGAACTCTGAATTCAGAATCGGAGATTCAAATGCCAACCCTGCTTCTTATTGCTGCTTATATGACCTTGGACAATCAGCCTCAATTTCCTCATAGGAAGTGGACAAGACAAACTAAGATTCTTTTCAGTTATAAAGTTACTATTCTATGGCACAAACCCTGCCTTCAAGAAGTTTACATTCACCCAAATAACTATGATAAAGAATGAGTGAGAAGGGTGAAGAAGGGGCACAGTGAGCAGGACAGGGATTGTGTTCATCAGGAATTGTGGGGGTGGTAGGGTTAACAGGGAGTAAGCTCCTGAAACCTTGGTTGGGCCTTGAAAGAAGGGGAAGGACTTTAATTAATAGATGAGTGTGAAAGGAGTCAATTCCATAGGCAGGAGGTAGAATGATTGAAAGCACAGAGACAGAAGAATGTAGGACAGAAAACTGGCATTTTTAAGCTAATGGTCAGGGTTGATGAAAGTGTCCTGTACTGGTGAGAAGAAATAGTGCCCCAGAAAACAATGGAGTCATTCATGTGTTTGACTGGATTTCTATCAATATGCCCTGAAATGGATTGCCTGACATTACACTGCAGAATTTTTAAGTCCTACCTCCAGGCAAATCTCATAGTTACCAGCCAAAATGAAAGTGTGAAATGCTTTTTAATGTATATTTAACAACAGATAGTCTGGTGATTACTGATGTGTATTCTCAGTGGACTTTCCCTTTGCTATCCAAAGCGTATGTTAAGAGTCAACATTTTTACACATTTATGCTTCCTAAAACCTAGTGCATGTTTACTTTTTAATTATCTATAACAGTCATTGATAACAAAATATTTTTAAAGAGCCAAATGTTTTTGTATCTAAATCACAAAATTTTAATCAATTTCTTCTAACAGAGTATAGCCACCTTTCTCAGCTTTTTAACTTTTTTTCCCATTTTTACAAACTCTGCCTTTTCTGCTGCCTTTTATTACATGATACTAAAATACTGCCCTCACAGACACACAAACATACACCCAATCCAGATAAGTGAATGGCGATTTTTTGGGTGGTATTTTAGTCATTCTTTTATTTCAAAATTCTGTGGACTTAAAAGAATTTTTCATCACTGAATCCAGTACAGTGTCTGCTCATATTTAAGGAATAGATTCCACAGAATGAACTTAATTCCTTCGTATGGTGTCACCCTTTAATAAGGATTAAGGTACCATTTTATGCATTTACTGTGGGTTGCACAGCAAGAGTTCACGTCTTATACTAATGTATGCTAAATAGTTGCATAGTACATAGATCACTGTTGTTAAAATAGCAGTATTGAAGGCATTTTAGATCGCAAAGCCCCGGTGGTCTAAATTTTGTTTGCCTTGACATTATTAAACTCAATCTGTTTCTCTAACTGTGACTCTAATTACTATATTTGCATGGCAGAAAAGTTTGCTTTGTGGGTCGACTTCAATTAACAGTGCTTGCATGTTGTTTTCTGCACGTGTTGTTCCATGAGCAGACAGCAGAGCACCTTCAATTGAATTTAATAATTATGCAGAATCAATAAGTTTTTGTGTTTGTCTTTGTTGTTTCTTTGATGTGGCCTCTAGGATGCTGCTGGCAAGGTGCTAGACCGCTGGGCCATCATGTCCCGAGAAGAAGAGATTATTACCCTTCAGCAGTTTCTGCGGTTTGGAGAAACCAAATCCATTGTAGAGCTGATGGCGATTCAAGAGAAAGAAGGGCAGGCCGTTGCTGTACCATCTTCAAAGACAGATTCAGATATAAGGACTTTTATTGAAAGCAATAATCGCACTAGGAGTCCAAGTCTCCTTGCTCACCTGGAAAACAGCAATCCTTCCAGCATTCATCATTTTGAAAACATCCCCAACAGCCTTGCATTCTTGCTTCCATTCCAGTACATAAATCCAGTCTCTGCCCCACTACTTGGGTTGCCCCCAAATGGTTTGCTGCTAGAGCAGCCAGGACTGAGGCTTCGGGAGCCTAGCCTTTCAACCCAGAATGAATATAATGAAAGCAGTGAGTCAGAAGTTTCTCCCACGCCTTATAAGAATGAGCAGACACCCAACAGAAATGCTCTGACTAGTATCACCAATGTGGAGCCCAAAACAGAGCCAGCCTGTGTGTCCCCCATTCAGACTTCTGCCCCAATCAGTGATTTAGCCAAACCTGAGCACACGAAAAGTTCCTTCCGGATTCACCGAATGAGAAGGATGGGCTCAGCCTCTAGGAAAGGGAGAGTGTTTTGTAATGCATGTGGAAAAACTTTCTATGATAAAGGTACTCTCAAAATTCATTATAATGCGGTTCACCTGAAGATCAAACACCGCTGTACGATCGAAGGCTGCAATATGGTCTTCAGCTCCCTGCGAAGTCGCAATCGCCACAGTGCAAATCCCAATCCCCGCCTTCACATGCCTATGCTAAGGAATAACCGAGACAAAGATTTAATCCGGGCTACATCAGGAGCTGCCACGCCAGTCATAGCAAGTACTAAATCAAATCTCACTCTCACAAGCCCTGGCCGACCTCCAATGGGTTTTACCACTCCCCCACTTGACCCTGTCTTACAGAATCCTCTCCCTAGCCAACTAGTATTTTCTGGGTTAAAGACTGTCCAGCCTGTTCCTCCATTTTATAGAAGCTTACTCACCCCTGGAGAAATGGTGAGCCCTCCAACCTCACTTCCCACTAGCCCCATCATACCAGCTAGCAGTGCTGTGGAGCAGCACGTTGCACCTCCCTCTGAGCCAGCAGTCTCAGTGATGGTGATGGCCTCTCATGAACCTACCACTGACTTGGCCCCCAAGAAGAAACCTCGAAAGTCAAGCATGCCTGTTAAGATTGAAAAGGAAATTATCGATACTGCTGACGAGTTTGATGATGAAGATGATGAGCCCAATGACAGCGGAGCTGTGGTCAATGACATGAGCCATGACAATCATTGCCATTCCCATGATGAGATGAGTCCAGGGTTGTCTGTGAAAGATTTTTCCAAGCACAGTCGGAGCCGGTGTATCTCCAGGACAGAAATAAGAAGGGCAGACAGTATGACTTCAGAAGACCAAGAACATGAGAGGGACTATGAAAATGAATCTGAGTCTTCTGAGCCAAAGTTGTGCGAGGAATCAATGGAGGCTGATGACCGCATGCACAGTGAAGGGAATGAAAAAGCCATGATGAATAATGAAAGACCTGATGAAAATCACAACGAGCCCTCTCACCAGGATGTAATTAAGGTGAAGGAAGAGTTTACAGATCCTACATATGACATGTTTTACATGAGCCAGTACGGACTATATAATGGAGGCAGTGCTAGTATGGCTGCCCTTCATGACAGTTTCACATCATCTTTGAACTATGGCAGCCCTCAAAAGTTCTCCCCAGAAGGTGACTTGTGTTCTAGCCCAGACCCCAAGATATGTTATGTGTGCAAGAAGAGTTTCAAAAGCTCCTACAGCGTGAAGCTACACTACAGGAACGTTCACTTAAAAGAGATGCATGTCTGCACAGTGGCCGGCTGTAATGCTGCCTTCCCCTCACGGCGAAGCAGAGACAGGTCAGTAAATCTCCATTGACTGCTGCTGCTGTGTGGTTCAGTAATGTTGGACTTAACGTAAGAAAATCCAGCTTAAGGTGTTTTTGAAGCATTATAGAGATTGCCCACAGTGATCAAATGGCAACCATGCAACCATGATAATGAAGGATTGTCACAGTTGGTGTTTGTTGTGTATTAGCATGCAGAATCATATGCCATTTTGCCCAGTGATGCACGCCATTATTTTGTGTGCTTTGTGTATATGTGTGTTTCCATGCATCCAGGTGTATATAATTACACATGTACACAACACCCTTCCCTTCCCATATACCTTCACTTAGAAGCCGCAGCTTCTGTTTTATATATAATTGCTTTTCCCTGTGGCTTTTTAATTAAATAAATATATTATCTTCATACACACATATCTATCCAATATAGAAACAGAAATTTACGGATGGAAAGAACCATAGGTCCAGGACATCGGGACACCCTGCATCTGCGTAGGTATACCAGAAATGTTATGATTCCTTAAATGGGTATTCATTGTGTCCTTGAATTTTTTTTTAATCAGTAAAAATACTGGAGAAAATGGGACAGAAGAAATCTTTAGGGATTTGGGGGAGGGGTGGTGTTTTTTTATAAAATAATATTAATTTCTTTCATGTACTGTGGTAGTAGACATAATAATGGAATAGGAGCCAGCAGATGTGCGATTTAGCCTAGCCTCTGCTTCTAACTAGCTGTATGGTTTTAGATTAGTAGCTTAACTTAATGAACTGAAGTTTCCTCATCTGTGGAATCAGGAGTTGGACTCTATGATCTTTAAGATTCTGTGAATCTGTCATGCACAGAAGGGAAGGGAAACCCCTATACAGTTTTGGGATCAGTTAGACTATATTATGCCCAGTCTTTGGATGACATCACACTGCAGCTATGTTGCTTCAATACCGAAACAGTTGGGTTTAAACAGAAGCAGCTGGTCCTAAACCTCTTAGGCTTTTTATACAATATTCTTTTTTATTCCTAAAGAAAATGTAATATAAATGGAATTTGTCAAGGTGGTCAGTGGTGGGGTAAAACAGTTATATCACACTTGTGGAAATAAGCTGGTGAACAGATTGTTTACATAATACAATATTCCTACCCTAGCCATAGTGGTTGGTTCTTGTTATTAGATTAATTGTGGTTCATCAGTTGTGAATTTTCCTATTTTTAAAAAACAAAATATTACAATGTGGAAAAAAAGCAATAGATACAGAAGAAGGACATTAGACTCGGTTTACCAGCTGCCAAATAGCCACCCCATTTCCTAAACCTTGTCTAGGTCATTTTGTTGGTTTGCGATTTTTCTGCAGGGCACATCACAAAATGAAAGACCATCTGACAGGTAGACCTTCTTTGTCCATTAGGTTTTTCCTCTAACATCCATAACAGTGGATTCTAAAAAGTCAAATAGTTCTTATTTTAGTGGAATAAAATCAGACCCATGAAAAGCAAAAGCTTTTCCATTAGCCACTCTTTATCAGAATTGAGCTGGAAGACAAGCCCTTGCCTTAGACTTCTCCTTCCACCAACACTCCATTCTGTAAAAATTGATTATAATTTCTTATGTAGATTTCCCTTATCTGTTGCTTTTTATATTCCCAGTATATGTAGATAAGACTGATAAACTTTGAATATAAAAGACAGTGTCTCTTTAGTGTCCAAGATGGCATCTCAAATCTGTGATTTCTATGTTATTTATTGCTTTACAATGGTGAATGTTTGTTTGAGATGTCACACTAAGAATAATGAAGTTAAGTCACTGGGCATTTATTAACAAAAGAGGCCATTATGAAAGCCTACATAAAACTGATCAAGGTGAAATATTTGAAGACTAGTCAAGATTTAACCTTATTTATAACAATCATTATCATGATTTCTGAAAAACACGTAAGACATACTATTAGAATAAATGACACTGGGATAAAAAGGCCCCACGTGTAAAGAGTAGGATGATGACTTACATGAAATCACATGCAAACATGCTTTCCTTTTTATATCACAAATAAGTTCCTCTTTGCAATATCATTTATCCTAAACATTTGTTGGTAACAAATAAGTCTAGTTGTTTATTTCAAAGACTGAACACTAATCAATTACTTAAAGGTCAGATCAGTTTCTTAGATAGCTCCATCTAAGTTGGGACCATGAATTAATACTTCCAGGACATTTTAGGTTGGTATCATTTTCTGTAAAATGAGAAACCATTTTTTTCTTTGGAATTTTTTTTAAAAATTGGCACTCATGAAATATCTCCCAGAATTAACCTTTTTATAGTAGTTTTATAATTACCTTTATTAAAAAGGTTATTTAAAATAAGACTAAAAGGGGGTAGAACAAAATTGTTTTCTTTTTGCACCAAAGACTAAATAACTAGAGTTTGTTTTGTTTAGGTTTGTTTTTTTTTTTTAACCAAGACACTCTTGTATTTATTGCATGACCCTTTGGAAGCACCTAATATTCTTGGTTCCTTAGAAAACTGGCTTTCCATTTTTGTTTCTAACCACATAAATAAAGCTTAGGGACTCAGTAGTTCTACACAGCTAGTCAGGAGGAATGATGCTAAGTGAGGAACATTACACCTCTCTCCATTCATCACATGGGACCATTATCTGAAACTTGAGCAACAAAGATGGCTGTTGATTGTACTGTCTTATTTAATTCCCAGGTTATCACCTCCTCCTTCTAATTCAGAGAAATGCTTAGTTTGATCTCCTACTTGCTTTACAACACAGATCTTGGTTCACTTTTGACTGGCTCCTAAAGACAACAATTCTTACCTCACAGGCTTTTCTTTTTCCTTCCCTTCTAGCTTATTAGTTGTGGAACTCCCAGGGAACCAGTGGCTATGATTTCTTTCAAGAATTTCCTATGAGTCCAAGAAAGACAAGTTTTCTTATCATCCCTCTGAGCCAATGACCCTTCCCAAGCAGAAAGCCTATTCTCTTTAGGCTCATTTCTTTTCACTCCCTGGAGACTCAATTCCTCCATCCTTGACTTTTCAGTGTCTTCCATGTGCAAATAAAGCATTAGAGGAGATTTTGACTGGAGGTGGTAGGAGGGAAACAACAGAGTGTAGAGGATGCTTAAGTAGAACTAACAAAAATCCTAGTAATAGCTCTTTTCCTGCTTTTCATGTGCCTAACTTTATCTTCTGAGGATATCAAAGTACCTTACAAAAGTAACTCATTAGTCCTCCTAGGACTCTTCTGAGATAATCATATGATAAGTACTAGTATTCCTGATTTATAGACAAAAATGGCCATGGAGAGACTGAGACAAAAATTTTTCCTCTTTGAGGAAATGCAGTTTGGTAATTAATAAGAAAAGGAATCTCAGAGAGACAGAGGAAAGTGGATGATAGGTAGTGGATTTCCTGGGGGCAGAGAGTTATAAATAAGATGTCCTAGAAATCCTTCACTGGACAAGAGGGAACAAATGTGCATTTAGTGACAGGAATTTAAGGTAATTAGAAAGAGAACTTTTCAGCCTTGCCTTTAATAATAGTTGTTAGAAATTAGAGTGCGCTATCTATCACACAAGCCTATGAAATCTCCTTCAGTGTATCACTTTGAAAATCACATAGAGAACTACCTAGCTGCTGGAGAGACACAAACAGGGTAGAAATGGTAATTAGTCTACAATCCATTATGGTAGCACTAAATCTTTTACATAGAAAAAAAAATGAGTAGGAAAGACCCAGATTCTCTGTTTCTGTCATCTCCAGTGCTGAAATGCTGTTCTGCTGCTTGGGAATAGGAGAATGGACTATGTCACCTATTGAAGTCTTTATTAGATGTTGATCAGATTCAGTACTGCACCTCGAAATATAGGTACAGAAAACTGACCACTTGGGATAGCAAAGAATTAAAAATAAATGGACTGAACCTACAATCTCATGGAAATTTCCTTGAAGAGGGCATAATAAAGCTGAGTTTAGTTCAGTGTTTTAAAATTTCTTCTCATCTGGCTTTGGTTTAGCTCCCCATGAAATGATAACTGAGTGGTAAGTGAATCATCTGTACTGAAAATACCACATTAGTGAATTGCATTCATTTTTTTTTGTGAGGGAAAAAATAGATTCCTGGCCTTTTTTCTACAAATCTCTATCATTGGATAATATACTAAAATCTATTTTATATGATTGGCAACATAAAAATTTCAGAACTAAAGTGAGGACTCAGTTGCAGAGGAACCAGTTTGATCTGCACAGAAAGAAATGTGTTTCTCTGTTCTCCATTTCCCACCCTAGGTGGATTTTGAAAAGTGGAGAAGCATACAGTCTTTCCTGTTGCTTTTCTTGAGGGATAGTAGCTATTAATTGTTGAAAAGTTCATACTACATTTTCTCAGAAAAGTAAGCATGTATTCTTAAGGTGTGAGAAAGGTAATTTAGCCACTCTTAGACCAAATAATATTTGCTCAAGGTGATTGATAAATAAATATCAGCAAGTATTGGTGCCAAGCATGAGCCTGGCTTTTGATTGCTAGTTAAATCAGACCAGATTTAAACATGTAAACTTCTTGATTTGTATGGAGCAAGACATCTGTATTTGGTTTATTAAAACCTGCTGATCTCTCCAGAACTAAATTTGTTTCTTTGTAGGCCTCTGGGTAGCTGTAGCTAAAAAGCAAAGACTATACTTTTTTGCTTGTTTGATTACCTGACTCTCAGCCCTGTACAGGTGTGCTTGAATAAATTAACATGAGATACCTCTGATGAGCCACTGCATACATTAACAGCAGAGGTGAAGGTGTGAACACTGTGCTACCTGCCTCCTGTTTACCACCTCCTCTTCAACTCAGCAGCATCCATTTTTCATCTTCTACTATGTTTTGAAACTTATACAGATAACTTTTTTTTAGAGACTACCTTTAAATAATTACACATGATTATTTCAAAAGATAGCTCTGAGAAACAAAATACTTAGCACCACTTCATGGGAACTATTTGCCCTAATATAATTAGGTATCAAATATGAGGTGTTTCTGTTTCGCACTCCAAGTATAAAAAGAGAACATTTCAGAGGCACTGTGTGTTTGCTTACCTGTACTTTAGTCTATCCATGTGCTCTGGGCTGTGTTTTCTAAGACCCCATGAAGTGAGTTTATGAGACCTTGTGGCTTCTTAACATGCAGAGTGATATTTTCTCTTGAAAAGCTACTTGGCTTCACAATAGAAGCCAGCAGACCAACAGATTTTGCCTTTGCATCCATAGCTTTTCATAACGACAACAAAACCTTTACAATGGCAACTTGTGTTGTCTGGATCTTTATATGTGGTTAGGGGAGCAATGAAGAAAACTGTCTCCTTATATCATGGGCTGGTATGGCATGCCAAGATAAGTATCCACTCTTCTTAATCACCTGCTGACCTGGCTCCATATAAGACAAGAGCTTTTCAGTACATGCTGACCCCTTTATCCCACTACAAAAAATATAGTGTTCACGACCTAAAGGTAGAAGAAGAATGCCAGATGATTGTGGACAACTATTGATGTTAGTTCCATAACACTCATGAGTTGGGTCTATAATACTACAAGCATACAAGTAATTCAGGACCTACACACCTATTTAACCCTGTTTCTAGCCCCACCCCAAGGGAGAAGAAAACACCCCCAAACTGCTTTTGTCCAAGCTGTCTGTGTAATTCAAGCACAAAACTTTTATGAAGTATTTAGTAGGTGTCTAGTGAATTCCATTGATGACAGAATGTAAATTCTTTGAGATCTTACTATCCTCAGCCACTAGCAGAGTGCCTTCTACTTCGTAGACATTTGTAAATGCTTGTTGAATGGAATTGTACTATCTGTCTGTCCTTTGCTACCCGTTAGAGCTGCATGGGCTGTTTGAGAGCTTTTTCAGAACTTTTAAAGACTCCAACATATCTGTCATGGGTCTCTCTTGACATACAGTTCTTCGTTTGACTTGTTCCCTTTGAGAAGTCATTTCCTTTAGCCTTTTTAAAATATGTTCAGGTTCCCACCAGGAAGCAAGCTAGAAGATTACTTACATACACACATACACACACACACTCTCTCTCTTACACACACACTCTCTCTCTTACACACACACACACACACACACTCACATGAATTCCAATGTAATTTAATCTTTACTATTTTACCTCCCATCTACCTCCAGCTTTAAGAGGTTAGTTATTGCTGATCTTTTAATTCTTATTTTGATTCTAAGAAGTGCTGGGCTTGTTGAGGGGTATTTCTTCTCTCCTATTTAAATTTCATTTCGAAAGTTGACCTAAAAGGCATTTCTAAAATAAAGCAAACATTCTTTAAAAAAATAATTTAATGTTTTTGCCATAAGACTAAAAAAAAAAACTTCAAATAAAGGGATGTGGCAGAAAATAAAAGGATCCTGCACTTGCCAAAAGTTCGTGTCATAAAAAAGAGATTCAGTAACTTTGATGTTTAGATGCCAAAATTTGTATATATGAAGCAAAAGAGACAAGGAGAGGGAGGGAAGGAGGGAAGAAGGAAAGGTGGAGGAAGAAAAGATACAAGAGAAAGTGGTGCATTTTTTTGCTAAGATAATTTTGTTCCCATTATTTAGCATAAAAATTTTACTTTAAAAGAGCACTGCGATTCCATCCCCCATGGCAGTCTACTTAAATTAAAATGTTGGCTGTAAATTCTGGATAAAAAGCTGTTGTGCTTAGTGTTAGTGATCTTAACTCTAATACTTTATGAAGCTTATTACTTCTTTTTATTAACCTTTGGGAGGGGGGAGATGTTACCCACTTCCATTTTAGCTCCCTTTCTTCTCTCTAATCTTCAGTCCACCTATATAAAAACCTAGGCCTAATGTTTCCAATTGAACATAAAAAACAAAACCTTAATATTGGTTCTACTCAAATTTGAAATAGTGTTAGCTACCCAGAAATAATACAGAGCAGTTTCTTTTCATATAAACATATATGTGTACAGACACACCATGCACATCCGTGCACATCCATGCACACACACATGTATCAATTCACAACTGAAATCAAGAGAGATCATGCACCCAGGTTTGGGAAGGTCATGGCACACCTTAATTTACTGCAGTGATATGTGGAGTTACCCTCCTTGCATGGCTAAGGAAGAGCAAGATTTCATGAGGAAAAGATCTTTTTTGGCCAACAGAACAACAACCCCTCCATAGGAAGCATATGGGGTCTGATAGCCAGGAGAGGGGAGCAACACTAATTCTGCAGCCTTTTTAGTCTGCTCTGTCACAGAGGGGGCAATGCTGGGTCAGTCAGCTCACTAGTAATTGTGTTTTACAGACTTCTAAAGCAATTGGCTCAGTCAGTCCCAATTCAATAAAAGTGGAGCGCGAGAGAGAGAGAGCACTTTTGTTCTATTTTTTACTTGAAATTATTTCATTCAGCAGTCTGTCTTTTTTATTACCAGGACTTGACATTAGCACTCCAAGCTATATTAGCATCCATTTCAGCAGTTCAGTAATGGTATTAAAAAAACACTTAACTTCAACGGTGAATGGTTGTATGACAGTACCATAAAAATCCACATTAAAAAAAAAACTTATGTATTTGTCCCAGCAAATTATTTTTCACTTGTTTAACCACTTCAAAACTCTGTTCTCATGACTGGTATCCACAAGGGTTTTCTTGCTCACTAAGGCATCCCATGCTAGCATTTTGTTGGCTGGGGAAAGATGAAGAAAGGAGGGGTGCAAAGAGCAAAGGAAAATCCAAAAGGAGAGTCAGAAGACAAAGATTCTCTGCATCCATGAGTTAGATTGCCTTCCATTTGTCAGCAGTGGTAGTGTTGGCAAACTCCTAGCACCCAAGGTGAAAATCTTGGATCTTTCTCCAGAGCTGGGATTTGATTTTGAACCCTACACTTTCCAAACTTGGGATACAAGCCTAACTACTTTGGCACTGCACTGTGCTCATAAATGACTACATTAGGTTCTAAATTTTGATTAAACATTCAGTAATTAATCAATGGTGGACATGAAGCAGTTGGCAAGGTCCAGAGCTGCAAAATGTTTAAGACATAAAACATTACAAAGTAATTAGAATATGCTCCTTCAAGAGAAGGATTGCCTCAATAAAAGGGTAAATGATAGCATCCTGTTTATTGTGGACGTAGGCAGCCAGAGCAATATGATAAACTGCTGGAGATACACATATCAGTAATCATCCACATTATTAGTGTCATTAATCATAATTCCAAAAATATGACAGCAGCAGCCAACTTTTTGACCAATTTTGCCTCTGCCTGTTGGCCATTATAACTTCACTAATAGACTGCAGAGCTCCTGTGCGTGGCAGTTTGCATTGAGAATGGAAGGTTAATTATATTTGAGCTGCTGATTTCTTCTCTCCTTGGAAAAGCCTGAGCACTTTGACAATCCCAGGAGTTCACTGTTGTTAAACCGGTAAAAGTACTTTATTGAAATTTTCTTTGTTGGTCAGGAATGAGTAGATGTTTCAAATGAGATATAAGCGCCAGGCTGGGACAACTGCTAATGTTTCTTGCTCCAAAATGATCCTTGGACAGCAGGCTGAACTCATACTTTCCTTAAGATTTCTTTGCTCTCTCCAGTGGATGAGCAAAAAGTTCAGCAGTAATAACCACTGACAGCATATGGGGGGAATCTCACAAGATTAATAGTACCCTTGGGTTTGGTAGGATTGGGTAGTGGCTTGGTGATAGTACTTGTTTTGTCAAGAAATATTGGGAGATAAGAGCATCCCTTCTGTGGAAAGTGCTACATCTTAAAGTATGCCTAGGCAGTACCCAAAAAAAATGAATGAAAAGCCAATAACAATCATCTGCATGTTTCAAAAAGACTATTTGCTGGCAAATAGATGCAGTTTCTTGTTGTTTAACTCCAAGGATTACTTTTCAACCCATCTTTTTAATTCATATAGACACTGCCATAATTTAGATTGTTAAAACAACAAGCAAAATTTGTTCAGATGGGTTTGATCACTGTTTCATCATGAAATTATAGTAGAGAAAGTAGTCAAATGATAGTTATTTTTCAGGAAAATACACTCAAAATGTTAATAATCCCTTGATCTACTTAACAAGAGTATAATTTTATATTTGAGGTATTTTAAAAACAGTTAAAGTGGTCCTATAAATTTTATGAATTGTACCAACAAGTTGGTATACTTTGTCTGACACATGGTGGGGGGGTGGATCCACTCAATAAAGAAGATAAATTTTTAGTTTATCATGAGAGGATACATTGCATTAAACTCTTGGAAATTTCAGCATCTTCATCTGAACTCTTTCCAAAAGTCAGAATATTTTAAAAAAGAGAAGTGATTGAGGGATTTGGTCTAGTTATCAGGGGCAGCTGGCTAAGTTAAAACTACACCATTTAACTCTGATGCATTCTGAGCAGTTGTGCAAAGCCTCCCACTTTTTTTTTCTCAAACTAGAAAGAGCTTGCCTGAGTACATTTGCATTTGCCATTAGAACAGACTTCCATTCACCATGTAGCATGCCTCTCATGTAGCAGTGCAACAGGTACATAGTTATTGAATAATCAGTCCTCCTGAGAAGCCCTGAAGTGTCAAAGACAGCTCAAAGAAGATAGGTGGAGAACACTGCTGTTGGATATCAATTCTATACTTAACCTGAGCAAGTAGCACAACCGAATCCCACCATCCTTCCTCCCTAAATGCCATCACACCATTAACATTTTTTATGCATTCCCCAGCAATGACAAATTGGTTTCTAACTAGAGCACCAGATTTAGTATGCAAAAGGCATGTTTGCCTCTGCCAACAAACCAATAATTCTCACTAACATCTTCAGAGTTACAACATTTATAAAGTTGCAAAGTGGAGTAAACAAACCATCTGTTTGGCTTTTCCGTATATGTCATGCTTTCTTATTAGCATATTACGATTCATTTAGTAAACAAATTTGGTGATTTCGTTCACGTCAAAGTTAGAGGAAGCTAGAAGATGATTAACATTCCTGGGACAGGCACATTAATACATTGCTTCCTCTGCAAAGTTAAATGGCTTCTCAAGAGAATCACCCCTTGTTGACAAGATGAGACTGTCAATTTTGTTTGCCTGCCACATTAGGGGCCGTAAGGGGATGGCAAGCTCTGAGAGAGAGGAGCAGTGTAGGCAGCATAATTCACTGCGAATTGAGAAAAGAAGTCTAATTCTGATAAATGGTCGACCCCAATACATCCTACCTGTTATTACAACAGACGTGCCGTATCTGTGCTGTAAATTAGTTAAACCCCTAAAGAGTTTGGTGGGAGCTTATCTTCAAGTGAATAATTTGAGTGTAGAGGGAACTGTCTGCGTGACCAGTGTGAATGATTTGTTTCATATTGAAAGGAATTGAAATGACTGAATTCCACATTTTTAATTTGCAAGAACTTACTTGTCCTTTTTTTCCTGCATTTAATAAGCACTGCTTCACTTTGGGGCTTTAGTAAGTGTTACATGGCATTTTGCTTTGAATTTTCTTCTTATGCAGGGTGATGGTTTTCAGGACTCCTGTAGAGGAACCTAAAGTAGAAACCTTTTTAATAACTCTTATTTCTTTTTTAAAAAAAATCACTACTACCACCACCACCACCAAAAACCTTCCAGTGTCAGAAATGTCATTGATTTCACAGAGCAGCAGATATTCTTCAGAAACCACCATTAATAAACAGCAATACACAAATTATACAGAGTAAAGGCAATATCTAATAAGTGTTCCAGTAGGTTCAATAAAAGTGTTAAGGTGGATCAGAGGCTTGTTTCCCTCACTCGCCTCCCATTTCTTTAGGTCTTAATGGCAGTCTTGCACTTCAATGTAAAATAACATTGTTAAGATTGACAAAATACCCACATATACCATCTAACCAGGCCCAAATTATGTATCAGTCAATGAACAAATATTTATTAACCATCTCCTAATGTGCAAGGTGCTGTGACTAGCCAGGTTCATATTACCATTTGACTTCTAGAGGAATAAGAAAAAGAAAAAAACCACTAACCCCAAATGAGAAGAGTGACATTTGAGCCAAATTCCTTGTTAAGGTATATTTTTATAGTTAATTGTACAAGTCACAATTTTATTTTATTTTATTTGGTAATCCCAAATTGTACAAGGCTTCACTGTTTACATCTACCTTGGAGCCTTCTTGTTGACCATTATTGTAATCTCAGTTCAGTAAATTCAGTGACTTAATATCTCACTTCCCATTGTCGAGAAAGGTAGGTCTAGCACTCAATATAAAAATATGGTATGATTAATGGATTATCCAGTTCTTGATTTCTACAGCCTGACTTTGAAGTTAGCCATGACACTTTTCTTTCATTTTGAATTTCCTCCTTACATCTCAAAACAACTCCAAAAGCTCATACTTTTTCTTTAAAATCCAGCCGTTACATTTTTCATTTTCATAGATAACCAGTGCATTAAAATAGAATTGGGCACATTGACAAGTTAAGAAGAAAACTGTTGAAGAATCCCAAGTCTGAACTTACGCACAGTGGGCAAATAGCATGTGCATTTAATTGACTGCATTTGCCAAAGTTATATTCATTTTTCTTCTGTTTATACCTAGTGAGAATCTCACTGGAGAATTGAAATAGGGAAGGAAAATCTGGAGTCCATTTCAATCCAATCAGATCATTTTCAGTCATCATTATTATCTTTGTCATTCCAAATTTGGAAAGAAGAATAATTATGGTTTTCCATACACTGAAGGCTTTATCATATTCAGTGCCTTCAGTAAACTATAGAAAAAATTGGTAGTCCAGGGTAGGTATAAGAAACATGAATTAAAGCTATTCAAAAGACCTATTGATCATTCTGATTATAGCCCAAGTTTTAGGGCTAAATTCATACTATAATTATGTATGTGGGATTCACTTGGACTGAATTCAGGTGTTATTAGGGCCAATTCTTCCTTATTACCCAACTTTCTTAAAGGTTCAGCTTCATGCTTCAGATTTTTAGTTTCTGTTCTTTGATATATCCAATGCCCTTTGGCAAAAAAGATATACTCTCTGAAGCTCTGCCACATTACTGTAGATTTTAAAGCATGTGACCATTTTTGAATCACTGTCCTAATGAGTACAACCAAGGCCAAACCTTGTTTCTACCACTCATGTTCTTCACTTCCCCGCAAGGCATTCCCCTGTCCTGGGAACTTGCCCACACATTTCTGCACTTCCTACATAACCAATTCATCAACAATCAAGTAGAAACATAGCATTAATAGTACTGGCACTCACAATGTTGGGGTCTGGTAAAATGTGCATGTATTCCCATTCCAAAGTAGAATGTCTTGGCTCTATCTTGGACAAATTCTTTATCTTGAAATGTGTTAGAATACAATGATTTCTATGCCTAAAGGAATAAGATCTTTGCATTGGTGTCTCCTGTCTTTAACATAATTCCAGTTCTTCCCTTTATCTACATCTGGAATACTTCTCTTGACCAAAGATGTCTTTCATGGACTCTTTCTTCTACTTACTACATCTTTGATAACTTGATTCTTTGCCTTCTTTTAAGAATATTGTTTTTATCTTACAGTTTCTGGACCTTTCTGCTTTTAAAAGCTTTTTTCAGAAGGAATCTCCCATTTTCTTTGTTTTGATACATTTCATAGTCTGTCTTATATGTGAACTTTATAGTCAGTGTCTTTCCTTTTTCCCTTTTTTCTTCCCTGTTCTGCTGATCCATAGAAACTCATAACATTCCCTAAATTGCCATTAACCCTGGGTCTTTGTGTCTATTTCCAAATACATTATGATAACTAATTGACTGCCACAGAGTATGACACCTTAGGGTTCCAGTTAAAACCAAGTGCTGGTCTTTGCTCTTTATCAGGAGGAATTCTGACCTAGAGGAAGTGATCAACTCATCTGATGTCATTAGTCTTTTCCATATTCAGTTTGACCACATTTCTAAAAGGATTCTCTCTCCTTCTTTCTATCCCTTTCTCTCTTCTCTGCTTTTTTTCTCCTCTACTTTTTTTCTCTCTGCATTTCACATGTCCCCTCCCTTTATTTTACCTCATCCTTTCCCATACCTCATCAAAGATTTTCCAAACCAACATTACAAGAGTATATTAGATGACTTCCCACCATGCATTCTTCCTATCCCTACTTGAGTGTTTTTGCATATGGCCTCTAGGAGGATTATTAAACAAAAATGAAATAGATTAAGAAATGAATATAAAAGAATCAATTCTTTTGAACGGTGGTTGCATAATGGAAATCGACTACTATGAATGAACCCGTGTACAAAAGTTATGAACAGCAGAGCTAATGCACTGCCATGAGTTCATCTTTATTATTGCATTACACCTGAATCAATTGATAAAGTAGCTTTTTTTTAAAGCCAGGGATGGCACTTAATTGAATAAAAGTCAATGTAATTATATTAGCAGAAGCCAACGGTACTGCTGACAGCGGAAAAGGGACACTGTTGAACAGAGTGCCAGAGCTGGTCTACACATTTCTGCACATCGTTTGGTTGACAGATATTGAGGGCTGGTACATCACCTAATTAGATTACAGATTTCCACTGCTGTAAGTGGGAACCGAAGAGAAACATCTCTTCCTATTACAGTATCAACAGAGTTGTCTATTTTCACAAGTCATCTTTCGGAAGATGTGTCCATCTGGGGTATCAGTGTGTCCTTTTCTCAGTGTTAATTTATTCCTGCTTCTTTATTCAATGATTCTTGATGATATTGCTGTATGTCTGGCTGCTGTTTTCTCAGCAGTGAACCAAGGAAATGGTAACTGCAGATGTGTGAGAAACAACAGAGGGCTTAACCTGCCTAGTTCTAGATCACAGTAATCACAAAATGTGTGTTTGTGAAATGAAGATAGGGAGGGGTGTTAAGAAAAGAACAGTAGAATTTCACAAGTGTCTTTCAGTTAGGATTTTTTTTTTTATCAATAGAGAAATAGTACACAGTGTAGCTCTGTTTTTGCATTCATACGATGACTTCAGTGGTGTCATACCCACGTTTCAGGATAAAGACTTTCACAGTAGGCATTTCCTGCACTGTGCTTAGCAGCCTGCACTCCCAGTCATCTGCCATCTGACAATAAGCAAGCAAGGAACAACTGTGTCAGAGCAGGGACCACAGGGACGACTTCTGTTTATCATTCATGTATCTGCACACTGCATGCATCTGTTTAGAACTCATTTATGGATGATGATGATGATGCTGTGAATTTGGTTTGTCTAATTTGATTTATGATTTTGGATTGTGCAGCTGATCTGATAATCACCAAGACAGCAGTATGAGATGATGGCTTATGACAGAAAATGGTTTTATGATCAGAACATGTTAAATCCCTATTTTATTGTTTAAATTTGTTTTTTAAAAAAAAACAGATGTCTAGAATGTGAAATTGTTTTCTCTCTCTTTCTGTCTCTCTCTCTCCCTTTCTCTCTTTTTCTCTCTCTCTTTCTTTCATTCTTGCTTTCTTTTGTGATCGATTTAGCAAAAGATTAGAAAGCTGATCTTATTATCACAAGGTAAGCTCAGCCTTCCTAAGTGCAGTGTGTAGAGGTGTGTTTAACACCTCTGCCCCTACAAAATCAAGAGTGATATTATTGTCTTGTGTGGAAAGGTGGAAAACTTTTCCATCTTCTTTGTCTATTTGGCACATACCTCTCAACCACCCTTCATTTCCAAGAAAAACCATCCACTCTTGTAATCAAATTGACTAAGTGACTTCTTTGGGTCTGAAAATCCTCTTCTAATTTTTTACAGGAGATATCTCAAACTTTTCATTTGCCAATTTTGGTTATTTTAATTGTAACAATCTAGTATAATGTTGAACTTCTCTCATTCCTGAGAAGTAAATATTATTATTATTATTATTAATTATTTTGGCAACAGTAGCTTTCATTTTAGAGATTTGTTTAACATGTAAGCCTTGTCAGGTGAAGAGAGGTATATGCCCATGGGGGCTTTTAAAATAAATGGGGGGGAAAAGACTAAGGCAATGTTTTTCAGATAGATAATAGCATATCAGTCTTTGTAAATCATGACATCCCTATGGATGCTTTGGGACAAATCCTATATTTTCTACACAAAACTCCCAGGAAGGTGCACATGAGTTTTGCTTGTCTACAAATATAGGATTTGTTTAAACATTGAGATTGGCTTTTTGGGGAGGGATGGGGGAGAGGAGATCATTGACTGTATACACATTTTTGCCCTGTTCCTAAGATTTTTTTCTCCTTCTTTAGTTGGGGGGGAGGGGTTAATTTTTTTTTTTAAAGAGCAAAAAAGTTTTTTTTTTTCATTTTTTGTACACCTGAAAAAATCTAACTAGTATAAAGCATGTTCTAAGGCAGATATTAAAGGGCAGGAACGTTTCAAAAGTACATTTATTTTATCTTTGTAATAAGTTGTGGTTGCAAATATATTGAGAAAAAGGCTTTATTCATAGTATTTTGTCTTAAACTGCTAATATATAGGAGGGTTATTAAAACCCTTTGCTTGGTTGATTTAAAACTACCAGGCACCGTACTTTAATAGTCTTCATTAATACTCAGACTTGTACCAAGTGACCTTATAGGCTTGATTCTGTAGCTCACCTACCTCTTTAATGGAATTTTCTCATAATTTCACAGTATGTCCTCTGAATTTCTCTAAACAAAAAGAAAACTAAAATACTGACTTCTCAGAGGGCATTTCCCATTTCTTTCCACAGTGTCCTAGTGTCATGTTCTAAAAGGCCTATTTTGAGGTCTCTTGCTGCTATATGTTCACACATGCATGTGTGCGCCCAGACACACACACACACACACACACACACACACACACACACACACACAGCCTAGTCAGACTGATAGATCAGTTACTCAGGAAAAGCATCATGGTTTGAGGTTTGAATCCAATGAAAGGTCTGACCGTCTCACAGAGATAATGTTAGTTTAGAGCTCCCCCATAATCCCCTCTACCACTTACCCATCCTGAGCCCTGAGGAAATAGCAGAAATGTTTATAATTTTAAGATGGTATCATTGGCTGGCAGTGAATGCATTTTATATGATATCTTGATGAAAGCGGAGTCAATTTAAAAATGCCCCCCCTCTTTTCTCATCCCTCCCTTTCCCCCCCACCTACCCTCCCCTTCCCTCTTATTTTCCTAGACACAGTGCCAACATAAACTTGCACCGAAAACTGTTGACCAAAGAACTGGATGACATGGGCCTAGACTCATCTCAGCCCTCACTTAGCAAGGACCTCCGTGATGAATTTTTGGTGAAGATCTATGGTGCACAGCACCAAATGGGGCTTGATGTAAGGGAAGATGCCTCCTCCCCAGCAGGCACTGAAGATTCCCACATGAATGGCTATGGGAGAGGTATGACTGAAGACTACATGGTCCTAGACCTGAGTACCACCTCCAGCATCCAGTCCAGCAGCAGCATCCATTCCTCCAGAGAATCTGATGCAGGGAGTGATGAAGGGATTCTCCTAGATGACATTGATGGGGCGAGTGACAGTGGGGAGTCTGCACACAAGGCTGAAGCCCCTGCCCTCCCTGTAGGCATTGGGGCTGAAGTTCCTGGATCCCTCATGTTCAACAGTGTGTCTGTGAGCAATGGTGGAATAATGTGCAACATTTGCCACAAAATGTATAGCAACAAGGGGACCCTACGAGTGCACTACAAAACAGTGCATTTGAGAGAAATGCATAAATGCAAAGTCCCAGGTTGCAATATGATGTTTTCTTCTGTGCGCAGCCGAAATCGGCACAGTCAGAACCCTAATCTCCATAAAAACATTCCCTTCACTTCAGTAGATTAGTTTAAGGATGGACACTTCAAATGCCAGCTCTCACCAGATGGCCTCCATGTTTGAACTGCCATATTCAGTCTCTGTGTGTGTGTGTGTGTGTATCTGTGTGTGTGTGTGTGTGTGTGTATATACATATGTGCATATACACATATATGCCTGTATGTGTGTATATATGCATGTATATGTATATACATATATTTTTTCTTTAAAAAAAACACTAGGTGCTTTTGGGTTTTGTTCTTTTTCCTTTATATTCTTGGGAAAGGGGTGGGATCTTTAAAATGGGGGTAAAAACAAAATGTCCTTTAAAAAAAAAAACCACACACACAAACTTGCAACCAGTCCCAAATTTATTATAAAATTACTTGGCCATCTCCAAAGAGACCATTTGTTGTCCCCATGACTGTTGCCTGCAAAAAAAAAAAAAGTAAAAAATCAAAAAAAGAGAAAAAGAGGAAAAAAGAAACTAAAAAGCAAACTCTAGTTGTCTTTGTGGACTTTAAGGCTTTGAGAGAACCTTCAACTAAAAGCATGGCAGATTCACCTGTAAATATTTAGCCTTGAGAGGCCAATGATGTAAAACAATTGTATTGATGGTTGTTTAACTCTTCTGTTTAATTTTTACAGTTACATTCAGCTGTTATATATGCAGGAAAAATAATCGTTTGCTGGCTAGCTCTATCCATTTATGTTAGCTTTAATGCACATTTTTAAAAGATACATGCTCTTGTTTTTACTACCTGCTAGATATAGTGGTAAACAGGTGCTGGCATGCTTTACGGCACTGGTCTGATAAAAAAATGTCCTGTACTATTACATAAATCCAGTCATGCACTTTTTTTCATACACTACAAGGGGATGTGTAATATCCATGCTTACTTTTTATCCTTAAACTATTGCCATACTCAGTAAGTGTCTTTAAAAAAAAATACACTTAGATAAAAATGGTCTGGTCAGTATAGGGCATGAATGCCAAACAAAAGTATTAGTATTAACACAAAACTGCCAACTTTGCACAAGTTTCCAGAAAAGAAAATACAATTAGTCACTCAACATAACCACAGGCCAATTTGTCGGCCACCAGAAAACCGCTTTAAAAAAAAAATACAACACTTGGTGATTCTTTCAAGTGCCGAATGTTATTAGAATCAACACTGCATCCTTCTTGCTTATATGTTAAATTATATAAAAGGAGAACAGAATTATGTGGTGTGAGACAGCCAAGGCATTTATTCTTTTGAGGAAGGCTAATATTTCAGGATACAAAGGCCCAGATGCTTCACTGCAGGACAAAGCTGGCTACAATAACAGGGCTGGGGGCTCACTTCCAAAGCTTCAACCCTTGTAATGTTTTAAGGCAAGAAGTCTTAACTGGCTTATTCTCTTGTTGGGCTGTGTCTGGTTTGTAGTGATCACTTCAGTCCTTGTATGATTACGGTTTGGTTGATGGATGTAATCAAAGTCAGTTAGTGGATAGCAAGAGCGCATCAAAGCTTTGCAAACATGCGCTGAACCTTATTAATTGAGAAACTTTTCCCTTCTGAAAAGTCAGTTGAGAAGCAAGTAAAATAGGGTCTCTCACTGTGTAATGTTTTCAAAGAGGAATGAATGAAAGTCAAGACACAGAGCAATTGAGAGTGAGAAAGGAGGGAGGGAGACTATTCTCCAAATCCTTTTTTTGTTTCCGGTGTTTACAAATGTTGCCTGAGCTGGTAAACCACATTGGCAGCCTGAGCTACCACAACATACTGACTAAAGGATGGTATTTACTTAAGTTCTGCCTACAGCCAAAACCATGAGGTTGTATATTGTAGACTGTTTTTATTGTTTGGGTTTGTTTTTTTCCTCAGTAAAAACAAAAAACAAGGAATATTTCAGCAGACAATACAAAACTAACTTAAAGAGAATGTATTTCTTTTCTGTATTTAATGGCCTAGAACATTTCTCTTATCATCTGAAATTCAGAAATGCCCTTTGTTTAAAGTTTCAGATTGTTTTCATTTCTCATGTGTTTTGTAATTCTTTTTTTTTTCTCACTTTCACATCAGCTTCCACTTCCGTTAAATTTGCCAAAGGAAACTGTCAATATGTTTCTTTCTTCCTTTAGGTTTCATTGTACCTCACAGTATTTATTGTTTCCAAAAATAAGCATCATTATAATGCTAAGGAGTCAGTATTTGTTTTTGTAAAAATTCCAGAAACAATATGTCCAAGAGCTTTATCCTTTTTATTTTTTTTTAATTTTTATTTCTTGTTAATGCTATGGGATTCCTTTAGATCTTCCTTGATTCTACAGTGAGAAAAAGACCAAAAGTGTTAAAAAAAAATACAAAAGAAACCATATTAAAAGCTACATATCAAAAGCAACAAATGTTTACAGTAAAAAGCTGAGGAATTACTATGACCATTTTAGGGTTTCGCTCTTCTTTTTTAATTCCCCAGAGTTGTTTGTCTTTGTTGAATAGACAGAGATGGTTTTTTTGTTTGTTTGTTTGATGCCCTACCTACGTGCAGTATTCCTGTGAAAGATGGCACTGGGGTAATGAATGTGCGTTCTCTTCCAATAAAGGGATCCATTCAGCATAGTCCAGACTACATTGTTGTCCACCACCACAGTGACTAGAGAATCACCCTACCCCCCCAAAACTGAAGATTCGACCAAAATAACAGATGAATAATGAAAAACACAGGCATTTGAATTTATATATAGTCAAAATAAATGGCACATTTGGTTTTATTAAAAAACAGATACTTTTTTTTGAATAGTACTGAAAAGTTTGCCCTTTGGGGTATTAGAAATCATCTTGTATCAAATCAATGCCTTTCTTCCTTTAACTTTGTGTCAGTCAAGAGGTCCAGTGGCCCTAATAAGTGAGTTAAAATCATGACTGTGAGTAGCAGGTCACATCAACAACCAAACAAGGCTTAGAATTAATAAGTTTGTCACAAACCATAAACCATGCTAATATATTAGCATTCAGGGATGGAGATAAGCCCTGGACTATTTGGCATTTTTTCGGCATTTTCTCTCTCTGCTAATCCTGCTGGTCTTCCTTGGGTCCCTTAAGTTACAGTAAACCTTGGAACTGAGCAGGTGAAATGGACCAACATTTTTTGTGTGAAGAATTTATTTTTTATTTGTTTGGGGGAGGGGGGGGAGAGGAAGGGTACCAGGCTACATAGGAAACAAAATCCTGAAATTTTTACTCACTCGTAGCTAAGATCTAAGGTATTTGAAGAGCTTTGAATATGCACAGCTTGACTAAAACTGGTGTCTCACTTCTCATTGGGAAGAGGGTAGGGTGTGGAGAAGCCACATTTTAGCCGATGAACCCTTCATCTTTCTCATTTTGTTTACATCAGGTCTTCCTCTCCTTAAATACTTTCACTAGAAGTATCATTTGCTGCGTGGAACTTTATGAAGATATAAATTCCCAATGAAAAGAGGTTCAGCTCCCAGTTGGTTCAGCTCCCAGTTGATTAATTTCAGCCAGAATTTGCACCACAAGTACAAAGTAGTGTGATTTTATTAATGTGCATGCTCACTAATGTTTAAACTTCCTGTTTTGACTGTTTATACACACACACACACACACACACACACACACACACATACACCCATACACCCATATACAGATATATGTATATTTTTGTAAATACCCAAAGGGCTTAGTCCACATTAGGGGATAACTCTGCATGCTACATTTGTTTAAAGGGGAAGAACAAGAGAGAAAGGAGGGATAAGCAAGAAAGGCTAATTTTGCCAAGAGGTTTGTTTTCTTTTTTAAAACGAAAGGAGGGTGGGCCACAATATTCAAACCTGTGTTCTATTATTAATTTATTCAACCATACAAACAGCCAGACATATTTCAGTCTTGACCTGGATACCACATTTCATTCAGCCTGATACATTCTAAAAGTTAACACTGTTAAAGTTTACATGCTAACACTGCTGAAACCTCGTGCAAAAACCTGCTTAACATATTAAATAAAATCTTTCTCATTCCTCCCTCAGTGGTGCCACTGTGGTAACATGAGGCCATGTGATCCCCTGGTTGCTGATTCTCAGTTCCATTCAGTAAGATGAGGGAGGCTAATAGACCCATTTATTTGGCAATGGCCCATTGCATTGGAAGTGCCAAGGATGGGCTACTGCCAGGGAAACCTTCCTTGCTTTACTCAAGGGAACCATGTACTAGGCTTCCACTAGATAAAATGTGCACTTTCATCTTTCTTGCCTCCACTCAAGATATGTGCCAACCAACTGTGGATGGAGCCATGTGAAACTTAAAAAGGAAAGAAGCCAGATGGAGAGGAATGAGCTGTGGTTATGATTTGACCTGAACGGTTCTAACTTGTACTTGATCTGTTTGCAGTGGTTTCAATGGACTAGCATAGTAAATACAATTGAATTGTAATAAGTCACAGTACATCTGCTGCTGTAAAAATACAAATCATGCAGCAGAGATTTACTTTCTTCCACATTATAAATGTACCTTTGCTTTTCTTATGCCTTCTGCTAACTTTTTTTTTTCCTCAAAGAAATTCAAGTATGTTTCTCCTATATTTTACATAACCAGTCTTTTCCTTTCATGGACTTGAGCATTTTCACTTTTCTGCTTTCTCTTTTTATTCATTCTTTTTCCTACATACTTCTCTCTTTTTATTCATCACTGAAGGAAAAAATATGGTTCTTTTTAAAAATTAAGAAATAGTGATAGGTTCTGGGAAAATGTCCAGGGAGCACAGAGTTCCCTTCTAGAGAGAAAGTGAAAGGTAGATTTAAAAAAAATTTTAATTCTGTTTCTGGAGTAACTAACAGATACTGGTAACTGAGAAAGGATAGATACTCCTGCCCTTCAGGGAGAAGTGGGGCTAGTGACTAAATAACCTCAAGGTACATTGTTACCCATTGTGATTCCCCAGATTTAGGATGGCAGCTTCATTGACTATGAGTGAGAAGATGGTGGAATCATTGACCCCAAAGTAGAGAAAAGCGGTATTGAATGATGAGAGTTGTACATAAGGAAAAACAAATCCAGTTAAAACTCTGCAGTTCCTTAGATGCTAGTAGAAGGGTGGAATGAGTATACCAAAAAGTAGTCGATGTTCTCTGAATGGAGGGAAAGCAGGGAATGAAAAGTTGGAGAGAATCAGCTAATGTTCACTAGTCATGGAGAAGGCTAGTGGTAGATAACAGGCTGAAATGGTCAGATAGGTGGAATAGATGCTGGTGGCAGCTGATGTGTCTCTGTTTCTGTTCAAAGCAGCTATGATTATACTACATAAGTAAATTAAAATTCTCATCAAAATGTAATCCCACATTCCACTTTTCTAGGGGGCATGGAGAATTTTTTTTTATTCTCTCAATTTTTATCCTTTCACCCAGAACTCCATGGTATGCTGGCCTAAGTCTTGTCCATTGTGTCTACCCAAGGCTCACCTTCCAATCTCTAATGTGAATTCCTAAAGTCTCACCAACGTTTTATATAGATTGAACCCTAAAATGTTTCAGTTACCACTCAGTCCTCTTCCTCCGTCTTCTATTCTACCCTTCAAGTTTTCTGATCCTAGCCTTACCTTTATATTGAACTAAATTGAATAGGACTAATAGGGGAGGGGAGAAGGGGTCCTGAATGCCAACTCTGCCCCAAATTCTTTCCTGTATTTGGCATCTTTTTTTTTCCCAAATTCTTTGCCCACACAGGGTTAAAAAAGGAGAAAAAAAAATTTACAAGTATACCCCAGTTGGGTCAATGTTACTATTCATTATACAATATTTTTTAAAAAGAAGCAATATGCTATACTTGTCATAAAAGTATTTTTTCATTCCTCTGCTCTAAAATGTGGTGTTGTAAATTCATTTGACCTTTACTGAAAAAAATACTCCCTTTTTTATATAAGGTAGCAAGACAAGACTTGGTGTGTAACAAATAGTGGACCATTACAAAACGGGGGAGAAAAAAACCAAGGGAAGCAGCAAGAAGCTTCAGCTCAATTTCACCTCATATCTTTCTAATAACTTACTTGTCACTTTATTACCTTCCAGTAATGTGAACGCTGCTGACAAGACTGTCACACTAACAGCAGACAACACCCTCTCGTCCTCAGCCCCAGCTCCCCCGGCTACTTATTGCACTGGCCCTGAAGGGACACAAACTAATAGTGTGCTTTCAAGTTCAGCACTTGGCCATCAAATATAAAAGGATGCGTAATTGCCTGTTTATCCCTTGTGAAGGGGAAATTGAGTACTAGAGCTAGGCCTTCCCACTGAGTTTCCTGATGCAGGCTCACACATTAACAGTCTCTCTCTCTTTCTGTCTCTCTCCCTCTCTCTCCCTCTTCCTCTCCCTCTTCCTTTCTCTTCCCTCTCCCTCTCCCTCTCTCTTTTCCCTTTCCTTCCCTTCCTTTTACACATATACATACACATCTGCAATGAGTGAAAGGCAGTCCCATCTGGACATCCAAGCTATGTCTTTGGGAAGCCAAAGGCAGGCTCAGGTGACCACTCTAAGGATATTAGGAAGAGAGTTCCAAGATAATGACTTTTAAAACAAGGGGTCAGCCAGGCAGTGCTGCCTGTGAGGGTGTTCTTGTTCATGTCCATCCCCTTATTTGAAATTAACAGGCTCCGGCCACCTCTGCTCTGATTTATTTGATGATTGGCTATAGCCTTAGTCATTTTCCCTGGATTTATTTCATACACTAAGAAAATAGCAAAACTGATGTTATTTCTCACCAGAATTGGGGGTTGGGAGGAGGAATTAATGAGGAAAATCATTTCAAATCTTTCACTCTGCATAAAACCGTTGCCAAAAATAATGTTTTTTAAGCAGAGAGTGACCCAAACAGATTGGCTGAGCTTAAGTAGAACATAGGAAGAAACATTTAACACATTCATACTTACCCAGGGTTCTCAGTGTTCAGAGGACTGTCCAAAGAGTAGGATCCCCTTTGCCTATAGCATATTGTGTCCAAGAGTACTAATCATTTTATATCAATTCAGCTGGACTGACAATCTGAAAGACCCAAGGCAGTAGGCCTTTGGCTTTATACATTGATATAACATTTACTTGTAGCATAGTAGAAATTTTGTTTTCGAAATACAAGTCCCCTGCCTCTGGGGAATGATGATAAATAAGTGGGTTTTATGAAATGGAAAGATGCACTACAATTGAATGTGAAAACTGAAGCTGAAGGCTTAACCATCTTGAACCAAACTTGGCCTGTGGATATTGGCTACCTTGCTTGCATTGTTGAACTGCCACATTCAGATTCAGAAAGTGACTAATTGGTAACTAGAAAATGGCACTATCTACAGGTACATAACATTCCCCCAAACAATTTCATTTTGCCATAAAAATCATTAATAAATTATAAATCTTGCCTTAATGTTGTAAAACCTCATTATAAGGACATTTGGCTGATCATCTGTAGTATCATTCTTGCGGAACCTAGCTGCTCTCATGATGAAGTTTTATCAAAAATCCAGTTTTCGTGGACCCAAGCAGTGGCAGACCAAATATGCCTGTATTTACAATGTCTGGTTATTATCTGCTTTTTTGCCACACAAGATATCATGTTGCCTTCAGCCACGAAAAGCTGGGTCTGTCAGTCCATGGACAGTGGACTACGATAACTGACTCTTCTCTGTCCTCATGAGTTCCTATGTGTCCACACTCCAGCTAAGACCATCATCCAAGCTAAGAAGCGATAAGTAGATGTTATCTTTGAAGCAGGATTCAGAGGGAGGGGAAGAGACTGAGCAGGGAAAATGGGATTCTTTCTGAAGAAGCTGACTAAGTAAGGCTGTGGTGGCAAATTGAAAGTAAACATTTTGTTAAGCAGTGAGGAAGGATGTGAACAAAAGGATAGCACTTTGAAAAAGGTCTTTAGAGTTAGGGAGGGAAGACGTTTGGTTTTGTGCGCTTTTGAAGATCTCCAATCTATTTCTGTATCTTGTAAACATTTATCCAAATATATCCTAACAGAGCCTAATAATGTTAATACTAAAAATTTGGTTGCCAAATTGTAGATTCCAAGTAAAGATTTTTTTTTCTCCCTAAGTAGAAAGGTAGACTATCTAAGAAAGAAAGTTCTGTTATGTTTCTGAGAGAAGTTTATTCAAAATTTCTTCTATGCCATCTTGTTGGAATCTTGGGGGGGGGTAGGTATTTTAACAAAAATGAAGAGAAACAGATGGTGTAAATATATTTCTTGAGGAAAGAGTATCTGAGTAATACAGCAAGACTTTATGAGGCTTCCTGTTGCCAAATGGGATGTTGAGATAATGCACAGTTAAGATGGCGAACTCATCAATTGTTAATCAGACTCTGCCCACTTCTGTTAAGGGATACAAAGACTGAGAAGGTGACTCTGGGGAGGTTGTAGCTCTGGGGAGGTGGGGAGGGGGTAGGAAGTTGGCTGCCTGCATAGGCACAGTTCATCTGTCTCTGTGTATGTATGTTTTAGGAAAGAAGTAAAAGAAAAACCCAAAGTACTATGTACTCTCTTCTACACAAGGAAAACTGACCTGAAATATTTTCAGTAGAAGCCTATCTGCCTTTTCTCCTTTCAACGCCAGGGGAGAATGCATCATCCCTTCCTCTTTGTCCTAGCTGTGAATTGGTACAGTAGCACTGAGAAACATTGATTCATGAGGTATTGCTCTTCAGCTCCCAGACAATGTGCTGAGTTAATAGGTTCACTTGAGATGTATAAACTAGGGCTGATTGTTTATTTTTTTTTTCATCTAGTACTCAATTTGGAGAATTTTTGCATGTCTTTGTACAGTAATCCAATCTTCTCGTTGCTTATCTGAATCTCTCTTTTCTTTCCTGGCATCACTTTCATGTCCCTGTGCTTTCCTCCAGTCTGACCTTACCCAACCAATCCCCCCAACCCTCCATGGCCTCAAAAAGAAAAAAAAAAAACAAAAAAAACACATCCTCTTCCTGATTCTGATCACTTTGGAATTTTTGTGTGTCTTATCCCACCCAGGGTTTACATAAAGTGAATAAATGAATGAGATGTTCTAGTATTATATATTAATCTGATGCAACTGTTTAGCAATATGAAATATGGTACACTGGCTTTCCTGTGTAAACTTCGGTTCCGATGCCCTTCAAAGTATGCTTGCCACTTTCCAAAAGTTCTGGTATAGAAAATGGGGCAAAATCTGGGTGGGAGACAGAAAGAAAGAAGGGAAGGTCATGATATTTGAGACTTCTATTTCCTTCGATATGCAAATCATTTAACAGTATAATGACTAAATAGTTTAATGCAGTCAGGGTACCCAGAGAAGGGGGAAAAAATCTTGATTTCCATTTTCCTTCCAGTGTATCCTGATTGCTGTATTCTGTGAATTGGTATTTCCCTTGCTTTTGTTCATTTCCCCTAGGTAGAGGGGAAAGCTGTCTGTTCTCTACAGTAGATCCTAGAGTTAGCCCATTGAAGATTGAGCATCTAATAAGATGTCTAAGTTTATTCTTGGGGAAATATTTTCTCATGCATCCCAAACCCCTTGGTCATGGCTCAAAAATAAACCTGTTTGAACCCTGTATATTGTCCAACAGAGGTGGCCTATTTTAAAGGGAATTGAAATATCTTCTGGGAGAAAGATTGCAGCGAAGGTATGTCCTATTCCTCTCCCAGGGTTTGGGGATTAGCCTTTTTTGTTTGTTAGTCACTTCCATGGGCTTTCCTGCTAAACCTGTTTGCAGAACTGAACTCTGTATTACAAAAAGATGAGATCACTGCACTGAGGGACAGGAAAAGCTTGCATCATGCTGATCTATAATCGTGACATTGGTAGCTTCATAAATGCTGTATGTACCCTAAACAAGGTTTTTTGGTTCGTTTGTTTGTTTTCTTTAGTAGTCTGAGGAAATTGAGTCCTTTTTAATTTGATATTTCTTTTTGTTGTATTTTCTGTACTATAACTGTCTGCAGTATGTCTTTTGCATAAAATGCATAAGGGTTTGGGGATGTAAATGGAATTTTATTCATATTTTGTCCAAATACCTCTTGTAATTTGTATCAAAATTCTTGTACAATTTTTATATTAAAGATTTATCAATCACTGACCTCTTTTTATCCTCTTCATTTCACACTGACAATGAATTCAATTAGGCTTTTAAAAAAACACACTTGCAAATTCATACCTTATTACACATTTGTCCATAGGCTTTTTTTAAAAAATTTGATAAAAGTTAGAGTTATCTCCTGCCTCACCACCACCCTCTTTACCCTTGGATTATCCTAGTCTGAATACATTTAATTCAGTTGTACAAACATTTATTAAGCACCTACTATTGACCAGAACTGGTGGTAGCCCAGGGGTATACAAAAACAAAACTGTTCTTGTCTTGGGGGATTTACTTTCTGCTTGGAGGAAACATCGAGTACCCAAATAAGGAACCACTGTGTTCACAAAAGAAAAAAATCATTTTAGAAAAGTGAGAAAAATAAAAACAGGGTACGGAATGAGTCAATTGATTTACAACCATGCTTGGGTGGGAATTAGGGGAATGGGAAAATGGAGAAGGCATTTGGAAAGTCTACAGTTGCTCAGAATGAGTCCTAGAACTATTTAATACAGCAGACCTCCTAAGAAAGGGACATCTCACGTGGTCAGATAGAAGATTTGTAACAAAATACCAGAGAACCCCTTCCTGAGCTCATCTGCCCCTCATCTGAGTTCTTTTCCCCGACTCAAAATACTCCCTTGTGGGCCCCCTCTGGGTATCACTCAGGAACCCCCTTCTCTCAGCAAGAGGAGGGTTGAAGGAACCAAGGAAATGTCTGTGTCTGTGCACAGAGAAATGAGCTGTTTTTTCCCCTTCACATTCATGGGGCACAGCAGACAGAATGATGGCTCTATTTTTTTTCGGGCCTAAACGCTTGTGTTTCAGTTCGTATTCTCCTGGCAATGATTTTCTGCAGATCGTGCTTGTTATATCTGGAAATAAAACCAGCAGATGGGAAGATGTCATAATCGGCGACATTTCCTCCCTTGCTCACAGGGCTGGAGGGACCGGGAAAAGGAGGCCGCATTATGGCAGATTGACTCAGCATTGTTTAGAAATGGCATACTAATTCCATCTCTTCAGACATTCCTAGTTAAGAAGTTAGGCTAACCCAGTTCTTTAACTGTTGGCCGGCTCCCCAGGCCAAATTTGGGGATGCAAGCAATATTTTCCCTCATCTGTCCCCAGTGCTGGATTTTCACAGATCTCTCTGGATGCCCCTGACCTTTTTGTTTCTTGTGTACAAAGCTGTTTCACCCCAAACCCTCCGCATTTTCATTTTGTCTACAAGCTGAGGAGTATTAGCTAAACAGACACAATAGGACGTCCCCAGGAAGGCCACTCACAAAGGAGGTGGAGAGGTTGTTGACTCTAGTCGTCTGGCTTTCATCAGATCCACATAAACAGCCCAATAAGGGGCTGGATGGCTTTAATCTATGACTGACTCCTCCGTTAGTTCACTGAAGAGCCCAGCCCTCCCCTCTGTGTGTGATGTAGCTTCCCCTCCCCAGGTTTGTGCGTTCTCCATCCTGGCTGCTCTGAGACAGCTTCGGCCCCGTTTTGTGTTTTGTTCGTTTCTCTCGTGTAGATAGAAAGGGGACGGGGAGGGGGCGGGGGGTGCAGGGAAGGGGTGGAGAGAGAAGCAATGAAAGGTTAAGCAACTTTGGGAAAGTCAACCTTTGTTGAGGCATGTGGTTATCCTCCCATGTTATTAAATGTCATAGATGTGTTAATGCAGTTCTGCAAGGAAGCCAAGCATAATTATGATCTTTTCATCTGTCATAACACATCTATAATTGGCATGAGTTCCCCCTTAAACAGCGGCTTTTTTTTAAATGGGAGGATTTCCATAGTCAGAGAGGAGATATTAGCAGGCACCCATAAAAGACAGATCTTGGCACAAGCATAAGCCCGCTGCCTGGGTAAGAGCCAGTCACTCGCACAGGGCCACTTTGAAGACTTGCTGCCTGATGGTTTGCTCCCTGTCAGTGGGTATATGACAGTAGATTAAGTGCTGCTAATCTAATCAAGCGGGCTCCCACGACAATGCTGATCTATCTGCGAGAGAAGGTTGGGGAGGGCAGCTATAGTGGGGGAGGGCTAGAGAGGGGGCTGGATCAGGGAAGAGAATATTGAATTGCCTGAAGTAATACTTGGGGGGGGGGGAGGGAAGGGGTGAAGTCTATTGATCTTCACAAGGTGCCGTTATTTTAGTCACATGACTCCTGCACACCCAATCATTACCCATATTCATCAGCGACAGCATAATGAACAGAGGTATTGATCAGTAGGGCCAGCTGCACAGATTTCCCAACAGTGCTAGTTCACGTTGATAGGTCTCCAATGGGAATACATGCGAGTGCAGCCCAGTAACATAACTTATTGTGTTCTCAGGTCTCCCATTGATTTTGTTTGAAGGGGGAGAAGGGAAGAAAAAAACCCGACTCACCATCATTGCATAAAGTGGCTCTTCCTTGACCTTTTTTCTAAAGAGATCTTTGAGAAGAGAGCACGGAAGGACAGTCAACAAGTACTCCTATTGTAAGTTTTTGGCTATCATCACATGAACTCAGTGGCCAATAGTCTCTATCATCCAGCCAATCCAATGCAGTGTATCTTCTGCTCCTGCCTATGTGGTCTTCATTTGCAGATGTTGGTTCTGACCTGGAGAGTGTTGGTCAAAGCTAAGTACCATCAAGCCTGCCGACCTTTCTCTCCTGTAGATGATCATTTGGCTTTGGAGCAATGATCACCTTATGGTAAGCTGGACATGGCACAAAGCTAATGGATCCCAGTTTTAATGCTGCTGTCCCCAAAGCCAGTGATACCAGTGAGACTCTAACCTTCCAAGTCTGCTTCCTGGCAGGAGACCTCATCAAAATGCAGCTCCTGGAAGGCATTTATTTGGTTAGATGGCGAGTACTTAGGACATGCCTTACCACTTTGTTTTCTTTGGGGATTCTTTGCTGCTAGTGACTCACAGGGACTCTTGTATGTCCTTTGCCAGAATTAGTTGTGACCCACATGCCTTAATCGTTAGGAGCCATGTTCTGCCTGATAGGCTACATGCTACTTAAAATTCCACTGTATAGGTCCAGATCATTAAATCACCAGGAAAAATAAAGGATTAAGGAAAGGGGTAGCAATTATAAAGAAGAAAAAAAAAATCCGTCTCTTCAAGAGCCAGGAATTTACAAAGGAAGCCACACACCCCACCTTTCCTGATCATAATAGAGCAGTATGCTAGTAAAATATTAGAAAAATAATCACTCCTCAATAACATACAATGCAGTTGCTTCCCCTGAACTAAAAATCTACCTCCCCATGTACCTCTTGGAGACATCCTGATTTTCAGGAACCTAAGCTTCATTCTCTTCACCTGTACATTACTACTGTGTTTTAGGATCATAGCACTAAAAGGGACCTAGAAGGTCATCTAGTCAAGCACTGTCATTTCACAAATGAGAAAACTGAGTCCAAGAGAGGTGAAGTCACTTGCCAAGGTCACATACATGGCAGAATCATGTTTCAAACCCAGGACTTCTGACTCTTATTCGAGCACCCTTTTCTCAGCACCACACTGTAAGAGTTTTAATTAGCCTTACCTTGATCAATAGACGTGTCCATCCTATGCGGCATCCTCTCTTTTCCAGAGCTTAATAAAATACCAGTGTCCCCTTCAACCTTTTCCCTCCTTATTTCTTCTCTCCCCACCCCCATCATAGTTTTCTGTTCTATTTTATTTTCTTGGCATATACCTCTTTTTTTTCTAATCAGTTCAATATATTTTGATCCTTTGGGGTTGGAATGTAGCTTGACTTCTTTTCAAATATAAGAGCTTAAGGAAAAAAAGAATCCAAAGTGCTCCAATAATTTTAACTCCTGGGTTCCACGTGTTGGGGAGCAGCTTCACATTATTGGAATGTTTCAAAAAATGTTCATAAGCAATTGAATTTGGAGATTATCAAGGCCCTGGGCATGTGCTGTCTGACGTGATTTAAAATTATTAGAACACTTATACGTTTTTAGAGTTTTTAGAGAGATTCATTCTTACAAATATAAGTGCTATTAACAATTCAAAGCACTCTCATAATTTCCCATCTGTGTGCTTCCTCAAGACCTCAGGTCCAATTTTTCTTATTCCTCCCTTTTTTTTTCTTAAATGGAGAAATTCCTTCCAAACTTTCACAAAGTCATTTGCAGCATGAAAACAAGATGCTTATTTGATTAATTTCAGATGTCCCATCAATTTGTTTTCAACAGAAAGTAATCCTGCAGGATGTTGTACTTTCAGCCTTCTGTTCTTTCAAAACCACAAACCTATATGTTTGAAAATACAGCTCCTTCCAAAGCCCTCCATATCGCCCAGGGAACTGGCAGTGTGCTGCTGTCTTTTGGGATCCCAGGAAGCCTTTTTCTTTTCAATAAGATGACAACATAAGCTGCTCCCTGGAACTTCCGAATGCATCAAGGGTAGGTAATACACTGGAGTCCACTGGTTTCGATCTATATGTCCATAAATCCTTATCTGTATTAACCTCTCCAGGCCTCAGTTTCCCCTTCTGTAAAGGGAGTAATGTTTGGACAAAAGGATCCCTTCTAGCTTTAGGTACAACATTTTGGGGGTAGGAGTAAGTGGAGACTATCTAGTTCTTTGATATTATCATCATTTTAGCATTTTATCATCAGCACTGACAACTTGGATCTCCAAAGGGGTGAGGAACCTGTGGCCTGGAGGCCATATGTGGCCTTTTGAGTCCTTGGGTACAGCTTTTTGTTTTACAGAACAAATCCTTTTATTAACAAGATTTGTTCTGTGAAGTTTGGATTCATTCAAAGGGCCACACTTGAGGACCTAGAGGGCCACATTTTATCATCTATCCTATCAGTTGCTTATTACCAAATCTTAAGTCAGAAGGACCTGAATTCAAATCCAATTTCAGACACTTACCAGTTGTGTGACCCTGAGCAAGTTGCTTAACCCTGTTTGCCTCAGTTTCCTCATCTGTAAAATGAGCTGAAAAAGTCAAACCACTCAAGTATCTTTGCTAAGAAAACCTCAAATGGGGTTACAAAGAGTAGTGTACAATGTTGAAATGACAGAACAACAAAATAACAACCAGAGAGCTCCCTGGGGAGTTACTGATAGGTTAAGGAACTTGCCCATAGTCATACAGCTGGTATATTTCAGAGGCAGAACTTGGGTCTTCCTGATTCTGAGGCTAATATATTATACTGCTTCTTCTACACATATATGTCTTCCTAGATATAACAGCAAAATGTCTTTTTTCAGGGTCATTAATGTCTTGTATCAATCAATCAATCAATCAATCGATCAACAAACATTTATTAAGCTCCTACCTAGAGCTAGCAGCTGGAGATACAGAGATAGAAACAAACAGGCCCTGACCTCAAGGAGCTTACATTCTAATGGGACATAACGTGGTATAATACAGGTATTTACAAAACAGAGACAAGGAAACCCGAGGGGGGTGAGAGGAAAGTCACCAACAACTGAGAGGTAGGTTTCCCTCAAATGGCCCAGCGTCCTACTATGCCCAAAGTAGGAACTCATGAACTGCTTCTTGAATGAATGAATGAATGAATGAATGAATGGATGAAGAGTGTCCTTTCATTTAGGCTAACAGATAGCATAAGCTTTATACAGAGGGATGGGGGAGTGATGTAGGGAAGACATACGAATTTCAGGGAACTAGAAGATTGCTTTTCCCAAAACACTATCCTATCTACCTGGTCACTAATACCAGAAATTACTCGAACAAAGAGCATACCTTTTCATTTATTAAAGGGGGAGCTTGAAAAAAATTTCCAAATTCAAGTCTGCCAGGAGAAAAAATACAGTCCATCAAGGTACCTGGCACATAACAGGTACTTGATAATTTTTTTTTATTCTCTATTCAGTTAGGTGCATAAATAAATGAAATCAGATCCTTTCTGGACAGAGCAGGGCAATAATAAACAGGAGGGGGCAGAAAAGTAGGAATGGATTCTTAAACTCTTTTGTGTCAGCGATGCCCTTTGTTAGTTCAGTGAAGCCTATAGATTCCTTAGAATGCTCATTGCCTACATTCATAATGGAAGGAAATAGTAGATTTCAATTAGAGGTTAGTAAATATGTAATTTTTTTCCACTGAAGTTCATAGATACCCCTCTCCCCCCAAAAAAAAATCTACCTGAAGACACTTCTGGGAATCTCTGGTTCCCAGGTTAAGAACCTTTGGTAGAGGCACTAATAACCACTTGGATCTCCTACAGGGGTGGGGAACCTGTGTCCTGAAAGCCATTATGTGGCCTTCTGGGTCCTTGGGTACAGCTTTTTGTTTTACAGAACAAATCCTTTTATTAACGAGATTTGTTCTGGGAAGTTTGGATTCATTCAAAGGGCCACACTTGAGGACCTAGAGGGCCACACATGACCTCTGGGTTGCAGATTCCCCACCCCTGTGACCTACACTATTTTGCCTATGTTGACCCTCCCAATTATGTCTCTCCAAAGCTTATAACATCACTCAACTTTTAGTCAACAGCGATGTCAACCAGAACAACTAATGTTAGCTTAAACTTCATTAAGTAAGACATAGTAAGGCAGGTCTTCAACACTCTGACCTAGTCATATCATGTCTGGAGCATTGTATTCAACTCTGCACATCATTGATAAGATTCTGAGAGCATTGATAAATTGGGAAGCAGGAGCAGGACTGCTTTTTGCCTCACTTTGTATACTTAGAACTTAGCAAAATGCCTGGCACATTATAAGGGCTAAGTGTTTAATAATTTTTTTTTTTAATTGAGTTCACACTACATAAGGAGCAGTTGAAGGAACTGGCAATGTTTAGCCCAGAGAATACTTAGGGTGGGACACTCAAGATCGGCCCTTGAAGGATAGAGGAGTCTTTTTCTCTTTGGCCTCAGTGGGCAGAGCCAGGAATGGTTTGATGAAAGGAAACATTTCATATCAACTAGAACTATCAAAAAATGGTATGGCTGCCTTGGAAGGTGGTGCATTTCCCTTCCCTAGAGATCTTCCAGCAAAAGATTTAAGTTCCCTGAGGTCAGGGAATATTTCCCATTTTCTTTTATCCCCAGCATTTAGCCTAATGACCAGAACCAGGCACAGAGTGAGTTCTAATAAATGTTTGTTGATTAGATTGATTGATTGATAAATCCCAGTATGTCAGGGTCTATGCTAGGGCCTTGGCAAAAACTAAAGCAGTCCCTACTTATATCCTACAGTACAGGCCAACAAATTGAAATCACAAATGTTGTGGCACAAATAAAAGATTTATTTGTACCACATGAGAGGTACAAATAACGGATGCCATAGTTTAGAGGAAGAAAAGATTACTTTGAACTGGGGCAAAGCCCCAACTAGCAATTTTGGCCCCTGGTACAATAAATTTGAAGATGGGGAAGAGGGTAGAATTGCAGAGATACTGGGACATTGTTCTTTGTGGGCAACAATGCTGGGCCATTGTGAGGCTGGGGTTGGGAAGGTCACCAGGGTGAAGTTCATAGGAGGCCCCAAGTACCCTATCTGGATATCTCATATCTTAGCTAATTATTTAACTAATGAAGCACTGAGTTCAGTTACTTCTGCCTACAGAGAATTATAAGCGCTATCTCATCCCCTAAATTCAGGCTACCTACACTCTTGCCTGCTTTAACTGGGGAAATCATGGGCAAATTTGTGGAATTGAAGCTGAGGTTTGGAGAGTAAATAGTAATGAAAATAATAATACTGACAAATAACATTCACACAGTGCTTACTCACGTGCTCCAGGCACTTGAAATTATTATCTATCTCATTTGATCCTTGCAACAACCCTGGGAGGTGAGTTCTGTTATCATCACCACTTTACAAATGAGGAAACTGAGGCAAATGGGGATGAAGTGATTTATCCAGCATCACACAACTAGTAAAGGCCTGAGGATGCATCTGCATTCAGATCTTCCTGAGTCCAAGGCTGGAATTCCACACTACTTTAGCTGCAGTACAACTGAATCATTCTGTGGAGGGTGGCGGGAGGGAGTAGTTAAAAGTATGAGAAGACAGGGCACCTAGGTGGCACAGTGAAGAGATCACCAATCCTGGAGTCAGGAGGACCTGAGTTCAAATCCGACCACTTACAAGCTGTGTGACCTTGGACAAGTCACTTAACCCTAATTGCTTCACCTTCCCCCTTCCAGGAAAAAAACATGTATAAGAAAACTAGAAAGGTAGGGCCAGGGAAAGAGCTTCAAATCCTAGACAGAAGACTTAATATTTAATTAGTGACTTAATAGGGAACCACTAGAGTTTATTGAATAGGACGTTATCAGAGCTATGCTTTAGGGAATTTCTTTGTTGACTGAAGAGAGGGTGGGTTGGAGTGGAGAGAGACCTGAGGCAGGAAGACCAAATAGAAGATTATTGGATTAGTCCAGGGGAGAGGTGTTTAAGGGCCTAGACTAAGGTGGTGGCTTTGTGAGTGAAGGAAAGAGCCCAGAGAGAAGGGATGTTATGAAAATTAAAATCAAAAAAGGTTGGGTGTCAGTCAATAAACACTTATTGTGTGCCAGGCACTGTGCTAAGTTCTGGGGTACCTGAAATGGTTATGTAGGGTAGGCGTAAGGAGTCTAAGATGACAATGAAATAGCAATAGCAAGCCTAGGAGGATGGAGGCATGCTGGACGCTGAGAGGGAGGTTTTGAAAGAGGTGAAGATTTGGGGGGAGATAGAAGGCGGAAAATAATGAGTTCTGTTTTGGATATATTTCATCAGACATCTATGGGACATCTAGTCCAAAATGTCCATCAAATACTTGGTGATGAGTGACTGGGTTGGGTATTTGGATTTGGAAATCATCTGAATAGAGATGCTAATGAAGCCATGGAAGCTGAGGAGGTCATCAAATAAGAATGAAGAAAGAAGGGGGTCCAGGACAGAGCCCTGTGGGACACTGTCCATAGTTGGGAGGTATAACCAAGAAAGGTCCTGCAAAGGACCCTGAGAAGGAACTGTCAGAAAGCTAGGAATAAAACCAGAAGAAAGCAGTGCCATGAAAGCCCAGAGAGAAGAGAGTATTCAGAAGATGCTCCTAGATCAGTCCTAGGTCTGTTCTTCCTCACCTCGATGCCTCTTCCTCCTCCTCTTTCCCAGACCTTTCCTGCCCTGTCACAACTTCTAGTACCTTCCTTAACCCCCTTATATTTAACTACTTTGGATTTGTTTGAATTTATTCTTTTTATATTTTATATATGAATATATTATATTAGCAATGATTAATATACTGTTGTATAATTTATACAATCAATTCACATATTATTAATATGATTATAATATTAAATATATTATGTTCCATATAATATATATATATATATTATACACATACACACATACTTGTTATCTCCTCCATTAGAATATAAACTCTTTTTTTTGGAGGGGGTAAGGCACAATTGGGGGTAAGTGACTTGCCCAAGGTCACACAGCTAGTGAGTGGATCAAGTGTCTAAGGCCAAATTTGAACTTATGTCCTCCTGACTCTAGAGCTGGTGTTCTATTCACTGTGCCACATAGCTTCCCCCAGAGTGTAAGCACAGGTTAGATAGCACAGGTCAGTTCATTTTTTGCATCTGTATCCCCAGGACATGGTACAGTGTCTGATGCATGGTAAGGTTCATTTAATAAATACATATTGATTGATTGGTTGGCTTCCCTTTCTTCCCCTCCTACTCTCAACCTTTTAGTTGACCAATTCAACTCTATAATGTCTTCTACTCTTCAGTCCCTTGTTCCCATATCCTATTGCAGGTGGTTCAGTAGATAGAGTATTGGGCCTGAAATCAGAAAGATCTGAGTTCAAATCCAGTCTCAGCTACTTGTGAGCTCTAGGACCCTGGGCAAGTCATTTGACCTCAATCTCAGTTTCCTCATCCATAAAGTGGGAATAATAATAGCACCTACCTCCTAAGGTTGTAATTATAAATATATAATAATAGTTATAGATAATATTGCAGTATAATAGAGAATAATTATAAGACACAGCACAGTGCCTGGAATGTAGTAAGGGCTATATACATTTTAGCTGTTACTGTTAAATTCGAGCCCTGAATGATTTGCACCACCCGTCTTCTTTGCTGGCTTACATGCTGCTAGACAAAAATGTAGAAAGTCACACAATTGTGTTGACTGGCTCCACCATGGGGGTTTTTGCTGTTGTTGTTATTCAACAGACATTGAACACAGATCTGGGATCTTGGATCCTCCATCCCCTTTCAGGCATTTGTGTGAAGGAGAAGGGCAGATGTGGTCTTCATTTATAGAAAACCCTCCTGTAAGCCTGCCTGTTTCCTTCTGATATTTTCATCAAGAATATGCTTGATAAATAGGCATGTAAATCATTCTTGTAAAGATTTTATAGAGATGAGAAGGTAGACATATGGATGGGCAGTTACTGATTTCCTCTCGATAGCCTGTGATTTCTCCCCCTGCTCCCAACCATTTGGAGACAGGACAGAAGGAGCACCCAGTCATGGAGGGGGCAGCCAGGGGATACAGTCTTTTGGGGAGAGCCAAGTTTCTGTTTGCACAAGAAGATGGAAAGAGTGTGAAGTAGAAGACAGCTGGGATGAAGGGGAGTTTGTTAGCTCCCTAGATCAAAGATTTCAGGGAGCACATTGGAATATGAGGAAAAGGATGGTTTGGATGGGAGAATGGTAGGACTAGGATGGATAGGGAAGATATCAGATGGGCGAACAATTTCTTTTTCCATCAGTAGATAATGACTCTAAAGCATGGGACTAAGGAGAGTAGGAACTGCAACTTAGCCTGGCACAGAATAGAGGGAGACCCACCCTCTAGGGTTCTGTGATGACTGAGTGTGGTTAGCAGACTCTCGTGGCCTCTGACTCTCAGAAGGCAAGGTCTCCTAGAGCTCTAAGACCCCAGTGCATGAGAAAGAACAAGGTAACAATTTGGTCCCTAAGGGGGCTGAAATGAACTCATGTTTGGTTCCCATCCCAGAGATTCATCCCAAGATAAGAGGTGATGAGGTTTGCCTAGGAGACAGTCTATATACAGTACAGGCACTCAGATTCTGCTCTTATGTAGAGCTTCCCTTAAAAACTCTTTCATAGGAAAACTGTCCTCCCTTCTTCGTTTTGGGGGAAGATTATAATCTCTGGCATTTGGGGGACCAGATTTCTTATAATTAATTAGTAACCTGCCAGGAAGTACTGTCCAGAAATAGCTCCCTGGTCATATCAGTAGAGTAGTCTTTATAATTGTGATCCTGCTGGCTTCATTCCTAATTTTGCACTTAAATTATTCTTCTTTATAACAACCACCAAACATATATAGAATTTGACCTATCCTGGAGTAACTGAGGATTCTGGGACTTCATTCTTGGCAGGGAGAGGAGTGTGGGTCACACTAATGTCCTTACTTAAGTTTGTAGGTAACTTCCAAACAGAAGGCTCTCTGGGTACTATATATGAAGGGTAAATAATTTTTCTTTTTAAAAAATATATTGTTTTATTGATGCCTTTTGTTTAAATAACTTCACCATTATGGGCTATAATCCCACTCTACTCCCATCCAATTCATCTTCCCACGTGGCAAAGCAAAACAGCTAAACGAAACCACTCAGCACAGTCTGAGAACACATGGTCTCAATTGCATTTGAAAGCAGATACAATATCAATAGAGACTACCAAAATCTAAAAGGAAAGAAAGGAAATATACTTCCAGCATCTCTGATCCAGGACTAAGACTGATCATTACAATTATATATCTGATTTCATTTTAGTATACTTTTCATTTTCTGATGGGGCAGCGTGTCAAAGTAAGTAGAAAACTGGCCTCTTATTGGGATATCCTGGGTTCACTTTTGACATAGTCTGACTGTGCGACCCTGAGCAAGTCAGACAATTTTCTAACACCATAAATAGCAGCTCAGTTGCTGATCTGTATTAGTAGTAAAAGTGTCTGCATCTAGACTTCCCTATACCAACGAAATTACAGGTCTAGTCAATTCATTCACATTATTGTGTATGTTGTTTTCCCGATTCCACTTACCTCACTCTGCATCAGTTCATGTAAGTCTTCCCATGTTTCTCTGAATTCCTCATAGTCATCGTTTTTATGGCATAATAATATTCCTTGTTTCTTCAATGATAATGGCAGAATGAAAGAAAAAGGGGAAGAAGGCACTAAGAATCACATGTAAACTTTAATTTGACTGTTGACATCCTAAATGGATGAAGTACTGGAGAAAATTATTCATATCAGGTATTTTCACTATAAAGGAAACCAGCAGAAGGAAGGAAGTTGCAACTTCATGAAAGGCAGGATCCCAGCTTTTCCTTGGAGAGGGGAAGAAAGGAATTGATGGGTTGATTTTATCATATACTCAAAACCAATAAGGAACATAATTTTGTAGGACATTTGGTCATTAGTATTGCAGTAGTCATGTTAAGTATCTACAAAAAGATCACCATGCAAAGAATTAAAATTTATACACAAATATCAATAGCAAAAGCTGAAGAGGTAGAAGAATTCAACAATGAATCCTATAAGATCTTCCAAATTAAATCAACATACACTTAGATGCATGGTAGCTTCAGCACAAAGGTGGGCATAGGTGAGGATGGCAAGAAATGTATTGGAAAATATGGGTCAGGAATAAGAAATAAGAGGCCAAAACAGGACTCTGATATCTATATCATGAATACCTTCTTTAAGAAAAAATTTGAAGTATTGAACATAGTGATCACCAAATAAGATCATAAAACACAAAATTAATTATATTTTAACAGACAGGAAAAGACTCATTGCTGATGAGGGAGTTGTTTCTGAATTAGCTGTCTTGTACTATCATATCACTCACTGACTTCTTACAGCTAGGATAACAATTGGTAAAAACGAGAAGAAATAATAAAATGAGAAAAAAAATATGACACGCAGTTGAAACAACTCAATTCTGACCTATTCAAATAAGTTTTTTCATAATAAAATGGGTAATAAATAATAAAAAAATAACATTGACACTAATTATATTAACTTTGTACAGTTTAATTGATATAAATCATCATAACAAATAGATCAAAAGAACTTAAAAAGTACCCTAGCAAACATTTGCCTTACTTGCCAGGCTGGGAGAGAGAAGAACCAAAGGCAGAACAGGTGTTTAGAATGAAATTTTGTTTTTAAAATCTTACAAAGAAGGATGAGGAAGAAAATTAGTAACATTCCCGCAAAAAAGAAGTACAAGAGGAAAACCAGTTTGAAGAGAGCTTACTAAGTTTTAATCAAACAAACTTATTCTGAGAACATTTAGGGATGAACATAAAGGAGGATGACAAAAAGAAAAGTGGAAAAGATCTGTAAATTTTAAAGAATAAACTGATTTCACTGTTAAGAATAGTAGAGCCACTGCAATAGGACTCTAATATTATGGTCCTGGATGTGGTTATAGGGGTAACAACAGCACTAATTCTAACACAGCTGGAATAGTCCAAGTATATGCAAAGGGCACTGAGGGGTGATTTTACAAAATAGCTAAAAAAGATAGTAGGTAGGAGGAGAAGGAGGTCTAAAAGGTATGCAAATTAAAAAAAAAAAACTTCTAACAAGATCATGATTTCATAAGTGTAGGGAACTTCCAGGGTAGGAAAATTGCTCTTCCAATGAATATCCACATTGGTTCTGCAACAGTCTTAGAGAGTTACATAACCGAGACCAGTATCACACAACCAGTATATATAAGAGGTAGGTCTTAAAACCAGGTCTTTCTGACTCTACAGTCAAATCACCATTAAGTATACCATGGCATCTTCTGGAAAAAAAAAAATCTTGGACCTCTTTAGAAATGGGAATAGGAACTGAACCTGTGATTTCATTGATATAGGGAGCCCTCAGATCAGGAACTCCCTCCATCAATGGAGATCAGCACTTTCTCTTAAAGAGTCTTAAAGAGTTGCCTAGAGCCCTGAGAGGTTAAGTTGTTGTTGTTTGTCTTTTGGTTTCAAAGAGGACCAATGACATCATGGGGTGATGTCTTGACTCCAGAAATTAAGTAAATGGTCCAGGCTCATACAGCCAGTAGTAGACATGAACACAGGTCTTTCTGATACTAAGGCCTGCTTTCTATCAATGATGCCATGATGCCTCTTATTATTATTATTAATACCATAAATAGCAACCAAGAAAATACCAAAAGCTACTTACCTAAATCCCTACTTTTCCGATAACGAATTTTTATAATCAATATAAAACCAAAAGAGAGAATGGAATGCTTCTGTGGCAAGGGTAAGAGAGAAGAGGCAGATGGCCAGGTACAGAATACCAGGTATACTGGTATCCTTGGCATGTCAGTGATTCCAGAACAGCCTCCAATACATTGGGTGGATCTCTAGTGACAAACTTGCAGGAAAACATGGATAAGATGAACAGGTATGGGTAGAATTGATGTGCCTCATTAGAGGAAACATCCCAAAAGATTATGTCACAGATCCATTTAATTTTTTGAGTATCAACATGCCATTACAATCTTATACCACAATTTTTTCAGCCTTACTTAATTGATGGATACCCATTTAGTTTTCAGTTTTGATCCCCCTCAAATGGCAGATTTTTTTCCATTGCTACCATTGAGGTTTTCACCCTTGTCAGCCTCATCCCTGGAATTGAAGTAGTTTCTTTACCCCTCAGCTTTCAAGCTCTTCCTAATAATTGTTCCCTGAAGCATCAATTAACTCACCCCCAAGACTGCATTAGTTTCCCCAGCCCCAATTCCCTTTTCCCCTGTATCTCTGTCTTTTACATCTTTCATAGTCCACATATCTGGGTCTCACCTGACATGTTGATTATATAACCTGTCTGCCAGACAATTCTGCCTTGGTACAAACATTAGCATGTCTAAAGCATCTTCCTGCTGAGGTTTGATCATTTGACAAATGGACTTACAAACATACAGGCTGGAAAGTGGGCCTAAGATCAGGAGCTCAAGATAGGTTTAGATGCAAGGAACATTAACCAAAGGTCCAAATCATGTCCACTGTCCAAGATGTCTGTCTCATGAAGAAGCAGCGCACGTGATCAGTGGGGAGCTAGATCAGGAAAATAGTAATGAGCGAATGGGGAGATTAATGTTCAGAGGCAAGACATTCAAACTCCAGGAATAATTTGAGTATTTCCTTCAACAGAGCTATGATCTTATTGGTGTGAACATTTTCTCCATAAGTGCAAATTACCAGACCCATCAATGCCTTCTGATTCAGTGATTCTAGGTCATGTTCTGAGCCACAGAGGAGCTACTCACAATGCAAGAAGTCTTCCTCTAAGTAGTCCTTCATACATGTCATGGGTACCATGGCAGCACTTGGATTGTCCCAAGATTTGCTCATCATTCACTATCATTACATGATTTGCCTACTACCCCACCCACAATTCTGATCACATACATGGTGACTCATGAAAGTTGGGGTATTACTGCTACTATTTTAAATAACTCACTTTCCTATGATTTTAAATTTCACAAAACACTTTCCTCACAAAAGTGAAGTATGTAGTGTAAAAGTCATTATCCATATTTATTAGTGAAGAAACCAAGGCTCCAAATGAAGTGAATGAAGCAAAGACCCATGGCCGTACAGTATGCTTTAGAGCTAGAATTTAAATATGTCTCCTGATTCTAATTAAATTCAGTACAAATTAATAAACACCTGCCATGTGCTACATATTGTGCTGGGTATTGGGAAAAGACAGACAAAAATGAAATAGTACTTGCCCTCAAGGTTCTTACCTTCTGTGGAAGGAAGGGATAAAACACCACATGTATATAGACACATAAATGCAAAGTAATACAAATTTAAACACAAAAAATACAAAATAACTAAATGAAAGTAATTTCCACATGGCAAGGAGAAGATAACAACAAAGTAGGAGGATCAGTAAAGTTTTCCATAGGTAGAGGTACCTGAGATGAACCTTGAAAGAAGCTAGGGATTCCAAGAGGTAGAGGTGAAGAAGGAAAGTGTTATAGGTATAGAGGCAGGAGATTGACTGTCATGCACACAGAATAGTGGCAAGTAGGTCATTTTGGCTAGATCAGCCACATGGGGATCATGAACAATTTGGCAACAGCAAATGGTTTCTGAACGTACAACAACCAAAAAATAATTAAAAATCAAATGCATAATGATCCAAGGTGTTTCTAGTAGCACTTGCCTGTGTCACATTATGCAACTTCACTGTAGCCTTGGCTCTGAACACAAAGCATGTGCACTTTGTGCTGGCATGCCCTCAGCAGTAGTCCGTGTATACAAAGTGCCCCAGTATGTATCACCAAAGAGCAGAGTACGTGTGGGGTGTCCCTACTTAAAACCATTGTGCCTCATACTTCTCAAATGAGATTACACTTGCTCATTCTCTGGGCTGGCTCAATCTCTCCAACCTACCCTCACACTTCCTAGAGAAGGATCACTGCCGTATGATCACATTCAAAGTCTCTCAGATTCCCAGAGGGTAAAGCTTATTTTGGGAGAAAACATACCTCCCACTTACCACTTTCAAGCCTCCGCTGGTGTGCTTCCATTTACACATTTACTCACAATGATACATCAATGGTAAACATAGTCATTTACTTAAAATAAGCAATAATAATAACACCACTGATACACTAATAAAAATGCAGGGGTAATAAATATATCACAACCACACATAAACCCGGACCACACTCTCCCTCCAATGTACTCGGTATCTGTGGGGAATAGCGGGTAAACACTTCCAGAAAACTATCAGGGAAATACAAGTGAGTAAAATTCATGTGTTCAAGGTAATCCACAGCTAAGAACTGAAAATGTTGATGTCGTTGGTCTAATTAGGAACATCTTTACCACACAATTACTTCTTTGCTAACTGTTCCTCTCCTGTTTCTCACCACTCTTCAACTGGGAAAATGAAGCATTCACAAGCTCTTTCAACTTACAGTTGCCCTAGAAATGGGGACTGGGAAATCATTACACTCTTAATTTGGTTAGCCATTTGTTTTAAACCAATGAGCAGCAAAGCTTATCAGACCAGCTCTGGGTAATACAGACAAGTCTAGCCAACCTCTTATTCACCAGGGCATCATCTTGACCAATGAACTGGTAGCAAATAGAGCTCACAGCAAAATATCTGTAAAGCCTGCCTTTCCCCCTCCCATTTCCACCCCAGACCAGAGGCGGTAACGAAGCAGTGACATACTCCCTTTTCTCAAACCCTGGGTGGCACTGAAGGGAAATAGCCGATGTTTAGTTGTTGTTCAGTAGTTTTTCAGTTGTATCTGATTCTTTATGATCCCACATGGGGTTCTTGGCCAAGATACTAAAGTGATTTGACATTTGCTTTGCCAGCACATTGTACAGATGGGGAAACTGAGGCATACGATTAAGTGATTTGTCCAGGGTCACACAGCTAGTGAGCGTCTGAGGCCAGATTTGGACTCAGGAAGATGAATCTTCCTGACTCCAGGCTCAGCACTCTGTGCACTGCACCACTAGCTTCCAAGAGACTTAAACTTGGGCAATTGATACGGCTTCTTGGCAACCTGAATATCAAAATGAGGAGATCCAGCTGGACCCAGAGGATTGATTGGTAAGTGAGAACAGGCAATAAAAAGGCAGAGAGGCTGTGGGTGAGTGAACCAATGCTGTCTCCTCAGCCAAATGTTCTTTCCCTGCTGTAAGGTTGAGTAAACTTTGTTTTGTTATCTGTCCCATCACCTACAAATGTTTCATTTCATTTCAACATCAAACATGAGGTACCTGCCTAAGCTGGTCGCTGGTCAGTCCTGGACAACTATACCTTTATAAAGATGGTGATTGAAACCTGAAGCTGAGATTACTTATGAAGAAAGTATAGAAAGGGGGGAGAAGCTGATCAGGTAGAGCATCCTGGGATACAAGCAAAAATGGAGGTGGGGCATGGATAATGAAGAAACAAATGTTACTGAGAAGTAGTTAGACAGAAATGAAGAGAAAAAGGGGGAAATCATAAAACTAAAATTGAAGGTTGTGAGAGTTTCCAGGGGAAGGAAGTATTCAACAGTGTCAAATGCTGAAAAGAGGCAAAGAAAAATACCTAAGAAGTGGACAGCAAATCAAACAACTAAGGAATTGTTGGGAAACTTAAAAAGAAAGGCTTCTGTTAGGGAGTCAGGCTGGAAACCGGGCTGCAAGGAACTGAGAAGGGAATAGGAAGTGAGCATGAAGAGGTCAAAAGGCAGCCTTTTCTAGGATTTTGGAATTGGAAATCAGAAGAAACAGAAAATAATAATAGCTGGCATTTCTACATGCCTTAAGGTTTGAAAGGTACTTTACAAATATTGTCTCACAACAACCTGTAGGAGATATGATTATCCTATTTAACTGATGAGGACACTGAGGCAGAAGCTAAGTAAGTCATCCAGCGTCATAGAGTTAGTAAGTCTCAAAGGCTGAATTTGAACTTGGGCATTCCTGACCACATCTAGCCCTTTATCCACTGAGCCAGAGAGCTGCCCAGTGATAGCTTAAGGGAATGGCAAGGTGAAACAAAATGTTTTTTAAGGTTAGAAAAAAATCTAGACATGTCTGTACTCAGCAGAGGAATCAGGATATAAAGACAGATTGAAAATTAAGGGGAGGAATAATGACTGAAGGGACAAGTTTCTGGAGGTGATGGGATGGGAGGGAATCAAGGGCATTAGTGGATGAGCTGGCCCTGGCAAGGAGCCT